>CM075065.1:2620000-3820000 GCA_037428765.1 Rubia yunnanensis | reverse complement strand
CGCAAGATCTCCTCCTCCCGAGGAATTAAGGTATATGATTCTGAACTTAGTGCAGCAGGACAGTGTTGGAACACAGTATATTGGCTCTTGCAAGTTTCGTAAGATCTCAAAATCTGGGTGCAGATTTTGCTCTGTAAAATCGTTAGTTTTGCAGCCGTGTTTGTCCCATATTTATATCCACGAATCAGATCCGAATATCCATGATTATCTCCACAATATTCCTATTCCAAATCTGATTGTTGAAGCATATCCCAATCCCATAAATAAAGGGATTTACCTTATCTCAAACTCTCCCATATATTCGAATAAATCTTCTCCATATAAGTAGGGATTTTTCCATAAACCATATATGCTTCACACGCCCAATATATATCCAAATATACAGATACCATAAATTCTAAAACACATCAATGTTTCGGCTTGAATCCGTTAAACCTATGGCGTGAAACCTGCTCCAGTTCTGCTCCAGCACCATGTTCCAACATGGTCTGTAGTTCACAAATACTTAACACAAAATTGCCAATTAAATAATTAATTGCAAACCCTTGACTTTACAAGTACAACTAACAAATACACATTGAATACTAACATGTGCAACATATAAGTAAACATATGCAGTTCGTAATTTAAAATGAACAATCGGCAAAAAAGAGAAGAAAACATGCCAGTACAACTAATAGATACGCGTTGGATAATGACACTGCAATATATAAGAAAATAGATGCAGTTCCTAATTCAAAACAAACAACCAACAATATTTTTTTTTCAAAAAAAAAAAGTCATACACAACACAACTAACAAGTACACACTTGATGCTAACAGATGCAAAATATAAGTAAATAGATACAACTCGTTATTCAAAATGTACAACCAACAAGTACACACTAAATAATAACAGATGTAACATGTAAGTAAACAGATGCACCTCATAATTCAAAATGAACAATCAACAACAAATGAAAAAAAAGGTCATTTACATTACAACTAACAGATACACATTGGATAATAACAGCTGCAACATATAAGTAAAGGAATGCACCTCATAATTCAAGACGAACAATGAATTGGCAGAAGAACAAAAAAAAGTAGCATAACAACTGAAAGATCAAAAGTCGCATTGTCCGTATAAGTAACAGTAAGCAAACCTTTTAATCTATGCTACACTCACATTCGGCATACACATGTATAAACAAGGAGCCTTTACTTTTCAGTAGAACAGAATCCCAAAAAACGTAGAAGATTTTGGTGCACGACTAAGCTAATTGTCTCTACTTCAGTACATGTTAGTAATCGAATGGCGATACCGCTCCGAACAAGTAGTGCAACGACTATAATTACAAAAACAACACCAAAGCTAGCACCAAGAGCAATTGTCAAATGGTGGCTTTTGGCTCCAGAAGTGATCTCTTTACGGTGTCATTTCATCCATCAAGAGTTGCCGCCTCTTGATCACTAAGAACGCCACCACAAACACTTGCAAGATCCCCGCGATGCCAGCGAAAAGCAGCCCCAATTTCTTTCCAATGTTCAGATTCTCCTCCTTCACCGGCGAAAGTGGCGGTGGAAATTCCTTATGCTCCTTATTCCCGTTCAGGTGATTCGAAGGCAGCGGAGGCGGAGGCGGAGGCGGAGGAAGTCGGTGTCTCCTTAGTGGCGGAGGAGGAGCGTGAGGAGGGGAATATGGAGGAGGCGAAGAAGAATAGGAGGAAATTCGCCGGAGAAAGAACACAAAGAGAAGAAGAGGTTACATTTTCATTAAAAGGTTACATTTTCATTAATACAAATTGAACCTCATTTTGCAAAATAGTCCCTGGCCTGTCCATAAGCTTATGGACAGACCGCATTTCCTGAGACTTAACCTTACTTTTATTAATTGCAATGAGATACATATAATTATGATAATCTTTTAAAAATGAATTTCAACATATAAATAATTAATTTTTATATAATTTGAATGAAATATTATAAAAATAATCTATTTTTATTGTATTCAATATTTAACGATTTCTAACTAAATTAATTATTTCACTTCGTGACTCATATAGTTTCCTTAGATGATTAAACTTTAAAATCTTAAATAAAATTATTTATTTTCAAATAAAATGTAAGACATAAAATGTACATAAAACTTTCTTTATATTTTAATTAATAATATTACGTGAGGGTACTTTTTTAAAATGGTTTCGTAACGCTTTTATCTAATAATATTAATACTGGGTCCAATATCTTAATTGCTATTTGAGCTTCACTATTGAATCTTAATTTTATCTAAATTACAGCATTCCCCATTAACTAATCACAGTAACTCCTTTATATGGAAACGGACATATTCGAATAACCTTAGAAACACATTAACTCTTGAATATTCTATTATTTTGTTTTTGAGGTTAAAGAAAGAGTACGTCTCTTGAAAGACGGTATTTTTATAAGTTATGGAAATATCAAGGTTTAAAGTGTAAATTAAAAGAAATGAAGATAAAATTTTTGGGTTGCATGAACAAGGTTATAAATTTTATAACTACCATCTATTGGATACTAAAATTTTAATATTGCAACTAAAACCTTTTACCTTTTATTATTCTAATTAAATCTCATATGCTCATAAGATATGGAAAGACCTTCTTTCCCAAACCTTTACCTTAACGAAAAGGTAAAAGATTTTTTTTTCTTGTAAATAAAGCCGTCAATATATGAAGGAATTTAATTCTTCATATAAAATTAAATTGGGCAAAAAAGCTTACATTGAATCACGTGGGTTGATCTCATTTACACAAAGACTTTAAAAATAAAATTCTAAATAATAGTCTAAGAGCAAGTCCAACCGATTTCCCATAGGCAAAGTCTTGGGGAAGACGGTCTTTCCATGGGCTTATGGAAAGACGTGATATAATTAGAATAATAAAAGGTGAAAGGTGTTAGTTGCAATATTAAACTTTTAGTATGCAACATGTAGTAGTTATAAAATTTATAACCCGGTTCATGCAACCCAAAAATTTTATCTTCATTTCTTCTAATTTACACTTTAAACCTTGGTCTTTCCATAACTTACGGAAAGACCGTCTTTCAAGTGACGGACTCCTCTCCATAATAGAGAATTTCATTGTTTTTAGGGATTTTAAACAATTATTTTGCTCCAACAGATTCTCCATATGGTTCTTCAATCTAGAGATTTTGTTGAACTTGAAATTTGGTTCTCTACAGAGAGAGAAAAGAAAATTTGGAGAATGTCATCATCAATGCAATCATTCTAAATTTATACATGGTAAAGAATTCTAAATTCAAACGTTTACACTTCTCATATTCTACTAAAAATGTCAATTTTTTCGATGTTCAATGCACATGTTTGACTATTAATATTTGAATTACATAAAAAATAAATATTATAAAAAACTAATAATTAATAATAATATACTTCCTACCAAATTTTTAAAAATTATGCATAATAATATAATTATTCATACATATATATATATATATATATATATATATATTCAGTGAGATTTGAGTTGAAGTAAAGAAATTTGACTCTCGAAAATTACTCGTGTATTCGAACAAGTTTAAGTATTCATTTGAGTGATCGTTTTTTTTAAAAAAAAATTTTGGTATTTTAAACTTATGAATCTCAAATAATAATTAACATGAATCACGATATGAATATCATTAAAAAAATTAGTTATTTTCTTCTTTATTGACTCATGAGAAATAGTGAAATATCAAAAAGGATAAATTTTGAAATCTACTTTTATAATTTTTTAAGATTCTAAAAGGATACTTTATTTTGGTTGTACTAAAATTTGCATTAGTCTAATATCACGAGTTTCATGAATTTAAAAGTCGTCGTTTTAAATTTATCATAATAAACGAATAGTTATAAGATATTTAATTAGAGTTTGTCTCTTGAAAGAGTGTCTTTCCATAAGTCATGGAAAAACCAATGTTTAAAGTGAAAATTAGAAGAAATGAAGATACAATTTCCGAATTGCATGAATCGGGTTATAAACTTTAGAGTGAGTCTCTTGACAGGCGGCCTGTCCGTAAGCATATGACAGGCCAGGGACTAATATGCAATTAAAGGATATAACAAAATTCGCGGATAGATCCATCTAACTTCTGGGCATAAGGTTCCCAGGTTAATTGCATTTCTTCCTTCTCCCTAAAGTGCGCTGATTCAGAACTTGGGTGTCGCCAGAGCTGATTCCTCCTCTTCCGCCGCCAGCTCCATTTCCAACACTCCCGGAGCATCAAGATTATACCCCTGAAGCACCCTTCCGCCACCTCGCTCGCTCTCGGCAGATTGAAGGTTCTGGAGGGAGAGAATAAACAATATAGGTATGCTTGTATGAGCATGGGATCATGTTTGCGAGCGGCAAAAAATGGTTTAGTCCCAGAGCAATAGGTTGGTTTATTGCTTTCATGTTCTTAATTCTTGAAATTTGGTGTGGAAATGTAGGGAAATGTTTGTGCACTTCAGGTGTTTGATGTTATGTCTGTTTGGGGTTCTTTTGCGCCTCTTGCATTTTGATGAAACATGAACCTAGATTGCCCAGAATATGCTATGGTTCGTCTAGACGCTTAGACGAGCCTGCAAACGTGGATGTATTTTACCGAGATCTTTTTACATGTTTCTGTTACTGTTGCCATTTTTTATGGAATCCTGTGTCAGTCATTTGTTGTACAGGTTTCTTTTAATCTTCACTTTTGTTTTTCCTATAAATGATGTATTCTCCAGTGTTGCAATACATGTTCACTCAGAGACCTATATAGAATCGATACTAGCAAACAATGCTCCAGTACTTGATAAACACATTTCATATGGATTACCTCTCTCTATAGTGGTGAGATTTATGTACATATGGCTTGTGCATATTTGGATTAGTGATTCTCACCTGTAATGTGAAATTTTGGCCCCATGAATGGATGAGGGATTGTTTCTGTGTACAAGCTTCTTGTAATGTTTCTACCTATGATAGCTTATTCTTTAGCTTTGTGTGAGCTTTTAGGACTTCTACTCTGAATCAAAGTCATTGTATGTTTAAATAAGAAATTGACAAAATGATCAGCCTAATCTGAATAAAATGTTAATGCTACACAAGAGTGTGTTAACTGCTTTTGCTTTTGTTTCTATTAGTGATGTCCATGAAATGATAACAATCACATATTAACTGAATTGAAAAACTATGCAGGTGCTCTTCTTTTTGTTGGAATGCAAAGGGGGGTGGATTAAGATCAACGGACCGGGTTCGAAGCCACCGAAATGTGAACACAAATGCAGAGGATGTCAACCATGCATTGCAGTGCAGTTTAGAACCCATAAAGAACAGGTTATTTGGGTCTGGAATATGCCAATTCTGAGCCTGAAAGCTGGGTTTACAATTGCCCTTCTTCTTTCTTCATTCCATAATTTCCTCATCAATGTTTATCATTTTAATTACAGTTCTCTTTTGCTCCATGTATAATTGAGTGTAGTGAGTAACTTTAGCCTAGTATTTATTTGTAGTTCGTACTAAAGCTTTGGAGAATTAATTGATTTTCACCCAACACTTTGATTCAACTCATAACCTTTCTCATATTCACTTCTTGTTTTACAACTAGCTTCTGATTTCCAAGGACAAGGGAGGCTAGAAATGCTATCCGGGTCGTGTTTTCTTTGCAATGAAAAGGTGACTAGAAATGCTATCCAAATTGTGCATAATCTTGCTAATTTGTGCGATTGGTAAGTATACATATGCAGTGTTCAACTCTAAATGAAGAATCAACAAGTGAAAACAAAAAGTTATACACGATACAACTAATAAGTACACACTGAACATTAAGTAATGCTACATATAAATAAGCAAATGCAGTTCCTAATTCAAAAGGCAATCAACAACAAATGAAAACAAACGGTCATACACAATGCAACTAACACATACACACTTGATACTAACAAATGCAACTTATAGGTATGCAAATGCAGTTCCTAATTGAAATTGAACAATCAACAAAAAATGAAGATAAAAAGTCATACACAATACAACTAATTAGTACACACTGATACTAACAAATGCAATATCTAAGTAACATAAAATTAAAAGTGTTCAATCAACAACAAATGAAAACAAAAAGACATTCACAATACGACTACAACTAATTAGTACACACTGATACTAACAAATGCAATATCTAAGTATACATATGCAACATTTAATGAACAATCAACAACAAATGAAAATAAAAAGTCATTCACAACACAACTTTATAGTTCTACACACTAAATACTAACAAGTGCAACATATAAGTGAACAAATGATGTTTCTAATTCAAAATGAACAATCAACAACATATGAAAACAAAAATCCATACATTATACAAGAAACTAGTATACACCGAATCTTAATAAATGCAATATATAACTAAACAAATGTAGTTTTTAATTTAAAATGAACAATCAACTACAAATAAAAAAGAAAAAGTCATATAAAAACTAAATAGTACCAATTGAATACTAACGAATTCAACATTTAACTAATCAAACACAGTTCCTAATTCAAAATGAATTATCAACAACAACTGAAAATAAAAGTCATGTACAACTAACTAGTACCAACTGAATACTAACAAATTCAGCATTTAACTAAACAAACGAAATTTCTACGTGTGTTGCACTAACGAATGCAACAAATAATTAAACCAATGCATATCATAACATCAACCTCACACAAATACAGAGGTTTACTTATACATCATTTAAACTAACATATACATGTTCTACGTGTGAAACATCCACATAGAACTTGCTCTGATGCTATGATCTACAATAATGTTCAAGTTAAAACTACATGTCGATCTTATGAGGCGAAAAAACCTTTAAACATACTCATATGCTAATGCGGCGGAAATCGCAAAAGTAATATTGCAATATACAACATTTCATTCCAGTGTATCAAATAATATGAATGTGCTAAGCCACTGTTCAGTATATGGAAATTTACAGATGCAACCTAAGAAGTCATTTTACACAGCATTACAACACAATTACATGAACACACAAATTATTGGAGCTCAGCGCTTAAAAAAGCGCTTTTAGCTCTCGTACATACTATATGAATGTATGTATCACAGAACGAGAAAAGGGGGAAACAGATCAAGGCTCCTCTGCACCTCCATGATCGTCGTCTAGATTTTCATTTTCCTGTAGCATGTCCATAAGCATGTTAATCTGGTTCTGCAACATTGCATTCTGGTGCTCAACATCAGATAGATTGCTCTTTTCCTCAAGAAGCTGGATTTGCAAATGTTCCAGTCACCAAGCATCCTCTTCCAACTGCTCATTCAGATAGCCTATCTCTGTGTCCTATAGACACAATATAAATTCGTTCTTAAACTCAGTAGAGCAAGACTTAGGTCAGTTTCACCATGTGTACTTGTTAGTATGTAATCATTATACAAGCAATAATACGATCAATACAAACATGGCTTCAAAATCACGACAAAAAGTATGCAATTACAGTAAATATACCTGCGAATGCCAACAATGAAGAGCAACTTAGTCTTGGGATTGACATAAAACCCTCTCTTAACATTTGCATTATTCTCTCTTATTGTCTGCATACTCAAATTTGATCTGACTGTACTAAACTATTTTAGCCAAGTCTACTTCCAAATTCTGCATTTAAAAACTTGGATCACTGCTATAGTTTCTTGCATTGTACTCTGAAACTCTGCCAGGAAATTTCCAATCAATAGTAACACCACAACTTCCCAAACAAATAAGGACCAATTCAATAGAATTTGAATTGAATAGCTTCAAATGTAAGTGTTCGATTAAAACACTCGTAGCTTCAAACCTATAATCTGAGTGGTGTGCTTTACATGTAGGAGTGGAATGAAATTAGAGGAAAATTATAATCTGAATCATAGTGAATAAATCAGAGAAAACAACGAATGAAAATATAAGGTGAATAACTAACCTTACTCTCCATGGACTGGATGAGATTGGAGCCAATAGCGCTTGGATCTGTCAACGCTCGGAAACAGAAACTTCGATGGGAGAAACCAAGATTGTGATTGGATAAGAAGATCGGAGAAGGATGAGGAGGAGAGATGGAACGAAAACTGGTGGGTAAGCGGGTCATCGGAGGTGATCGAAGCGGTGACTCCTGGTTTCCGGCAGAGGTGTATCGAGGGGGTTGCTCCGCCGACGGTTGAAGAACGATGAGAGAAAGTGAAGATAGAAATAAGGAAGAAGAAAGGGCATGGGAATTATTACCCAAATTTTGATTAATTATAAATTGAACCCCAAATTTCAAAATAGTCCCTGGCCTGTCGATAAGCTTATGGACAGGCCGCCTTTCCTGAGACTTTCTCTAAACTTTATAACCACTACACGTTGCATAATAAAATTTTAATATTGCAAGACCTTTTATCTTTTATTATTCTAATTAACTCTATCTTTCCATAACCTTATGGAAAGATGGTGTTTCCCAAAACTTTATCTATTTAATTATCTTTTAAAATGAAGCCAAAAAAAAAGCCATTTTAAACTTTTCTCCAAGTAAATACAAGGGTTTGGTTTAAATTATAAAAGAAATAATTATTGTATAATAAATGTTAAAATCTGTAACATAGAGAGTTTATTGAATTTGGATCAAAAAAATGTAGAAAGTATGAGTTTTCACTCTCTATTTTAGAAAATAAATTGAAGAATAGATTGGACATGCTGTAAAACGTGGCGAATATAAATAATAAACTATCTTATGTGGAACCATCCACCAAGCTTGTATGTTTTAAGCGAATTTTAAAACAAGAAAAAAGTAAACCTGAAAATGGAAATAGTGAAAGGGAGTAATTAATATTAGGGAACAATATCCGCCTGAATTTTCCGTTCACTATTCCTTTTGATTGCATCCTTTACTAAACTTTAATGCTGTAAAAAGTCATAAATTTCTTATGCTTTTCAAAAGCCTATAAATCATGCAACATTCCAATACAATCAAATCCACAATTTCATCCTCTTTTCCCACAGCTAAGGTTGCCATATTTTTTTCCAAAATATTACTGAAGGAAACAAAAATGGCGATCCAATCCCTTTCGAAATTTCTTTTCCTAACCCTAGCAATATTCTTGATCTCCCTTTCACTTTTCAATGTTTCAATGGCTAGGTATGTCAATGAGAACGTAGATATTGCGCCCGTAGGTGGTTTTCGTAGACTTAACGTTAGCGATCCAGAAGTAGTGGCAGTTGGGAAGTTTGCAGTGGATGAGTACAACAAGGAGCAGAAGAAATCGGTCGAGTTTCAGAGTGTGATTAAAGCTGCTGGCCTAGGATTTGGAGGATACATACATAACTATTCGTTGCTTATTAGTGGAGCAGAAGATAATACTCAATACAAGTATGTAGCTATTGTTTGGCACAAGAAAAATGGTCAGAAAAAACTTGTACTATTCAAGAAGTTATGGGTGCCAAGGGGAAATTAACTAGGGTCACATTTATTTTATGTTGGGTGATGTTCTAATAATACCACGCATGTATGTGTGGAGGCGTTTGAACTCCTACACAAAAAATTATTTATCATCTCAATTAATTTAGAGTCTATCAATACCAATCCTATATTTCCTATATTTACTATCAGGTCTCATTTTTTAACTCCAATATTATTAATTGTTCCTCGTCTCAACTTTTACTATGGTGAGACGGCTTCATATGAATTTTTCTCAAAACAGAAAGTGATGAATTTACTTTTTTTTTAACCTCACATTTGTATTTGGATGTGTATGTATAATTTTTTCCAAATAAAGTATTCTTTCTTTCACAATTTTGTATGAGATCTAGTCAATTCCATAAGGTTTGTATTTTTAACACATGTAATATATGAAGTACTTCTAGAGTCTATACGTATAAAAAGGCAAGACATAAATTATTTCACCAAAATATTCTACACACATGTGCTTAAATAATGAATGAGTTACTCCGCTCTTAAAATTCTTATCCCCACAAATCTCTCTCCTCCCGAAATTTTTTTTGCAAAGTAATCCAAAAATAAAAGAGTCCGTCTCCTCCGAGACCATCTTACTGTAATATTAGGGATTAGAGTGACAATAGCAAAAAAGAAAACTAAATTCGGGGAAAAAATAAACATTATGCGCTCAGGGTCTGTAGCATAAGGCGCAAAAAAATTCAGGGACCAAAGAACAATAAAAGGAAAAGAAACATAGCTCACCCTTCTAATCCCAAAACGTGAAAAAAAGTTTAAATCACACCTCAAACAAAAGCATCAAACCAAAATCGATTAAACATCCAAATCGAAACCAAATTTATTTGCATATTCTCAATTATTCAACTGATGTTTCATCCAAAAGCAACATATCCAATTTTGAAGAAATTATCAATTGGGACCAACAAATTATCAACCAATCAAGGTACAACTACATTTAGGTTTTAATTTAACATAAAATATCACAAATCTGTGATTAAACAGAATTTTAAGATTTTGCAAATCCAAAACCAGATAACGATGAAAGAAGAAGTTTGCAGTTCAAAAATCAGTTAGAATCATATAAACAACGGAAAAAACATAGCGTACCTGTTTCGCAAGGTCAGAAGATGAACTTTCTGTGCTTGAATCTAATGTTTCTATTTTCTGATTTGAAGAGAAGCAGACTGAATTTATGAATGATTCCATTGCATTAATTAAACAGCAGCAAAAGTTCGTGTAGTAGCAAAATTTCTGATCTGTATCAACAATTTCCCCTACATCTTGTTGCTCTATTTTAGAAAAATGTAATTAGTTCTGAATATACAGCAAATATAGAAAAAAAGTGCATTAAAAAATAATTTTAAGCTAATTTTTAAGTTTGTATGTACTGATATATATAAAAATATAAATAAATAAATATAAATAAATATATATATATATATATATATATATATATATATATTCCAGTGAGATCTGAGTCAAAAGTGAAGAAATTTGACTCTCGAAAATTACTTGTGCATTCAAACAAGCTTAAGTATTCATTTGAATGATCGTTTTTTATTTATTTTTTGGTATTTTAAACTTATGAATCTCAAATAATAATTAACATGAATCACGACATGAATTTCATTAAAAAAATTAGTTATTTTCTTCTTTATTAAATCAGTGAGAAATAGTGAAATATCAAAAAGGATATATTTTGAAATTCTACTTTTATAATTTTTTTAGATTCTAAAATGTTACTTTATTTTGGTTGTTCTAAAATTTGCATTAGTCTTAGTATCATGTGTTTCATGAATTTAAAAGTCGTCATTTTAAATTTATCATAATAAATAAATTATCTTTTAAAATGAAGCAATAAAATATTAGCCATTTTAAACTTTTCTCCAAGTAAATACAAGGGTTTGGTTTAAATTATAAAGGAAATCATTATTGTGTAATAAATGTTAAAATCTGTAACATAGAGAGTTTATTGAATTTGGATTAAAAAAATGTAGAAAGTATGAGTTTTCACTCTCTATTTTAAAAAATAAATTGAAGAATAGATTGGACATGCTGTAAAACGTGGCGAATATAAATAATAAACTATCTTATGTGGAACCATCCACCAAGCTTGTATGTTTTAAAGCGAATTTTAAAACAAGAAAAAAATAAACCTGAAAATGGAAATAGTGAAAGGGAGTAATTAATATTAGGGAACAATATCCGCCTGAATTTTCCGTTCACTATTCCTTTTGATTGCATCCTTTACTAAACTTTAATGCTGTAAAAAGTCATAAATTTCTTATGCTTTTCAAAAGCCTATAAATCATGCAACATTCCAATACAATCAAATCCACAATTTCATCCTCTTTTCCCACAGCTAAGGTTGCCATATTTTTTTCCAAAATATTACTGAAGGAAACAAAAATGGCGATCCATTCCCTTTCGAAATTTCTTTTCCTAACCCTAGCAATATTCTCCCTTTCACTTTTCAATGTTTCAATGGCTAGGTATGTCAATGAGAACGTAGATATTGCGCCCGTGGGTGGTTTTCGTGGACTTAACGTTAGCGATCCAGAAGTAGTGGCAGTTGGGAAGTTTGCAGTGGATGAGTACAACAAGGAGCAGAAGAAATCGGTCGAGTTTCAGAGTGTGATTAAAGCTGCTGGCCTAGGATTTGGAGGGTACATATATAACTATTGGTTGCTTATTAGTGGAGCAGAAGATAATACTCAATACAAGTATGTAGCTATTGTTTGGCACAAGAAAAATGGTCAGAAAAAACTTGTACTATTCAAGAAGTTATGGGTGCCAAGGGGAAATTAACTAGGGTCACATTTATTTTATGTTGGGTGATGTTCTAATAATACCACGCATGTATGTGTGGAGGCGTTTGAACTCCTACACAAAAATTTATTTTTCATCTCAATTAATTTAGAGTATCAATACCAATCCTCTATTTCCTATATTTACTATCCGGTCTCATTTTTTAACTCCATTATTATTAATTGTTCCTCGTCTCAATTTTTACTATGATGAGACGGATTCATATGAGTTTTTCTCAAAAAAGAATATGATTAATTTACTTTTTTTTTAACCTCACATTTGTATTTGGATGTGTAAGTATAATTTTTTCCAAATAAAGTATTCTTTCTTTCACAATTTTGTATGAGATCTAGTCAATTCCATAAGGTTTGTATTTTTAACACATGTAATATATGAAGTACTTCTAGAGTCTATACGTATAAAAAAGCAAGACATACTCCTTCCGGTTCTTTTATTATGGCCCCAATTTTTGGTACAAACTTTTTCAAAAAAATAAATGAATGGTAGAGATTGTATTGAAAGTATAAAAAGTAAAATGTGTGGATAAAAATAATCTAGAATTTACTAAAAGGGGAATGAGTCAATATAAAAAAACTATCCAAAAAAAGAAAGTGAGTCATTATTAGTGGATGGAAGGGAGTAAATTATTTCACCAAAATATTCTACGCACATGTGCTTAAATAATGAGTGAGTTACTCCGCTCTTAAAATTCTTATCCCCCCAAATCTCTCTCCTCAAGAATTTTTTTTTTGCAAAGTAATCCAAAATAAAAGAGTCCGTCTCCTCCGAGACCATCTTACCGTAATATTAGTGATTAGAGTGACAATAGCAAAAAAGAAAATTAAATTCGGGAAAAAATAAACATTATGCGCTCGGGGTCTGTAGCATAAGGCGCAAAAAAATTCAGGGACCAAAGAACAATAAAAGAAAAAGAAACATAGCTCACCCTTCTAATCACCAAAACGTGAAAAAAATAGTTTAAATCACACCTCAAACAAAAGCATCATATCAAAATCGATTAAACATCCAAATCGAAACCAAATTCATTTGCAGATTCTCAATTATTCAACTGATGTTTCATCCAAAAGCAACATATCCAATTTTGAAGAAATTATCAATTGGGACCAACAAATTATCAACCAATCAAGGTACAACTACATTTAGGTTTTAATTCAACATAAAACGTCACAAATCTGTGATTAAACAGAATTTTAAGATTTTGCAAATCCAAAACCAGATAATGATGAAAGAAGAAGATTTGCAGTTCAAAAATCAGTTAGAATCATATAAACAACGGAAAAAACAGAGTGTACATGTTTCGCAAGGTCAGAAGATGAACTTTCTGTACTTGAATCTAATGTTTCTATTTTCTTATTTGAAGAGAAGCAGACTGAATTTCTGAATGATTCCATTGCATTAATTAAACAGCAGCAAAAGTTCGTGTAGTAGCAAAATTTCTGATCTGTATCAACAATTTCCCCTACATCTTGTTGCTCTATTTTAGAAAAATGTAATTAGTTCTGAATATACTGCAAATATAGAAAAAAGCGAATTAAAAAAAATAATTTAAGCTAATTTTTAAGTTTGTATGTACTGATATATATATATATATATATATATATATATATATATATATATTCCAGTGAGATCTGAGTCAAAAGTTAAGAAATTTGACTCTCGAAAATTACTTGTGCACTCAAACAGGCTTAAGTATTCATTTGAATGATCGTTTTTTATTTATTTTTTGGTATTTTAAACTTATGAATCTCAAATAATAATTAACATGAATCACGGCATGAATTTCATTAAAAAAATTAGTTATTTTCTTCTTTATTAACTCAGTGAGAAATAGTGAAATATCAAAAAGGATATATTTTGAAATTCTACTTTTATAGTTTTTTTAGATTCTAAAATGTTACTTTATTTTGGTTGTTCTAAAATTTGCATTAGTCTAGTATCATGTGTTTCATGAATTTAAAAGTCGTCATTTTAAATTTATCATAATAAATAAATTATCTTTTAAAATGAAGCAATAAAATATTAGCCATTTAAAACTTTTCTCCAAGTAAATATAAGGATTTGGCTTAAATTATAAAAGAAATCGTTATCGTGTAATAAATGTTAAAATTTGTAAAATAGAGCGTTCATTGGAGTTGGAGCAAAAAATTGTGAAGAATATGAGTTTTCACTCTCCATTTTAGAAAAATAATAATTAAAGAATGAGTCCGTCTCTTGAAAGACGGTCTTTCCATAAGTTATGGAAAGACCAAGGTTTAAAGTGTAAATTAGAAGAAATTAAGATAAAATTTTCGGGTTGCATGAACCGGGTTATAAATTTTATAACTACTACATGTTTCATACTAAAACTTTAATATTGCAACTAAGACCTTTTACCTTTTATTATTCTAATCAAACCCCGTCTTTCCATAAGCCTATGGAAAGACCGTCTTTCCCAAGACTTTGCCTTAAAGAATAGGTTAGACATGCTGTAAAACGTGGCAAATATAAATGATAAATGATCGTATGTGGTACCTTCCACCAAGCTTGTATGTTTTTAAGCGATTTTTTTTTAAAATGAAAAAAATAAACCTGAAAATGGAAATAGTGAAAGGGAGTAATTAATATTAGGGAACAATATCCGCCTGAATTTTCCGCTCACTATTCCTTTTGATTGCATCGTTTACTAAACTTTAATGCTGTAAAAAGTCATAAATTTCTTATGCTTTTCAAAAGCCTATAAATCATGCAACATTCCAATACAATCAAATCCACAATTTCATCCTCTTTTCCCACAGCTAAGGTTGCCATATTTTTTTCCAAAATATTACTGAAGGAAACAAAAATGGAGATCCAATCCCCTTCGAAATTTCTTTTCCTAACCCTAGCAACATTCTTAATCTCCCTTTCACTTTTCAATGTTTCAATGGCTAGTTATGTCAATGAGAACGTAGATATTGCGCCCGTGGGTGGTTTTCGTGGACTTAACGTTAGCGATCCAAAAGTAGTGGCAGTTGGGAAGTTTGCAGTGGATGAGTACAATAAGGAGCAGAAGAAATCGGTCGAGTTTCAGAGTGTGATTAAAGCTGCTGGCCTAGGATTTGGAGGGTACATACATAAATATTTATTGCTTATTAGTGGAGCAGAAGATAATACTCAATACAAGTATTCAGCTATTGTTTTGCACAAGAAAAATGATGAGAAAAAACTTGTACTATT
This sequence comes from Rubia yunnanensis, assembly GCA_037428765.1. NCBI lineage: Eukaryota > Viridiplantae > Streptophyta > Magnoliopsida > Gentianales > Rubiaceae > Rubia > Rubia yunnanensis. The sequence continues at coordinate 3,804,521 of CM075065.1, read as the reverse complement.
CAAGAAGTTATGGGTGCCAAGGGAAAATTAACTAGGATCACATTTATGTTATGTTGGGTGATGTTCTAATAATACCATTCATGTCTGTGTGGAGGCATTTGAACTCACACACAAAAATTTATTTATCATCTCAATTAATTTATTTATCATATCAAATTTGTGATATTGAAACTATTATTTTAAAACATTACCTGCTATTTTACTTCAGATTAGCTAAATTAGATAATTTTACTTAAATTTTATATTGAAGTATCTTTAATCTTTAATTTCAATATAAATTATTATATTAACCACGTAGGTTTAGGTGACACGTACAGTTCTATACACCTAGTGACTATTCTTTTGTAAAACCCAAAAACAATAGTGCAGCCAAAAGACGGCGTAGAAGTAACATCACACGCTTCTATAAATGCTAAACCAAAATTTTTACTTTCAAAATTTTTTTTAAAACCCATCCATATATAGATGGGGGATATGTATTAGGTTCCTCAATCTATTTAAAAATGAGTTTCAGTTTCACCTAAATTCTGAACCTTTATGCCAAGTTGTTTAACAGTTTGGTGTTGAAACACCAAGTTCAGTTTGATGTTAAAACTCAAAACGAAACACGCAGTGCACACACAACTTGGTTACGCAGTTCGGTGCAAATACACCTACGTCTGCGGGGCCTTGCCCAGATCAGAAACCATTCACTAGAAAGCAGTCTTTAGTACAAGAAGCTTAACTTAAATACTAATCCATTGCTAACCTACAGAGTGAATGTTGTGAGCTCCCCTCACTGTCGATCCTACGTCGTTGAACCCTCACGATCAACACGTCTCCCTGGATCTCCTCCTCCCGAGGAATTAAGACTTCCTTGTTTCTGATCTTTACGAACTTGGTCGGTTGATTTACGAACCTCCAAACAAACACGGCAGATCGCTCCAAAGTTCTCAACGTAGAGAATAGCACTGGACGCTCAAAGATGATTGCGTTGTCTTTTTCTTCTATTTATTCCATCGCAATCCTGCCTTGAATCAACTTCCTTCCTTGTCTAACTCTACCATAAATAGACTTCTAGACTAAGGAAAACTCTGATTCTAATCTGGTACTTAAATGGACAATCCTGTTAACAATAGGACTTGTACCATAATTAAACTACTAAATCAATTCCCAACTATTACAGGAATATTCGTTTACCAGAATTAATCTTCCACGACTTAAGATAATATCTCTCACAATATTCTGATTTGATCACATCAATATACTCCATAATTCCGTGGATAAAAATCTGTGTTTCCGGAAATCTTTAAAACCTGCAAAACGGTGTTCAAACACCAGATTTCCACAATTCACAATTTGCCATAAAACAAGTCAAACTCCCGAGGACTTTACAATCTCCCCCTTGGCATATTGGTGAATTCATTAATACACACAAAACAGAACACCAGAATACCAGAATAACAGCTAGCACAACCATCATAGATCAGCAGAAAACCGGCTAGCACACATATCCAGAATCCAGACCGAATTACTCAAAATCAAATCAGAATTTAGAATCAATCAACAATATAAAACTTCCAAAACTTCTCCCCCTGAATTCATTAATATGACAAGAAGGCCAAGAAAAATCACTAAACTCAATTAAGCCAAACTGTCGTCCGATTCTTCTGAAGTACCAACATTGGACCCGTCTTGAGTTTCTGCCAATAATTCTTCTCTCTCAGCCTCCAAAGCTGCAATCTCCCCCTGAATCTTGACTATTGCTGCCTGATGACGCCCAAGGATTTCTTGACAAACTGTAGCTCTCGCCTCAATGGCTTTTAGCCGAGCTTCACCTTCATTCGAGCAACCCATTGTCGGAGGTGTCCAGGGAAGATCCTTCACTATACGGCCACTCAAAGTCCTGAGGGTTGGCCTTAAAGCATGTGTAGATATTATCTCATCTGTCTCTCTTGCAACTGCTCCCCCTTTCAGCAGTACCATGGAAATAACACACGGATGGACTAGAGATTCCTTCCTAGTTTTACGGGCACAATCCAGAATGTCATTGAATATCAGTCTACCCAGATTCACTCGATGTCTCGCACCCAGACAGTAAAGCAAGGTTGCCATTTCTTTTGTAACCATAGTGTTGTTCACCGACGGAATCCAGTTATGCACTGCTACCACATATAGACAGTAATACCTGGAAGTCAGGTTTGATGCTGGAATTTGTTGTCTCCCAGCAAGTGGCCAACTACTTTCCACTCCTCCTGTCAACTCAACCGCTACCTCATCAAAGTTTTCTGGAACTTGGTGTTGAAACACCGACTGAGAATTCTTGAAATTTCCATGCTGCAAACATCTACTAACAGCCTCAGGGGAGAAAACAACGACTTTCCCTCTCACATAGACTCTGTGAAACCACCGAGAGTCTTCATCCTCACATTCTTCCTTTAAATTGGAATAAAATTCCAGCACCATCTGTTTATTGAATTCTGCAAAGCAAGTGGCAGCTCTAAGCACCTTAAGGTATTTGAGAAACGCAGTAAATCCACAATCTTCATATTTTTCCGCATCAGCCGGTCTCTCTGCTAGGATTTTTCTCCCACTGATGAATTCAAACTTGTCTTGACTATCATTATCATACCATTCACTGCAAATGGCTTGACTGACTTCAGGTGCAGGCATGACTTTGGGCTTCATTTTCTTAGCTGACTGCTTCAGCTGTTCTGCCTTTAATCTCTTCAGCTTCTGCCCAATGGGTTCATCACTGTCTTCACTTTCAACTCCACTCCTGTCTCTGCAGCGTTTTGATCTCCGAATTTTCTTGGATGCTGAGGCAGAACTTCCTTCAGCTGGTGTTTGAACACCAACTTCCTTTCTTTTCCTCCTAAGTCCCTGAACTGGACTAGTCTCTGGTGGTGTTTCAACACCACTTCCAAACATCTCAGAGATTTGCTGCTCCTCAGTCAAATCCTCTCCTGGTGTTGGAACACCAGAATCCAGCATTGCAGTATCTTCGTCCACATCAGTACTCAGCATGTTCACTCCTTCTGATTTCTCTTCTTCTGGCATCTCAGCATTTTCACTCTTTTCCTCAGCCACAGTTTCAACCACATCCTTCTCAGAATCTGATCCCATAAATGCTGCCAGAGCTGATTCAGATCTCATAAAAGCTGCCAGAGCTTCATCCAGCACAGTGGCCTCTTCAGTTACATTCATCGGGGTTTCCTCTGTATTAACTCTTCCAACACTTCCAGCTTCTTCCTCACTGTCAGAGATCTCCACAACTGGAATCGATAACATTCTCAGAGATATTTGAGTCTGATTCAGAGACTCATCAACACACACCATCTCCCTAGCAACATTAGTGGATTTAACCACTTTTATCCAAGGCTGTACAAAAGCATTATCTCCCAAATTTTTGATACTGGGCCTATGCAATGATGCTATCCGAGTATAGATTGTAAAGAACTTACTCTCGAACTGACCCTCTTCATATTCTACTTTATAAGTTTCTCCAAAACCAACCCCAACTAACTTAGCATCATAGTCGCTGATCTCCTTAATGTCTCCTATTCTCCCAGCCAACACCTCATCAAGCTTAAACCTATTTATCTTGCCATGCAAATTTGTATATTTCCTGAGGTCTACATAGTCCCTATTTTGCACCATCCATTCTATGAATTCAAGAACAGAGCTAAAAAACATACCATCACGGACGAAGGAGCAATCAAAGCTGGCTTTCCGTCTCCTCTGATTTTGTCCATACCAAGCCCCTACTGTCCGTACTCGATCTCCACCCATCTCGTTCAAGTCTGTGTCATCACCGAGCTCTTCAATCCTCGGATTCTCAGGCACCCGAACCCTGACTGAATCTCCGACCATCTTCTTGAACACGGAGCTCGGCATTGTTATCTGATTGGTGAGCAACAATAACCGGGGGTTGTGAAAAAAATCTTGAGGAACAGAGAGCTCCGAACTGAGGAAGAAGATAAACAGTTACTGGTTTGAGTTTGTGTGGGAATCTACTTTCTCTTTCCCCCCTTTTTCGACACCAAAAAGACCATCTCCTTTCTCCTTTCTTCAAACTGTCACACGCACATCTTAGGCCCAACATAATTTTCTGGCCCACATATTCAGCCCATCTGAATTACTTGCCTCTGAAATCCTTGGTGTTTAAACACCACTTCACATATTTTTGGTATTTTCGATTTTTTTTCATTCATTTTTTTTCCTTTTTCACGATATAAAGAAAACAAAGCAGTAAATAATACAATAGAAAGTACACACCTCAGTACCTTACATTCGACAGACACCCAAGTGCTGTCTAAGTACTTCAAACGTCTCACCATCCAGAGGTTTTATAAAGATATCGGCCAGTTGTTCAGCTGTTGGCACATACTGGACTGTAACTTCTTCTTTTTCAACCAAGTCCCTAATAAAATGATGACGAATATCAATGTGCTTCGTCCTCGAATGTTGCACAGGATTCCTGGAAATATCAATAGCGCTTTTATTATCACACAGCACGTCAGACTCACATCATCAAACCCATAATCTCTCATCATCTGCTTCATCCACAATAGTTGTGCACAACAACTCCCAGCAGCTAAATACTCTGCTTCAGCCGTAGACAAAGATATGGAGTTCTGCTTTTTGCTATACCAGCTGACTAGATTCGATCCAGCAAAGAAACATCCACCTGTAGTACTCTTATGATCATCAGCATTCCCAGCCCAGTCTGAATCACTGAACCCTACTAACTGTGAATCCTTGTTTCGAGAGAACCATACTCCATACTCCACTGTTCCACTTATATACCGAATAATCCTCTTCACTGCTGACATATGTGATTCCTTTGGATCTGCTTGATAGCGAGCACAAATACCAACACTCAAACAAATGTCTGGTCTACTTGCGGTTAAGTACAACAGGCTCCCAATCATACTCCTGTACATTTTCTGATCAACACTTTGTCCCTGCTCATCTTTTGTCAGTTTATCAGTAGTAGCCATTGGAGTGCGTATTGCTTTTGCGCTTGTAAGTCCAAATCTCTTGATCAAGTTTTCAGCATACTTCTGCTGATTGATGAAGAGACCATTCTTCTCCTGAATAACTTGCAATCCCAGAAAATATGACAGTTTCCCTACCATGCTCATTTCGAACTCATTAGTCATTAAGTCAACAAACTCCTTTAACAAGACTGAAGAGGTGGATCCAAACACAATATCATCTACATAAATCTGTGCAATCAGAATATTTGAACCTTTGTGTAGTACGAACAGAGTCCGATCTACGCCCCCTCGACGATAGCCCTTTTTAATCAGAAAGGTTGTCAGTCGCTCATACCATGCTCGGGGTGCCTGCTTGAGGCCATATAGTGCCTTATTCAACCGATAGACAAAATCAGGAAACTGTGGATCTTCAAACCCTTTAGGTTGCTCCACATACACCTCCTCCTTCACGACCCCATTCAAGAATGCACTCTTGACATCCATCTGGAAAAGAGTAAAGTCCAGAATGCACGACACAGCCAACAAAAGTCTGATTGACTCCAATCTGGCTACAGGTGCAAAAGTTTCATCAAAATCTATTCCTTCTACTTGCGTGTACCCTTGAGCAACGAGGCGTGCTTTATTCCTTGTGATATTACCATCTGCATCAGATTTATTCTTGAAAATCCACTTGGTACCGATCACATTGACATTTGCAGGTCGTTGGGTAAGAGCCCAAACATTGTTTCTTTCGAATTGCTGTAATTCTTCTTGCATAGCAGAAATCCAATATTCATCGAGCAAAGCCTCTTTATAATTCTTCGGCTCCGTGAGTGATATGAAACAAGATAATCCTGCCAATTCCCTGTAATTTACACGAGGTTGATCCCGAAGTTGCATATGTCTGGACGGACGCTGTTCAGATTCAGGTGTCTCGGTTTCTGGTGTTTCAACACCGGTTGACGCTGTTGGTGTTTCAACACCGGTAGGGAACACTGGTTCCAGCACTTCACCTTCTCCAACCTTGTCGTCCTCAGAATCATCTACCACCACATTAATAGATTCCATGACCGTTCCAGTACGTTGATTAAGCACTCGGTATGCCCGACTGGTGGGAGAATAACCCAAGAATATCCCGACATCACTTCTAGATTCGAACTTAGCTAACGGCGCACGATCTTTTAGAATATAACACTTACTGCCAAAAACATGAAAATACGACACATCAGGTTTCTTCCCTTTCCAAATCTCATAGGGTGTCTTCTCAGTAAATGGACGCAGATATACTCTGTTGATGGTGTAGCATGCTGTATGAAGCGCCTCAACCCAGTATTTAGAATGAATTTTCTTTTCGGCTAACATTGCTCTGGCCATTTCCTGCAGTGTTCGATTCTTCCTTTCAACTATCCCATTTTGTTGCGGTGTGATGGGAGCAGAGAACTCGTGGTGTATACCAAGTGTCTTACAGATGTCATTAAATCTAGAGTTTTCAAACTCCTTTCCATGATCACTTCTGATACGTGCAATTCTTGCCTGAGTAGATCCTTTTTCTACGTGTAATTTGTACACCAAGGTCTCGAAAACTTCAGCTGCCTCTGACTTCTCTTTGAGAAAAGATACCCAAGTATATCTCGAGAAGTCGTCTACACACACAAAAATGTACTTCTTCCCTGCAACACTGGGTGTATTGATCGGCCCCATTAAGTCCATATGTAGAAGCTCCAAAAGTCTTGACGTTGAAACATCATTAACAACATGGTGTGGGATCCGAATTTGCTTTCCTTCTTTACATGAGCCACACACAACCTCCTTGCTTTCACCGATTTCAGGAATACCTCTGACTGCATTCAGTCTGGAAATACGGGCCAGGGATTTGTAATTTATATGTCCCAATTTTCTGTGCCATAGAGTGCTAAGTTCCTTCTTCGAGCTCAAGCATGTGACATCTTGATCGAGCAAATAACAATTATCTATTGACCTTGTTCCAGTGAATACTCCAGTCCCATGGTTAACAATACATTTTCCTTTGTCAAAGTTAACTGTCATATCATTGTCACATAGATGGCTAATGCTCAATAGATTAGCCTTCAGACCTTCCACAAGCAATACATCTTGAAACACGGGGAGTCCTTTAATTGCTAACTCGCCTTTGCCAATTATTCTGCTCCGTTTTCCATCACCAAATTTAACATGTCCACCAAATCCAGGTTTGAATTTTTGCAAGAATTCAGGAACTCCAGTCATGTGCCTTGAGCACGCACTATCAAAATACCACGAGGTTCCTGTATGTGCCCCAAAACATACAAAACTAGAAAAACAAACATCTTGAGATTTTCGAACCCATACCTGGCGTACTGGTCGAATGACTTGTTGTGGATTCTGATTAACCCGTGTGTTGAGAGATCTAGTTTTGTATCCTCCAGTGTTGAATTTGTGCGTTTTATGTTCAAAGTTGGTGTTGAAACCTCGAACTGGATTGGTGTTGAAACATCGATATGGGTTGGTGTGCATGCCCCGATATTCTGTGTTGACAGACAGGGTTTTCATCAGTCTGAAACATCTGTTTGTCACATGACCTTGAGCTCCACAGTATCCGCATCGTCTGACTCTTTTTGTGGGACCATTCTTCTCAATTATTCTTGGAGCTGGTGCATTTTGATCTGTCTGATGATTTCCTTCTTTCACTGTCCTTTCATAGCCAATGCCAAATTTGCTCGTCTGTCCCATCCTTAGACATTCTTCGAGTTTAGCTTTCCCAGTATTGAGGCGTCTAATGGATTGTTCTGCTTCCTCTGCTCGTTGCATCACTACAGCAAATTCCTTCTTGAGTTTTTCCAGATCTCGAGTTGCCTCTTCCTTTTCGCATTCATACACTTTAGCATTCTCACTTAACCTCTTGTTTTCAGCCTTGAGTTCTTTGTTTTCATCTGCCACTTTTAACCACATCTTGTACATCTCCATGCTTTCTTTGCGAATGTCTTCATCACTAACGCTTCTACTCTCTTCATCTGAGCTACAGATCTCTTCTTCGTTCAGCACACTGAGACTTTCCTTACAAAATTCGTCTACCTCCACCATTGACACGCCGAAAGCAACATGATTTGTATACTCATCTTCATACTTAACATCATCTCCTCCATCATCATCACTCCAGGTTGTGGCATATGACTTTCCTTGTCTTTTGAGTGTATTGGCACACTCAGCTTGTATGTGTCCAAAACCTTCACACTCTCTGCACTGGATTCTCCTATTCAAGTTCGGATTTACCGATTTGAATTTTGGTGTTTCAACACCAGTAGATTGACCAAATCGTGGAGTGGAGTTTGCATTCGGATTTTTGCTCCCACTTGACTTTTCTTGTGGTTTCCTGCTCATCTTCTTCATAAATCTGGAGAAATTCCTGGTTATGTTTGCAATCTCATCCGTCTCTTCATTATCTGTAGAATCATCAACCTTTCCAGTGTTTGTGCTTGAAAACGCCATTTCTTTCTTCCCCGTTTTAGTTTGCAACATCTCCATTTCATACGATTCCAGAGATCCCATAAGTTCATCAAGTATCATTGTTCCGATCCTTCCATTCTCATTTATTGCCGTGACCTTCATGTTGAACCGTGGGGGTAATGCCCTCAACACTTTCCTTACAAGTTTTTGATCTTTGTACTTTTTGCCAAACTGAAAAGCCTTGTTTGCAATATCTCGGACTCGTCCATTAAACTCGGAGATAGTTTCATCTTCACGCATCTTCAGTTCTTCAAATTTGGTCGTGTAATACTGCAGCTTTGATTCTCTTACAGAGCTTGTTCCCTCATGGTAAGTTTGTAACACATCCCACGCTTCCTTTGCAGTCTCACAGTTTGAAATCATTTTAAACTGATCTTCGTCCACAGCCGTAAAGATGGCATTCAATGCTTTTGAGTTGGACACGTGCGCTTTATGCTCCTCGGTGGAATACCTAGAGAATGGTTTAGTGGCAGTGGAGCTTGATCCTTCAGTTGTGTCACTAGCAGGTGGAGTGTATTGATTTATGACATAGGTCCAAGCTTGATCATCCAGAGCTCCAATGAATACTTTCATACGTGCCTTCCAGTAAGCATAATTTCCTTGTTCCAGCAATGGTGGTCGCGTGACTGATGCCCCCTCCTTTGGTGCCATGGTGAAACCTGATCTCACTCTCCCTGTATAGGGGTCAGCAAGTGCCTTGCTCTGATACCAATTGAATTTCAGTTTCACCTAAATTCTGAACCTTTATGCCAAGTTGTTTAACAGTTTGGTGTTGAAACACCAAGTTCAGTTTGATGTTAAAACTCAAAACGAAACACGCAGTGCACACACAACTTGGTTACGCAGTTCGGTGCAAATACACCTACGTCTGCGGGGCCTTGCCCAGATCAGAAACCATTCACTAGAAAGCAGTCTTTAGTACAAGAAGCTTAACTTAAATACTAATCCATTGCTAACCTACAGAGTGAATGTTGTGAGCTCCCCTCACTGTCGATCCTACGTCGTTGAACCCTCACGATCAACACGTCTCCCTGGATCTCCTCCTCCCGAGGAATTAAGACTTCCTTGTTTCTGATCTTTACGAACTTGGTCGGTTGATTTACGAACCTCCAAACAAACACGGCAGATCGCTCCAAAGTTCTCAACGTAGAGAATAGCACTGGACGCTCAAAGATGATTGCGTTGTCTTTTTCTTCTATTTATTCCATCGCAATCCTGCCTTGAATCAACTTCCTTCCTTGTCTAACTCTACCATAAATAGACTTCTAGACTAAGGAAAACTCTGATTCTAATCTGGTACTTAAATGGACAATCCTGTTAACAATAGGACTTGTACCATAATTAAACTACTAAATCAATTCCCAACTATTACAGGAATATTCGTTTACCAGAATTAATCTTCCACGACTTAAGATAATATCTCTCACAATATTCTGATTTGATCACATCAATATACTCCATAATTCCGTGGATAAAAATCTGTGTTTCCGGAAATCTTTAAAACCTGCAAAACGGTGTTTAAACACCAGATTTCCACAATTCACAATTTGCCATAAAACAAGTCCAACTCCCGAGGACTTTACAAAAAATATGGTATAAAATTACATAGTGTTAAAGTAAGGACTTGAAATTTGGATCCAAAAGCACAAATAATGTTGTGTTTTTAGAGTTTTTGCAGAGGTGAATTTTGGAAATGTTTCCAATCGCCACACCTCCACCCCTCGTGTTAGTGTAGGACGATTGGCTGGAACCCAAAAAACTCCTAAGTAAGTGTTTACATACAAAATAGTGTTAGGATAATCTAGACCCTAGTGGTAGATTATCCATGAGGAACGTTTCAAACTATGTATATTCCTTTGTTCTCTGGCTTGAAATTTGAGATGGTTTTCACTTTGTCTCATCCATATCTATATCATTTGTGATCCTTTCATGTATGGATCGTAGATGTAGTCCCTGAACAATTTTCTTAGGGTTTTCTTTACAGTTTTTCTTCAGCATCTTTTTTGGGTTTTTGTTAATTAATTTATAAATAAGGCAAATTTTTTAGAAACACCATTTTTATAGGTTTATGAAAAGACAGAGTTTAATTAAAATTATAGAAACATAAAATATTTTAGTTGAAATATTAAAAATTTATTATGTAACGTGCAGTGGTTATAAATTTATGACCCAGTTAATGCAATTTGAACATTTTATCTTTATTTCTTCAAATTTGCAGTTTAAACATTGATTTTTCCACAGTTTAAGGAAAGATCGTCTTCCAAGATATGGACTCTATAATAAAAACTCTCATTTTTTCCTTCTTACTTTATATAATTTGTTAATTTTTTTCTAAAAAGTATTACAAACAATTGATATTTAATTATAACTTTTTTAGTGGGTTTTGAAATATAGAAAGAATAAAAAGGTGTTAAGCGGATAAAAGATTGCATAACTATTTTATTTTATTTCATTAAATAAAAGAGTTTAAGAATTTTGTTATGACTGTGCAAGTGAAACTTTTTGAGTGATATTAGCAATGTCATGGACTCCATCCATTTAGAGGATCTCTATTAACCTTTTTACTTTCTTCTCTTTTACAAAATAAAATTACATATAAACATGAAATTTGAGATTAGACGTCCCCCCTTACACACTAACCTAACATTTAGGTAGTTTGTGAGTTGTGACCTTAATTATCATATGAAATGAATTCCAGTTGTTTGGAATATGGGTCCATAAGAGAAGGTTTTGTGCAATTCTGATTATATAATATTCTATCAAATATTAATTATGATATTCATGCTTAACATCAACCACAAACTATATGTAATTTTTTTGTTTGTGCTTAACCTCTTAAAGAGCTCCTAAAGTATTTCTTAAAATTATTCTCATCCTCTCAATTTGAAAAAAGTTTTTTTACTCTAAAAAAAAAATCAACTAAACGTGTTGATAAAGTAATTTCACGTAATGATTCTGATTAATGATGGAGAGTATATATAGAGTACAAAGAAGACTGGTCTAATATAACTCTAGGCCTAGTCAACATGAATCTTCTACTTGCTTTATTCTAACACCCCCCTCAAGCGAAGCGTCGGATGCTCGCTGACACACAGATTGGATCTGAAGAACTCAAACAGCGGACGAGAGAGCCCCTTGGTGAAGATGTCTGCAATCTGTAGAGAAGTCGGAATATGGGCAATGCGCAGCTTGCCAGATGTCATCAGCTCACGAACAAAATGGTAATCAATGTCAATATGCTTTGCCCGCTTATGCGCCACTGGATTCTACGCCAAGAAGATAGCACTGTTGTTGTTGCATAACAGCAAAGGCAAACTAGAAAGCAGAACCCGGAGATCACGAAATAAATGACTGAGCCAACCTCCGAAGTAGTGTTGGCAAGAGCCCGGTACTCAGATTTGGTACTAGAGCGAGAAACAGTGGATTGTTTCTTAGCACTCCAAGAAACCAAATTCCCACCTAGATAAACATCATAACCATAAGTGGACCGACGAGTCTCCAAACAGCTAGCAGTAACAACAATTTTCCTGATAGAAATCAAAATTTATCAATTAAAACTGTAATACAATATAAATTATTTACAACTGAAAAACACAATCTGCTTCACAACAGAAACATGTCTCAAATATCAAATAATCTTTTTAAGTTTGAATCTCCAACATCTGCAATAACACCAACGGGTAAACCATTGACTAATTCAAAAAAAAAAACTTATTAGAATCATGGACTTCTATCATAAAATTAATTGGTACTATATAGAGCTGACACATGATCTTTTATACTGAGTTATATGACTGTCAACCAGTGGCGAAACCAGCCTAGTATTTTAGGGGGGTCTTACTAATACTGGCAAAATTTTTTTTCGGACGCTATATTATATTGGTAATTTTTTTCTGGCCGCTGAATTACACTGATTTTTTTTCCTGAACACAACTCGACATATTCAAACAAAATCCGCTTCAATAATAAAGTGTTTATAAAATAATCCAATTTTTACAAATACGATAAATCACACTTACTATTATTTGATCTTGTTAATTAATATATTAAAAATAATTTAAATAAGATTATAAAAATAAAATTAGTGAGCAAATCACATGTATAATCAGTTTATACCTAAATGAAATCAATTTATGTCTAAAATTAATTAATAGTTTAATAACTTGGTAAAATTACAACTGAAAATATATAGCTTTATTGTGATTTTCTTAATTTTTAAAAAATTACCATATTCATCAGCATTAATTTAAAAATGAGATAAAGAATCTCTTATGATCCTCTCATCTTAATTAATTATAGTAAATCATATTTAATGCACAATACCAAATATCACAAATGACAGACAATTATACGAATATAAAGTTACAGTAAACTATTGTTAGCAGTACTATTTTGACTTCCATAAAAGCAGTGGGCTTCAAAGACTTGGTTAAGAAACTTGATAGCAGACTCATGGCTTCGTTTGAACGGCCCAATTGGTTTTTAACCCATTTTGCCTTCAAACTTTTAATCAAAACGACGTCGTTTTGATTTCTGAAGGCAAAGAAAAAAGGCAGGCCAGTCGTCTTCTTCGGCTAGAAGACGAACAGGGGGCGGAACTGGCCATCCAACGGGGGGGGGGGGGGTGGGGGTGGAAACCATTTTTCCGATGGAGGCTAGACCTAATTTCCGCGCTACTGGATCTTAGCCAGCACCCCCTCGCCCCCTGGATCCGCCCATGCTTTCAACCACCAATGTGGGACTAACTCTAACAATACTACACGCAACATTTAAAATCTAACTAAAATAGATGAGTCTGTCTCTTGAAGGAAGGTCTTTCCATAAGTCATGGAAAGACCAACGTTTAAAGTGCAAATTAAAAAAATGAAGATAAATTTATCGGGTTGCATGAATCGGGTTATAAACTTTATAACTACTACACGTTGTATAGTAAATTTTTATGTAATGCAACTAAGACTTTTTACCTTTTATTATTCTAATTAAATCTCATTTTTGCATAAGTTTATGGAAAGATGATTTATCCCAATACTTTGCCAAAATAGATCGCAACGTTTTTATGGTGATGATATTCTATTGAATAAAATAAGGATCACAACGTTTGTTAAGTAGAAATCTAACTCCGCATAAAGAAATAACATAAAAGGCAAAGGAGGCCAAGTGGGTTGGGCATCTGACTTATGACTTATGACTTATGACTTATGACTTATGACTTATGACTTATGACTTACGCTCTTGCCAACGTGAGTTTGACTCTCGGCAGTGGCAGTGTGGGGATTTTTTTAATGGGGAGGTCCATTGTGCGCACAGAACATATTCGAGGGTCAGGAATTCAGTAACGGGAGTGCTGTGATTTACCTCTCGAATTATAACGAGAGTGCTGTGATTTACCTCTCGAATTATATCCATGCGACTGGAACGACTAAGGGCGAGCCGATTAATCGCATTTTGCCATAAAAGGCAAAGGAGCTAAATTTTCCTACATCTCTTGTGAGAGAATATGATTGAAGATGATCATGAAAGGTACAATATATTTTTGAAAAGGAAAAAAAAGGAGAGATATTCTTTTAAGGTAGTCTTTGCATACATTGAGAAAAATTTATTTCAAATAAACTTTGAACTCATACTAGTGTACGTACTAGCACATAAGATTAACATATTAGCACATTAGATTGTTAGAGTAAAACCGAAAAAAAATATTTGATCTGAAAAAAAAAATACAAACACTTGGGTGGGACCGTTTCACCCAACCTTAAAGTGAGACCAATGTCTTTTAAAAAAATAAAATTGGATCGTCTGTGAGACCATCTTACCATAAGATCAGAGACTAGAGTGGCAATAGCAAACGGGAAAACTGAATTCGGGGGGAAAAATTAAACACTATGCGCTCGGGGCCTGTAGTATAAGGCGTGAAAAAAATTCAGGGACCAAAGAGCAATAAAAGGAAAAGAAACATAGCTCACCCTTCTAATCACCAAAAGCGTGAAAAAAATAAGTTTAAATCACGCCTCAAACAAAAGCATCAAACTAAAACCGATTAAACATCCAAATCGAAACCAAGTTCATTCGCAGATTCTCATTTATTCAACCACTACTCATCATCCAAAAGCAACAGATCCAATTTTGAAGAAATTATCAATCGGCATCAACAAATCATCAATCAATCAAGGTACAACTACATTTAGTTTTTAATTCAACATAAGTCACAAATCTGTGATTAAACATAATTTTTTAGACTTTGCAAATCCAAAACCAGATAATGATGGAGGAAGAAGATTTGTAGTTCAAAAATCAGTTAGAATAATATAAACAACGGAAAAACAGAGTGTACCTCGTTTCGCAAGGTCAGATGATGAACTTTCTGTGCTTGAATATGATGTTTCTATTTTTTAATTTGAAGAGAAGCAGACTTAGTTTTTGAAAGATTCCATTGCATATATTAAACAGTAGCAAAAGTTTGTGTTGTAGCAAAATTTCTGATCTGTATCAACAATTTCCTCTGCATCTTGTTGCTTTGTTTTAAAAAGATGTAATTAGTTCTGAATGTGCTGCAAATATAGTTGTTTTACAGTTTAAAACAATGTGCAGAAGGGATTTCATCTTTTACTTCAGAAATGAAAATCAATTCAATTCAATGGTAATCACAACATGAGGTGTGCAATTAGATAAAATTTTCTATTTTCCTTTTTGTGTCAAGAGGCTTTCTTAGTTTCCTTTTAAAAAAGGAAAGAGCTCAAGAAAGACCCTAAGTTTTTTTTGAATGTGCACCAGAATAAAAATAAGGGGAGTCTCATTTATATTTGGTAATTATTGGTTGATAGGCTAACAAAAAAGATAATAGCTCGAAGTTTTATGAAAGTAAAGAAACAACCTTATGTGTCCTATGTGTTCGTCGAAAGTGCTGAACTAACCCAGTCTACTTCTAACAACCGTTGACCGAGGAAAATCCTACATTAACCATTATGAAAATGACCAAAATACTCCCAATTAATTTTTTGGGACAATGTTACACTTTTAAAGTTTGCCCCACCGTCATAACCCAACAAGAATTTTGGGGTTAGATCAACACTTAATATTGATATATGGTGTTATATCGCCGGCAACCTAGGCGCCGCGCGGATTGTGCTGGAGGGCGGCGCCGTCTCGCCAAGCACACCTTCGATGGCAACAGGTGCCACTACGCCGCTGCAGTTTTCATTGCTCGGTTCAATTGCTTCAACTGCTTGGTCACAGACGTCAGGATGCGCTACGGAGGAACTTCAATTGCGGGATTCACGTCGCCAAAGTCGTATTCAATCGCTAGGGTTACGCCGTTAAAGTTGAATCTGGTGAGGAGAGGTGAGGTTTTGGTTATGCTTCGCAGATGTTACCGGTCGGAGGTGGCTCTGTTTCCAGTGAGATGAGGTTGCTTTTTGTTTTAGTTCGTTGCAGCTCTGTTTTCCATCTTTCTTCTTCTTCTTCTTGAAGTGATGTAAAATATGTTTTTTCTGCAATCTAATTCTGTTTTAATCACCTGTAATGCAAAGTTTGCCCAAGAAATTGTTACAATATTAGCACATACGAACATAACAATCTTTGTACTGTGCTTTTCTCCGAGAGGCTGCTCCGGTGAGGCAAACTTTAATTTGAAGTTTTACGTTAACATGTTAAAATGTCGATCGCCAAAACTATTGAACCATCAAACAACATTCATTACATAATGGTTCAAATGCCCTAAAAAATCGCTAACCTACAAACTGAAAATTTTCAAATCAAGCTAAAACATCAATAGCAATCAAGCGTCTCAACACTGACACTAACAATCAACCATCATAACTGAAAAATCAATGTAATTCAATGCATCCCAAACAGCCAGATTCTATTTTTCCCGACTTGTTTTCCTTCGTTGCTCGTTTATTCACAGACCTGCTGATTTCGAAGAGGATGACTCTTCTACTCCATCAACGCAATGATCAAAGGTCAATTTTCGATCTTCTGTTCAAGGGAACACCTTCGGAAACATGATTTCTCATACTATTTTTTTATTAACTCATCAATGGCATCGTATAGCTCTGCCTTGGAAAGTATTCCTGTGAAATAATATAAAACATCACATACATTAATTAAAACATCAATATCTGCAATTAAAATATCACAATAGCACAAATTACATCAATGACAACTGCATTGAGGAAAAGCCAAATACATTATTTAAACCATCAATTTCAAATTTTAAAAACATCAAACAGTATACACTAAAATATCAAAAGAACAAAACTGAACATCAGTTGTATACTTAAATATGAAAACACCACAGCAATCAAACACTAAAATTAAAAACATTACACCAACACATGTAACAATACCTAAAGCTCAAACATGAAAACTCAAAAGATAGAACCTGAAATATCAACAACAGTAATTAAAAAGTCACATCTACAAAATTACAAAATTTACAGATCATCTTTCCGTCTTGATTTCAGGAACAATGGGAAAACATTCTTAGACATCTAAGAAACAGCAACAACAACACAAAAATTAGCACAAATCGTAACAAAACCCTAAGATATCACACACACAATCAAAGCAACAAAGCTGAACATCTATTGCACACTTAAAAGTTAAAACACCCCAATAACAAAATACTAATATTAAATCATGACACCAACACAGACAAACAATACTTGAAACTCAAACATGAAAGGTCAAACATAAGACCTGAAACATCAACAACATTATTTAAAAAGTCCCATCTGCAAAAATAACAAAATTTACAGATCGTTTTCCTTCTCGATTGCAGCAACAATGGGCATGCATTCTTAGACATCCAAGAAACAACAACAACAACACAAAATGAGAACAAAACCCTAAGGTATCACACACAAAATCAAAGCAATAAAATTGAACATCAATTGCATACTTAAAACACTACAAGCATCAAATACTGAAATTAAATCATCACACCAATACAGATAAACAGTAATGAAAACCTAAACATGAAAGATGAAACATAAAACCTGAAAGGTTAACAACAGTATTTAAAAAGTCACATATGTAAAATAACAAAATTTACAGATCCACTTTCCTTCTCAATTGCAGCAACAGTGGCAAAAGTATTCTTAAACATATAAGGAACAACAACAACACAAAAACTAGTTCAAATAGTAACAAAACCCTAAGATATTACACACACAATCAAAACTGAACATCAATTGCACACTTAAGCATGAAAACACCACAAGTATCAATCGCTATAATTAAAACATCACAACAATACTGATAACAGTACTTAAAGCCTCAAACCTGAAACATCACACTGAAAACGAGAAACATCAATATCTGTAGCTAAAACATCACGATCGAAAATTCAGAAAACTTACAAACGATTCTTCTTTCTCGATTGCACCAGCGGTGATGCAAATCTCCTTAGAAATCTATCAAACAACTGCAACAATACAAATATTAGCACAAATCTGTAAGAACAACTCACAAAAAAAGAATAATCCTCAAATACTAACACATTGAACAACATAAACCCTATAAAATATCATAAGCAAAATAAGGCAAACAAAAATTGAAAAAAAAAACAAAATATGCATAAAAATTCTAAGCACAAACATTATCTTCGAAGATTAACAAAAAACGGAGCTCTATTGTGTTCGGCCGCTGGAAAATTCACCGGAAAACTTCAAATATCGTGACGAATCTTTGCGCGCACGAAAGAGGAAGAAAAATAGAGATGATGAGCTGTTAAATCAAAGAAACGAACTAGAATTGAAGAAGATTGAAGAGAAATGGAGAAGAGAATGCGATTTGAGTCGGAGATGAGAAAAAATATGGAGATTTTTTTCGCATGAGAGAGGAAATGAGAAGAGAGGGAAAATTTCAGAAAAATATGAAGGAATAATGAGGGAATGTTGATATTTATACTTTGAGTTAAATGTAAAATAGTAAAATTTCACATCAAAATCCTACACTTTTATAAACTTTAATTATAAACTCCATAATGCATTATTAATAATTTAATCTCTAATCTCAGTGCAAAACCGTCTCGCACAAGATTTGTCTCCATCAAAAAGGTGCTACGGCAATAATCTGCATCCATGCACATTTTACCCTTTCCTCTTCGCGAGAATGTTTAGGAATGAAGCATTCCGGAGAAAATTAGAACGAACTTGGAAATGGAGAAGGGCTTATTAAAGTTAAGTATAAATTAAATGGGCAAGAGTAAATTAGAAATTTCATATTTTACAAATTTTACATTTCTATGCATGGGTGGAACCAGAAATTTTGTACAGAAAGACTAAAATCATATATTCTTTTTGAATCGACTATTAAAATAACAAATCACACTAGATTATTTCATTTAAAGGAGAAAAAAAAGTAGTTATTACAGAGAAACTAGTATTAAGAAAATGGAAAACTGATACTTTTGAAATTGGCGACATTCTTTTTTTTATTTAAGTTGTGCTCTCTTTTCTTTGATCATATAAAAGTATGAATGATCGAATCAATATTAAATATTTCTGCAATATCCTTTTCGATATAGACTAACGAATAATGTAGTAGAAAATCATCTTTCATTTGATTGCGGAGACACGTTTTTCACAATTTTCACCAGCAAGAAGTGATTCATTTTCTTTTTGATATATTTTGAGAATTGACCTAAACAAGGAACAATTATGAAGTCAAATTTAAAGTTACAAAATTTAAACACTATAAATTACAGAATAATTGATAAAATGTATAAAAATTAAATAGCTTTTGTTGATTTTTTTGCCTTGCTTCTTGAAATATTATCTAAAGATTTATGTTTCTAAATCAAGTTTTTAATTCGTGAAAGATGTCACATTCATTTGAACTATTTTGCTATTAAGAAAAAACAAAATCTTACTCCCTCCGTCCCACCCGATTCTGTACACTTTTTGGTCAATTTTCTCAAGACACGTGACCATTAATTTCAACCACTATATAGACACAAATACCATTATGTGAGATATTTTTTATTCTCACCATGATGTATTTTCTAAATATCAAATTTTAACACATCGTTAATATATGTAAATAAAGTTATCACTGGTCAAACATGATGAGAAAAGTGTGTTGATTCGGATGAGACAAAGGGAGTAATTAAAATCAAGTTATTTATATTATAACTAAAACTTGTGCATGAAGGATAAATACGTATTGTTGTTGCTTTGTTAAAACCCGCGTAGGATAAATACACGTTAAACCTGCGAACGGAATGTGAATAAATATTTAAAGATATAAATTATTTTTATTAAAACCTTTTCCAAGTATAACTTGGATAAATATTATACGTAAAATTAGATTAAAAAACATTATATTTCTTGTTGGACTCTATAATTAAAAACAAAGATTCCTAACATTTTTAACTACTTTTTTCAGTGCTCTACGTATATCTGCCGTAAGAATTATTTCCAGGATTACTTTGACACTTTCGAAAAACTTAGAGCATATTCAATAGAATATTACATTGCAAGTTATAATTGAAATTAAATATAAAATACTTTCTCAAATAATTTAGAGTCTGTCTCTTGAAAGACGGTCTTTCCATAAGTCATGGAAAGACCAATGTTTAAAGTGTAAATTAGAAGAAATGAAGATAAAATTTTTGGATTGCATGAACCGGGTTATACATTTTATAACTACTACATATTGCATACTAAATTTTTAATATTGCACCTAACACCTTTTACTTTTTATTATTCTAATTAAACCCCATCTTTCCATAAGCATATGGAAAGACCGTCTTTCCCTAGACTTTGCCAATAATTTATACTCCGTATAAACCAAATATTCAAAAAATTTAAATCAAAATCCTAGTTTTAAAATCGTCATTCCTCTCAGTGTAACACGTGTAGATTCATAATATATGGAAATTGTTGTGCGGAATGGAGAAAGAACAGAAAATATGAACGAAAATAACAAGACACAAGATTTACGTGGTTCACCAAATTGGCTACATCCACGGGAGACGGATTCCACTATATCAGAATTAGAGTTGGTTTACAGAGAGAAGAGAGACACTTTATATGCTGTCTCCACTAAACCCTAACAAACTGGGCCAAAACACAATTTGGCCCAAATCAACAGCAGTCCAATAAAGAGACAAGCTATACCGTCGGACCGGGGGCGACTCCGCCCCCCCGGACCCCCAGGCCAGGGTGCGCTCCGCCCTCCTGGACCCCCCGACTCGTTGACCGGGCAACGAGACCCCCGTTTGTTTCCTGGGGGCGACTGCCGCCCCCCTGGGCCAGGGTCGCAGAAGCGGCTATTACAGTATTCAAGGCATACCAACAAATCTCCACCTTGACTTGAATCCTCAAAGTAGAAAACTCCAGATGCACCATTACAGTGCCAGATGTGTAGACTTCGCCCTCCACTCCCGGGACTGCCCATAGAGCACCTAATCAGCTCTGATGTTCAGCAAGTCCAAACAATGTTGAAACTTGCTATGTGGAACAGATTTGGTGAACATATCAGCGGGGTTATCTGCAGTTCCCACTTTCTTCACCCTGATTCTCCTCTCACTCCTCAAGAAATTATATCTGACATCAATATGCTTGGTCCTCTCATGATGGACCTGATCCTTGGCTAGGCAGATTGCACTCAAGCTGTCATAGTACACAGTAGCCTGATCATGATGTAGACCAAGATCACTAACTAGCCCTTTCAGCCATATTCCCTCTTTTGCAGCCTCTGTTAGAGCCATGTACTCTGCTTCCGTAGTAGACAACGTCACTGTAGGTTGCAAAGTCGCCTTCCAGCTAACCACAGAATCTCCCAAAGTGAATACATAACCAGTCATCGATCTCCTCGTGTTAACATCACCAGCATAATCAGAATCAGAGTAGCCTGTAACTAAGCACTCGGTATCACCTCCATAAATGAGACCCACATCAGACGTACCTCTAAGATACCTGAAGATCCTCTTCACTGCTTGCCAATGTTCCTTTCTCGGTTGCCCCATTAACCTGCTTACAACACTGACTGCCTGTGCTAAATCTGGCCTCGTGCAAACCATAGCATACATCAAGCTCCCCACCGCGCTGGCATAAGGAACCCGAGACATATACTCCTTCTCCTCGTCTGACTGAGGAGCAAACATGGTGGTGAGATGAATATTTGCAGCACTAGGAGTGTCTATAGGCTTGGCTGTAGACATGCCAAACCTAGCCAACACTTTCTGAATGTAGCCTTTCTGTGACAAGAAAAGCTTCCGCTGACTTCGATCCATAAGAATCTCCATTCCTAGTATCTTTCGAGCTGCACCCAGATCCTTCATCTCAAACTCAGCACTAAGAAGTCCTTTCAACTTCTGAACCTCGTGCTTACTCTTTGCGGCTACCAGCATGTCATCTACATAAAGCACCAGATAGATGAATGACCCATCTCTCAACCTGCTGTAGTAGACACAACAGTCATAAGCACACCTCGTATATCCCAGCTGAAGCATGTAACTGTCAAACTTCTTGTACCACTGCCTCGGAGACTGCTTAAGTCCATACAAAGACTTCTTCAACTTGCAAACATACTTTTCCTTGCTAGGAACCTGGAAACCATCTGGCTGAGTCATGTACAACTCTTCCTCCAACTCTCCATCTAGAAAAGCGGTCTTCATATCAAGTTGCTCGAGCTCCAAATCCTAATGTGTCACCAAGGCTAGCAACACTCTGATGGAAGTGTGTCTGACCACTGGTGAGAAATCTCATTATAGTCTACCCCCTCCCTTTGACTGAAACCTCTTGCAACAACTCTTGCCTTGTACTTGACTCCCTCTACAGGTGATATTCCTTCATTCTTCTTGAAAACCCATTTGCAACTGATTACCTTTCTCCCTTGAGGCTGTTTGACCAATTCCCATGTCTGATTCTTCTGAAGAGACTCCATCTCATCTCCTATTGCAGCAAGCCATTTATCAGCATCAGTACATGAAGTAGCCTCTCTGAAGGTTGATGGCTCTTGAGTATCCACTTCCTCGGCAACTGACAGTGCATGACCCACCATATCCTCAAACCCATATCTCTTTGGCGCCCCAACTCCAACCCTCCTGGGTCGGTCCTGAGCTAAACTGCAGACTGTAGCTCCTGATGGTTGAGGATCTGGTGGTGGAGATTCCGGTATCTCAGATTCTGTCTGTGGCTCTTGACCCACCTCAAATTGTTCCAATCTATTTTCACCTTGAGTGACTTCAAGCTCCACCTGTTTATCAACTCCACTAGTTTCTGGCACAACTGTGGGCTTCACCATAGATCTAAGCAAAGAATTTTCATCAAAGACAACGTCCCTGCTCAGAATAACCCTCTTCTCAGATGGAGACCATATCTTGGAGCCTTTAACTCCATCTCCATAACCCATAAAGACACCCTTCTTGGCTCGGGGCTCTAACTTACCATCACTAACATGATAATAAGATGTACAACCAAAAACTTTTAACTTGGAGTAATCAACAACTTTACCTGACCACAACTCCATAGGTATTTTGCACTCTATACCCGTGTGAGGCCCGCGGTTGATCAAGTAACAAGCTGTACTCACCGCCTTTGCCCAGAATCTCGTTTCCAAACCAGCATTAGAGAGCATGCACCTCGCTCTCGCCAGCAATGTCTGATTCATCCGCTCAGCTACGCCATTCTGCTGTGGTGTATTCCTGACTGTATGATGACGAGCAATCCCTTCATCCCTACAAAACTGATCAAACTCAGACGAGCAGAATTCCAGCCCATTATCAGTTCGAAGCCTCTTGATCTTCTTCCCGGTCTGATTCTCCACCAAAGCTTTCCACTCCTTGAACTTCGAGAAAGCTTCACTCTTATGTTTTATCATGATAACCCAAGTCATCCTTGAGTAATCATCAATCAGAGAAACAAAGTACCTGTGACCTCCCAGTGACTCAACTCGGGAAGGTCCCCAACAATCAGAATGGATGTAATCCAATGTGCCCTTTGTTCTATGAATCGCCTTAGGAAACTTGCTGCGGTGATGCTTCCCAAAAATGCAATGCTCACATAAGTCCAAGCTCTTGATCTTGTGGCCACCAAGAAGATCATACTTCGACAGAATCTGCATCCCTCTTTCACCCATGTGGCCAAGCCTCATATGCCATAACTTAGTCATATCATCCTGGTGAACCTCCGAAAATGCAACATTAACAGAATCCATAACCGTGGAACCTTGTAGAAAATACAAAGTACCATGCAGAACACCTTTCAGAACCAGCCTAGAACCTTTGCAGACACACAGAACTCCATCACTTCCTGAGTAGACGAAACCCTTTCTATCCAACGTAGGAAGAGAAATCAGATTCTTTGTCATCGATGAAACATGCCTGACATCGTTCAAAGTACAGAAACTACCATCATGCGTCCTGATCTTGATTGAACCAATCCCAACTACCTTGCACGCAACATCATTTGCCGTAGTAATGATGCCCTCGGCTTGCTCATAAGTTGAGAAATATTCTCTCCTTGGGCATATATGGAAAGATGGCCCAGAATCAAGAAATCACGCATTAGGATGATTATTTTGCCCAGTAGCAGCTAGAGCAAAATCATCTTCAGAACTGAAATCCCCTTCAGCCACAGCAGCAGTACCAGATGTACTCCCAGATTTACTAGCCTTCTTCGAACACTCCTTTTTCCAATGCCCCTTCTCCTTACAGTAGTTACAAACATCATTGGCCTTGGGACCCTTTGAAGATGACTTCTTGCCCTTCTTCTTATTGCCGATTTCCTTGCCTTTTGTGTTTCCGTCACTAGCAAACAAGCCAGTGGCCTGACTTTCTGTACCTGTACTGTTTGCCTTATGTCGCAACTCTCTACTATGGAGTGAGGATCTTACTTCCTCCAGAGACACAGAATCTTTACCAACAATAAATGACTGAACAAAATTCTCATACGAAAGTGGTAAAGAAACTAGCAAAATCAAAGCAGCATCTTCATCTTCAATTTTCACATCTATATTTCGCAATTCTAATAACAAAGTATTCAATTGCTCTAGATGGTCTCTGAGTTGCGTACCTTCCTGCATTCGGAGACCGAAGAGGCGTTGTTTCAGAAGCAACTTGTTGGTTAGAGATTTCATCTTATAAACTCTCTAACTTCAGCCACAGTTGTGCAGCAGTCTCCTGATCTGAGACCTCAGTGATGATTTCGTCCGCGAGACACAGCATAATCGTCGAGTGTGCCTTTTCTTCCAGACTCACAACATCGCCAGAACTACTCGCGAAATCCTTCATCAGCGGAGTCCACAAACCTTGCTGTTTCAGCAAAGCTCGCATCTTGATCTGCCATAAACTGAAACTGTTTCTCCCAGTAAACTTGTCGATCTTCACGTTCAACCCAGACATCTTTCTCCCCGATCAGCCCCGATCTGATGAGCCCAGAATCCGATATACCCACTACGGATATCGCCGGAAAAAGAAACCGCTCTGATACCAGTTTGTTGTGCGGAATGGAGAAAGAACAGAAAATATGAACGAAAATAACAAGACACAAGATTTACGTGGTTCACCAAATTGGCTACATCCACGGGAGACGGATCCCACTATATCAGAATTAGAGTTGGTTTACAGAGAGAAGAGAGACACTTTATATGCTGTCTCCACTAAACCCTAACAAACTGGGCCAAAACACAATTCAGCCCAAATCAACAGCAGTCCAATAAAGAGACAAGCTATACCGTCGGACCGGGGGCGACTCCGCCCCCCCGGACCCCCAGGCCAGGGTGCGCTCTGCCCCCCTGGACCCCCCGACTCGCTGACCGGGCAGCGAGACCCCCGTTTATTTCCCGGGGGCGACTGCCGCCTCCCCGGACCCCCGGGCCAGGGTCGCAGAAGCGGCTATTACAGTATTCAAGGCATACCAACAGAAATTCTTCTAACAAAATAAAAACTAATTTTTAACTCTAAGTTATATTATTAGGTATGAAATTGAGACATGTCTTCTTAACTTCTAGGAGATAAACTTAGAGAGTTTTATGCTAGAAGTGAGAAACTCAAGGTCTAATATTTTAGAGGACGAAGCGTCCGTTGAGTCCAATACGAAAGCCTACCTTTCCAAAATAAGTTTACTCTCCATAAGTAAGCGATTACGTTACAAGCTATCATTGAAATTTAGTACGAAATACTTTCTCAAATAATTTATACAAACATAGTATTCAAAATCTTCAAATCAAAATTTGAGTATTAAAACTGCCATTTATCTCAATTAACACGCGCGGAATTCAGTATACATGAAAATTCTTCTCACAAAATAAAAACTAATTTTTAACTCCAAGTTATATTATTACGTGTGAAATCGAGATGTGTCTTCTTAACTTCTAAGAGATAAAATCAGAGAGTTTCAAGCTCGAAATGAGAAACTCAAGGTCTAATGTTTTAAAGGAGGAGGCGTCGGTTGGGTCCAATACAACATTTTTGCAAACACAAATTATTCCCGGCTTTCCAAAATATGCTTACGCTCCATATGTAAGCGATTACGTAGAAAGCTATCATCGAAATTTAATACAAAATATCTTCTCAAATAATATATACAAACCAAGTATTCAAAATCTTCAAATCAAAACCCAAATGTTAAAACCGTCATTAAGCTCATTTAACACGTGCAAATTCAGTATACATGGAAATTCTTCTCACAAAATAAGCTAATTTTTAAATCTATATTATTAGATGTGAAATTGAGACGTGTCCTCTTAACTTCTAGGAGAAAAAATTAGAGAGTTTCATGCTGGAAGTGGGAAACTCAAGGTCTAATGCTCTAGGCATCGGTTGAGTCCAATACAACATTTTTGCAAACACAAATTAGGCTCACCTTTCTAAAATAAGCTTACGCTCCATACGTAAGCGATTACATAGTCAGCTACCATTGAAACTTAATATGAAATATCTTCTCAAGTATTATAAACAAATTAATTAGTATTCAAAATCGTCAAATCCAAATTCGAGTATTAAAATTGCCATTTCTCTCTATTAACATGTGCAAATTCAGTATGCATGGAAATTCTTCTCACAAAATAAAAACTAATTTTTAACTCCAAATTATATTATTACGTGTGAAATCGAGACGTGTCTTCTTAACTTCTAGGAGATAAAATCGGAGAATTTCATGTTGGAAGTGTGGAATTCAAGGTCTAATGTTTTAGACGACGAGGCATCGTTTCAGTCCAATACAACATTTTTGCACACACAAGTTGCGTCCGCCATTCCAAAATAACCTTACACTCCATGCATAAGTGATTACGTTGTAAATCATCATCGAAATTTAGTACGAAATATCTTCTCAAACAGTATACACAAACCAAGTATTCAAAATCGTCAAATTAAAATCCGAGCATTAAAACTGTCATTTCTCTTAATTAACACGTGCGAATTCAGTGTACAAGTAATTTTTCCTCACAAAGTAAAAAATTGATTCTCAAAAAGTAAAATTCTCTATATCACTGTACTTCTTGATAAACCTTTTCCTTCCCATTTTTCCTTTGGTAGTTAAAAAAAAGGGGGAAAAAAGGCTCGTGAGGCATGAGAATCATCCACGTACACCTTTTGACAAGTCACACCAGACCACCTGTAATCTAGCCAAAACAATTAAGCCTAACGCTTACCAATAAAACTGATATAAATACTTTATACTTCCTTTGTGCTGTGTTTAGTGAGTAGTGACAAACACCACATGCATTTTTAGGTGGAATTTGGAACAAAAAAAAACGCACTTTCTTTTTGTTCGAGAAAACCCAGGTTGGTGTTCTAATTGCCCCCTCGTTTATGGAGCATACGGAATTGTGAAATCTGTGTTATTTTGGTGGATTTTTTTGAGTTTGATAGCTAATTTGATGTGATTTGGCTTCTGGGTTTTTCGTCTTTTGTTGGTTCTGCTTTTTTAGGGCATCTGATCGTAGAACTGGATTGAGCTTCGCCGTAAAGGTATGATTTTTTTGCCCTGTTTGTGTTAAAGTTGGGATTTTTACGAACTTGGTTCTTACAATTAGGCAAAAATGTGTACTTTGTTAATTTTGCTGCTTTTCGTTATCTTGCCCATTTTTTAGAGCTTGTCTGACTAGTTTCCTCGTTGTTGTCGAAGATTCGTGGTTTTGTTTGGTATATAGGCGTATGCAAAGTTTGGATTTTTGTATAATAAAATGGTTGTGGTATTGTTTGTTGATTGTATTTGGTAGGTTGATTTGATTGTATGTGGAAGGTTGATTTGGTTGTATTGGTACGAAGAAATCCAATTTTTCGTCGATTGGATGGATTGGGAAATTTGAACTTCAATTTTGGCCTATAGACTGTGAATGAAGCCCTGGGATTTCGTATAGCCTGATGAAAGTTGAACGATGTTCTTTTAAGCTTTTTAAAAGGGTTTTTTCCCCATGTTTTGGTGTTGCTTTTGGGATGAGATCTAGTTGTGTGTTGTATATTTGAGTTGTGGCTGTTTCTAATTTTGTCGGGTTACCTCCCCTCCGGTTGGGGTGTCTTTGTGTGTCTTCTCAAAATGTTTGGGTAACCAACCAATTTACCCATTGTTAATTTTGTTGTGTTATAGCCCCAGTGTGTGGTGTTTGTATGTGGGTGGGTGTTTTCATCGGTTTTGGTATCCAATCAAACTTCTTTCTCGTGCGTGTTGCGTCCAAGTTCCAACAAACTCCTTGTGTTTGAGCAACTTTTTCGCACTTTCTTTGATAAGTTGCTTATGGTGGACTTCTTTGCTTGTCAGTGTTTCATGGTTTGCTGAGTCCTATGCTGTTTATTCTACTTTGTAATGATTGCATTTGTTTCACGCTTCGCTCACTTTCTGTACGTAACGGGCTTTGCTCACTTCCTTCACATACCGTGCTCTGCTTGCTTTCTGCACATACTGTGCTCTGCTCACTTTGTGCAAGTAACATGCTTGAGTATGTATCTGAAGTTTTTTCAAGTGTACTCTGTTGTTAGGATAATTTTCTCGTATGTCTTGATTGCATCTTTGTTTCCCGTTCTAACAGAAACCAAACACTTGAGAGGGAAAGAGTAATGTAACAAACTGTGCTAATGCTATGCTAATTGACTCGTGAATGCACGATTGAATTGTTGCTAGCTAGCTGTACATTTCTATTCTTAAGTTCTTATTCGTGATTGCAATTTTGGTTCAAGTAATGTGCGTTGCTCGTTTGTCATGGCTGCATTTTTGGCTCGTGTACTTTGTTAATGGACTCGTGAATATATGCCAATGATCACATTTTTATGCCTTCTTTCTTTTGAATCTGTAGCATATAGCGAGCGAATACCAAGGTTTGGAGAGCACAAAATGGATCAGCAAGGAAACGGACAAATCCCAGGTAGCTCTGCTCATGTGCCCTATAGTGTTGCACCACCATATCAAACTAACCAAATGACGGGCCATTCTCCTTCTGCATCAGCCGGTCAAGTTCCCCCGCCCCAGCCTGGTGCCATCCCCACCTCTTCCGCTCAGATGGCGCAGCATCAGCTCGCGTACCAGCACATCCACCAGCAGCAGCAGCAGCAACTGCAGCAGCAGCTCCAGCAGTTCTGGACGAACCAGTACCAGGAGATCGAGCAGGTCACTGACTTCAAGAACCACAGCCTGCCACTCGCGAGGATCAAGAAGATCATGAAGGCGGACGAGGACGTGAGGATGATATCAGCCGAGGCGCCCGTGATATTCGCTCGTGCCTGTGAGATGTTCATCCTTGAGCTGACCCTCCGTGCGTGGAACCACACTGAGGAGAACAAGAGGAGGACGCTTCAGAAGAACGACATAGCTGCTGCCATCACCAGGACTGACATTTTCGATTTCCTGGTCGATATTGTCCCTAGGGAAGAGAAGGAGGAGTACACCATGCCCCGAGGAGGCCCAGTTCCGGTTGGAGGTCCGGCCGAGGGAGTGCCCTACTATTACATGCCACCTCAGACTGCTCCTCCGGTTGGGACTTCCGCAATGTACATGGGGAAGCCGATGGATCAAGCAGCCATGTATGGCCAGCCCCGCCCATACATGCCTCAGCAGATGTGGCCTCATCAGCAGCAGCCCCCGGCTGATTCTTGAACAATACTTTCTCATTACTGAGTTTCGTGTGCTCGCTCATTGCACGATGGATTTAGGGTTTAAGAGGGTTCTGGTGTTCCTGAATGGTACTTTCTTTTTACTGAGTTTCGCGCACGAGCATTGCTCGATGGATTTAGGGTTTAAGAGGGTTTTACGCTGTACCGGTTTGCTTGACTTTGAACTTGCCAAAGATTGCAGCAGTTTGTCCATCTTTTCTGCTCATCTTTAGTTTATTTGTACTTTTGTTGCTATAACTTGTTTACAGATTTTTATGCATTATCATGTAGTAGTTGGTTAATTTGCACCAGTATACTTACCTAGTCTCATTTGACAAAATGGATTCAGTTTCTATATGGCATATGATATGGATGATTGTATTAAAAGTTGCTTTGATTTTTCTCATTTCTTGTTCTATTACACAATTATAGTTTCTGTTTCCTTTTCTGAAATCCTAACTGTGACACGAACAAATGGTTTGAATCGAAATAAATCGGGCTTGGATTGGATAGAACCTGAAATTCTTGAAAAAGATTGAACTGAACCCTAAATCGATATTCCATGTGTTTAATTTCAATATCTGTTCCAATCCATTTTACTGATTAGGACCGTTTCATGAACAGTTCTACACATGATAATCTTAATGCTCAATTAGTTGGTAGATTTCAACTACCAAGAAAACATGACTAGTTGCATTTGCAAATTCCCGTGGATACATTTACCCTTCTATTAAAGTTCTCACCGGCCATATGCAAGTATCCTTCCAATTCCTAAACATTGATCCCTCAAAAAACACAAAATATGACGATGTTTAACCGGATTTAGTCATTCGGGTCGGGTTTGGATTATTGGATTCTGGCTGGCGGATCAACATTCTTCAATTATAACCCAATATTTAGCTAGATTTTGACATTCGGGTCGGGTTTGGATTATTGGATTTTGGCTGGTGGATCAAAATTCTTCAAATCTAATCCAATATTTAACCAAACAGGCCAATTGAATTGACTTATTTGACCCCTCAACCCATTTAACCTCAATCCTACCCCATTAATTTTCAGATTGATTTGATCGAATTGTCGCGTCGGATTGAAATTGCCACCACTAATGTTTACCAATTAACAAAGGACAAGGGACTCTATCATCTAATAAAACTGATTAAAGGGAGTGCATGCATCTTGACCATAACATTGATGGGAAAAAAGTGGGAATTATTCTCGATAGCCATCATTATAAAACTTACACCAAATAGACTAAATGTTCCCAAGATTCTAGCTCAACATCTCCCTTGGGTGGAACTTTACAGCAAAACACTGAGAACAAATAATAAAGAATTTCTATGTATATTCAAACTACTAAACTACTTTTGTGTTTGGCCAAGTAGTCCACTAACACCATCCCAATAGACCATAATGGACACAAATTCAAAGTGCAAAATTTACAAGAATTCACACCAACACTTTCCCTCTATACCAAACCCCAAAAATCTGATCATCCCAGATTGCAAGATTGCATTTTGCACCAGAATTTCAACTTTCTGCAATTTCACCACCATGGTAAAAATGGCTGATTTTACCTCATCTTTTGCATAGGGCATTAAGGAGAACATGGCCAAGCATAAGGTCAACAAAGTATTGGTGCCCTATCTGGCCATCTCTCCATTTCATCTTCAATGGAGCCCTCCCATAATGCACTCCATCGTTCGCCCGGTTATCAAAATGCCACGGGAAGGTCATATCGAAGTCATCTATCACCCGGTTGATCACATTGCGCCGCCTCAGCTGATCCAACACCACCCCATTGAAGGCCTCCATTTTGCTCGGATTGAATGCCATGCTTCTCGCATAGCCCCCAGTTGCCACCGTGGTTCTGTATATGACCCCGGGTGCTACCTGCCCCCGATGCCTTATGCTCTCCAAGATTTCAGACCAAAATGCAGCAGCATAGTCTGCTCCCTTGATGAACTGCCTCAGATTGCGCCAATATATACCGTCGTGTAATCCAGAGTTCATGATCACAGTGTCCGGAACAACATCCCCCGAAAAGTAGCCTTTCAGCAGCTCCCTGTACTCCTCATTTGACAATGAATCCAAACCTAGATAGTTTGAAGTCTGGTTCCAATGACCATTGAAGATACTTGTGATCCTGAATACTTGGGAGGGGTTCTTCGGGTTGGTGATGTTCATATCAAACCTTCTTGGAACCGTTGCGAAATCCAACCCTAAAACAAAGTTCAGAATGTTCCTAATAGTGTCACAATGATTTGAATCTCCCCACCAGAAAATCCACCTGTTGTTCAAGCCCTCCCACGCTTCTTCGCTATTGAACATCTTGAAAGAACAGTGTGTCGAATACACCCAACCGTTGCTCTCCAAGGCTCCGAGAGGTCCACCACACCAGGGACTCGGGCATGGAAGAGACGGATCTTGGCACCTATACCTCCCATCATCACTAATAGGGCAGGAATCATTCTTCGCGTGGCGAGTCCACCTCCCGGACCATACATCCCTAGTAAAGTCACCATCCTTACACAGAGAGAGGTCCTCTAATTTCGCAGATGATTCGCGGAACTTGATAGTGAAAACCCGAAGAACCTTATCAACCACATTTCTTGTAGTGGAGAATTTCAGCCCTTCATAATGCCTGAATAGCAAGATGATAGTGAGATTGTAATCTCCATGGAAATCAGGATGGACTTGGAGGCTGAACCTGTAAGTCCCATTCCCCGAATCCTTCATCACCGGCCGGGATTTCCATCCTTCTCCAGAAAGATCAAGCTCGAAATAATCTCCCCCCAAGCAACGGGGATTACCCGAGCCATCCAAGGCCTGGATACTAAACTCATGGATATCCCCTGTTGACAACTCCACATTATCACTCCCATCTAGACCTAAAACCGAGATATATTCAGTTCTTGAATCCTTACAAGGCTCACCCCCGGGAGCCAACCAACTCGAAAGCAATCTCTTCGAGTAATCCCCCTCGGATTCGGCAGAAATCCATGGCAAAACACTTGGCTTTGCAGGGCTCGTCAAGTTCTCATCTTCCCTAGCAAACTTAAAACTAGGCAAATTCAAGGAATCATTGAGCTGCTTCTTGCCCAAACTAGGAGCTTCACTCTCTCGGGGTTTCGAAAAATTCCTCAAAGAATGGTTCCAATTCACCTCAGGTGTCTGAACTAGTGTAAAGTTCGAATCCATGGCTTCTTGGTCGCCATTATCAAGCTTCAAAACAACAAAATCTCTACCTAAACTACCACTATTACTACCCGAGAACCCATCTACTAGGAAGAAAATCAACATGCCAAGAAACATTGACATTAACAAAACCCTGAAACCCCAATGAACAACAGGATTCTTCATATTGAACCTGAAATTCCATGCAGATTTCTCCAGCATTTGAGGAGGCTAGCAAATCACAACCCGGATATCAAAATCGAGTCTTTTGAAGATTGTAACACTCAAAATTCCCCCTTAAATCTTGCAAACACACAAACACAAAATGCACAAGAACAAGAAGTAAAACGCGTTCTTGAAAACACAAAGCAATATACTACAATATTACTCACAGTTGGAGTTCAAACTCCTGTAGGAATGCAGCTGGTGAATATCTGTAAGGATTATGCAGAATGAGGCGAGAAATTTTTGGAAACAAAGAGAAGAAAAAGAATATGTATATATACATACATATTATATATATATTAATGGAATAATGGCAGCATAAATTCAGCTGTCTTTTAGTACTATTGGTGTATTGCTAGTAGTGGTGGGCATGTTGTTGGAGCAGGACTTGAAGAGAGGTTTTAAATTACTTTAATAGCCTTAGTTTGTGGGGGAATTACGGCTCATATGTACAGGAACAACAGCGACCACGACCGACAGACGGTGGGGGTAAAACGGTAAAATATTTTTGGCAATCATTTAGGTGTAGGGTTTTGAAAAGGATTTGAAATTGGAAACATGTTATAATTGGTTTAATTGGGCAGCTTGTATCTTAAATTTCGGACCATTAATTGTCAAAATCTTTTCCTAAGGTATACTAGTATAGGAAAGGGAAATAGGGAATGAAAGGTTAATACTTATGGTATGATTAAATTTGTACATAATCGTACATTGAAATATTATTATTAGATAGTGAATTCACAAAGCTTACGAATATTATCAAATGGGTTAGTTTTAGGAAATGCATAATTTTGAGGTTTGGCCAGTGTTAGTTTTTTTTTAATTTAAATATTTTAGTTTCAAAAAATATAATAAGTGAGTGTGCATTTTTTAAAATAAATTCTAGAGTCAAGTGCTAAAATAATCCTAACTTTATGCTGAGTACCAATATAACCTTGTAAAATAAGACAGTGCAAAAATAACTCTAACTTGAGTCCGTCTCTTGAAAGAAGGTATTTCCATAAGCCATGGAAAGACCAATGTTTAAAGTGCAAATTAGAAGAAATGAAGATAAAATTTCCATGTTGCATGAATCGGGTTATAAACTTTATAACTACAACACGTTGCATAATAAATTTTTAATATTGCAACTAATATCTTTATCCTTTACTATTTTAATTAAGTCATGTATTTCCATAAACATATGAAATACGGTATTTTCCAAGACTTTGTCCTCCAACTTTATGATGTACTATGTGTCAATCTAAGTTTGGGCGCCTTTGACTTTAATTGTCCAAGAGAGATTTGGTCGGATTTAAGCAAATGATAATTTTTATCCATTAAAAAGGTAAAATAAGAATTCAGCTTATGGTGACAGGGATATTTTCATCATTTTAGGTCCAGACAACACCCAATTTAGTGAGTCAACGATGGAATTGTGACAAAAAATAATAACGATACATTTTATCATAAAATTAGAGTTATTTTAATACATTTTCTATTTTACATAATTATAGTAACACCGTAAAGTTAGAATTGAAAGTGTAAAATCCATCTCCTCTAATTCGTAATCTTTTCCGGGCAGCAAATGAACATTCCTAAATTTTTGCGTTTGATAAAAAAATTAGGGGGATGACTGGGAACGCGTGAAATCTGCGGACATGAGATTTAAATTATAAAAAAGGAGAGACATTGTCTGAACACGGACATCAACATGTGCATTCTTCCAGCTCCACTCTGCTACGTGTTCCCATCTCATAAAATCGAAACCGACCCCAACCAAATATATTTAATACTTCGTTGATCCGTTCTCCGGCATGTTATCAATTGATTCAATTTTTGCCAAAAGTGCCACTGTGAGATAAGATATCCAAGATAAAATTTGAGGGGGCAGAACTAAACGGGTATTTTGGGGGTAGACTCAAATGATCTTCCAAAATGCAACCCTTTTAAATTTTAATGAATTGAGGGCGGATAAAAATATGGAAAGTATTGCTCCTTTAGTTTGCCAGAGTTTATCGAGGCGATCGCACCGGCTTGTTCCGGTGTAGTTTCACCATTGTGTGAAATAGTGTCAATATAATTTACGGGTATTCAAAAGCATTTATATAACTCTATATAAAAGTGAAAGTATAAAATTAACAATTTTGACAAATTTTGATAGGAACTTGGTGAAAAGATAGCTTTGCCCTACTTTTAAAAAAAGGAAAAAATGAAAAATCTAAAATAATTATTATGCCCCCGCCCTCACCTTCATCTTCTTCTTCTTCTTCTCTCATCATTATCTTCTTCTTCCCGTTATCGGATAGGTATCGGATAGGATAGGTATGGCGGTAGATGGCGGGGATAGGTATGGCGGTAGATGGCGGGGATAGGTATGGCGGTAGATGGCGGGGATAGGTATGGCGGGGGGCGGGGTGTGGCGGGGTTTCTAAGGTTTGGCTGGGGGCTGATGGTGGCGGGGATGGGTGGTGCATGGTTGGGCTGAGGGCTGGGTTTGACGTGATGGTTCAGTGGCTACCGGTAGCGCTAAGCACCACCTTCGCGGGGGGTTGGGCTGTGATGGTGGTCCACAACTAGGCTGAGGTTTTGGTGGTGGTAGGGCGGCAATGGCGGTGACACATGGTGGCGGTAACGATAATATAGTTCTTCGAAATTCATATTTCAGTTGTGGGGTATTTTTGTCATTTATGTGCGGTTAACGGTGTCCATGTCTAGGTCAACGCCGGAAGTGGCACCCAAGCGCTATATTGACATTTTCATTAAATACCCAGGGTTGTTTTTTTACTTAAAAAAAATGCGGGTTATATTTACACTTTCGCAACTATATAAGGTTATACTTGTATTTTTTTCCCTTCATTTTTTTCTCTATAATATCAATTTTTTGAACGTGTAAATCCTATTCAAGACTGATATTGACTTTGAAAGCGATAATTTTGGTGTCCAAAACTTGCACATTCCATCATTTTTTCAACATTGATTGAAACTGAAAATATGAATTTGACCCTAATTATTTCGCTCTTCTTCCCTTTCGTATAACTGAAAATGTGAATTTGACCCTAATTTAATCACATCTAGTATTAAAACTTTATGCAATTATTTTTTGCTGAGTTCTATGTTAGGACTGATTTCCGGAAAGACTACAATGGAATATGGTAACAAATGTTTCTCACATTTTAGTGCCACAAAATGTGATTGTCAATTATTGGTGGAAAATGTCAACGCGATGATTCAATAACACAAGTGGAACCCACACGTTAAACACCTAAATTCAATAAACTAAATTCAATAAACTAATTGACACACCCACAAGTGTACCTCAGTGGTTCGAAGTTCGGCAGCTATCGTGTGGGAGTGACCAATTCAAAGCAAGGTTTTTGGGCCTTATGGTGGAGGGGCCTCCTGGTGAGCACCGAGTATGGACGACCCAATAGTGCTGATGCTGAACGATCGTGACTAACCCCCGAATCGAACCTGTGGTGTCGGGTGATTTGGACATCCCAGTACTAGCCGTAATAGCCAATAAACTAATTGACGTGTTAGTCGGTTTTTAACATGCACGCACTGATTCCTTCTTTCATAGGTCAAGCCTCCAAGTGTCATAGTGCCAATATGAACGTAGAATCATGCACCCTAAACTAACTTTAACTTTCAATTTTATTAATATATTTTTATAATTTTAAATTTTATTAATATATTTTTATAATTTTAAATTTTGTTCAACACATATATTAATAATTTATTGTTTTTGATAATCTTTATATACATACAAATATGTAATAATAGTTAAAAGAAAAGAGTGTTTTTATAACTCTATCTAGTTGACGTAAGTGCCAATATAACCTTTTAATATTCGAAAGTGCCAATATAACAATATCTAGTTAGTGAAAGTGCCAATATAACCCTCTCCGACAACTTTTAGTCAAAATTTTATAAAAGTACATGTTTGCCCTTCGGGGAAAAAATTAAAATACAAAAAATAGGTAATAACGTTATCACCCTTACACTCATCAATACACCGGCTGCGGTACGGCACCGGCGCCAGATCAAGTAGGGTTATATCAGCACATTATGAAAACTGGTAAGGTTAAATTAGCACATTCCTAAAATTTATAGGGTTATATCAGCACATTAGTAAAAAATGTAGGGCTATATCAGCACATACTATAGACTATAGAGGTTTTAGTGATATTTTATTTATTTTATTTAGTCCGGATTGATGATTGGAAGACCTTTGGTGCTGTGTGTGATTGTTATTTTGTTGTATTCTTCGACCTAGGGTTTTTAATGTTGATAAGTTTTGAAATTAGGCTATGATATGTGATAATGGTGTTTAATATTAATGATGTCATGATGTCAAATTTTATGTTGTATAAGATATTATTATGTTGTTATAATGGTGTATATGATGATGTGGTCGCCCGTTAAGGTCAGTCGAGTACCACACACTTAATATTTATAATATGTGCTGATATAACCCTATAAGTTTTAAGAATGTGCTGATATAACCCTACAAACATTTGAAATGTGCTGATATAACCCTACAAACATTAGGAATGTGCTGATATAACCTTACAAACATTAAGAATGTGATGACATAACCCTACAAACGGAATGCGCTGATGTAACCCTACATGTTCCGGCGGCGGTCCGGTGGCGGTCCGATGAACTATGAGGGTAAAATTATTTACCTAACTTCAGAGTTAGTCCAAAGGGTATTTTGGTCAATTTACATAGAGCCAATATCGGAAAGTTGAGGTCAATGCCAAAAATGGGGTCTTAGGGTTATATTGACATTTTCATTAACTAGTTAGGATTATATTTGCACTAAAAATTATCGTAGGATTATGTTAACACTTACTCAAATAGATAAAATTATATTGACACTTATCCCTAGTTAAAATTCATGTAAATAGACAAAAAAATCATCTAAGAAACTTTAGAAAGAAGTGCATTCCTCCTCGTGGTTTGTATTAATACCCCAATGTTTAAAAGTGTCCAAATGCTTTAGGGCTTGAAGGCAATGAACCCAATGATGGTCAACCTTGAAAAAAAGAGGAAATCACAATTTTTGTTAGTTTAATAATCGTAAAAAAATCATTAAGCCTCATACCATGACCAGTGGTAAAGACCGCTAGCGATATTTTACCAATTAAATATATTATTTTTATCTGTCTCTCTTCCATCTCACCTTAAGAGACCACTTAAGAGACACCCATTTTTTTTCATCACAATGGCAAGAGACCACTCTTTACTATTCATGAACCCCACTTGATTTTCTCTTTCTTACTCATTAATTTAACCATTAAATTTTATTTTAAATAAATTTGTCCACCCAAAATAAGTTGAATGTGAATTTAATAATATGTTTTAATATTTAAAATATAATTTTATTTTTTTCAAAATATGTTAAATAATTTATTTTTCTCGTCCTTATCAATATCATGCTTCGGTGTAAATTTCAATTTTTTTAAAGAAATTATTAAAAAGAAATTTAAAAAATAAATAATAAGAGAATTTCATTTTTTTAAAATTATATAAAAAACATTGAAATTGCAAAAACCAATTATAAAAACTATAAAAGTTACAGAAAATACTATATTCCGAATTTGAAAATAGACGATAATTTGGATTTTGCGAAGAATTTTCCAAATTGAAAGAATTATCTTTGCCCTTCGACATTCTTCGTGGATCCATCACAAAAAATTAATTACGATGTAGAAGATGAATTAGTGAGGTGGAAGTATTGGAATTGGAAGTAGTGTGATGAAATGAGTTGAAATCATGTATATTTATAGGCGAAAAGTGGAGGAAGATGGAATAAAATTTTAAAATTAAAATTTTGAAAAAATAAAAAAAATCCAAAAATACGTCGGGGACACATGTCGCCACCAGAATGGGACATGTGTCCCATTCAAAATTTTAAAAAAAGAAAAAGCAACTAGTGATACATGTGGCCCACTCAGGGGATGACACGTGTCCCACTCGGGGGATGACATGTGTCCCCTACGGACCAAAAAAAGTGGGCCACTTTTCAGCGGCCCTTAGACATGCCTTCGATCAGAAATTGGGCCCACGACCGGTCTCTTGTTTGGTCTCTTAGCAAGAGACTCTTGAGTGGTCTCTTGTTAAGAGACCACTCTAGAGACCACCACTGTGGTGGTTTTCGATCTCTAGAGCGGTCTTTTAATTTTAAGAGACCACCACTGCCCATGCCCCCATCTTTCCTAACGAATCGATCCCTTTTTATTTTCTTCTTTAATTCTTGTCTCACTTGTGGTGGTAGTAGCGATGTCAGTTCGACTGTGCTAGATCATACTCATTCACCATTTGGATTGGGATGTCAAATGCGACAACAATGGTGAGGGCAAAGATTTGCAAGTTGTAATGACGACGGGGAGACAATGACGTCATTTACTGGTTGTCAGATTTATTTAAGTATCATTGTACCCTTGTACTATCAATGAATACACAAGTACATATTTTATATGGTATCAGAGTCTAAATCCTAAAAACCTTAAAAAAATGTCATTACTCATAAAAGACTACCGCTGCCGACGCCCTCACTTCTTCGCCAGTCGCCATCGTGCCAGTCACCGCCGCTGCCGCAAAGAAGCCAGCACCGCCACCGCCACCGCCAAGCACGCACCATTGCGTTTCATCGGCATCCAGCACGCACCGCCGTGTTCTGTCCATCCCGTCTTCACGCGCCGCCACTCTGCTCGTCCACGTGATGCTGCCCCGTGTGTCCAATGGATCCGTTGAATAAAGTTGTGATTGAAAATCTTGATGCCAAGACCGAGGCTCCTGTCGTTCCCGTTGCTCCTGCCACCGGCGATCCGTCACAAGCAGATGACGCCGACATTCTCCGCCAAGCCCTCTGCCAGCTCCTGCTTGGCGCCGATGGTTTGGCCTCTTCCAATTCTTAGCGGTATGCCGAGGATTCCGCACCCTTGCCTCCCTCACATCCGTACTACGTTCATCCCTCAAATCATACAGGTTTTCTTATTTCATGTACAATCTTGAAGGGTGATAATTATAATGATCGAAGTGCTGCCATTCGTCATGGTTTTAATTCTAGACATAAGCTTGGTTTCTTGGATGGTTCCATCACCAAGCCTTTACCCGGTGAACCTTTTGCTAATATTTGGAGTAGTTTAAATCCTATGCTTATTGGTTGGATCGTTCAAACACTCAATCCATATTTTCATTCTGGTGTTACTTATTATTACTCGGTTAAGGAGCTCTGGGATGATCTTCATCAACATTATTCAATTGGGAATGACCCATGTATGTGTCAGATTCGTGCAGACATTTACAATTGTCGTCAGAATGGCCAGGTTGTCAAATGCGTACTTTGGTCGCTCCAAAAATTTGTGGAATGACCGGCTTATTTACATGCATCCACGAACTATAAATTATGCCCCGATGCAGCTATCGTTCAGGTTGAACGTGAGAAGGAGATGGTTCATCAATTTCTCATTTGTCTGGATGATAGTTATGCTACTCTTCGCTCATATATCCTAGCACAAGATCCGTTGCCTTCGCTTGACAAGGTTTACCCCCTTATTTCTCAGGAGGAGTGTCAGAAGATTGTCATCTCAGCCCGTGATTCTGTCACCTCAGCAGACACCATGGCCTTTGTTGCCCATTGTTAGGCGCAAACCTTCGCTCTGAAGTACACTGCCACCGTTCTGGGATCCACCCTAGTCGCCGTTGTTGATCATCGGAGTATTACTTGCACTCATTGTGATCAAAAGGGTCATGATATTACTACTTGCTTCTGCATTATTGGTTATTCAAAATGGTTCACTAAGAATCGTCCACCTGCATCAGGCCCAAAGGCTGCCGCAAACCCCAAGACCCACGCCCCCTCTGGTGTGCCGTTCGCCGGAGCTGCTCAACCAGTGGCCGCCGCCGCCACTTCACCCGCGGATGCCGCTGCTGCAGTCGTTTCGGACTCCGATTGATTCACCTTTGGACCGACACTGTCCAAGGAGAAATGGAGTACGGTTTTAAACATGTTCTCTAAGTTAAATACTTCTGAAAATCTGTCAGGTAAGACTACTTTACCTTGGATTCTTGATACCGGTGCATTGTATCATATGACCGGCGACATGGATATTCTTTATTATATTGAGCATGCTGCAAATGTTGGTGTTGTTCTCCCCGATGGTTTTATTTGAACTGCTGTTGAACATGGAAAATTTTGTTTTGGAGATGTTGTTGTGATTCATGTTCTTTTTATTCCGGCATTATGATGTAATTTGCTATCGTTTGCCAAGTTAATTGCTGCTTTAAAATGTCTAGTTTTGCTTACCGAAAAATTATGTGTACTACAGGATATCAGCACGAGGACAGTGATTGGCGTGGGTGAACATCG
The DNA here is from genome assembly GCA_037428765.1 of Rubia yunnanensis. Lineage (NCBI taxonomy): Eukaryota > Viridiplantae > Streptophyta > Magnoliopsida > Gentianales > Rubiaceae > Rubia > Rubia yunnanensis. Next base: position 3,763,264 of record CM075065.1, on the reverse strand, counting down.
AGGAGGGGTTTATTGTTTACGCAGATTGGGAGTTTCCAGGTCTACACAACCATCCTTATCCATTGTTGCTTCAGTGTCTTTGTCTGCTTTATGGCATCAGCGTTTTGGGCATCCGTCCTCATTGGTGTTGTCTTCCATCCCAACCATTTCTTTACATAATAGTGATTTTAATAAATCCGTTCCCTTCTCGTTATGCCATTGCGCAAAATAGTCTAGAAATAGTTTTCTTGCTAGTTCCGCTAAGGCTAGTAATTTGTTTGAACTTATTCATTGTGATATTTGGGGGCCTTATGGTTCACCTTCTTATAGTGGAGCATTTTTATTTTTGACCATAGTTGATGATTATTCTCGAGCTATTTTTTATCTATTAGTTTCTAAGTCTCAAGTACCATTGAAGATGAAGGAGTTCTTTGCGTTTGTTTGTTCAGGCACAGTTCCGCCATCCCATTCAACGAGTTCGGGTAGACAATGAAACCAAATTCCTGCCTCTTAGATTATTTATTCTAGAGAAAGGTGTTTGTTTTGAGACCTTCATAGTCTACATACCTCAGTGAAATGGGCATGTGGAATGGAAGCACATACATATTCTTAATGTTGCTTGTGCCCTTCATTTCCAAGCTTATTTGCCTATCAACTTTTGAAGAGAATGCATTATTACAGCGGCTTACCTCATCAATTACACGCTAACACTAGTGTTAGATGATCGAATGCCTCATCACTTCTTATACGATCGCGCACCAGATTACAACCATCTCCATGTGTTCGGTTCATTGTGTTTTGCCTTTCAGCTTCCACGGCCGTGTGATAAGTTTGCATCCAGAAGTCGGAAGTGTGTTTTTCTTGGCTACCATGTTGACAAGAAAGCTTGACGTGTTTACGACTTGGAGTTTTGAACTGTGTTTGACAGTCGGGATGTGGTATTTTATGAAGACAGTTTCCTTTTTGCACATGTTTCTGTGAAGACGTTACCTGCTGATCCACTGCCATCTCTGTCACCTACCGTATTTGATGACTCTATTCCTGAGCCGTTCGACCCGATGGAGCTGCCCAATCAAGATCCACAGTGGCCAGTTTATCTCGAGCTCCAGCCGCTAGCCGCCGAGTCACTCAAAACACTACCTAACACGTGGTCATCTGTGCCCGCTCCGTCAGAACCTAGCTCACGGCAGTCCGTGCCCGCTTGGCCAGACCCACGGTCATCCATGATTGGTCCGCGACCAGCTCTTCCAGGGCTCCAGGCTCGGCCGTCCGTGGCCGCTCTGCCAGCACTTCCCATCCCGCAGTGGCCTCCTGTTGGGCTCAGCCAGCCAGCGCTCGCCTCACCACCACCAGCTCCATTTGTCGTCCGTCCTCCCAGCACTCGTCTTTGTCAGCCTCCAGTTAAATTAAGAGACTACATCTGCACTGCTACTCGCTCCATACCCCTCTGCCGATCCCACGTCATCTGATTCATTGTCCTCAGGTACGCGTTACCCTATTGCTGATTATGTTTCTTGTAGTAATTTTTCGATTTCACATTTTAGACTTTTGGCTGCAGTGATAGTGGCTGCTTATCCGATTAATTTTGTTATGCTTATCGCCATGATCATTGGTGTGCGACTATGTCTAACAAGATTGATGCACTTAAGCGAAATAATACATGGGTTCTTGCTCCTCTTCCTCCTGGCAAGAAGGCTATTCGTTGTAAGTGATTTTATCGGACAAAGTTTAAGTCTGATGGTTCTATTGAGCGATACAAGGGTCGTTTGGTTGCACTTGGTAATCGTCAGATTGAGGGGATTGGCTTTACTGAAACATTTGCTCCTGTTGCCAAGATGAGTTCAGTTCGTCTTTTCTTGGCTGTTGCTACTATTCGTGGCTGGGATCTTCATCAGATGGATGTTCACTATGCATTTTTGCATGGTGATCTTGAGAAGGAGGTGTACATGTGCCACCTCCTAGTTATACACTTCTAGCGCCTGGGTTGTTTTGCAAGCTTTGCAAATCTCTTTATGGCCTACGACAAGCTCCGCAAAATTGGCTTCCTAAACTTGCTGCTGCTCTTTGTCTTTGGGTTTGTTCAGAGTAAGGCAGATTACTCTTTGTTTTCTTACTTAAGGGATGGTGTTTCTCTTCATGTATTGGTTTATGTTGATGATCTTATCATTCCTGGTTCCTCTCTTGAGATGATGACCAAGTTCAAGAAGTATTTGTGCTCTTGTTTTCATATGAATGATCTTGGTGCCCTAAAGTGTTTCTTAGGCATTGAGATAGCTCATCGGCCTGACGGATGTTTCCGCCTCAGCGAAAATATACCTTGGATATTTTGTCTAATACTGGGTTATTGACAGCTAAATACACAGATATTCCCATGATGGCGGTGGGGTTGGATATTTTACAGGATGGCGGTGGGGTAGGATATTACCTTGGAGCTTTAAATTCACTCATATGGCCTCACGATCAAACCCTAGCTTCATGTCGGCTCAACTTGACGAGAGGGACTTTGATCTGAGCGATCAATGAGATAGGAGCTAGGTATATTAGAGGGTATTGTTGCATGCCAATTAGTTCGAAAGCCAAAATTTTAAGTGTGGTGGACAATGGCTGTGATTGGATCTCCAAAAAAGGCATTGAGCAACAATGGTGTTGTGAATTGAGTTTTGCTAGATAGCTGATGGCTGCGCCAGAAGTAATGGTGGTGATTGGGTGATAAAACTAGTGTAGGAAAGCATTTTTTCAATATTTATATAAAGTTGTCATTAATTGGAGGTATCATAAGTCTTTCATGCATTAATGTGGGAGGAATTTGAGGTTTACGGTGGTTGTGGTAATGAAAAATGGTGGTGACTAGATATTGAAAGTGCAGTAATGCAGTGAAGATACGTTGATGAGGAAGAAAGAAGAGTAGTAGTAGTAAAGATACCCTTGGTTATAATATATGGATCACGCCATGTACTTTACTTACTTATGTCCTAATACGCATGTACATGTATAAAACAAATTTAAATTTAAAAATAAAATAAAAAATAAAATTTAATTTTTAAGAAAATAAAAAACAAATTTATTTTCGTCCCCAGCCACCCCGTCGGACCACCACCCTATCAACCCCACCCTCGTCGAAAAACCCTCCCTCGTCGGAAACCACCTGTCCCCTGTCATGTCCTCGACGTCCCTGTCCTTCTCGTCCCTAGCTCAGTCCCCGCTGTCTTCCTTGTTGAAAGAGAGCGTAGCTCAACCGTGCTCTTACCGCTCGACAATAATAATTGACTCTGCCCCAGTCCGATTCTCCCGTCCCTAGCCTAGTCGTGCTCGAGTAGGCCTTGTCATTGAAACGAGAATCGAAGGCGGTGGTTTGACGGTGAGAAGAAAGGAGAACCGTGGGAGGAAAATCGAGTCGAGGCTAGGCGACGAGAATCATACCGGGGAAGGGCAAACGAGAACCGGGAAATGAGAGCCAATCGGGAGAGGTTAAAGGAGAGCCGGGCCAGAGAAAGAAAGGAGAGCGGTGACCGGAGAAGGAAAGGAGAACGGTGGCCAGAGAAGGAAAAGAGAACGTGGTCGGAGAAGAAAAGGAGAATGGAAAGGCGATGATCTGACAGAGAAGATGACGGGAAGTCGTATATATCACGCCGAAGAAGACGTCGGAAAAACTGCCGGAGAGATGGAGAATACGTCGGAGAATGCACCAACGAACACCACCGCCCGCCGCCGTCGTACACCTGTTTCCGGCAGGGTCATTAATCTGAGAATTATATTAATTTTTAATGCTAATTACTTTTTACTAGTTATAATTTATTATTATTAACTTTTTAATTTCATTATTTATTTAAATTAATTCAAAATACATAAAGTATTTCAATAGTACAAAATACAGGGCATGATTAAGTAAAATACAGGGCGTGATTAAGTAAAATACAGGGCGTGATATAGTGATTCACTAATATATTGGCACCAAAGCAGTGGGCACATTTTATTTTATTTTTGGAAAAGTAAAATGGGTGGAGACATGCTCTGTTTGGCAGAGCTTTTAACCTGTTGTGCTTATAAGCAAAACACTATTTAATGTTGGGGAAAGTGCTAAAAATCAGTTTGATTTGAAAGCAGGAGCTGTTTTTTGGGGAAAAGCAGAATCTAGTTTCCCCCTGCTTTCAAAATAATCCAGCTTTGCTCATAAGTATAGCTCCGCCAAACAGAGCCACATGGAGAGTAAAAAGTCAAATAAGTGGATAAAAACAATCTTATTTTTACCAAAAAGGGGAAATGCCAGTATTAAAAGACCAAACTAAAAAGGAAAATGTGTCAATATTTAGATATCAGAGGGAGTATATTTGTTTCACTTTATAATTCTATGGTAAATTTGTCACTTTACTTCATGTTTTACCAAGATTGAATTCATGTTTGATTAAGTCATGAACTTTTAGCCAATCAATATTATTGATGTGTCTCGAACCCGAGTGAACTACTATAGAAAATAAGGGTAATAATGTGTGTTGTATTCATGAATTCAGGATACATTATATAGTAGTACAGGATACCTATACAAGCTAGGAAAAGGTAATAGAATACAATTACATCTACAATTATAGTAAGAATACAATTCTAATTCCTTAACACTCCTCCTCAAGTTGGAGCATGGGGATCGAAAATGGCCAACTTGCCAAGTAAAGAATGGAACTGGTTACGTCCGAGAGCTTTAGTGAACAAATCCGCAGGTTGGTCTGTCGTACGGATATGTTGAGTAACAATTGCGCCAGATTGAACAAGATCCCGGACAAATGACAATCAACTTCAATGTGCTTTGTGCGTTCATGAAAAACCAGATTGGCCGCTATGTGAAGAGCGGATTGACTGTCACAAAACAATTGCATAGGAGAGGAGTGCAAGACCCCTAAGTCCTTCAGTAAAAACTTAAGCCATAACAACTCACAGCAGGTAACTGCCATAGTACGATACTCCGCTTTAGCAAAAGATCGAGAAACAGTAGGTTGCTTCTTAGTTTTCCAAGAAACCGAAGAATTACCAATCATAACAAAATAACCAGAAAGAGAACGCCTAGTAATCGGGCATGCAACCCAATCCGAATCACAATAAGCAGTCAATTGTAAAGTACCACGAGAAGAGAGAAATAAACCTTGACCAGGATGACTCTTCATGTAGTGCAATACACGAACAACAACTTGCCATTGAGGAACACAAGGAGACTTCATGAATTGCGCAAGAGTATGAACTGAATAACTAAGTTCAGGCCGAATAATAGTCAGGTATATCAGATGCCCAACCAAGCGTCGATACTGCTCCGGGTCATGGTAGGCAGGACCTTCAACACGTGCCAAATCATGTTGTTTCTCCATCGTAAAATCAATTGGTTTTGAAGCAGATAAACCTGTATCGGATAAGATATCCAAAGCATATTTTCTTTGAGAAAGAAACATCCCCTCCGGTCTTCTAGCAATCTCTATGCCCAAAAAATACTTAAGGAGACCAAGATCTTTTATATGGAAACAGGAATTCAAGTATTTTTTGAACTCAGAGATGAGAGAAGAAGAGCTACCAGTTATAACCAAATCATCCACGTAAACCAGAACATGTAAAGAAACTGATCCACGGGAAAAGGCAAATAGAGAGTAATCGGCCTTACTCTCCACAAAATCAAATGCTCGTAAAGCCTGAGCCAGTTTAGCAAACCAATTCCTGGGAGCTTGACGAAGATCATAAGGAGATTTCTAAAGGCGAAAAACTGTCCATGTGGCACCACATAGCTAGGCAGGGGCCGCATAAACACTTCCTCATGCAAATCACCATGCAGGAAAGCATTGTGGACATCCATCTGATGGAGTTCCTAACCACGAATGACTGCAACAGACAGGAACAAACGAACATAACTCATCTTCGTAACTGGAGCAAAGGTCTCAATATAATCAATTCCTTCCACCTGGCGATTCCCAAGAACCACTAGGTGCGCCTTATGACGTTCAATAGTACCATCGGAATGGAACTTCGTCTGGTAGACCCATTTACACCCAATGGCCTTTTTATTCAAAGGCAGAGGAGCGAAAGTCCATGTCTGATTTTGCTCTAGTGCAGTAAGTTCCTCTGTCATAGTGGCTCGCCAATGAGCATACTGGGAAGCCTCAGAATAAGTGGTGGGATCTGCACTAGACGTTACAGCACCCAAAAATCTAGAATGCATACTAGAAAAATTATCACAGTTTACATAATCAGTAAGAGGGTAGAGAATACCTAAGGAAAATGATGACGCATGAGGGAACAGAGTAAAAGGGGGGGTCTTCAGTAGTAAGGGCACATGCATAATCATCACAATCGTAATCTGCCAAGTAAGACGGCGGTCGGCGAGATCAAACACTCTGTCTGGTAGGTGGCAATGTGGCAGCGGAACTATCCGGCACTAGAGAAGCCGATAAAGTAGATACCGAGGATGTAATATCGGTGGCGGCTGGCGAATGATGATCGACGGTGGACGGTGAAGGCTGGCCGGTGGTGGCCGGCATTGAGAGACCGACGATGGACGGTGGAGGGTGGCCAGCATTAAGAGACCGGCGTCGGACGGTGGAGATTGGCCGGCGGTGACTGGCCGGTGGCAACCGGCGGTGACTATCCAGCGACTGCCGACGGTGACTGGCCAGTGGCGACCGGCTGTGACTGGCCAGCGACTGGCGGCGGTGATTTACCGGTGGCGACCGGCGTGACTGGCCGCCGGCAGGCTGCGGTGGGCTGACAGTTACTAGCGGTGTGGGATCGGCAGCGACTGGCGGAATCAAAATTCTGTGCGTCTGTGGCATGAAGGAGGAGGAATCCGGTGGTGATGTGGTGGCACCCCCGAGTTCATTAGATGAAGCAGATGTCAGAGTTGCAGAGTATGGGAACTTGTCTTCAAAGAAATTGGCATCCCGGCTGTTAAAGATCACAGGGGATTCCAAGTCAAAAAGGCGATAGCCTTTCTTTCCGGCAGGATAACCAAGAAACAGACACCGCCGACTTCTAGGTGCAAACTTGTCACGATATCTGGGAACATGAGCAGCAAAACACAAGCATCCAAAAACTCTCAATGATGAATAATTTGGAGCTTGCCCATAGAGCAACTCAAAGGGAGTACGACCGTTGAGATGCTGAGTCGGTGTTCGGTTGATCAGGTAGGCAGCAGTAAGAACACATTCTCCCCAAAATTCAATGGGAAGACTGGCTTGGAACCGTAAAGCACGTGCCACATTAAGTAAATGACAATGCTTTCTTTCAACTCAACCATTATGTTGTGGTGTATCAATCATAGATGTCTCAAAAATTATCCCAGATGCAGTAAAGTGAGATCGCAGAGGCAAAAATTCAGCGTCGTTATCAGCCCGAACTCGTTGAATTGTTTGGCCCCACTGGTTCTTCACTAAGGCACTAAATTCTAAAAATCTAGAAGTTACTTCATATTTAGCTACTAACAAATAAACCCAAACAGCTCGGGAATAATCATCTACTATAGTCAAAAAATAAAATGCACCACGAGAAGATGGTGTTCTATAAGGTCCCCAGACATCACAATGAATTAATTGAAACAATGCAGTAGCATTTGTAGAACTCAAATGAAAACTATGTCTAGTCTGTTTTGCTCTATAACATATAGAGCAGGGTACATAATGTTTATTAATGCTAGAAGAAATAGAAGACAACACCGTGGAAGAAGGATGACCAAAACGCTGATGCCATAAGTCAGAAGAAGATACTGAAGCAACTGTAGGAAAAGACTGCAGGACATGACGGTGAACACGAGCATCCAGTAGACGAAGCCAAACCACCCCCCTTTCTGTTCACCCACGCCAATCACTTTCCTCGTACTGATTGTCTGTAAAATGCAATAATTTTTAGTAAACAAAGCTAGACTGTTCAGGGTAGATAACAATCTAGAGTATCCCACAGATCCTTAACTGTGGCAAATGAACTTGTAGAAAATCTCAATACTGGATCCAGGGTTTGCAAGATCTAGCAGACAAGAGTAGCATTAACCCTGGGCCAATCAGCAACATTAGGATGACCATCCTGGGGTTTGGTAATGATCCATCAATGAACCCAATATTGTGCTTAGCAAGGAATGCGCGACAAGTTGCATCAGACCATTCAATGTAATTTTCCTGACCTTTCAGCATGGTTGGTATGAGTTGTAAACCTGGACCATCGCCAGAACCAATAAAGTAATGATCAGTCGACATACGACCAATAGGTAGAGTAGTCTGAGGGCCAGAGTGCAACTGCAACTGCTGAAGTAAAGCTGCAATTACATCATAACCACTCATATCCTGAAGCTTCGAAGCCTCAGGTGCATCAAAACTAGTATGTTCTTCAGAGCCAGACATTGTGGCAAACGAGCGGATCGGATCAACGGCACACACTGGCGCAAACGAGCGGCTGCGCGTGAGGAGTTTGGCCGTGCGGCGGAACGAAGGCGAGCGGCGGAGGGGGAATGGTGCGCGACGGCGGAATCGACAGATGGCGCGTGACAACTACTGCAGCTTGGAGCGGCGGCAGCAACTGGTGGCGCGTGGCGGTGCAACGGCGGCGGCTCGGAATTGTAGAGAAGTGGAAAATTTTCTATTTAAGGTTTCAGGGATTTTGGCTCTGATACCATGTAGAAAATAAGGGTAATAATGTGTGTTGTATTCATGAATTCATGATACATTATATAAGCTATATAAGCTAGGAAAAGGTAATAGAATACAATTACACCTACAATTATGGTAAGAATACAATTCTAATTCCTTAACAACTACGGCTCCTTATCCTAGCACCTAGACCTGCAAGACAAATCCCCCAGAGATACTTTAAGGGGAAAATCCCCTGATGACAAAGTTAGTAATTGGTATGGATAAATAAGGAATAATAGTCAATGAATCACGAAGGAAGGACATACCTCAATATTTAAAGCACTTAAACGCTAACATGTAATAAATGATAATATTGATCCCTACATAGCTAAATTCTATTGCACTAAGCCATCTCAAAGATGTTATGTAATGTCCAACCCCAACTACATAAGAGCATCATCAATTATATTGACATTTGAAAAAATAAATAAATAGGACGTTTATGGGCACATACATGTATACCACCTTCCTGCATATGCAGCATATCATATGCATAACATGGAACCCCATTTTATTCCCTCATTATTGTCTTTCGTGATATATTTTTTTTTCATGTACTCCATCTGTCCCATTTTAAGCTGTAATTTAACTATTTATTTAGTTAAAATTGTCTAACTTTGACCATTAAGTTGGAATGGTATATAAGTATACATACTATCGTGTTAATAGCTTATTAAATTCGTTATAACATATATTTTTTAAATATTAACTTTTTACAAATTTTTATTATCTTTAATAAAAGATATTAAGGATCAAATATTTTTTAAATATATGTTGAATGGGATGGAGAGAGTATCAATTATCAACGAATTAAACTAGTCAACGTCGTTGAAATACACATGAATTTCCGTTTCACCTAAATTCCAAAACTCTATACCAAGTTGTTTAACCGTTTGGTGTTGAAACACCAAGTTCAGTTTAATGTTTAAAACACAAAACAAAATAACGCAGTGCACACACAACTTGGTTACGCAGTTCGGTGCGAATACACCTACGTCTGCGGGGCCTTGCCCAGATCAGAAACCATCCACTAGAAAGCAGTCTTTAGTACAAGAAGCTTAACTTAAATACTAATCCATTGCTAACCTATACAGTGAATGTTGTGAGCTCCCCTCACTGCCGATCCTACGCCGTTGAACCCCCACGATCAACACGTCTCTCTGGATCTCCTCCTCCCGAGGAATTAAGGCTTCCTTGTTTCTGATCTTTAAGAACTTGGTCGGTTGTTTTGACGAACCTCCAAAAACCACGACGAAGAGCTTCAATAACGTATCTCACGTAGAGATAAAAACTTGATTGCTTCGCTCAACTTTTTACGAACTTGGTCAGATTAAACAATCCTCCAAAACCTGAGACGAACTTCTCCACCAACGTATCTCACGTAGAGATAAAACTTGGTCGCTTCGTCTCCAAACACCACAGGCAGATCGCTCCAAACTACTCACGTAGAGAATAATCCTTGGTCGCTTAATTGATTGCGTTGTATCTTCTTGTATTTATATCCATCGCAATCCTGCCTTCAATCAAACTCTTTCCTTGTCTAACTCTACTATGAATAGACTTCTAAACTAAGAAAAGATCTAATCCTAATCTGGTTTGTAAATGGACAATCCTTTATTAATAGGACTTGTACCATAAATAAACTATTTAATCAATTCCTAACTATTACAGGAATATTCGTTTACCAGAATTAGATAGCCACGAAATCACATACTTATCTTCACAATATTCTGATCTGATCGCATAATTATCCTCCATAATTAGCTCCATAATTCGCGGCTAAAACTTGCTGTCCAGAAACCTGCTGTCGCAGTGGTGTTAAAACACCAGATCTCCAGAAACCTGCTGTCGCAGTGGTGTTAAAACACCAGATCCCAGTATTCACAATATGCCATAAAGAAGTCCAACTCCCGAGGACTCTACAATCTCCCCCTTGGCATATTTGTGAATTCATCAACACTAGATTTTGACCTCCCAACTCCCCCTGAATTCAACTCCACTAAAACAACCAAGAATTCAGCAATAACACAGGTCATGCAGGTTTACTAATAAAATTCAGCAAGTAAAACAATAAATCCATCCAGTTTTCTCCCCCTGGATTCATGAATGTGCCACCAAAAATAAATGATGCCTGCTCCTCAGCATTTGCATCACCATCACCATTATCAGCATTATCGTCATTAGCATCATCCGAAACATCATCATCACCAACATGCGCCTCTGAACCATCTTGAGTTGCTTCAGCCAACAAGACTCCATGCTCAGCATCCAAAGCAGTCAACTCCCCCTGAAACTTTGCCAAAATAGCCTGATGTCGTTCAATCAGTTCCTGGCATACTCCAACTCGAGCCTCAATAGCTTTCAACCTCGCCATACCAGCATCCGAGCAAATCTCTTCCGTTTTGCAGCACCGTGGTAATTACACACAAATGTAACAGAGCTTCCTTCCTGGTCTTGCAATCACAATCAATGATATCATTAAAAATCAATCTGCCCATGTTTACCTTTTAATGCGCTCCCAGACTGTATAGTAATGTAGCCATCTCTTTGGTGACACTCGTGTTGTTTACAGAGGGAATCCAATTATGCACGACGACCACATACAAACAATAATACCTGGACGTGAGGTTAGATGCAATTATCTGTTGTCGACCAGTCACAAGCCATGTGCTATCCACTCCACCAGTAAGCTCTACAGCCACTGCATCGAAACTCTCTGGCATTCTCAGACATCTGAGGTACAGATCTGTCTCCAGACTCAGGTGGTGTTTCAACACCAACCTCCTTTTCCTCTTGAATCCCTGGGCTGGACTTGTCTCCAGTGGTGTTTCAACACCAATACCCAGATCAGCTGGACTCTGCTCCTTCTCAGCATGGCTCTCATCTGGTGTTTGATCATCAGTATCAACCAAACCAGCACCAACAGCACCATCATCATCAACATGCTCATCAACCTCCTTCTCAGAGTCTGACCTCAGAAACTCTGCCAAAACCTCACTCAGCTCAGAACCACCTTCTGGTTCGTTCATCACTGTTTCATCTATATTAGCTTCTCCTGCACAATCTGCTTCTTCCTCACTATCACTCATCTCTGAGTTTTGGGCGGCGACGATTTTTGCCATCCCACTGAACTATCGTCCGTTCTCGACCTTCTCCAGAATCTGCCACTTCTGTATCGGGGTCGAGTTCTTCGACTCGAGGATTCTCCGGCACCCGAACCTTGACGGTACTGCAAGCCACCTCATCATAATCTTCTGGCATCTGGTGTTGGAACACCGGTTTGTCATCCCTTGACGAGCTATGCTTCAGACACTTGTTCAACACCTTTGGCGAAAACTCAACAATCTCTCCACGCACATAAACCTTATGAAACCAGGGTGATTCTACATCTTCACATTCAGCTTTCAGATTCGAATAGAACTCCAGCACAAGTTGCTTGTTATCGTCACAGAAACAGGTAGCCGCCTTAAACACCTCGAGATGGTGCAAATAACCCGTGAATCCACATTCCTTATATTTTACAGCATCAGCTGGCCTTTCCGCTAATATCTTCCTGTCACAGACAAACTTCCACTTTTCTTGACTTGCATCATCAAAGAATTAAGGGCTAATGGCTTCACTCGCTTCAGGTACAGGTTGTGCACTATACTCAATTGTCTCAGCTTGTCTTTGCTGTCTGGCAGCACGGAGCCTCTTCATCTTCTTCCCAATCGGTTCATCGCTGTGCTCACCTGCTTTCATATTCTTATCCCTGCATCGCTTCGAGTTTTGCACACCCTTGAAAGACGAGGCCACACTGTCCCTGGCCTTCTTTGAACTTTGAGTAACAGGAGTTCCCACAGACTCTGGTAGTGTTTCAACACCCACCTTCCTGCACTTTCTCTTTGATCCACGTGTCTTTCTGGTCTTCAGTGGTATTTCAGCACCAACACCAGTACCCTCTAAGTTTCCTTCACCACTGGCTATCTCAGTCAACTCTGCTAAGTTTTCAAGGTCATACCCCTCAGAATTTGATTCCTTATCAGCAAAATCCACATCCTGTGCTTGATTCACAGGTACCTGGTCATCACCATTTGATATCACATCTGGTGTTTGAACACCAGAAACAACCAAATTATCACACTCTGGATTTTCCACTTTCATCAACATTGGAGATCACATCTGGTGTTTGAATACCAGAAAGCTCTATCCTCATCTTCTCCATTTTCAGAGGCTGGTTCCATCAATACTGACACGGTCTCACCCATAACAGTTCCTGGTGTAGCAATACCAGTATTATCCACTTCATAGTTCTCATTGTCAGCACCTGCTTGCTGATCCACAACATCATCCTTGATTTCTCCTGTCTCAGACACATTCTCGACTATCACAGATGCACTCTCAGATTCCTTCAACATAGACACTGTTTCAATTTCAACAGCTCCCCCTGCATACACTGTCTCCCCATCACTGTCACTGATTTCCACGACCGGAAAGGGCAAATGTCTGAGATATTCTTGAAGCACAAACACTGATTTTCCAAGCAAGCTCTTAAACTTCCTGAGATCAACATAATCTTGGTTCTGGACCTGGTCTTCGGTCGGCGACGATTGACTCCGTCCCACTTTGCCAACCTCTGCTCATGACCTCCACAGCACTCATTCAAGTCCACATCCGAATCAATTTCTTCAAATCACGAATTTTCTGGAACTCGCTCACTCGAGAAACCTCCAAACCGTTTCTTGAAGGTAAAGTTCACCATTGTCAATGGGTTTTGGTGTGGGCAATGCAAATTTGTGGGATTATGAAGATTTCAGGTCACCGGAGACACTGTTGTGCGAGCTCTGTTCTTTTTCTTACTGGGCTCTATCCAATTTCGTGAACAACCAAGCCCATCATCACAGATTTCTGGCCCAAGGTTAGCTCGTCTGATCTACTTCCCAATCAAGCTGTTTTTTTTTTCAGTACCACTAGCCCTCGGTGTTTAAACACCAAATCTCATATTTTTGAGATTTTCGATTTTTCTAATTTTTTTTTCTTTTCCAACTATATTTAAAAGAAAAAACAGAACAGAAAAAAAAACAGCATAATGGACAGATCTGGGTACCTTACATTCGACACACACCCAAGTGCTGTCTGAGACCTTCAAAAGTCACATCATTGAATCCATAGTCTCTCATCATCTGCTTCATCCATAATAGCTGCGCACAACAACTCCCTGCAGCTAGATATTCTGCCTCAGCCATAGACAAAGATATAGAATTCTGCTTTTTACTGTACCAGCCCACCAGATTTGATCCAGCAAAGAAACATCCACCAGTGGTATTCTTACAATCATCAGCATTCCCGGCCCAGTCAGAGTCACTGAGACCTACCATACTCATTAAGTCAACAAACTCATTCACCAATGCTGAAGAGGTGGATCCAAAGACAATATCATCAACGTAAATCTGTGCGATTAAAATATGTGTCCCCTTATGCAGCACACACAGTGTACAATTCACTCCCCCTCGACGATATCCCTTCTGACTCAGAAAGGGTGTCAGTCGCTCATACCATGCATGTGATGCCTGCTTGAGCCCATAAAATGCTTTATTCAACTGATAGACATGATCAGGAAAATGTGAGTCTTCAACCCCCTTAGTCTGCTCCACGTAAACTTCCTCCTTTACTAGACCATTCAGAAATGCACTCTTGACATCCATCTGATGAAGAGTAAAGTCCAGAATGCATGATACTTCCAACATTAGCCTCATCGACTCCAACCTGGCCACGATTCCTCCTTTATCCCTTAACTGCATGTATTTGGTTAGACTTTGTTCAGATTCATATGCTACTGTTTCCGGAGTTTCAACACCGGTTGACTGTGCTGGTGTTTCAACACCAGTAGGATTCACTGTGTCGAGGATATCACTTTCACCCATAGTATGTACCTCTGAATCATCAACAATCACATTAATAGACTCCATGACTTCTTTTTTCGAGCTAAAGCAGGTGACATCTTGATCGAGCAAATAACAATTATCCATTGATCTAGATCCAGTGAATACTCCAGTTCCATGGTTTACTACGCATTTCTCCTTGTCGAAAAACACTGTCATTTCATTGTCACATATATGGCTAATGCTCAACAAGTTTGCTTTCAGACCTTCCACCAACAACACATCTTGGAACACCGGAAGCCCTTTGATGGCTAACTCACCTTTGCCGATTATTCTACTGCGTTTCCCATCACCAAATCTAACACATCCGCCAAATCCAGGTTTGAATTTTCGTAGAAATTCAGGGACTCCAGTCATATGCCTTGAACAGGCACTATCGAAATACCAGGAATTTCCTGTATTTGCCCCAAAACATACGAAACTTGAAAAACAAACATCTTGAGATTTTCGAACCCATACCTGGCTTACTGATCGATGGATGTGATTAGGATTTTGATTGACACGTGTGTTCAGAAATCCGGTTCTGTATCCTCCAGTATTAAACTGATGCCTTGCATTATATCCTGGCATGGTGTTGAAACACCGATCTGTGGTGTTGAAACCTCGATCTGCTGTGTTGACAGACATTGTCCTAAGCCGCTTAAAGCACCTATTTCTCACATGGCCTTGAACTCCACAGTATCCACATCGTCTGATCCTTTTGGTGGGATAATTCTTCTCGATTGTTCTTGGAGCTGGTACACCTTGATCTGCCTTGTTTTTCAACACATTCACTGTCCTTTCATAACCAATTCCGTGTTTGGTCATCTGTCCCATTCGTAGACAATCTTCGAGCTTAGCTTTCCCTGTATTGAGACGTCTAATGGCTTGTTCTGCTGTCTCTGCTCTTTGCACCGCTTCATTGAATCCCTTCTTAATCTTTTCAAGTTCTCCAATTGCCTCTTCCTTTTCAAGTTCATTCACTTTAACCTTCTCACATAGTCTCTTATTCTCAAGCTTGAGCTCTTTGTTTTCATCTGCCACTTTTAACCACATCTTGTACATCTCCATGCTTTCCTTGCGAATATCATCATCACTAATGCTTCTAGTCTCTTCATCTGAACTACTACTGTCTACTTCATTCAGCACACCAAGACCTTCCGTACTAGAGTCTTCTAACTCCATCATCGACACACCGAAAGCGACATGATTTGTATACTCCTCTCCATCCTTAAAATCATCTCCTCCGTCATCATCACTCCAGGTTGTAGCATACGATTTTCCTTGCCTTTTAAGCGTATTGGCACACTCAGCTTGTATGTGTCCAAAACCTTCACATTCTCTGCACTGGATTTTCCTGTTCAGGTTTGGATTCGTTGATTTGAACTTTGGTGTTTCAACACCAATTTCTTGGCCAAATTTTGGAGTGAAGTTTGCGTTTGTATTTTTGCTTCCACTTGGCTTCTCTTGTGGCTTCCTGCCCACCTTCTTCATAAATCTGGAGAAGTTCCTGGTTATGTTTGCAATTTCAACGGACTCTTCATTATCTGAATGATCTTCCAACTTTTCAGAAGTTCTGCTCGAGAAAGCCAACTCTTTCTTTCCTGCTTTTGTTTGCAGCATCTCCATCTCATAAGATTCCAGTGATCCCATCAGTTCGTCAAGTGTCATTGTCCCTATCCTTCCATTCTCATTAATTGCAGTAACCTTCATGTTGAACCGTGGAGGTAAAGCTCTTAACACTTTCCTAACAAGCTTTTGGTCTTTGTACTTTTTGCCAAACTGAAACGCTTTGTTTGCAGTATCTCGGACTCGTCCATTGAACTCAGAAATTGTCTCATCTTCGCGCATCTTTAGAGCATCGAATTGTGCCGTGTAATACTGCAACTTTGATTCTCTGACAGAGCTTGTCCCCTCATGATAAGTTTGTAACACATCCCACGCCTCTTTAGCAGTCTCACAATTTAAAATCATCTTAAACTGATCTTCATCCACTGCCGTAAAAATGGCATTTAACGCCTTTGAGTTGGACACGTGTGCTTTGTGCTCCTCGGTAGAATATTCAGAGAATGGTTTAGCCGTCAATGAGCTTGATCCCGCAGATTCGGCTACTGTAGGTGGAGTGTACTGATTTATGACATTGTTCCAAGCTTGATCATCTAGAGCTCCAATGAACACTTTCATACGTGCCTTCCAGTAAGCATAATTTCCTTGTTCCAGCAATGGTGGTCGCGTGACTGATGCCCCCTCCTTTGGTGCCATGGTGAAACCTGATCTCACTCTCCCTGTATAGGGGTCAGCAAGTGCCTTGCTCTGATACCAATTGAATTTCCGTTTCACCTAAATTCCAAAACTCTATACCAAGTTGTTTAACCGTTTGGTGTTGAAACACCAAGTTCAGTTTAATGTTTAAAACACAAAACAAAATAACGCAGTGCACACACAACTTGGTTACGCAGTTCGGTGCGAATACACCTACGTCTGCGGGGCCTTGCCCAGATCAGAAACCATCCACTAGAAAGCAGTCTTTAGTACAAGAAGCTTAACTTAAATACTAATCCATTGCTAACCTATACAGTGAATGTTGTGAGCTCCCCTCACTGCCGATCCTACGCCGTTGAACCCCCACGATCAACACGTCTCTCTGGATCTCCTCCTCCCGAGGAATTAAGGCTTCCTTGTTTCTGATCTTTAAGAACTTGGTCGGTTGTTTTGACGAACCTCCAAAAACCACGACGAAGAGCTTCAATAACGTATCTCACGTAGAGATAAAAACTTGATTGCTTCGCTCAACTTTTTACGAACTTGGTCAGATTAAACAATCCTCCAAAACCTAAGACGAACTTCTCCACCAACGTATCTCACGTAGAGATAAAACTTGGTCGCTTCGTCTCCAAACACCACAGGCAGATCGCTCCAAACTACTCACGTAGAGAATAATCCTTGGTCGCTTAATTGATTGCGTTGTATCTTCTTGTATTTATATCCATCGCAATCCTGCCTTCAATCAAACTCTTTCCTTGTCTAACTCTACTATGAATAGACTTCTAAACTAAGAAAAGATCTAATCCTAATCTGGTTTGTAAATGGACAATCCTTTATTAATAGGACTTGTACCATAAATAAACTATTTAATCAATTCCTAACTATTACAGGAATATTCGTTTACCAGAATTAGATAGCCACGAAATCACATACTTATCTTCACAATATTCTGATCTGATCGCATAATTATCCTCCATAATTAGCTCCATAATTCGCGGCTAAAACTTGCTGTCCAGAAACCTGCTGTCGCAGTGGTGTTAAAACACCAGATCTCCAGAAACCTGCTGTCGCAGTGGTGTTAAAACACCAGATCCCAGTATTCACAATATGCCATAAAGAAGTCCAACTCCCGAGGACTCTACAACACAGATAATTGGGGAGATGATCGTGATTTATGTGTTATTTTTGAACTTGAAGTATCATGCCAAGCCGCCAAGTGTTAGAATATATGCCAATGATATGTCTATTTTAATCATGTAACCCGGCTTTCCGTAATACTTTCTCTGTCTCATTTTAATCTATAAAGTTTAGATTTATCTATTTAGTAATTTGTGAAAATTATTTAAATATGAAATTATTGTATTGAAACATCAAAGAATGAATGATCGAGATTTATGGAAATCTGAGAAGAAAGTCCAGAAGAAAATATTTCGTCCATGAAGATTAAATTCAGAATATATCAATTCCTATGGGATTAGATTGTATTTATAAAAATTGGAATTGATTTGATAAATATCCTTTGTGGAAAGGATTTGGACGGAATATATTAATTCCTTTCTTTAAGTGCTTAGATTTGATAATTCCAAGGATTTGATTATAATCTGAATATTCTGTGGAGAAGGAATTATATTTGCACATGACTTCATGAATATCAAAATTGGAGATGGAATAAACTTCATGTGTGCAAATACTTTTCATGTTGGAATATGCGGACAACAGCCACATTAGCGCCTACGAGATTTTGTGATATTTGTTGATTTATGGAAATCTGAATATTCTGCAATATATTAGGTGGTGGTAGAAGCATATTAGGTTTATGGAAAATCCCTACAAATATGGTATTGGATTTATGGAATACATGAGATATATTGTGATAAGGAAAATCCTTTATTTATGTGATTTAGATATGCTTCAGAAGCAGATAAGGATAGAATATTATGGAGATAAGCATGGAGAGTTTCGATCTGCTAATGGCTTTAAAAGGGAACATCACGGCTGCATTAATCTCATGTACTTAATAGAAAAAAAATGCATACAGATTTTATATCTTTCGAGAGTTTTCAAGAGTTAGAATTCTATGTTCCAACATACGTAACCCGTTGTTCAAAGTTCAGAATCGTATACCTTAATTCTTCGGGAGGAGGAGATCCAACATTGACGAGTTTCGAGGTTAAAGAGAGTCTGATCAAGGCGAATCGGTAGCAAGGGGGGTTTGCAGGATTCACGTTATAGTTAGATAACATAAGTATAATTGTATGGCATACTTTGTACTTTCTAATTAGTGGATTCATTCTGAAGTGGGTCATGCCCCACAGACGTAGATGGATTTCACCGAACTGCGTAACCAAGTCTCGTGTCTTTATGCTTTATTTTATTACATACTTGGTTAGATAGGTTATGTTGGAACACAGTAATAATAATTGAATTAATTTGGTAAAACCAAATTTCACAATCTGCACACTTTAACTTATTTCAGTTGAATCAACACTTTTGATCCTTAATCACTCAACGGTAATTATAATTATATATCAATTTAATTTTATGGTCCAATTTAAGAAATTTTGATTAAATAAATAGTTAAATTGCAGCTTAAAATGGGAGGGAGAGAGTATAATATTTTTGTATGATTATATATGTTTAATGGACAAGGAAAGTGAAGAATTGGATTGATCCGATCAGATTAATTTCGACCTCAAATATCAGCTAGAAACCTTTGATTAAAACAAATCAAAATGAAATAGAAATGTATGCATGCACGTGTATTTCCTTCATTCCAACCGAAATTTTATATTATTTTATTAATTTTTCTAATATACACTTGACCATAAATCTCAGTAAGTATGTTGGTATCAATATTATCATATGAGATATCGTTAAATTCTCTGTATTCTATATTTTTTAAATATTAAAATTTAATACATTATTAATATACTTAGTTAAACTTATCAGTAATTAAATATGATTTGGAAAAGTTGATTAAAAGTACATAGATTTGAGTGAGACGGGTGAAAGTATCAGTTATTTGTTAAACATTAATTCATTACACTTAAGTTTACGTTACAGTCACGGCCAAGGACAAGAGGATAATTAATTAATTAACTTCACTTTCATTTTACGGATTCAATTAATTATCTCAATTTTCAGTAAAGCTACGACACGAGTCACGCTTTACGCGTCCCAAGATTCCATTGTCTGAAACTCTGAGTTCTTGAAATGATAAATGGGTCATAAAGACATTCAATTCCCAAGTGGGTGATTTTTTATTTTTTTTTCTCCGATGTGTTTCGATTCTAGGATTTCGAAAAATGGTTGATTCCTCGTTGTGAATTTTATCCTACATTGGCATAATTTTAGAGAGTGAGCCTCCCAACAGGAGATCGGTCATAAGATTATGAACAGATCACTTATTTTTTATCTTATACATTCACTTATTCAATTACATATAAAATTTATAATTTTAAAAAATATTTTTTATATCATATATTTTTATATTTTCACCTTCAAATACATAATATTACTTGTTTTAACTTATAAAATACAATATTTAAATTTTATAAAAAAATTACAACATATAAAGTAAAAAATCCCGGCCAAAAGCAAGGCCGAAAAAAATCACTTCTCTAATACAATTCTACTCGCTTTCTTAGAAGCTAATTCAAGAAGAACTACTTAAAGCCTGTATTAGAATAAAATTGGTGTTGGCAAATAATAGAAAAAAAAAATCCAACATTCTCTCATTGTTTTTTTTAATCTGCTATCCAACACAAACAATTCACCAAAATATAAGCCTAAATAAAATGAACCAAATTTAAATTAATTGTATTCAATGGATTGCTCTATACAACCATTGAAGCAAAATACTACTTATTGGTAATATGGATAACTACAACTACCTAAGTTTATCAAGAAACAGAAACTTCCTCAGCCCATAATTCCTGTAAAAGAAGATAGACTAAGGAATGACATCAACGAGAACAGCGACATCAATGTCTGAATAATCGCATCAAAAGGCCAATTATTTCTATGGCGAAATTAAACACGGCAACAAAAAGCTTAAAAGGGCCTAAACAATTAACCAAATTCAGCAACATTCAAGAAATGAACCAACAAAATATTAGAAGATTTGAAAATATGACACCAACTTGA
The DNA here is from genome assembly GCA_037428765.1 of Rubia yunnanensis. Taxonomy (NCBI): domain Eukaryota; kingdom Viridiplantae; phylum Streptophyta; class Magnoliopsida; order Gentianales; family Rubiaceae; genus Rubia; species Rubia yunnanensis. Next base: position 3,742,329 of record CM075065.1, on the reverse strand, counting down.
AATTCTTCAATAAAGGTAGAAACAGAATTCAAAAGGAGAAGATTGAACCTCAATTTTTATTGAAAACCCCTCTTTATTCTTCAAGCTTGGGCGAGTTCTGGTTTTCTTCTTCTTTTTGATCGAGTTTTGTGTTTCTTTTCAATGACAGTACTGGTGCTTATGAAGGAAATGAAGGGTTTTTGTTTGGAAAGAAGAAAAAGCCTTTAATATTTGAAAGATTTTTATTTATTTTTCTATATAAATAATGAATACCCCTTTGTCTCAATTTAAACTACCCACTTAGTTTATGATACTATTATCTATCAAAGTTTGATCGTATATTTGAATAGATATATGAGATATAATATTATCGTATGTGATATTGTTGAATTCGTCGTAACAAGTATTTTTGAGAAAGTAACTTTTTGTTTTCCGTTATTATATGTGTCTAAATATATTAACGGTCAAATATATATCTCGAACGATGTGTAATGATTAATGTATACTTTAAATTGGGACTGCGGAAGTACTATAAATAAATTGGGGCCCCATTAAATTTAAAGAATTGGAGGTTTGAGGCAAGATATTCATTTGCCCCAGCCTTGGATCGAACCTGGCCATAAACTTATGAAAATACCGTCTCTCCTAATACTTTTCATTTTAGAAGTATCCCAATTTTGAATTTTTCACCCTTTTTATGCCCTTGCACCCTAATTTACATTCAATCTAATGGTCCAATGACTCCCAAAACATTCGTGTAGTGAATAGAATTTCAATGAAATGGTTCAATGGCTCCAAAACATTCGTGTAGACTGTGTAGTGATAGAATGTGAACTCAATTCCTCTTTCACGTCCTATATTTTAATAGCTTATGTCATACATTTTGTTATATATTCTTTCGATATGAACTAAACTTTATTTTCAACTCGAACACTTTAATTGATACACTTTATTCATTTTACTTGCACTACACATTTAAAAAGTTTAATGTTGAATATATATATTTGAGATAAATGCCAATATAATCTTAACTACTTGAGTAAGTGTCAATATAATCCTGAAATAATTTTTTATGCAAAAATAACCCTAACTAGTTAATGAAAGTGTCAATATAACCCTCAGACCTCATTTCCGGCATTGACTTTGATTTTTCCGGCGTTGACTCTATGTAAATTAACCAAAATACCATTTGGGAAAAATTTGAAATTTGGTGGACAATTTTACCCTCATAGTTTGTCAGACCGTCGTTGGACCACTGCTGCACTACTGTCGCAATATGTAGGGTTATATCAGCACATTATGAAAAATTGATAGGGTTATATCAGCACATTCTGAAAACTTGTAAGGTTGTATCAGCACATTCCTAAAAACTTATAGGGTTATATCAGCACATTCCTAAAATTTATAGGGTTATATCAGCACATATTATAAAAGTTAAGTGTATGGTACTCAACTAGCCTTAACGGGCGACCATATCATCATATACACCATTAACACATCATAACAATATCTTACACACCATAAAATTGACACCATGACACCATCATTCATATTAAACACCATTATCACATATGATAGCCTCATTTCAAAACGAGCAAAGTGCTTATATAACTCCCAGTTCTTTGATAAATGCAAATATAACCCCCAATTTTTTAAAAGTGAAAATATAACCCTTGACCAGCATTGACTCAAAAACTCATAACCCTAATGCCGAAAACCGGCGTTGACCTACATATTCCAACATTGACTTGATATAAAATGACTAATTACCCTTATTTAAATTTCACTTTTACCAAATTACCCTTAATTATAAAATTACCCGCAGTTCTTCATTTTCATCTTCTTCATTTTCACCTTCTTCTATGTTCCCCCCTCACGTTGCAGCCCTACCACCACCTAAAACCCAGCCGAAACCTCAATACGCCGCCTTACCACCACCCAAACCTTAATCCATCAACGCCCCACTATCCCAAAACCCTAACCCGCTGCCACTGTTCTCGTCCAAAGACCTCGGATCCTATTTCTGGGCAGCTTCCAATTGGCGCTCCAGAGATGTGGGATGCTGTGCCAAAGTGCACTTAAGTCAACTCCGGTTCTCAACAATAGGGTTATGAGCTTCTGAGTTAATGTTGGTCAAGGGTTATATTTGCACTTTTGAAAAACTAGGGTTTATATTTGCACTTATCAAATAACTGGTGGTTATATATGCACTTTGCTCTTTCAAAACTTATCAACATTAAAAACCCTAAGTTGAAGAACACAGCAAAATAACAACCACACACAACACCAAAGGTCATCCAACCATCCTTCCGGACTAAACACAAAAAAAAAAACAAAATATCATTAAAATCATATATTCTATAGTATGTGCAGATATAACCCTACACTTTTTATGAATGTGCTGACATTACCCTATAAGTTTTAGGAATGCACTGATTTAACCCTACCGATTTTCATAATGTGCTGATATAACACTACCTATTACGTCGGTGGTGTAGCAGTAGTCCGACAATAGTTGAGTATTAATAACCCTAAGGGTAATAACGTTATTTTTTATTTTTTAAAATATTTTTATTTCTTATAAGTGCCCATATAACCCTATGTTTTGGTCGAAAGTGCCAATATGACCCTGTGAAGTTAGAAAGTGCTATTATAACCCTAATATTTGCTTGAAAGTGCTAATATAACTCTTGAGGCTTCAATTTGGCCAAAATTACATGAATTGGCTATTATACCCTTTTTAAAAATAAAAAATGTGAAAGGACAGTTATGCCCTCATCTCGATTGTCCTCTTGGCAGCCTCCGCTGGCACCAATCGGCCTCATCTCACAAAGGCTAGATCCAAAACCCTCATCCATTGGCTGGTCAACTCATGTTGTTGTGGACCCAATTTAGCCAAGAACACCCAATTGTTGCAGAACCAATTTTGCTCTGGAAGATTAAAAGTTGCTTCCGGGGCGGATGTTTCCTACATCACTGTGAAGTTCCACGAGGAGCTAAGCCTGGTAACCGTCGCCGACGAGGACGGCGGGTGGGGGAATGAGCTTCTCCGATGACTCGCGGCGAATGGCGGTGGCACCGATAAAAATGAATGGTCACGCGCCTCGAGTGGATTGCCGACTTGATGGATTTCCTCTGGCCGGTCAATTCGATTCCTCCTTCTCGATTCCACTTTCTTCTTCTCGCCCCGTCCACTACCCATGTCACACGCCTCTTCTTCCTTCTCTCGATTCCTCCTTCTCGATTCCACTGTCTTCTTCTCTCGATTCCTTCTTCTCTCGGCAGGTGGGTGGTGTTGGAAAAGGGTCTCCACTTTCTGGCGCTTGGCTGAGCGGCGCCAGAAAATGGTGAGGCAATGGCTTGGGGAAGGTGGTGGGGCGATGACTGCGTGGGGCGATGACGTGGGGCATGTGGCGTCGGGGTGGTGTCAGATTAGGGTTTTATGGGGCGGTGGGCGTCGATAGAGGAGGATTTGAGCTTGAAGTAGAGGCGGCAGGTTTCGAGGTGCTGGTAGAAGAGGGAGAGGAAGAAGCGGAATAGGTGAGTGAAGGAGTATGTGATCCATGAATCCGTCTTCCATGAGTCGAGCATGAGGGTCAGTTCTTTGCCCCAATACAATATTATGTGCATCATCTTTCTGTCCGCCAGAGTTAGGATAAGGGATGGATAGCAATGGAACAGGGGATATATGCAGACCGGATTCCCAGCCTTCGAAGTCAGAGCGGCGGAGCAGCAGTGGCTGTGTTATGGACAAGAAGAAGAACAAGGGGTATTTTGTCTTTACATTTTTAGTTTTAAGACTAGGGTCATTTTAGTCTTTTTAGTTATGGTCAATGCCGGAAAATACCAAGCCAATGGCAGAATAGTGCCAAAAGGTTATATCGGCACTTCTGATGCAAAATATAGGGTTATAATCGCACTTTCAAACTCTATAGGGTTATATTAACACTTTTGACCAAAACATAGGGTCATATATGTATTTTGCCCATGTATTTTTATAAAATTCCAACTAAAAGTTGCCGGAGAGGGTTATATTGACACTTTCACTGACTAGCTAGGGTTATATTGGCACTTCCGAACACTGGAAGGATATATTGACGCTTATGTCAAATAGGTATGGTTATAAAAACACTTGTCTCTACATATTTTTTACAAATCTATATTCTTTTCATTCTCTTCTCTCATTTATGCTACCATTTCACATGGTATTTGCTATTTATTTTTTCTCATAATCATTTCTGTGCAATAAAACTTATCATAGCCTGGACAGCCTCCTGAACTCTGTTGGATAGGGCATGATTTCCCCCTTCTACCTCAACCTTTTCTGCACCTCCCATTGCCTTACTCAATCTATCGACGAGCGCTTTCTTGTCAACATATCCCGGTACAAACTCATCGCTCATGGAGAAGATAATCTACGAATGATAATGTCAAAATTTGCGCGTGAAATGTCAAGGGATGATCGATAAATCCCTTACCTGGCTCGGAGTATGAGACATATGTCCCAATCTTTGTTTGAGCTGGTCTTCACTAAGATCAGAGCTGAACATGTCGTCGTCTCCATTATGTGCACTCAGTGAATGGAACCTGCACATCGAGTAGACAACTATATGAATACCTCATGCGAAGAAAGGAAGAAAAGTGGACAATTTTCAACCTATAAGCAGTGATTGGGATATCTGAATCAGTTTCCCTAGGCATGAGCTTTGATCCTCGACCTTTGCTTATCATTTTTGAGGCCAAACTGATCCTTGAAGCAGTGCCAGGTTGAGTAGCAAGGTCTTCTCGGTCACTGACTGGTGCCTGAGCAGCCGACACAATAGTATCACGGGCAATCTCAATAACGAAGCCTTTCATGGAGGAGCGACCAACAACAATTTACCAATCACGCGTGATTAGGCATATCGATGCTACCTGTAAGATTGCAGCGCGAACTGCTCGGGAGCATGAAGAGTTTGAGCGCAAGTAATACACGATATCCTGAACGAGAAATCGAGTTTTTTAGGTGTTCCAATATTCAATGAAAGTCAGAACGAGGAGAGGAAAACGACGATCACCTGACAGCCGGTACTGTGTCCCACCAACACAACACCCTCGGAGTCTTCTTTGTTCATCAAGTAACATACCAAATCGTCAAGCTCCGTGGCATCCTACAACATGATTATAAACATGGAATCCGAGAAATCATGCCACTTCAGAACATAAGAATATACGAATAGATCATAATGGCAGTAGCAAAATAAAGGAGAGGAGAGAAATAACTATGGAAAGCTTTTGGTATCAGAAACTATAAGAGAAATGCAGACATGAATAGCTACTTACTTGCTTCAGACTTGATGTGCCGAATCCACTGTAAGAAGAAGACATGAGGAACTGAACTAACGACCATTTTTCCGTCTCTAAGGCAGTTGCCAGTGGCATCAAGTAGCTGCAAAACATACACCTTAACTGTTATTTCTTTCGACTGTGAACTGAATTGAACTGAACTGAGCATATTTTATTACTATTAACGGTTGAACTGAACTCAGCTGCAATTACAGTTTGAGTCAAATTATTCAAATGCATCGACGACTTCTTCAATTTTCTACCTTCTAATTTCTAGAACAAGTTATAAGTGACTAATGTACGTACTTGGAAGTCAAAAATCCCTCTGTCAATCCGCCAATGAAAATGACGTGTCGCCTGTAATCACCTGTTTTAAAGGCAACCTGCACCATTTATAAGTACTACATTACTATCTCCATTTGTTATTACAATTAGTAAATACAGAATCAGTGAAAAAATAGAACAGAATAAGCAGCGTTAAGTTACATCAGTATGCTTAACCAAGTTTAAATCTTTCCACATAAAACGCAAACCCAGAAACTGAAAACCATATTGTCTTATTTTGACAGCAAATGTCGATTTCCCACCAGATAATTTGATCTTCTTTTGGTTCTTTCAACCTTCCGATCCCTTTCTGTTACATTTTTACAGCAACACATCAAACTGAAGAGTCTTAGCTCTACGTAAAACACATTTCAATCTTTCTAATATCACACAGTGCTCCAGTAGCCTACCACAAATTTGATCAAGAACCTCCCTTTCATGCTAATCAAATCACTAATCAAGAAACTATGTTAAATTTTAAGGTATCTTAGGCTCCCGTCTTAAAATTAATTGATACTTCACGTGCCATGTCAATACTCCACGACCCATATCGGGTTGAATTAAAGGGGATCCACACATCAGCCCAATAAGCACAACTTGAGCCCCGGTCTCAAATACCCAACTCTGATACCATGTTGAGTTTCAAGATATCTTATGCTTCCATGTCAAAACCAATTTGTAATAAGTAGAGGTGATCCAAAATTTTATATACTCCCTCTATCCCAGTTAAAGTGACACAGTTTCTTTTTTCGCAGCCCGAACAAAAATGACACAATTTGAAAACTAGCTAACATGATAAAAGGTATGTAGTAAAATTCCTACGATGTCATTCTTAAGTTTTATAACTTTCAGACTAGGTCCACAGTTTTTTCAAAATATCCCTATTTTTTTCACACATATTCACTACCACATCAGCTTTTGTAAAAGACCGAGGCAAAAACAAATGTGTCATTTGCGCTGGTAAGACGGAGGGAGTACTAGTTATTATCCCTTAAGAAACTGATGTAGATATATGTTTCAACAATCAACTTCAATTCCATTATGCCAGTGAAGATTAAAGACAACCCTTAGGAATAACACACGGATCCGGTTCATTATATCATACAAAAGATCAAGAACCTACTTTTCATATCCAGAGAATTCACATCCCAAATCATTTCATTTCCCAACATATCACTCAATTACCAAAACTACAAACAACCCAATAAGCTAAATTACAAATTAACACTATTGAGCAACAAAAAATGCAACAAATTCAGTTTTAAGCTCACCTGAACAAACTTAGAACCGTACTTGAACATGTCCCCACGAAGCTGATTCTTCTTGTTCGCCGGACCACCACCGTCTCCGGCGGGAGATGCGGTGGCGGTGGAGGCCATCTTGGTAAGAAACACAGACATCAACAAAACCGTGAAACTCCAATGAACAACAGGATTCTTCATATTGAACCTGAAATTGCATGCAGACTTCTCCAGCAGTTGAGGAGACATATAAATCACAGCCCAGATAACAAAATCAAATCTTTTGAAGATTGGAACATTCAAAATTCCAATATAAAAGTCAAAATCAAACAAATCAAACCATAGTTATATAGTATATTAGTATGACTCACAGTTTGAATTCAAACTCCTGTGAGAAGGCAGCTAATGAATATCTGGAAGGATTGTGCAGAATGATTATTTTATTTTTTGAAAAAAAATGCTTTTATAACCCTACCTATTTGACATAAATGCTAATATAACCTTTCAATATTTGAAAGTGTCAATATAACCCTATCTAGTTAGTGAAAGTGCCAATATAACCCTATAAGTTTTAAGAATGTGCTGATATAACCCTACAAACATTAGAAATGTGCTGATATAACCCTACAAACATTAGGAATGTGCTGATATAACCCAATAAGATTGCGTACTGTGCTGATATAACCCTACCTGTTCCGGCAGCGATCCGACAAACTATGAGGGTAAAATTATCCAACTAATTTCAGAGTTAGCCCAAAGGGTATTTAGGTCAATTTACATAAAGTCAATGCCGAAAAATTGAGGTCAATGCCAGAAATGGGGTCTGAGGGTTATATTGGCACTTTCATTAACTAGTTAGGGTTATATTTGTACTAAAAATTATCATAGGATTATATCGGCACTTACGCAAGTAGATAGGGTTATATTGACATTTTTTTTGGAAGGAAGTAGAATTCTCCCTCCGTCCTGTACAAACTTGACTAGTACTCGTTACACCCGCGGGTGTACCCCAGTGGTTGGGAGTTGGGTGACTTTCACGAGGTCAGTGGTTCGACGCTCGGCAGCCACCGTGTGGGAATGTCCCGAGTTAACTTGGTCTTTGGGCCAAGGGCTGCTTGAGCTTCTTGGTGGGCACCGAGTATGATTGTCCCCAATGGTCCTGGTGCTGGGCTACCGTGACTTACCTCCCACATGATGACTGTGGTGTCGGCTGGTGTGGGCCGCTGAGGGCGAGCAGTGATCGCCTTGACTAGTACTCGTTCATTAAAACCGTTAGTATGTCACTGTCATCATTTAAACTATACCATAATCATTTAAACTATACCATAGAGACTTAAAATTTTATAAAAATATGAATACTGTAACATGAGAATTTACTAAATTATCTGTACTAATAAAATATTGTATTCTTTTATTAAATGTAATTTAATATGTTAATAGTTTAAAATCATTCTTAAATAGTAAAAAAAAAATAGAAGATATATAGGGGGCGGAGAGAGTAGTTTGATTTTTTAAATTAATAATCACATATAAAGGAACCTTTATGTGACTGAGAAAAGTTGATCCGAGTGTCACATAAAGGTGCGGCTAGGAATCAATAACGAATGCGACCTAATTTTTTGAGTTTTCAGCTGAAAAACAGTAAAGCTAAGTTATAAACTTTGAGTTCTCATGGTGGGATCAAGGATTAGAGGCAAAATAGAAAAAGAGTAACCTAAATTTGAGGGTCAAAAACTAACAGAACTGGACTAAAATGTAAATTATCACAATTACACATTAAATCCCTGAACTTTTAAAACATCAATATGAAACCCCGTCTTAAAATCTTTGCAATTTAATCTCTGATCTCACCGTGAGACGGTCTTATTCAAGACTTTGTCATAAACTTTTACTCCAATCAAAACTCAGACATAAGATTTCTAAAAACTTATGCCGGAAATTTGTCATACCCAACCACCACTAGCCTATTCCAACCTTGTTTCCAGTGCCAGAAGGATGAGCTACTCATTACAGAAATAAAAAATAGAGATTGAAATATTTTTATAAAGCAAGAAGGCAATTGATGAAATACCATCCAATATATGGTATGAGTAGTACACATGAAATTGATAAAACAGGGACAAAATAAAAGTTTGTACAAAAATGTAATTTCAAAAGAAAACAAAACTCTACAACAAACTAACATTTCAAAAAATATATAGAATAACAATGGAGAAGAGAAGAAAATATACAGAAATCCACACAATCAGCTCCATGGATCATCCCATCCCTTAGGCCCTTCTCTTGTGATGAAACTGATCATAGCCTGGACAGCTTCCTGGACTCTGTTCGATAGCGAATGATTTCCCCATTCTATCTCAACCTTCTCTGCACCCCCCATTGCCTTGCTTAATCTATCCACGAGTGCTTTCTTGTCAACATATTCCGGGACATACTCATCGCCCATGGAGAAGATGATCTGCAGATGATGATGTCAGAACAATGCTCGATGTGAATACGCGTGAAATGTTGAGGGAAGATCGATGAAAAACTTACCTGGCATGGTGTATGAGACATGTGTCCCAGTCGTTGTTTGAGCTGGTCTTCACTGAGATCAGAGCTGAACATGTCGTCGTCTCCATTGTATGCACACAGTGAATGGTATCTGCAAATCGAGTTGACAGCTATTTGAATCGGGAAATCTTCTAGCGAAGTAATGAAGAGAAGTGAAGAATTAACCTGTAAGCAGTTATTGGGATATCTGATTCTGTTTCCCTAGGCATGAGCTCTGATCCTCGGCCCTCGCTTATCATTTTTGAGGCCAAATCGATCTTTGAAGCAATGTCGGGTTGAGTAGCCATGTATTCTCGGTCGCTCACTGGTGCCTGAGCGAACAGCACAGCAAGAATATTAGTGACCGATAAGTTTGATTAGGCAGAGTGTGATTAGGCCTGTTGATATTACCTGTAAGAGTGCAGCACGAACGGCTCTGGAGCATGCAGAGTTTGAACGCAAGTAATACACAACATCCTGAACAAGAAATCAGAGTTTTTGGATGTTCCGGATAGTAAATAAAGATCAGAACAAGGAGAGGAAAACGACAATCACCTGACACCCTGTACTGTGTCCCACCAACACAACACCCTCGGAGTCTTCTTTGTTTATCAAGTAACTTACCAATTCGTCAAGCTCAGTGACATCCTATAGTAGAAATAAACACGATACCGTAAACATGGAATCCAAGAATATATTCCACTTAAAAATGTACCAATAGATCATAATGGTAGTATCAAAATGAAGGAGAGATATAACAATGGAAAATTTTTGGTATCAAAATCTTTAAGAAGAATATAGGCAGGAATAGCTACTTACTTGCTTCAGACTTGATGTGCCGTATCCACTGTAAGAAGAAGACATGAGGAACTGAACTAACGACCATTTTTCTGTCTCTAAGGCAGTTGCCAGTGGTATCAAGTAGCTGCAAAATATACCGTTCATACATTTAGGAACTAAAAGACAGTAATGCTTATGCTAGCCGAGTAAACAGAAAGTATAATTGAACAATGGTTCATGAAATAATTATTTGCCTAGTTACTGAATAATGAAAACTTGGTCCTTGTTTTCGATTGGGAACTTAACTGAGTACAATTTATTACTATTAACAACTGAACTTAACTCAGCTGCAATTCAGTTCAGTTTAACTGAAAGGAAAACAGCATTAGTAACAGCAAGAGTTTATGATAGAGTAATCAGGAAAAGTCTGTTGCTTTACATTCAGGATCCATTTGTTAGATTTCAAATGCACAAACTTCTTCATTTTCTCCCTTCTAATTTCTAAAACCAGTTACTAGTGACTAAAACCCAAAACAAGAATAAAAAGAAGAAACAAACTTCAGAGTTCAAAAAGAACTTAAGCAAGCATCATAGAATTTTAACACCAGTATACGTACTCGGTAGCCAAAAATCCATCTGTCAATCCGCCAATGAATATGACTTGTCGCCTGTAATCACCAGTTTTAAAAGCAACCTGCACCCATGTATAAGTACATTACTGTCTCCATTTGTTCTACAAGCAGATACAAAAACAGTGAAAAAATACAACAGATAATCAGTGTTAAGTGCGCATACACAGTGGTATATGACAACAAAAAAGCAATTTGACAAAAATTCATCAAATTAAAAAGGCCTCGGTATGCTTATACTAAAACAAACCAATTTCCCCACAAGATAAAGTAATCACGCTGTTCAGTAAGTGACCAATTTTCCCCTTAACCCTTCTGGTCCAAGTTACGCACTTCGCCAATTTGATTCAACCATTAAATAAAATATCAACAAAGAAGACAGCAGAACCCTACAACTAAAGATAGATTTAATCTTCTTCTGGTTCTCTCAATCTTCTGATCCCTTTCTGTCATTCTGTCAGTAACACTTCAAACTGAAGAGTCTTAGCTCTAAGCAAATCACAACTCAATCTCTCTGATATCACACAGTACTCCAGTAATCTACCATAAAATTTGATAAAGAGCATCCGTTTCATGCTAACCTATATTGTTCTGAAGATTCACGGAGCAACCAATAGATCACTAACATAATCACCATAGATTTAATCAAGAACCTACTTCCTTTCCATTGACGCCAATGAGGATTAAAGATATCCCTTAGGAAAAACACACACACCCAGAAATCACACCACCGCTCAATCCATTTTGTTCCGAAGATGCGCTAAGCTACCCAATAGATCACTTAATTTTATCAGGAAAATGATCAAGAACCTACTTTTCATGCCAAGAGAAAGAAAAGCAAACAACAGAAATCAAATCACATCCCAATCCATTTCATTTCCAAGATTCACTAAACTACCAAAATTACAAACAGTCCAATAACCTAAATTACAAATTTAACACAATTCAGCAACAGAAAACACAACAAATTCAGTGTAAAAAACCAATCTTGGAGCTCACCTGAGCAGACTTAGGACCGTACTTGAACATGACCCCACAAAGCTGATTCTTCTTGTTCACCGGACCACCACCGTCTCCGGCGGGAGCGGCGGCGGCGGAGGCCATCTTGGTCGGATTTTTCGCCGCCTTGACACTGCCGGAACGGCCGCGGACAATGCCGGAAAACCAAGACGACGGAGATGACGAGGATGATGTCGGCGAAGATGCGACAGATGCCGAAGTAGACAGATTCATAGCAAAAGGTGAAAATGGAAATTCATGACCTACTACACTAATAATAATTTAAGGAATCTGATTTGAGATTATCGAAATCTTCAGGAAATTGTTTTACAAGTAGATTTTGTTGAAGAACCAAAACGCCTTGCTGCGCGCAGTTTTCCCGTTTTTTGGCCCTGTTTTACTCCAAAAAAAATGTATGGGGTTGATTTACAATTAGTGAAACTTACATGATTATGAATTTATGAGGACATACTATCTAGGGTTTTTGTCTCTCTTAACAATTTGGAAAACAAAATTCCATAACCTTAGTTCTTAGGTTTGAGTCAATGAGCATCTAATTTACTTATCTTTTGAAAGAGTTTAATGTCCTTGAGACGATGATGGTCAATTCTAAAGAAAGAAAATAAAAAATTGGCATACATTAATTTATACAAAAAATTCTTCTTAATTTATACAGAACACATAGGTCGCCGATTCAGCATTGGATAAAATGGGTAAAATTTTCACAACTACAATAAGTGCTCTTCAAATCATTTTATCGCTAGGAGTGTTCTCTATCGATAAAATGATTCATTTTGAATCATCTATATATTACCATAGTGGTAGAAAGAGTACCGTGCTATATCGAGACTTTAAACAACTTGCTTTAACCATGTTTATGTTCCTATATTATTGATTGAGAGAGAATCAAAGAGTATTTTGCCAATAAATCACGAAATGCTATAGTTCTTACATCAAATTGTAAAATTTCTTTCGAAGTAATTCGTGAGATCATGCACCTTTTTTTGTTATAACTAGCAAAGAAAGGCGCAATTGGGTGGATCCAGCCTATTTTTGAAATAAACAACCCGCATACACTCCCTTTCCAAAAAAGATCAATACACCAAATACTACACTTAGATTTATTAGATTTGTTGATAAAATATCGATATTAAACCCGAAACTCTCAGCGGATGGCCAGCGGCTCAAAGAAAGGAAAGAATCGGTTACATTTTTCATAGTATCTCCTTTATGGATAATAGATAGACATAAAAATGGAATAGCCTTCTTTTTTATTTATTGCTTTATTTTGATTTTGAAAAGTATTGGAGTTATGTAAACTAACCGCATTCTTGCAATACTTAACTGCCCTCGGACTCTAAATGGGAAGGATGAAAGCGGGTTGGGTCGGTATAACAATTCCTCATCTGCAAATCAGCCCTTCCCATCGGTTATTTTGTCAATGAATATACAGGAGTCAAATCTTGCGATCATTCGAAAAAGCAAATGACAAGTCAAAGGCACTACACTGTGTTTTTATATATATTTTTAAGATTAAACAAAAGGATTCGCAAACAAAAGTGCTAATGCTACAACCAATCCATAAATGGTTAAAGTTTCCATAAAAGCTAGACTAAGCAATAGAGTGCACCTTATTTTTCCCTATGCCTCAGGCTGTCTCACAATACATTCTACAGCTTGACCTGCAACAGTTCCTTGACCAACCCCCGGTCCTATAGAAGCAAGCCCTAAGGCCAAACCAGCAGCAATAACGGAAGCGGCAGAAATCAGTGGATTCATGATAAGTCCCCTCGTACCAAAAAAAAGGTTAATGATACAATCATCCAATGAATTAGAACTTTCTTATTACATTGCTAGAATTTGTCCAGTTGAAATAACTAAAAACTTCGGGTTCAAGGAATTGAAGTAATAGTATTATTGAACTGTTGGAACTCCTTCACTATCTATTTTCCTTTCTATCCACAAACTCATTGATTTCTTAGTTTCAAACTAGAAAGTAAATTAGTAAAGTCATGAAATTAAGAAAAAAACATCCAAACATATAAACAGTAAAAGTTCGAAAGAGGCGGAGGGGAACAGGCTTACCGTCGAATAACTATCTAAATTCATAGAATTAGGGCATAATATCTATATATATCTTTAGTTCATTTAGTTCATATATAAAGTGCATATATAATCAGGCAATATTGACTATTCCACATAAATGTCTTTCTTTCATAATGAAAACTAACCACTCATCTTACATTCATATAGTATTTGAGAAGCAATTAATAAAACATATGCGGGAGTTGACTTAGTTATAGCCCATTCAATTGCATATACCTACCCTTTCTTAACCAATCGATTTGTTCTGAATTCTACTTTTTTGAAAATTATTTCCCCTTACTTTTTTTTAATCATTCTTACACTAGATCAAATCTAAATCGATAAATTGATTAGTCCAAATCATTAGATAGAAATAACATTATTTGATTGATCTAAATCTAAGTTCATGCAATTTATTTTTTATTATGTTACTATTTTCGTTTGGTCAATTGGTTGACCAAAATCAACCAAAATGGAGAATCTTTTCTTTCCTTTCACCCTTTGCTTTGTTATTTTATTCTATTTTTATTTATTTTATTTTTATTTTTATTTTTTCTATTATTTTCATATTGTGATATATTGAATAATGAAATATGGATTGTGGGGTATGATATGGGACGAGAGGAATTTTAGGAAAAAGATCTTTTTGTTGATCTCTTTCCGCAATATTTGTATATTATAAGTTAGTAGTAAAAGAATGATTAGATTAATTTACATGATTTTTTTTACTGCAAACAAAATTCAAGTTATATTACGACTATATGAGTTAGTTCATTAAAAAAATACATTGTCATGTTAGTTTTTTAAAACACTGAGACAATTATTAATAAGTACCGAAGAATTGAAAATTGCACGCGTGTTTGATCTTAGATATTCTATTGGGCAGTAGAATACTCCAACTGTCCCAGCCAAAATTTCTAAATAGTTGGGGATCGAATTTTAAGAAAAGGGCAACATAGCGTTGTATGTGGTTGGGAGAGGCTGGGCTTATAAGGGCCAGGAGTGAAAAACCCAACACCTAATTCTAAACTTAACGATTTGCTACCTCCCTCCCTCCGCCACCATATTAACACCACGACAACTACGAGAACAACATCGTTGTTGCGATGATAACAACACCAACAAAAACACTGAAAACAACCTCAAGACACAATCAACATGCCGATCTACCATTGTCAACTGACAGAATACCACTACCACCTATCAATTCAAAGAACACCACCACTACCAATCAATTTACATAACACTACCACAACCACCAATCAATTTACATAACAACACTACCACAGCCACTCGTCCGGCTAATTTAGATTCTCTATTTTCACCGGCTTACATTGGATCGTGCTTGCCTAGAAGTATAGACATTATTATTGTTGTGCGGAATACCCGAGAAAGAACAAGCAAAGAAAATAAAACGAAAAACAAGACACCGAGATTTTTACGTGGTTCACCAATTGGCTACATCCACGGCCGACCAAGATCAGATTCCACTAGAGAGAAAGGCCAGAATTACAGATTTCCTACTCTCTACCAATCCTATCTCTTAAGATTTACAATAAAAGATGAGGCACTATATATAGTCCTCTCCACCTTAAACCCTAACGGTTTTGGGCCCAGAAACAATCTGGCCCAAACTAGAGCAGGAGACAGAATGTCAATAACAGCCAAAACAGCGAGACTCCCGTAACAACCTGTCAAAGCGGCTAATACGTATTCAAGGCATACCAAACAATTATAAAACTAACTTTTAATGTTTAAAAAAAGGCAATTGTGTTGACTTAACTAAAGAAGAAGGAAAAAAAAAAGGGAAAAGAGAAACAAAGAAAGAGAATTGGGCTACTGGATTTCCAATGCCTAGCCTTTGTTCCATATCATGATGGGCTCAAGAAGAGGATCAATGGGCTGATGTATTGTTTAAATCGCATTGTCAATTCAACCGATTTTGGAAATAGAGCCCATTATATTTATGAATGAATTTGGCTAACATTATTACAATATAAATGATCCTATTAAAATTGAGGTATGGGATATACTTTTTTTTAATTTAATAAATTGAGGGTGTTTATATGGTGTCCCTCCCTTTTATATTAAGATCAATTTGCACAATGTGCCTTTACAAACATATGATTTGGGATAAACCCATTAACACTGAAACGCTAGCTAAATGTTACAAATCTAATCCAAGGTCTCAATGTCATAAAAAGAGATATACACATAGGCCCAAATCGATATTACAATATAAAGCAAAAGCCTATGTGGCAATAAGTGAAGGGGTCGTGGAGGATAAGTGGTTTCCATCGTATCGTCATAGTGTAGCCACAATAAATCGACCCAAGACTACCAGCAAAACAGACACGATGAAGTGTCAAAAGATACGCACGCAAAATGACTCATGAACACCTCTGGTCAAACATCTAAGGCAATCAAAATAAAAATTTAAGAGGCTCCCCAACTAAAGATCAAGTCTGTCTCCATTTAACTTAAGACCATGTCCCTAATGTAGGAGACTAAGACCCGTCATTTTAATTGCCAAAAATATTTTTCATCAGTATCCTGATATCACTTATAATGCGTAGAATTATCAGTAACTTGACTCCAAAAGAATTTAAGGACCAACATAATTGGTTTATCAATAACAGTGGCTTCAACATCCTTATGGACCAAGTCAACAAATCTGATTTATATCTATAGAGAAAAAACAGTTTCACCATAAGTTCGTATAATACAACTTTGACTTGGATTTCTCCTTGCCGTCTCTTTAGATATTAGATCTGAAATCAATCCAATTTTAACGGCTCGGGCTACCGGAAAAATATACAATGACACAGATAATTCCTTCTAACACTTGAGAAAAAGAACCATTTTAAAACTGCCCATTTAAAGCTGAAAATATCAACAAAGAAAATCGAAATAAAAGGGAAAATAGCATAATTAAAAACATCCCACCCATGAATCTATAAAAATAAAAAAGAAGAGAAACACCCATCATGAAAATCACTGAAGAAAAGTACCCAGGATTGAAAAATACATAACCTCATCTTGCCACTGATGTCGCGACTGAACAACAGCAAAACTTTGAATGTCTGGGTTGATCGAGTTACTGGAAACTCCAACTCGGTTCTTTGACCGAGTTTGACCGAGTCAAAACTGAGTTGAGCCGAGTTTGACCGAGTTGGGTTGAGCCAAGCCTGATGAACCGAGCCTAAAACCGAGTTGACTGAGTCAGTCCTTGTAAATCCGAGTTTGGATCTTGAGTTGGGCAGAGGGTCGTCGCTCGCCGCCTTGCCAACATCCGAGTGACTGAGTTGGCCGATTCGGCCATTGTAGCTGAACACGGGCAAGGGTCTAGACCGACGTTGAGCCACCAGAACCACCGCCTTGGACAGGAAATTGAGCCACCAAACCATCAGATCTAGCACTGGGTCGGCCTTAAAAAACCATACCTAGAGTTTGCCACCGTGACACCTCCGTTTGCAACCGGAATGACGCTGCCAAACACCGCTGTAGATGCCGCCCATCGAGTCGGAAAAGAGCTTCTCAGAAAAAAATCTCTCCTTTTCTTGTCGTGATTTTCCTAGAGATGATGGGTATGGAGGTTTAAAAGATTAGGACGGGTGGGAAAGTGGTGGGGGGGCCGCCGGAGGTGGTGGTGGTTGACGGCGGCGGCCCCCCGGGCGTTGGTGTTTGGAGATGTACTGGAGAAGGAGCCAAATGGGGAGAAAAGCGTTGGGGGAAAAGAAGAGCTTGAGGTATGGGATATACTCGTTAGGCGGAGCAGTGGTGGAACCTGCATAGTATTTTAGGGGGGACTGACTTACACTGGCCAAAAAAAATTGGGCGCTAAATTATATTGGAAATTTCTTTCTGGAACTAAATTACACTGATTTTTTTTTTGAAAACTTAATATTACATATTCAAATAAAATTTGCTTAAATAATAAAGTGAGTATAAAACAGTTCAATTTTTACAAATACGACGAATCACACTTACAATTAACCCTTAAAATTAGTGAGCAATTCACACATATAAATCAATTTGACCCAATTGAAATAAATTTATGTCTAAAATTAATTAAATAATTTAATAACTTGGTAAAATAACACAGTTAATTGAAAATATATACCTTTATTAAATATGGAGATCCGCTACTTCGAATTGAAAATTTATCCATAACCTATTAAATATAAATAGGGAAAATATGTAAATTGATTTATTTTTAAAAAATCTAAAAGGGTTACGAAACAATAACAAATTGAGATATCAAAAAATTTATAAAATCACATTCATCTAAATTCAATTTAACAAATATCCCTAATTGATAATTCCATAAACCGATTGTGACAATTTCATTTTCACATACAAAATAAATCAAACAACTACAATTTCAACTAAATTTCAACTAAATTCGACTAAATGTGCAATTCAACTAAATTCGACTAAATGTGCAATTCAACTAAATTCAAATATGCAATTCAACTAAATTCAAATATGCAATTCAACTAAATTCAAATATGCAATTCAACTAAATTCAAATATGCAATTCAACTAAATTCAAATATGCAATTCAACTAAATTTCAACAATCATACAACCATATAACTTCAGTTCGACATCCAATCTAAAAATCATGTTCACATAAATTTAAGTTTTGAAGCAAAAAATAAAAAAGAGAATAAACCCTAAAACTAATAAATCTTAGCATAAAGAGAAGTAGTCTACCAGTGGTTTGGAGAGGCGGCGTCCGGCGTGCAGAGGCCGCGGGACGAGGCAGCTTCCGGCGGCGCCGCGGCGGAGACCTGGCGGCGGTGGCGAATGGATGCTCTGCTCTCGGCTGAGGAGGACTGCTGCTGAGCTGCTCTGCTCTCGTTCTAATATATGGAGGGAAATGGATTATTGGTTTAATGGTTTGGGTTCAGTTTTTGGCCCAAATTATTTTTGATTCCTCCATTTCATTTTTTTCTTATTACAAATGAAACGACGTCGTTTCACTAATGTGAAAACGACGTCGTTTTATTACTTAAGCATAAAAAAAGAGAAGGCTGAACGCGGCCTTCTTCTCCGAGCATATGCCTACCAGTCGCCGGAGACACGCCAAGCTTGCCGGAAGACGCGCTCGGCGGCCGGATCGACTCCTTCTACCTCCGGCCGGCGATCTAGGTAGGGCTGGAGCCCTATCTCACGTACCATTGGTTCTGCCCCTGACACGGAGATGCTAAGAGTTTGCAGTTACAACATATAACTTGGCAGTCGGCAGTCTAAAATATTTATGCAACTAAGCTACGTTATAATTTGTCAAATGGTGTTATAGTGCGCTGTTGTTGTCCGGTCCAACTTGACTCGCTCATCTAGATCCTAAAATACAACAAAGCAAATTCAGCAGAATTCGTCTTCTAGCTGTGCTACTCCTGATAGACGAGCAATCTGTAGCTTAAATCCCAAAACTGAAATTCATAACCTGAAATCAACAAACAAGAATGAGATACACGTGTAAGTAAGATATTTTTCACCAAATTCATTCGCCGTAGACCACAAGTCTAAAGTTTATAATTGTTTCACTATTGATCAAGAGTCTCATCGCTGTAAAAACCATTTTCAGCATTTGCAGTAATAGATTTGTTCATTAGATTAAAGTTTGAAGAAGAAAGACTGTGACCCAATCAAAAGTAAGGAATTTATCCTTTAAACTGAAGAAATAATATAAAAAAAAGGCTTAAATACAAAAAGTGATAAAAAAAACTAAAATATAAAGGTGGTTTTCTCTCTCCCTCCTCCATGGCGGGGGAGGAGGGTTGTGGCTTAACATGTCTCACCAATGTTACATTAAATTGAAATAGAATGTGAAAAAAAATTACAGATTGAATTTTAACTTTTTATACTTCTCTCGTTTCGTTATCATTGTTACACTTAATGTTAACATTAGAATTCATATAAATGTATATAGTATATGGTTGGAAATTTAAACGATCGACAATAAATATCGTAGTAATTCACCTAACACTCTACATGATCCAGTTAAATTGTTAATCAAATCATACATTTTAAACTGTCAGTAATCAACGGATAACATCCTTAGCTAAACATGTCCATAATCAAATATACGTAGTACTTATAAGAACGGAACTAAGCATGGTTCGGATTTTTTGTTGTATGAAATTGAATAACCCATTCATATTAAGAAGGGTCATTTGGAATAAACGAAGAAAAAAAAAACAAAAGTGGACAAGATTCACAATTTACCTAGCGACAATGTGAATGCCCCTTTCAATCTCTAAAATTTTATACTCCCTCCTTCTCATCTAAATTTGTATGGAATCTTTTTTCAGTCAAATATGTCGAACTTTGATCACGTATTTGAATATATATATATATATATATATATATATATATATATATATATATATGAACAATAATTTATCACGTGAGGTATAGTTAGATTCGTCGTCAAATGTCGTTTCTAAGTATCTATTTTTTATGTGTTGTTATTGTTCGTGGCTACATATATTTACAGTCAAACATGTTTCTTTGAGATCGTAAAAAAAATTCTGTACAAATTTAGATGAGACAGAGGAAGCATGGATACTTGTAATTTTGTACCTTAATCTTTTTAAAGGTTTTTGCACGGGTATCTCTTTTATACTCCCTCCGTCCCCTGGTCTCTAAATATACACACTTTTTTTTTATCTTTTGATATTGACACTTTTTTTTTGGAAAAATTAAAATTATTTTCATTCGATTAATTTACTTTTTTACTCTCTCAATACAATCTCTTCCACCCATTTTACTTAAAAAAAACAAAATACCCATTGACTTAGATCTAGTTTAAGGATCAGAGGGAGTCCTATGGTTCTTGTCTTTTTAGAGAAATGATTAGATAGAAATGTTGTCTTGTCAATAAATTTTTTTTTTTTTATAATGTGGTTTGTAATATTCAAACATATCATCAACTTCACTCATGATTGCCACTACAACAAATGAATGTAAAAATGTAGTGTGAGTTAATGATGAATATTTTTTTGTCATTTCCTCTTGGTGTTTGAAGCATCCACGTAATGATTCGGTATATTTTCTTGTTGTAATTCTTGTTGAAATTAAGAGCAAGAATCCTGGCTTTTTGTTGTGCCGTTTTTATCTCATGACATAAAATATTATACTCTCAAATCTTAAATAAATAAGTTTTTATGTTTCTAATTTTTTCATTCATGTTTAGTTTCTGAATCTGTAGAGCACAGTCCATTTAAATAATCGGGAATTTTCTTCTTTTGATAAATGTGATAATATTTTCCACTTTAGTATGTGTGAAATTTCAATACTTTAAAAATATGGCGATCTATTTTAACTAGATTTAGATGGTAGTGCAGAACTAATTAAGCGTTTGTGCTGTTATAAATATTACTCATCTTAGATTAAAATCGTGGA
Organism: Rubia yunnanensis; assembly: GCA_037428765.1. Lineage (NCBI taxonomy): Eukaryota > Viridiplantae > Streptophyta > Magnoliopsida > Gentianales > Rubiaceae > Rubia > Rubia yunnanensis. The sequence continues at coordinate 3,721,020 of CM075065.1, read as the reverse complement.
TTGATGTGTAACGTGTGTTTTCTTACTAAATGTTTGTGTGCATTCACCTGTGATTAATTAATATTTTCAAGAACGATATTATAACTACTATAATCGTTGAATGCTTATGTACTATAATTTCACTCTTTATAATTGACGACCTTCCGACTCCTACTCAACCTTATTAAAGTACTAGAAACGTTTAAAAAGGAGTGATGCTGTATATTAGCATTATCATATTTCCTTTCCAACATTTTGTAAGTAGGCAAAGTCTGGGGAAAGACGGTCTTTCCATAGGCTTATGGAAAGACGGGGTTTGATTAGAATATTAAAAAGGTAAAAGGTCTTAGTTGCAATATTAAAATTTTAGTATGCAACATGTAGTAGTTATAAAACTTATAACCCGGTTCATGCAACCCAAAAATTTTATCTTTTTTTTTTAATTTAGTGGGGGTGTATATAAGGTTCCCCAAACCCAAGATAAACTCCATAAAGGAGGCAATTTGCGACAGAGATCTAAAGATATGACTGACTATACTATCTCTGTGTCTAAAACTCCACGCAGGGAAGCAATATGAGAATTCTCCACGCAGGGAGGCAACATGCAAACCTAAAACCTAAAACATAAAAAAAGGGTAAATATCCTGGTCGTAGCCAGCAGGATGCGATCGCATACTAACTACAATACTGAACTGACGTCCCCAACAATATGATCACTCCCTAGAAAAGTCTCATTCCTCGCTAAAAGCTAATCGTCCTCGCTCTGCCGGATTAGTCACTGTGTGGCTCCCTATGACAGTAAGAGACTTTCCCAGTTCATTTACACACTATCAGAACGCCGGTGAGCTGCCCACCCGCATCAAGCAGTGGTGTCAAAGACACCTCAACCTGTACGGACTACAAATCTGATTCAGACCTGTCCAAAAATTTTATCTTAATTTCTTCTAATTTACAATTTAAACCTTGGTCTTTCCATAACTTATGGAAAGATCGTCTTTCAAGAGACGAACTCTTGTGAGTATTAGTTAATTAATACCTGAAACTGTGATCATCATAACAAATACAAGTTGACTTATTTCAAAAAAAAAAAAATACAAGTTGACTCATAATTAGTTCTTAAGCTGTTTCTTTTTGGAAGAATAATGATGAGATTGCATAGTCCAATCAGAGGTTTGCGTTCACATAATTTAGGGCTGCGCAATTAATCTACTGAATTAGTACTAAATGCAAATTAATGATTGGGGGAAGTGGAGAGCCTACACTGTTTCTAAGTAAAGCTTGTATGATCATTGAAAGGCCACTTTTGTTCCTTGTGTTCTTTTATTTCTACGTTACCTAGAAATAGCCACTGGTACCATTCACGATGGTTATTTGACTTCTATGATTACGGTTTTAAACTGTCATCTTTAGTTGTGTGTTGTGCATCGATGATGGCAACTGGGGCGGAATTTATATAATTGAGAAAGTGTAGATACAATTTTATAATAATTTTTAGTGTAAATATAACCCTAACTATTTTACATGGAGTAGGTCTTCTGACAGGCGGCCTGTCCATAAGCTTATGGACATGTCACTTATTTCTTACCTTATAAACTGCATTTATTAAATTGCATACAAAATTTAAAAATTTTGAAAATATTTTTTTATATCATATATATTTTTATTTTCACATTCAAATGCATATTATTACTTGTTTTAACTTATAAAATGCAATATAGGACTGTCCATAAGCTTATGGAAAGACCACCTTTCCTGAGACTTTCCCTTTTACATAAATGCAAATATAACTCCAAATGCTATATTTCGACATTGACGGGCCATTTCCAGCCATTGATCGAAAGGAAATGACCAAAATGCCATTTCAGCCTAATACTAAAATAAAAAAGCCAAAATTGCCCATTACCCTATCACTGCCACCACCACCGCCTGACTTGAGAACCTAGCCCCGGCCATATCTCGTTACACCGCTGCGCCACCGCGATCCGCCTCCTGAACACCACCATCCGGCACCACCACTCACCTGATCCATCTCCATTGTAGCCGCATCCCAGTGAATAGTATACAGAGCTTCCGCAGCAAATCCCAATCAAGATCCATGGAGCCCAAAGGAGAAAACATGGCGTCGAAAAATGGAGAATCAGGCATCAAAATTGTTTGGTAATGGATCGTGACCGGGGTGGCGATTTTCTCTAAGCCCTAAACTGACGCTCAACAACCGCCGACGGGGAGGAGGGTGATGCAACTTTTACCGTGGAGGACGGAAAACTCAGTGGAAGGAGTTCGCGGTGGATAACGAGCTTCGCGTAGCATTTCAATGTCACCCGGCGGCTCTGCATTTCAATGCCACCACTCATCCTCGCCGCTGGGATGAGTGGCGTCTATTTTTTTCACAGAACAGAGCCCATTCATCCGCGCCGGCAGAGCCAATTCATCTACGCCACAACCGAGAAAGAAAGAAAAAGGGGTAAAGAAATCAGGGGTTGGGGGGTAATTTAGGTATTTCAGATATTTTTGTTTTGTTTTTCCACATGGATAAAATAGTCTTTTCACTAAAGTCCGACCTAAACATGCCGGAAAGGTTATGTTTGCACATACACTAGTTATATAGGGTTATATTTGCACTTTCAATTATTACGGGGTTATATGTTCACTTTCGTGAATTATGTAGGATTATATATGCACTTCGCTCTTTTACTTTTATGGAGTGATTTGTGTTAAAATTTATAAAAGTAGATACATAATTGGTTAAAATTATATTTCAACCTCTTTATATTAAAATCGGTTCCGCCTCTGGATGGAAATATACGATACTTCTTTTAGCCTGACTTATAATCCATTTCAAGCTCGAAACTGTTTTCAAACGTCGGTTTATTAACTTCTGAGACCAGTTGGCCTCAAAAGTTAATAAAAAATCTGGCTCTCCTGTTCCGAGGAAATTAAAAAATTCATATCAATCATATTGTTCCCATATTCATATCAACACATATCGACATTTATTTTCAACACGACACAATCACCCTCATTCTCATCTTTAAAACACATATCAATCTCATAATACAATCGAACCCATAATAATAAACATTCACACAACAATTATCATTCCACTTTAAACAATAACATACATCAAAATTTGTTGGTGAATTTACCACTAACAAATTCAAAACAGAGAATAACCCATACCGATAATAATATGAAGTTTAACACTGCATATTCTTCAAATCTGAAGTGGCTATCGTGGAGTCGAATTTAAAAGGGAAAGAGGAAGTGTTACACTTGGAGAAGGAACGACAGGAGAAGAAGGAAGAAAGAAATGAAAGATGGGGGGAAAACGAAGAAAGAAAAGGTTGTTGTTGGGAAGGAAGGGGATAAAAAGGGTGAAATATAAATTTTGGTGTTTTTGGACGGCGGTTCAACTGTTGTTTATTGTAGTGCACTCCAAATATTGTTTTAACGTGGGAATTGCCCTCAAAAGTTCACTCCATACAACCATTCCGACATCGGAACTACCCTTGGAACACCCTCAAATTCCAACCTCAAAATATTAGTTTTTATGGCATATTTTTGTAGGGTTTCTTTAGACGGTGGTTCAACAGCCGTTGTTTACTTTGGTGCACTCCAGACACCACTTACGACATTAGAACTGCCCTCAAAATTACACGTCTGATACATGTTCAGACGTCATATCTGCTCTCAGTTGTTCCTTCAAATAGTAGTTTTTAGTGCATATTTTGCTAAGGTATCTTTAGGTGGCAGTTCAACAACCGCTATTTACTTTAGTGCACTCCACACATCTGTTTAAACATCAAAGTTATCCATAAAAGTGCACTAAAGTTAATAACGAAGCCACTTACATGACACGTACACTTGTAGTTCTAGCCCAACCATCGTTATTGTGTTAGACTATAATTTGTGATTAGACAACTCACTTGACCTGCGAGTTACGGGTCTATTTTTCCACCCAACCCATAAGTCACGGGTCAAGTGGGTTGTCTAATTTTAAATCTAGATGGGTATGGGTAAAATGGGTAATGGGTAAAATGGGTAATAGGTTAAATGGATAGTTGAAAATATGGGTCGAACGAGTTGGGTTTGTGGGTTGGTTGCGAGTTTCAACTCATATGGGTAAACACATGGGTTGAAACCCGGGGGTTTTGCCCATATGGGTTGGTGCATAAACCCATATGGGTTCATATATGGGTTTAAACCCATGTGTTTACCCAATTTCGACCCGTGAGTTGAATGATTTTCAACCCATGGGTTGAGCATGTTTCAACCTGACCCATTTTTGACCTATCATAAAATGGATCGAAATGAGTCATACTCATATTTTTAGTTACCCATTTTACCCAACCCATGTTTGACCTCGTCCACCCATTTGTCACCCCTAATACAAAACGAGTGAGTCACCATTAAACTGTCTCTGTTTGATAGAACTTATAAGCTACTTTGCTTATAAGCAAAACACTTTTTAATGTTTGATAAAGTGTTAAAAACAGTTTATTTTGAAAGCATAAACTATTTTGAGGGGAAACCAGAAGTTGATTCTCACTGCTTTCAAAATAAGTCAACTTTACTTATAAGCACACCCCTGCTAAACACACCCACATCAGCTCTTTATTATTTTTTAAAAATCACCTTTTTATTCACAACAACAATTATTAATGTCTCCCACAGTATTGAAAAGCTAGATTAATTAATTAGTGTCACTTCCACTTATTCTTAATTTCATAATTTATACGTAGCTGGACACAACTTTCTACTCCCCCGCGCACAAAAGAACATCATATTAATGCCATCATCATAGCATCACTAAGATTTCAGCTAACATTCATAATTTTGACCGCAGTTTTTTTGGGTCAAAGCTTGATTGTGATGAGTGAATTTCTGTAAATAATACTATACTTAGTACGAGCTTAATTATAACTCATCGTGTATATAAATATATTATTTTGAAATATTTCCCTCTCTTGAAAAAGCTATAGCCTCCATCATTTTTTAAAATCATCTTCCACCGTCTCTCTTCCATGAAAACTGGGATAACATCTTTATTTTTACTTTTTTTTCTTTAATTTTTATATAATTATTGAGTCCGTCTTTTGAAAGACGGTCTTTCCATAAGTCATGGAAAGACGGTCGACAAAGGTTTAAAGTGTAAATTAGAAGAAATGAAGATAAAATTTTTGGGTTGCATGAACCGGGTTATAAATTTTATAACTACTACATATTGCATACTAAAATTTTAATATTGCAACTAAGACCTTTTACCTTTTGTTATTCTAATTAAACCCCGTATTTCCATAAGCCTATGAAAAAACCATCTTTCCCAAGAATTTGCCATATTTATTTCTCCGCAAAGTTAAATTATTACATTATAAGTGTGAAGTTTTATCCCCTTAATAAGTGCCGTAATTCTTCTCCTCTTCGATATATGTATGAAATGTATGAAATGTGTTTTCCTTTTTGATAAGCAGTTCAATCTTTCAAAGATATGTGATTGATATCTCCAAATGCATTGTTACAATGTTAATCTTCTGTCCATTGTACTAGAACAGTTAGTCTGATTGATTATAGTTAACCATCCTTGTATATAATGCTTAGCTTACTTATCAATTTCACTTATGGTAACTAACACTAATATTTTTTTAATAAAAAATATGTATATATATTATACTCATTTTAGCTACTCCCTCTGTCCCTGAATAAATTGCAACAAAAAGAAGATTCGGTCAAACTAAGAAAGTTTTGACTACATATTTGAATAGATCTATGAACAATAATATTGTTGTATGTGATATCGTTGGATTTGTCATAACAAGTAGTTTCTAAAAAGTAATTTTTTATTACCGATATTATACGTAATTAAATATATTAATGGTTAAACGTATGTTGAAGACCGTGAAAAAAATTCCACACAATTTAATTGAGCCAGATGGAATATAATAAAGTGGTAATTAGTGGATTCTATGAGATAGTGACATATTGCAAAAACTATAATGTCTACTCGTGACGGTTAAGATGAGAATCTCTCACGCCAGTTAGCCTCCTTGTACTATCTCTAGTAACTTTTAGCCTCCTTGTACTATCTAGTACTCTATTTATGCTTTCCATGATTAGATGATTTTTTTGTGACATGTTTAATTATTCATAACCATTTATTGCACTCTCTCCGTTTCACTAATAGTGGCACTATAAATTTAGGTGCTTGGATTTAGGTGAAGAAAATGAGTGGATGAAATTTAATTTAGAAAGTAAAAAGTAGAATAAGTGGATGAAATTGAAGAATTTTGCCAAGAATGGAAATTGTGTCAATATAAAAGAAACAACAAAAAAAGAAAGGTGTGCCACTAATAAAGAAACGGAGGGAGTATTTAGCAATGGACAATATGTGAGATATTTTTTAATTCTTCGTAACATGTAATTTTTAAAATATTAAATCTTATAATCTGTTATCATACATAATAAAAATTATCGATAATCAAATATACCTTAAAAATATCAGAAAAAATAGGGACATAAATAAAGAAACACGGGAGTAATAGTTTTATAACACTCAACACCTCCGTATAAAATTTATGCCATGGTGCCTAGCTAGGTTAGTTGAAGACCACCTTGAATTTCTTAATCAGTCAATTTGGAAAATTTTAGTTCGAATCCCCAGTCCACTGACACTACAATAAAATGGACCAAACATATTACTCCCTCCGTTTTTTTTTCATTGGCACCTCTCTTTTGGTGTTAGAATTGAGGAGATGCTAAATGAGTGGATGAAATTGAATTGAAAGAAGAGAAAGTAAAATGAGTGGATGTAAAAACCTTAAACTTGCCCAAAATAGCAAGTGTCAATTAAAAAAAAATACCACTTTTAGTAAGTGTGCCAATGAAAAAAAAACGGAGGGAGTACATTTTTATAATAAGCGTAGTAACAAATGTGTATTAGGTCACTTATAAAATTTAATATCTTAATACTGTGTGTCATATATTAAAAGTGTCCCTATATATAATTAGGACATTACAAAGCGATTCAACATTAAAACTATTGAGATATTTATAAGTGTTTTAATAGATGTACCCATTTGTTTTGTTATTTATAGTACACTTACTATAAAAAGATATTTTTCTTTTATTTGGTATCCTTTCTATTTTTGCAAGATTCCTTCAATTTAATCCACCCGTTCTACTTTTTAATTTCTACATTCAATTTCATCCACTTATTTTCTTCACCTAAATCAAAGCACCTAAACCTATGGTGCCATAAAAAACGGAGGGAGTAATATATATTAGGGCACTTATAAATTAAACGTCTCAATATATATGAAGTTTGGACATTAAAAAGCGACCTAATAAAATAAGACGCATTAAAAAAACCTTATATCTTGTCTATAGATTCACTTAATATAGCGACCCAAACTCTATAGGGACTCATGATAAGGGGACATTTTAGAAACGTCATATGCATGTACGCGTCCGAATAGAGATCTATTGGGACACTTTTTAACGTCCTAATAAGGTTTTTGTGTTGTAGTGCAATTAGTTATGGATAGTAACTCTCAGTAAAAAAAATGTAAAGGTAAATATCATTTCATGTTACTGGAAACGTCCAGTATCGTCTGACAAGAGGAAGTTTGGGGGGTATATCCCATGCATTTACATGCAATTCGCTCGACTTTGCAAAGTTAGCAAGCGAATGAGCATGAATATTTCTATCCCTAGGAACCCAGTATGGTTGTCTAATACCTGAATCACACAAAATTCTCTGAACCTCTAATATAGTATCAATACACGAGAGGTTCAAATCTACATCGCCCCGAACCATACAAATTACCCCCAACGCATCTCCGATAATTGAAACTCCATACTCTGAAGCTCCACCGCCTGGCGAACAGCTACTAACAAGGCCTGGGTCTTTGCCAGCTGCATCCATCGTTCCAGCCTTCCTGAGTGCAGAAGCTCGCTGGAAGTTCCTGTCGGCATCAAGATGAATCAGTCCAATACCAATGTGGCCTTCCATAGTACTAGCATCAAACATTATTACAGCTCTTCCCTCCGGTGGCCACAGTAGTGAATGGGGATGGAGTTTCGATGAGAAACACTCGGGCCAGAGGTTCGCTTTTCTGAAGCTCGTCAGGCCAGCCGTGATGTTCGCCACTGCCTCCTTCGGTGCCAAGAAACTACCATTAAACAGATTTTTATTTCGCTGGAACTAGATATTGTCGCAAACCATGATGATCAGTTCGGCATTTTCTTCATCTGTCGCCTTGATCAGTTGCTTTATCCAGTGCTTACCGCAATTTCTTCTTCCCGAGTTAACAACGCCTTGCAGTGCAAGCAAACCCAATGCTCTTTTGGCAAAACTGTATTCAAAGAAGGGATGGTCGATCGTCCCGTTTCCCTCCTCACACAGTACACAAGATAGCGATACGTTTATGGTTCTCCTTCTCAGATTTTCACACGTCGCAAGGGAATCCGTACATAATCTCCAAGCCAAATTCTTCGCCCGTTGGGGAGTTCGGAGCTTCCAGAGTTTTCTCCACAACGCCTTCTCCGAGTATCCACCGACAGGTTGTTGGATAGATTCGATCTCGGGGATTCGACAATCGTATGGTATGCCGATATCACTGTGAATTTCCTGGTTGATGTATGGTACCGGCGCCAATGATCCAATCCCATTGGTTGTGTCAACGGAATGAGTCGAATGGCAGCAATATCTTCTGGCTGAAAAAAATTTGAGGAGGATGTCTTCCTTTCACCAACGAGTGTCTTCATCAATAAGGTCTTCAACCGTAGAGAACTTCGCCGAAATGTTTTCCCCGTTCTTCACAAAGAAATCATTCGATCTGGGTATATAAGGATTATGGCATATACTCGTATGTGCTCCAGATTTAATGTGCTTGCGACATCCAAGCCGGGGGATGTAGATTCCTTGTATAATACTCCTCCAAGACCAGGAGGGTCGTGATCCAAGAGAGGCCTCAAAGATAGACGAACTAAAGAAATATTTATCCCTAAAGACCCTGGTAACAAGGGCATTCGGGTTCACCAAAAATCTCTATGTCTGTTTTACAAGAAGAGCTGAATTTGCCGTCTTTAGATTCTGAAAACCCAAACCTCCATTTGCTTTTGATCTAGCCATCTTCTCCCACGAGACCCAATGGATTTTTCGTACACCTGTCTTACTTCCACCCCACCAGAAGCTGCTTATCATACCTCAGATATGCTCTAGGATGATATCCAAAATAGCAAATTAGCTCATAGCGTAGCTCGGTATAGCCTGCAGTTCAGACTTTATAAGAATCTCCTTTCCCGCCTTGGACAAGTTGCGTTCACACTAGCCATCAATCTTCTGTCTAATTCTTCCCTTCAGGTTCTGAAAGATCTCCGACTTATTTAGGCCAATTTCTGAGGGCAAGTGTAAGTAAGTACTGTGGGATGTCACCTCTAGTATTTTTAGAATGTCACATACTCTGGCCTTCTTCTCTGTCTCCGTGTTAGGCTAAACAAGATACCTGATTTATCAGCATTGATTCACTTTCGCGATATGCTTTCAAATAAGGTAATCACCCACTGAATGTGTCTTGCCTCCTTCTCAGTCGCCTCTCTAAATAACAGTGTATCATCTGCGAAGAAGAGGTGAGAGATTTTTGGTCCGTATCTCGATGCACCAAGTTCTCTTATCTTTTCAAAGCACATGGAACTTGTGAGAGGATCGGAAAAGACCTCCAAACATGTAATAAAAAATAAGGCGATAACGAATCCCCTTGGCAAAGGCTTCTCTTTGGTTGCAGGAAGCCCATTTCACTGCCATTCAGAATGAAGGAGAATGAAACAGTTGATAGGAACTAACGTATAAGTCGGACAAACCTCTCCAGGAATCCCATAGTTATCAGCGTACAACATACAAAATCCCATTCTATACGATCAAACGCCTAGCTCATATCAAGTTTAATACTCATATGACCTAGGGATCCTGTCTTTCTATTCTTCATAGTGTGATGAAACTCATATGCAATGAAAATGTTATTTGTGATCAGTCTACCAGGTATAAAGGCTGATTAGGATTCAGAGATTATTGCTGAAATAATCGGTCTTAACCTGTTCGCCACTGCTTTAGATGAAAATCTGTAAACAACATTACATAGACTGATGGGTCTAAAATGAGTGATCAGTTCCGGTTGTGGGGTTCCGGGTATCAGTACTATGTGTGTGTAGTTTACGGTTGGCTCAAAGAATCCTTCATTCAAAAATTTTAACACAAAAGCAGTCACATCATCTCTAACAATATGCTATAATTTCTGGAAAAAGATAGGGCTCATACCGTCAGGTTCAAGTGACTTGAACGGGTGCATTTGCTCCACTGCCTTCGTTACATCTGAACCTGTGTAAGGCCGAATGAGTAGCTCGGCCATATCGGCCGTGACCCTTTGCTGGAGGCAGCCTACTACCTGTTGCATTATCTCCGCTGATGGTTCTTATGAAGTGAAGACTCCACCAAAGTAATCAGTAATAATGTGCTCCATACTTCCTCATCCGTCTTGTATTCCTAGTTTGCATCCTTTAAGCCGTCGATATGGTTCATTGACCTCTTTTGCGATGAAAATCTATGAAAGAAGGTCGTGTTCCTATCTCCCTCCTTGTACCAGTGCTGCTTCACTCTGTTTCCATTTAATGCCCTCAGCATCTTGTAGAAAATCATACTTTTGCCTCAAGGCTGCAATCTCCATCTTTGTATCCTCAGCGATGATTCCACTCTCTAAGTCAAGTATTACTTTTTTCACCTTCGCAAGTCTTTATGGAATGTCAGGAAGCCCCTCTTCTCCCATTTCAATAGGCCCAACGAGCAGTCAGTTTGCTTCTGAGATAAAGACAGAGATGGTGATAAGCTCTCCCACGCCTCCTTTATCATCTTTTCACAGTCGCTAGCTCGGACCCAATGTGTTTCAAATCAAAACCTTCTCTTTCTCCTGAACTTTCTAGTAGATGGGTCGCGAGACTGGAGCCAAACTACCAAAGACATGTGGTCAGAGTACATCATAGGGACTACATGAACAAAAGACAATGGAAACAAGTCATATAAGCTTTGATTGCAGGTCGCCCAATCTAGCCTAGCTCTTTTCATGTCAAGGCATGCTGCGAGTCTATTCCATGTGAACTTTGGGCCTGTATATCCCATATCAAATAAGCCACAGAAATCCAACGCTTCCCAAATTGCATTTATTTGCCATTCTGATCTTGGTCCACTTCCTTGAAACTCTTCTTGTGCTAGAACTTCATTAAAATCACCAAGACATATCCATGGTATGGCGGGCTCCGATACTAACTGGTGAAATTTCTCCCATCTCTCTCTCTGGTCTGCTACAGCTGGCTCCCTATAGAAACCAGTAATACGAACCCGACTCCCAGAAATAAAAGCAAAAACATCTATAAAATGACTCGACATAAACTTCAAATCTACTACATTCTTGCTCCATAACAAAGCTAGGCCACCAGAACGACCTTGCGACTCAACAGCAACACCAAAATAATTTAAATGCGACTTTAAATTATCAATAACAGAAACCGAACTCTTAGTTTTACACACAAAAATAACTGAAGGAGATTTCAAGCGTACCATAGTACGCAGTTCCTGAACTGCCCGAGCTCTTCCAAGCCCGTGGCAGTTCCAACTGATGATAAACATTGGCCTGGGCAGGACTGGTCTGCATCGCTAGTCTCTGCATATGTAATACTCGAACCTGCCACAGCTTCAGATGCCCCTCCTAGGCTTTCATCATGCTTTTGCTTCTTAGCTTCACTAATTTCATTCTCCTGACCACCCAGCATTAACTTCTGTTTAGTTTGCCCTCGATTATTCTTTTTGTTGCGGCTTATCTGCGACAATTTTTTTGGGGCTCTTTTCTTGGGCATTTTACTTTTCTTCCGATCTTTCTCCATTTTCTCCATCAACTCATCCGCCTTTTTATAAGAAGTTAATAGATTGCTGCTGAATCTATCTGGTATTCCCTTTGAAGAATCTATCTGGTATTCCCTGCTTCGTTCATAGCCAACGTCCGTACATGAACCCAAAAAGAACACTTTTTGAACTGTACTTGAGGTGCCACCATGCTTTCAAAGGAAGTGCCAAACAACCATGACTCCCTGCCTTATCTGTCGGGTTCGAGAATTTTGAATAGTACAACGTTGTCACACAAGAATTTACCTGTCAAGAATTTCACAAGAATTATCTGCGGGGTTGGAACCAAAACCAAGGTTGCAGATCTCGCCCACCTGGGCTTGAAAATGGCAAATCTTGTGCCGTGAGGCTCAAGAATGACGTTACTATTCACAGTAAATTAAATAGTAATAATTATTACTATTTTATTAAACTAAATTACTAGCTAAATTAAACTTAACTGAATAAAAATAAAAATAAAAGAACAAGATACAAGCTCAATTTCTCCAATTATGCTCTAACATGTGGAACTCTTTTTTCTGTTATCTTGCTTGATTTATAAAATGGTAAATAAAGAGTTGATCGATGGCTCCAGCAGGAGCTTACAAGTGTTGTACCTAAATTGATTCACATTGCATTTAATTAGTTGATTAGCTCCATATTGCAAGTCAACATCTTACAAAAGGCGTCTTAATTAAGAACTAATGTGATGAGAATGAACTATACCTTTTCCTAAGACAAGGTTAACTAATTAAAGTATTTTGTAGAACCTAAAAGCTGATTAATACTTATTCCATTGCATGCAGAAGACGATCACTGCTCGCCCTTAGCAGTCCACACCATCCGACACCACAGTCATCATGTGAGAGGTAAGTTACGGTAGCCCAGCACCAGGATCATTGGGCCGGCCCGTACTCTGTGCCCATCAGGAGGCCCAGTCCGCCACATGGCCCGAGAGCCATGCTTATAAACCAGGTCACTCCCACATGGTGGCTGCCGAGGCTCGAACCGAGGATGCCTCCAAGAGAACCCAACTCCCAACCAATGGAGTACACCCACGGGTGTTTATTCCATTGCATGCAGGCATTAACGAGTGGAGGGCCATAATCAGAAATCATGTGGAATGTTAACGAGGGCAAAATTAATGGCTCCTCTCTTTTAATTCTTTGAGACTCTAACCAAGGAAATGCAACACTTAAATCTATTGAAAATAATGAAAATTTGAAATTTTACTAATTTTAATGGTTAAGAATGCTCTCCAAAGAACATTCAAACGATGGACTACTACTCATTAATGGAAAACTATCGATTCAAGATATTTAGTTATATCGGTTAAAAAATTATCGATTCAAATGATGAACATTCAAAGAATGACCATCTCGATATCAAAATTGATCAAAAATGGTTCAAAACTCGCTTTTAATTAGGGTCGAAAAAGGTTTCGAATTCGGAACTTATAAATGAGATTCCAAAAAGATCAGCTTCCGGCAGCGAAGCAAAAACTACAAGAAATAAGACCTATTACTTCGCCCATTTTACCTCAATTTTTTTGTTAACACCAAATAACAGAGGTAAAAAGTTCTTTTAACTCAGTTTTTTCCCAAAATAAATGATATTATTTACCTAAGTTATAAAAAAATCAAAGTAAAAAATTGGTTTTTAGCGATTATTATTAGTAAAAGGTAAAAAACAAAGTAAACTATCTTACCGAATAACGTGGGACGTCGCATATGTTCTTTGAAAAGGTTGCCCGACTTTGCTAGTTATGTCGTTATTGCCAATAGGTATTATGAACGAATAACAAAGTCGCATATACGTAGCAATTAATGTGCTACAAACACCCTACAAATGCTACCCTAATTTAAACACAACCAGTACCTCATTTGTTCAATGTTCAATTGAGATATACTAATAATTAGAAAAACAATTGTCATGAAAATTAAATATCCTATAATTATATAGTGCATAATTTAATTCAAATAAGAACTGTTTTAGTTCCAACATAACCGAAATTACAACACTCAATCAGCTCGGACAATAATGACCTTGAAGATGATTGGCCCCCTAGTTTGTATCACCTCGAAGAACAAGGTGTCCTCGATGCGTAGGTTGCTTCCCTTAAGGAACTAGCCAAAACCCTTTGGGGAAAGGGCCTTGACCCTCCCACCCTTCGAGTAGTTCATATGCCACTCTGTCTCATAGCGCCTCAGCACTACGGGGGTCTTCTCAGTCGGCAGGACTGGTACAATCTCCCATCAAAAGACTAAAGGCCCCTACTAAAGATGGGTCGCTAAACTACGACAAGAGTTTTTGCCTTTTTAATGGCCATTCGCATAGGGTGACCAGGCCTTAACCCTCCCACCCCCCGAATAGTTCATATGCCACTCTGTCTGGTAGCGCCTCAGCACTACGTGGGTCTTCTCAGTCGGCAGGACTGGTACAATCTCCCATGAGATGTACTAAGTCATCGTAACAAATAATGATTAGATATATATGCATATATATATGTATATGTATATATATGTGTACAAATATATAAATATATATGTGTACATATATATACATATACATGTATACATATACATATACATACATATACATATATGTATGTATATGTATACATATATGTATTTGTATATGTATACATATATGTATTTGTATATGTATACATATATGTATTTGTATATGTATACATATATGTATTTGTATATGTATACATATATGTATTTGTATATGTATACATATATGTATTTGTATATGTATACATATATGTATTTGTATATGTATATATATATATATGTACACATATATATTTATATATTTGTACGCATATATATCTAATACATATACATATATATATATATATATATCTAATACATACATATCTAATACATATACATATGTATATCTAATACATATACATATATATATCTAATACATATATATATGTATACATACATATATGTATGTATACATATATGCATGTATATACACATGCAATTGTCAACAAACAAAATTGATTCAAAGTTGGTATTTTCCCAAAGTTCAGCTGCTTCAAAGTGCAGTCGAAACGTGCGCTATCAAGAGCCATCGAATGATGTTCAATTTCGAGGAAAAAGGCTTTGGGTGTCTCCGTTGTGCGGTGAACTTTACGAAAACCAGAATGTATTGGTTGTTACAAAAGTGTGGAGTTCTATTTGGTAATATATGTATATATTTACGTAAATAGGTGAAATACCTGAAAAAAGACTATTTAGACTCTTTCGCTAGCCATTAGTCTTGCATTAGAAGCAAAAATGTGAAGTGATTAACCACACTATGGAATACCGATTGCAACGTCGCAACCAGCGTCGCAGGTGCATTTCGGTACAAAGTT
Source organism: Rubia yunnanensis (assembly GCA_037428765.1). Classification (NCBI taxonomy): domain Eukaryota; kingdom Viridiplantae; phylum Streptophyta; class Magnoliopsida; order Gentianales; family Rubiaceae; genus Rubia; species Rubia yunnanensis. Next base: position 3,705,739 of record CM075065.1, on the reverse strand, counting down.
GTCCTTTTGTCGACATGTCAATGCGATCTCAGTGCCGTGTCAAATAAATCGAATATTAAACCGACACTATACCGATTTCTCAGGGGGAAATCCAAAATAAACTCAGAGGCCAAAATGCGATGTCGGTAACATTTCGAGCTAACCAAATATCATACCGATATAAATTCGATGTCAGAAATTGAAGGATAAGGAACTTGAAAAAAAATACGCGACGTCGCACAACTACCGGACGAACCGAACAATGTCAGATAGACTACCAATGTCGGACATTTCAAAGGTTGGTACGAGAAGAAACACATCGAACCGGAAAAATGAAGTTTCATCATGAAATAGAACAAAAACCCCTTGGGAGACATACAAAAACATAGTACCAATGCTCAAAGTCAAGGAAAGTTCACACTCTCAAAAATTCGAAGCCAAAGCTAGATAGCAGGGTAAACAAAACAAATTCACAGACCACAGATCTGACATCGTAAAGTGTGAACTACAAAACTTATGTGTTAGGAGAATAGAAAAACCATACATATTCCCCAAAACACAAGAGAAGGAGGAATTCTCAAGAAACTTGTGAAGATAAGCTTGAACCGTCTGTTAGGGTTACCATATTTATACATGTTTTGGAATGACGTTGTTTTAATCAGATTTTGAAGTCCAGTTATTTAGTGCAATGTCGCAGGTATGTCGGTACATGCAAAAACACACCGACCTAAGACCGACGTCGCAGCTATATGGGCCTACCAGCTGGTCAACAATTTTAATTTATAAATACAATTCTAAATAATATTGAATAACATATTATGTTAAATATTAACCATTTGTTAACATTTAATATTTTTTTTAAAAAATCTAACATAAAATACGTCCCAATTCAAATTAATCAAAATACGTGAAAATTAGTTTTGAATACATAGGTATATGAAGTCTTAGACATCCCTCTAATGTTCGCGGGGAAGAATGACAACACAGATAACGACGGGCCCAGCATCATTTATGAGCTCAAAGTACAGTGTATCCTCAATCTCAAGTTCCTCTTCATCAAGAAACTTGCCAAACTCCTTCGGGGTCAGGGTCTTGAGCATCATGTTCCCCTAGTAGTGCATTTTGTACTCCCTTCCTTTGCACCTAATCACAACATCCAACTTGTACAGCGGTAGGTACTCAGCAATTTTGTCTGGGATGTACTGAATTATAAAAAAAAACCATTGTTAGTACTTATGGAATAATCTATAGAAAAAGTTAATTGAAAATTCATTTTGTTTGAAACAAGGAGGAATTACCATAATTGGGATTGACCCAAAATTCGTCAGAGTGTGTACAAAATGGGGATATCTGCTTGAGAATATGCGATGCAGACTGTCATCATCCGAATCGCTCACCTCAATTGGTTGACGGCTGGAACCATCATTGTTAGCCATGATTTCTATAATTCATACTGTCATGAAGGTGAAATGTTATGATAGTCAGACAATGGGAAATAAAGACATGAAATATGTTATGTTGACCTACTTAAGGCTATGTCGCGAAAGCATTGGTATAACCGCTTGGTCAACCGACGAATGTGCGAGTTCGCATTGGCTTGACCATCTACGGAAAGCATAGATTGCGACGTTGCAAACGGATCGGTAAAATAGAAGCAACACTGACTTGTATGCAACGTTGAATTACAACAGATAACAGAACACCCTTACAACATATTGTGCCACCCCAATTCATATTCCAACACCCTGAGGCCATATTCTAACACCCTAAAAGCATATTCTAGCACCCCAAATCATAGAAACCTCAACAATTAAAAGAATTAACACATTCACACCCTAATCCAAACAAAAATTTCAAGGATAAATACAAACACAAATTAAAGCAATATAAACACATGTGGAAACATACCTTACAGGAGATGGGCAGGGAGGAGTGTTGAAATTTGACAGAATACAAAAAGTTTGAAATGATGTATGAGAGGTGGACTCCATTTATACACTCGTTTTGAAACGTTGTGACTTTCACCTAGGGCAAGCCGACTTCGCATATCTGTCGCACATACCGAACCCATAATGACGGAAGTTCGACATCAGCTATTCTAATGTGGGCCTCACCATTACAACCCACTCGCATAGGAATGAGCCTGTGTTTAACCAATCTTCCTGCGAGGTCACACCCTTTTTTGTTTAGTGATATAAATTCGACATAGGATCGACGTTAGCCCCTATGAAATGGGGCTTCACCATTTCAGCCCACTAAGATAGCAACTAGGCTTGCGTTTGACCTAGACAAACGTAATTGACCTTCAAATTGGGGAATCGAACATTGGATAAGATTAATTTAAATTTATAATTGTCCATGACCTGTAATAACGTTTGGTTTGATCAGAATCAATTTTCACATGACCGGTGAACTTTTTAATTTTTACACTTAGGTCCCTCCTAGATGGTGGAGGAGGATAAAATGCAGAATCGGACCTACCCAGTAATCTAAATCGCATTCTCATCAGTTTGACTGGGGGATGACAAGTGTCCCATCCCCGAACCGGGGTAATCGTCCATCATTTTTGGAGTAATCCATTAATACCCTCACTATAAGCGTTATGAGAAAGATCATTTCCACCACATAGAATCACATCAAATGTAATATTCTAGGTTTTTATGAAATTAAAAGCTAAAAAAATTCCGTCCATCACACTTTGAAAAGCACTAGTACATCGTGTAGAGTAAATTGTGAACGATTAATAATAAGTATACATGGTTCATTCAGGATGAACCCGTAGAATTCTCTGTGGGACCATGCCAGTTTCTTTGTCATGACTAACGGTGATCATGATTTTGACTGAGGGATAGTAAGGGTCCCGTTCCCGAACTGGGGTAATCGTCCATCATTTTTGGAGTACTCCACTAATACCCTTGCTATAAGCATTATGAGAAAGATCATTTCCACCAAATAGAATTGCATCAAGTTTAACATTCTCGGTTTTTTAATGAAATTTAAAGCTAAAAAAATTCCGTCCATCACACTTTGGAAAACGCTAGTACATAATGTAGAGTAATTTGTAGATGATTACTTATAAGTATAAATGCCTGAGGTTCTTTCAGGATGAACCTGTGGAATTCTCCGTGGGACCATGCCAGTTTCTTTGTCATGACTAATGGTGATCATGAGTTTGACCGGGGGATGGCAAGGTGTTCCCATCCCTGAACTGGGGTAATCGTCTGTCATTTTTGGAGTATTCTATTAATACCCTTACTATAAGTGTTATGAGAAAGATAATTTCTACCACATAGAATCACATCAAATTTAATATTTTAGGTTTTTAATGAAATTAAAAGCTAAAAAAATTCCATCCATCACACTTTGAAAAGTGCTAGTGCATCGTGTAGAGTAAATTGTAGACAATTACTTCGATGAAAATTATCAGAAATTATACTTTGGCCCCAATTGTCCGATTTCGCAAATCCTATTCGCATGAAAAGAATCACTGCCCGAAATCCATGCGAGCTCGCTACGATTGAAAATTTCCAGCTGCAAATAAAATTTTGAGCCGAAATTTTGAACCAAAATTTCCCCCCAAACCCATCTCATTACAATAATATCCAGCACCAACACAATCATTTCCCATCTCCAACACTTTTTCTCTCAATACAACTCCACACCATCCTTTCCATTAACACCATTACAAACACTAAAGAGTCCAATCTAATTTCTTCTATCGAATGTCAACAACTATTATAGGATGGAGCATCTCCAGGCTCAAATAAATTAAGGTAGTTCATTTTGGCATCTCCTCAATTGAATATATTTTTTCCACATTGACCATACATTGAATATATTCATGGAGTGTAATGATTCTGGTTACATGTTATATAAGTTACAATGTTTGTCTTTCCAAAATAATGTCTTGTTTGTAAGGATTGTGGGAAAAATCATAGATTATTGCTGCTTGTGGAATATAATCAAATTTTATATGAACACAGGTTGAATGTGCGACGTCGCACTATGTTCATCGCCCTATACGATATAAAGATGAATGTTGTGCTACGTCGCATTGTCCAAAAGTGACATCCCCATCTTGAATGTTCGACTTCGCTCATCGATCGGTTTAATCGACATTGCTTCAGCAACCAAGGTGACATGTCTATAGGTCAGTAAAGGTACTTTTCCCATGTTTAGAGTATTGTGTACATCATTATGGGACAAGCGAATTCTGACATAAATTTTGTTTCATGTGTATTTCATTTAATAGGACAAACAGAGTTAAGATGGACTCTTAGCTGGATACCATACGACGTAGGCAATGGAAGTTAAATACAATGAATAGTTCATTTTCACATTAACCATATGTATTTGAATATATTTTGGCATTTATTGGTAATATATGTTCAAGGTTTGTTTTGTTTCATCAGAAAGTAAATACAATATTATAGTACGATTCTCCAAGAATCATACCGCGACATCGCATAAACCAATAAAGATACGACACCTATGCGATGTCACATATAACAAAACATACCAACCGACTACCGATGTCAATTTTTAGGGTTTAATTTTTTCTGCGAGGTTGCATATTCAAATGACGTCATATTGGTTAGCCCCCCGCGTCATCATGTAGAGGAATAGGGTGCAATAGTTTATGCGATCTCGCTTACAATCATGAGCAATATCGCACGTAACTATAAGCATCGTCGATCTCATCGATGTCGCAATTGTTCCAATGCCATCACCTGCTACCATTCGATTGTGACATCACTTTTTAGGGACGCCGAGGTTGATGAGAACGATGTCGATGCTATGTGGTACTATAGTCGGCCTTGTTTGTTGGTGCAAGGTCAGTCCCAAAACATATCGACGCCGGTCCAAAGTCAAGGTTAAAAAGTTCTTTTTACCTTAGTTTCAAAACAAGGTAAAAGGTATATTTTTAAATACACCCACATTTGCTTCGGTTTTCTGGGGGCAAAACACCAAGGTAAAAAGGGCTGAAAAACCGAGGTAATAGGTGTTGTTTGTTGTAGTGAAAGCCGAATCTTGAAACTATAGCAATAGAAGAATAGCAACATCAACACAACAGCAACAAAAAATTATAAAACATCAACACAACAACAATACAGGAACATAGCAACATGTTTGATCGATCTCCAGTGGCCTTCAGTGGCGACACAACAAAAATCTTCAACAGCCTTCATCTTTTATGTAGAGGTGAGCGAGGGAAGCAAGTAATGCAGAGGGTGGGGGTGAATGCAAGTGGAGGCGAGAGGCTGAGGGTAGCGGCAGTGGAGCTTAGAAGGTGGAACTTAGGCGGTGGGTGGGTAGCAGCGGAGGGTGAGGGTGGGCGGTAGGGATGGCAATTAGGCGGGGATTATGGTGCCTCCATACACATGCCCATTTGAAAATTTTTATAACTATACCCGCCCCATAACCCTGGTGTGTACAAATTTAAAACCCATCCCTCTCCCATTAATGCACCCCAATTTTACCGCCGCTATTGCACCGCTGTGGATGATTAAAATCTGCAAGACAAATCCCCCAAAGATTTTTGGGGGGAAGAGGCTCTGACGGCCAAGTCAGCAAATAAATTATAGGATTGTAATTAGGAATGAATAGTTGAGTGTGTAGGATTACCTTTATCCTTTTTATGGGTAGGAAAGTATGAAAACTATTTTGTTTGCTTGTGGAGCAAGTACTCTCACCCTGGGCCTGCCTAAAAGACTTTACCCAAAGGGAAAAGTTATGGACCGGTTGGCTGGCGGTATAGGCACTTGGGCCTATACAGATTTACACATTATCAATAATCCCCTGGAAAGCTAAGGGTTCAGCCTTTGAATTTGTCCCGAGGTCACGGGTGCAAATCCGTGCTCACATTTGTTAGTTTGTCGCTACGCCCTACTAATCGGGGACACTTTGAATTGACGGCTGAGAGAGGGTTCATCCTCCGAAATCCTTTAACACTCCAGGGGTACAATCTTGGTGCCTCTGCGACACGTTGAAGATTCATTCTAGGTTGAGGCTTCGAACATATCATCCGAGCCAACTAATGTGCCAAGGGTCCGACCCTTGGCTTTCTAGTCTGTGTTAGAGCCCAAGGGCCTCAATCCTACCTCATTTATTTCCCGTGGGGCCTTCGGGCCCCGGTAGTTCTGAGTAAGGGGTCTAATCCTTGATGTCCTAATCTGTGTTAGAGACCAAAAGGCCTCCCACATGGACAAAAGTAGGGAATTTAATTTTCCGTCTTCTAATCTGTGTTAGAAAATGATAGCGTTCGAATTCTTGTATATAAGAAGAAAAGAAGGTATTCGAATTCCAGGCTTTTAATCTGTGTTGGAGCTCGATACTGTGCGAATCTCAATACTTTACCTACCGACGGTACGACCTTCAGGTTTCTAATCTATGTTAGAGCCCTTGGTCGTTCGAATCCTAGCAAACCAGGATGAGGGATTCAGACTCCGACCTTCCAATCTGTGCTGGAATCCGAGTGCGTCTGAATCCAATATTTTTAATTGTGAGGGACTCCTACTCTGGTCTTCTAAATTGTGCCAGAATCTAAGAAGTTCAAACCCTATATATGGTGCATTCATCCTTCGTGCATCTAATCTGTGTCAGAGACCGAAGAGTTTGAATTCACGTGTTTTAAGCGTAAAGGTTCCAGGCTTCTTGGGTTATAATCTGTGCTAGAATCCAAGGAGCTTAAATTCACATGTGAAGAGATGAGGTGCTTGATCTTCGACCTGCTAATTTGTGTTGGAAACCGAAGGGTTCAAATCCAAAGCAGGAAGTGGAAAGGTCGTGTGGGAAAATTTTTTAGAGTTTGAATCCAAGGTGGGAAGTGGAAGAGTCGCGGGCGTGACGCTTACTTTCTTCTTCTGGGTGCGTGGAACCCCTGTTGGGTTTCATGCACACCACTTTCCCAATAAATGCCTTGGGTTCTCCCTCACGCGGCCCATTTACTTATGCACTTACTTTTTTGCATGGTGCCCCAAGGTAATGATTACCTTTTAACTTCCTCTACATATAACGGGATTTTTCACCATTCTCACTTCACCTTTTTCCCCAAAATCACTTTCAAATTTCAAAAACCCTCTTCTCTGTCAAAGCGATGTTCCATCGACTTCCCCATTTAAGCATCCAGAGAGCTCAAGTCCTTTTTCGATCACTCAACTAGTAAGTCCCCTGTCTCTTAATCTCTCATTTTTCCTTTTTATAATGTCGCAAACACCATCGGGGAAGAACTCCATTCCTTCCTATTTTTTGGCTATGTCTACCGCTGGCGGCGTAGAGGAATCTCGCCTCTAAGATTTTGGTGTCGTTCCTTCCACGGTGGGTAACTCTTTTTTAGAGGGCTTTGAGGTCAGGGGAAGCTCCACTAGTTGCTCAGCGCCATCTAAGGGATTCCACCGCAAATGATTTTCTTCAAGGTCCAGGGTTTCGAGCTGGACAAATGTTCAGGAAGATAAGCGGGCCCATCCATTCTTCTTCGAGAAAATCCTGACTCCCGTCCTTGAGAGCCCCCAACCGATGGCTTCAAAAATCATCAAGCTGCTATCCACTCTGCCTCTGTGGGTCAAGCTTCCGGATGATTTACGACTTCAGGTCCTCCGAGATGATGAAAATCCAAGGGAAACTAGGCCCGGTTGGTGCAACGTCAACGAGCACCACCTCTGATTCGAACTATGCTTTCCCTTACCCCCCGTCCTCCATTGATGAAGTTGATCACCTGATTCATCCCGTCCCTCTGATTCCTATCCAAGCTAGCCTCAGCCTTGGGTCGGACCCCTGCTTAGTTTCCGACTTGGTCTACTTCGTTTGCCTGTTGTTCTCTACCATCTCGATTGGCTCTCTTTTTGCCTTTCCAACAGCATTTTGATCGTCTCTTCAAGGTAGATTCTCCTCTCGGATCCTCGACGCAGTTGGGGAGTAAACCTTATCTTGCATATCTTTCCACTTATTTCCTTAGGTGAGTCCATTCATTCGTGTTGTGGCCCCGTTCTTTGTGGTGGTCACAAAACTTGGACGATTTTTTTCCCAAGGTAGTCTCTCTCGGGATGGGGGTTCCGGAACATCCCTTTGTGGATGGAGTATATCTACATCAGGGACTTGGTCAAGAGGGTATAGCCCTCGAATCCCTTCTTCAGAGGGTCCGGCCTTTTCGACTGCGACTCCGAGTTTTTAGGCCCCTTTTGACCCATCTATCCCCCTCCCGGTTCCTCTTCATAGCTTCTTCAAATTTTGAATACTTTTCCACCATTTCCTGTAACTGTTGCAAGGTCTCTAGCTTTTTTGAGACCAGTTTTTTGTACAAGTTGAGGTTGGACATCTCATTTATGTATCCGAGGATTACCCCATCCTCAATTCGATTAATCATGCTAAGGCTCTCATCTTCATACTGATGGTAAAATGCCCCTGCTTACTCTAGTAGAGCTCAATCAAGGTCTTCGTAAACCTTTTCATTTGGAAGAACTGTTCCAAAAGGGCATTTCTAAAGTCCCTGTACGAATGTAATGACCCCCTGCCCAGCTTGCATATCAGTTGTTCGTTGAAGTCCCTCAAATTCATCAGACTGAGGAAAGTCTGTATGAACTCCCGGGGGTTAGAATCTCCTTTGTACGAGGGAAGCCCTTCAGGTGGTTTCACATCGTTGGGCCATCGAGTGGCCATTATTTTGAAAATGAAGGGATTGGTCACGACTTGAACTAAATGCCCAATCAACCTGTCGAGTTCTCTTGACAAGGAGTCGTTCAATCCCCCTCCCATCTGTGGGTCTTTGTATAGACTTAGCCAAAATGGAATACCAAAATTAGGGAGCTGGTTTAAAGCCATGTATCCCAAGCGTGATCCTCCCACCACCGAGTTGTAATACAACTCTGGTCAGTAAGGATCGTAGGGGGAACTTCCTATCAAAGTCCTGAGTGCACAGCGCATTGGGGGCTCCACCTGATAACTAGCAAATCTGAGGGTCTGAGCCCACATTGCTAGATCTTGCTCTGACGGGGGGGGGGGGGGGGGGGCACTTTGTTCTTGCTCCTTTCTGTTCAAGCAGCTCCTCTTGTAAATTTCGTTTGTGAATCTGTCGTACCCTCCGTGAATTGCGGCTCATTCTCTCTTGGTCGACGCGTATGAATTTATGAGGTAGGAGCTTTAGCACCTTCTACCCAAGGCTCAACGCTAACCTCCATGGTTCTTGGGGGTACATCAACTTCTACGCGAGAAGCTTCCGGACCCCTCACCTCTAGGATCTGGTCCTAGCCGACTTCCGGAGGTTTGTTACCGGTGCTAGAGGGGTGGGCTCTGACTGCATATTGGACCTACACCTCTCTTTTTCCGGTACAAGGATTGTAATTCTTCGCCGGTGCCTAAAGCTTTGCCTTTTAGCCTTACACTCCTACAGAAGGTTCTTGCCGTATATGTGGACACAAACAATACTCAACGCAAATTTGACTAACAGTCCCTTTGGGCGTGCCAATTTAACCGCCGCCACTGCACCGCTGTGGATTATCGGAATCTGCAAGACAAAGCCCTTGGAGGTTCCCAGGGGGGAAGAGGCTTTGACGGCCAAGTCACCAACAAATTACAGGAGTGTAATTATGAATGCAAAGTTGAGTGTGTAGGGTTACCTTTAGCCTTTATATAGGTAGACAAGTAGGACAAGTGTTTTGTTTGCTTGTGGAACAAGTGTTCTCACCTTGGGTCAGCCCAAAAGACTTTACCCAAAGGGCAAAGTTATGGACCAGTTGGTCGGCCATATAGGCACTTGGGCCTGTACGGATTTATACATTATCACCCATTGGGTACCTACCCCATCACCCACTAGGGTCTCCCTATCCATTTCATACCCATTGTACTCATCTCACTTATATCTCCTAAAATAGCTAGAATCCACTTTTTATAGTAACTTTTATATTAAATTTAATAAACATTTTTATATGAAAATATTATAGGTAAGATATGTGTAATATAGATAAATAATAATATTTATATTAAATTAGCGGGTATATAGCGGGTTTAGTGAGGTGGGGCGAGGATGAGACAGGTGTGAACTAATATCCACGCCCGACCCACTACCCAGACGGGTATGATTTTCATACCCATATACCAACCTCACTCCCACCAAAACTACCTACATACCCCCCTCCCCCCCGATTGGGGCGGATGCGAGGCAGACCTCAACCAACTCGCCCCACTGCCATCCGTAGAGGGCGGTGGCATTAGAGTGGCGGCGGTGGAGCTTAGGCGAGTGGTGGGTAGATTTGTTGGGAAGGAGAGAGGCGTTGGTAGAGAGAGAAAACTAAGAAAAATAAGAGTGTACACATGTGGTGAAAACCCTGAGGTTAATGGATTTTTATATTGGGCAAAAAAAACAGTCCATTAAAGGCGATTCTACAATTAGAACCGCCTTTATAATAAAAGGGTGACCTAAGATAGCACTTTAGAACTTAGAACCTATTTTGTACCATATTTAAAGTCGGTTCTATAAGAAGAATCGCCTTTAATCGATTTTCATTAAAGACGAAACTGCCTTAAATCGATTGAATCGACTTTAAAATTAAAAAAAGGTGACCTAGAAGGGAGTTCCAAACTCGAAACATTGCTTTTAATAGAGCCTTCCTCACTTGTGACTAAATCAGCACCATAAAATACATAACCACCACGATTGCGCCTTCATGACCACAATAGGAACCGTCGGTACTTTCCAATATTGCATGATTATCTCTTTAAAAAACTACTATAAAATTGCCGCAAACCCTATTCTGCCGCAACCTCTCTTTCCGCAGTCCTTCGAACGATTAGATCGTTGTTTTCATAATGATAACTCGATTTAGTTGTTCACGTTGATGTATTATTCTCGATCTGCTTGTTCAGATCGTGTGTTCGTAATTTTGTTTGTGCTTTTATTTTTGGGTTTTCATTAATTTGGATTCGTTAGATATGTGTTTTTCAAGGTGTTTACAGTTTAGACAATATAGGTCGTGGTTGAATCAAGTGGTGTTACAGTTGTAGGAGATCCTTATTTGGCCTAGTGATATTAATGCGTGATACGCTTCTCTCTGCCAAGTGGTCATGATTTTCATGGGAAGCAAATTAATAAACCCGAGGGCGATGTTACAGTTTGTATTGGATCTCTGATCTGTAATAGTACAGACGATCAGTCTAGTTGACATGTAATTTAGATATCCTTGCAATATGCTAGTTATTGCTAAGGTTAGTTAGATTAGATGTCAATTCCATTCATTGTAATCGCAGCTAAGTGTTTTTCCCAGCATCTTGGAATGAATGATCTTTCAAAAAAAAAAAACTACTCTAAAATTCGCAGTGGTATAAGTGTGATTCGAAACCATGAACCTCAACTCTATCATATATTTTGACAATTTCACTTAATTTATATAGAAATGAATTGAATTGCATTCAATTGTAAAACGGGCCTAAATCATCAATGTAGAAAACCAATTACATGATTACTTTTCATAATATATCAAAACGAATCACTTGCACTGTTGAATCTCTTAAAAAAAGTTACCACAATTTTTTAAGAGTCAAATATTCTACGTTATCACATTATTTACACTTTTTATCTGTTCTAAATTTTTAGGATTTAAAAGGCATTGGTTGAATGTGGTAGTTAAATTAGAAAAGATTCCTTAGGGATGGAGCCTCGTTTGATTAGCTTCTTCATTAGTTCTCATCTGAATGATCACAAATCTTTGGGGTTTATGAGTAAAAGCGATTTTTTCTTTAATTACTTTTCAAGAACAATAAAAAAAAAGGGGGTGCGCTGTAACTTATTTGTTCTGTAATAAAATATTTAACAGTGGTATTCGCCTGCAAACTGGCTTTTTGACTTTAATCTCCCAATAACGTAAAATCAGAATCAGAAAATGGTGGAAGAATTTATGCTTGCCATTCTGAATTTCAGAGTTTCTCCTTAATTTGATGAAAAGAATTACAGATCGTTGCATTATTGATTCATTGTACTCACTGCTCATGTCCGTATTTCTTACCATAAATGGTTAAGTCCGTTAAAAGTTTGTGCACAAATGGAAGAAGACACTTGAATAAGTAGTTAAATTTTAAGTAAGGGTTTAGATATAACGATAGAAGGCGAAGCTCGAGAAGTCAATTAAAAAGTGCTTTCTCTAATTTGATATAATCGTGTTTATTAGGCATGTTCTACTCTAGTGAGGGTGAAACATAAAATTTAGGGAAATATACAAATATAACAATATATGCTTGAGAAAGTGCAGATAAAACCCTAAGATAATTTTTAGTGTAAACATAACCCTAACTACTTAACGAAAGTGCTAATATAACCTTCTAGTGGCATTTCCCGCGTTGACCTTGAGTTTCCGGCAGTTGACCTTATCTAAAATGACAAAAAAATCCTCAGACCAAATGTTGAATCTGAATGGACAATTTTGCCCACCTCTCTGGTGTTGTTTACTCTCTCACTGTTGCACCTAATTTACTCCACCACCACTGTGCTACTTCCTCCACCGCGCGCCGCCGCCCTCCACTGCCATCTTCGTTCGCCTCCCTCCACCACGCTCCACTGTTGTTCATCTTCTTCCCCCTGTCCAGCGTCATCTCCGTCACCACTGTGCTACGCCATCCACCGCCATCTCCGTCCTCCTCCCTCCACCGCTCTCCACCATTCTTTATCTCCTTCCCCCTGTTCAGCACCATCCCATTTACCTCTGTGCTACGTCATTCACCGCCATCTCTGTCCACTTCCCTCCACCGTTTTTCATCTGCTTCTCCTTGTCTAGTGCCATCTCCGTCACTGTTGTGCTACGCCCTCCACCGTGCATTGCTGCTCTCCACCGCCATCTCCGTCCATCTCCCTCCACCGTCGCCTGCACCATCTTCGCCCGCCACCCAACCTCCTCCTAAAACTCTAGCCCACCACCCATCTCATTCCGCGTCGCTGAAACCCTAGTCCTCTCCCCACCACCACCATATCCGTCTGCCACCTATCTCAGTCTGCGTCGCTGAAACCCTAGTTCTCTCCCCCACCACCACAATCTCCGCCCGTGACCCAGCCTTCCCCCCTAAAACCCTAGCCCGCCACCCATTTCGCCAGTGCCACCTCTTCGGAGAAGGAGAAGCACAATTCGACGCTCGACGCCCAAACCGTTGGCAAAGGAGAAGGAAATACCACTCGACTTCTTCGGAGATGGACAAGAATGGCCCATAAACGCAGAAGGAGAGAAAGCCCATGAACGCAGATGAAGAGAATGGGTATAATAGTAACTTCACTATTATTCATTTTTTATTTAAAAAAAATTAGAGGGGTAAAATAGACTTTTCATCTAATTCCAGCCTCAAACTACCGGAAAAAGTCACATTTGCATATATACTAGCTATCTAGGGTTATATTTTCACTTTAAATTATCACAGGGTTATATATGCACTTATGTGAATTATGTAGGGTTATATTTGCACTTTGCTCTAAAATTTATATGTTTTACTCTAAAAATGTAATGTTTCTAATCACTAGTGGATAACCCTTGATTAAAGACATGCAATCAAAGGTGGTTGTTGAGGAACCGCCTTTAATGAAGACATGAGGGAGGTTACAAATTCGGAACTCCCGCCCAAGTCACCTCTTCCCTTTTAAAGGTGGTTTTAAATCAATTAAAGTCAGATCTAGAAGAATCACCCTTTAATGGGTTGACTTTGTTTTATTTTTGGGTCAAAATATATATAGCTAGGGTTTCTCTCTTCTTCCCTAACTATTTTTTCCTAACACCAAAGAATTCCCCCCATCATCTCTTCATGCCTGAACCATTTTCCCCCCACACAAAAACCCTAGATCTGGTTTCTCCCCTCCACCGCCACCATACCTCTCCCTCATGCCCCCCTCACTCCTCTCTCTCCCTCCCTTCCTCTCAACCACTGCGAAGTCCCACCGTCATGTCCCCGGCCTCCGCCGTGAAGCCCCTTCTGTCACGTTGCCTCAACCACCACGAAGCCCCACCGTCGTGTCCCTAACCTCCGCCGCGTTGCCTTAACCACCGCGAAGCCTTCCGTCGTGCCCACGACCTCCGTCGCGAAGCTCCCTCCTCCGAGAAGCTCCGTTAAGAAGCCCCCTCTTCGGTGTTGTCTCCACCACTGCGTTCACTCTGCATGGCCGTGTAGATCAGCTTGATTAGTTTAATTTCTTATATTTGTTGATTTTTTTATTTTTGTTTGCTTCCATATCGGTATTTTAACTCTATTTTATTATGTTTTTCCATATATTTTCCAGATATGTATTTTTGCTTTGCTGCCGGAAACCTGAGATTTCCAGCAGTTCTTTTTAGAACCTTTGAAATTAGTTCTGAATTCATAACTGAATTCGAACCCGATCAAAGGCAGCTTTTTATTGAAACTGATCAAAGGCAGGATCAGAGAAGACATTTCAAAAGTACCTCCCTTGGTCCGATATAATTGCTTTTAACAGGCTTTTCTTCACTAGTGAATTAAATCTCAAATAGACATGTGAGTGTACCCAAATAGCTTATAATCCAAATTTGACCCGAATTTTAATTGTTTTAACCCGTAAATTTCATCTTTTTTATGATAAAATTACACTTAAGTTATTGATCTTTCCATAGTTTTTGGAAAGATCGTCTTTTATTCGATGAAATCTTAACATATTTTGATGATTGAAATATTCATTTTCATTGAATCATCGTATTTAAACGGGTTTTTTAGAATCTTACACACAATGGACCGACCATTTCAACCCACGTTGCTTCCTGAATATCTTCATATTCGAAGATTCATCCCGCCATTTATGAAATATTTTTCTCCCAGAAACAGTTTAACAGCTATTATTTCTCTCATTACTTTTAGGCCTGATAAATAATGATTCTGCATTCTGCCATTCACCAAACGCCATTTGAAACTGTCATGTCCACAAGAAATCCAAGAAGTGAAAGAACAAAGAAAAAGGTAGTTACATCTAGCTATATGGATCGATCTTTTCATCTTTTCTTTCACTTTTTCTTAAAATATTAATACCAATATTCCCAATATCTAATATGCAATTTTATCATATAAACATAAACATATGTAAATATAAATAATTTTCCCTCCAATTGAAAACTAATTGGCTGTTCATGGGATGAAAGCACCACTTCGTTTCATAACCCCTAATTTTTTTAATTTTGAATATTCTCCAAAGCAATAGAGACTGGAAATTCATATTATTTTAAGCCCTCTTGTCATAACATATTGAGGTTAGCTAACGATAAGATAAAATTAAGGTTAAAATTAGTGTTAATTATTCTTAAATTGTGCGTGAAAATATTATGTTATCTTGTCCAGAATAAAATTTTGAAACTCCTTTCGGCCGCTACTTCGAATAAACAATCCAGCCCACCAAAGCTAGCAATATACTCCCTATATCCCACTTCATATTGCTTAATTTGACTTTTGAGAGTCAACTGCATCAATGTTTAAATATTAATATCTTTATTTATATGTGAAAAAAATTCTAAACAAATAATAAATTAAAAATATGTGTTACAATGAATCCACCAACATATAACATGGTAATAGTTTTACATATACAATAATAGAATTTAATGATCGAAATTGGGTAAATTTGACTTGCAAAAGTCAACTTAAGTAAAATGAAGTGAGACGGAAGGAGTAATTACTAGTGATATTCTCTAAGCCAAGATAATCCTAAAGATAATAAGCTTAAACTAGTCTAAGGCCTTAGACCATATTATTTTTGTATGTTTTAAATTAGGCAAAATCTTGGGAATAATTGTCTTTCCAAAGACATATGTATGGAAAGACGGGGTTGAATTGAAATTATATGAATGTAAAATGTTTTTGTTGCAGTTAGAAATTTATTATGCAACGTGCAATAGTTATAAGTTCATGACTCGATTAATGTAACCCAAAATTTTTATCTTGATCTCTTCTACTTTGCAATTTAAACGTTAGTCTTTCCACACCATCTTTCAAGAGACCGACTCTTTAGATTAATTTGAAATAAAATAAAAACAAAAACAAACAAACTAAACATGGTAATAATGATATTAAATTATATTTTATTATATTTATAAAATCATTTAACTTAATTATGATCAAGTTAAAAAGAACACAACCTAACAAAAAGTGTATCCCTTACTAAAGTGGATCCTTATATTCAAAAAGATACCTATAATAGCAGTTCTCATATTGACTACAAATATAATTAAAACAACATATCTTCACATTTTTTAACAAGAAAGTTTACATTATTCTCTTTGATCTCCTAGCTAGAAAGACTCATGTCTACTTATCTATAATTAACTAAACAATGGTCACTGTCAAGAATTAATCTCAATTAAACTAGTGGCAAGCACAATTAACCAACTTGAAGCAAACGATATGTTGACCACCCGAGTCATTGATCATTAAGACTAAACTTCTTTTAGCTTACACATTCAATAAACCCTAGTATTAGAAAAGACGGTATTTCAAAACCCACTAATGCGGAAATCTTCTATCACGGTGATAGTTTGCAGGATATGTCAAACAACCATTGTCGCTGACCAGTTCCAACATCAAAGCCCTTGAAGTTGTGTTGTGACGATATCCATATTTTCATCGTCGATTCTAATGAAGCTGTCGTGAAACGGTTGCAATCAGTGGTGTTTTTGGTCCAACCACCATTGGAAGAACCTTTAACTTGACGATTAATTCGATCCACTGTTAACTACGAAAGACTTGTTGTTTGACTCGTCCGCCGGTGAAGAAATTGCGAACTAAGGTTGATTTCGATGTCTATACGAATTACAAAAAAGTTTGATTAAGTTCACCTCGATTCAAATCAGCATGAGGTACTAAAAGTACCTCATGGGCTACCACTAATGCTCCGATTATTATATCATCCAAAGTTTTCAAAAGAATTCGTTGCACTGAATAAATTTGTTTTTTGTACACGCGTGTGATGTGACATATGTGACAAAATATTTTGTACGGACGCCAAATTGTTCCTCAATAAATACCGCCCCATTTCAACACTTGTGTAATGTGGCAAACGGTACACTAGTATTACTTGCTACTCAGTCCAACTAGAATTATTCACTTCAAATTGAAACTCATAAATTACATACTAGAGGTACAATTTCTTAACAATGTTGAATTTATTTGCATTTTTTTGACAAAATTCATGTTGACGTTTGTCACGTACCATTGTATTAAGGGATCATGATGAGGATTTCGTTCTCCGCCTGCAAGGAGGTTCCGGCGGCCATGGTGAGCTTTCCCGGCGGCCTGAACATGGACCCCTTTATCCCGTGGCGGAGGAAGGACAAGGTGGTGATCGTGATGGGGGCCACAGGCACCGGAAAATCGAGGCTCTCCATCGACCTCGCCACCCGGTTTCCGGCGGAGATAGTTAACTCGGACAAAATGCAGGTATACAAGGGTTTGGACATCGCCACGAACAAGGTGACGGAGGAGGAATGCCGCGGAATCCCCCACCATTTGCTCGGGATCATGGACCCGGACGAGGATTTTACCGCCACGGACTTCCAGCACCATGCCTCCCTCGCCATGGAGGGCATCCTCCGGCGGGGACGGTTGCCGATCATCGCCGGCGGGTCTAATTCTTACATCCAGGCCATGGTGAACAACAATGTTGAGTTCCAGGTGAGAGAATGGTCCAGTTTTGTGTCTTCCAAAAACTCATATCAAACTTCTGCTTCGTCTGTTTTACATAAAGAGTCTGTGTTTATAAACCTGTTTCAGCTAAAAATAAGACCCGGTTAACGTGAATAGTCGAGTTTCTGCACTTGTTTTTGTGTGAAATGTAGGAAGTATAGGATAAGAGATTGCCCTATCGGTCAAATAAACAGTCGTGTTTCTATTGGCCCATGTCAAACTCTTGTCTCAGCCGATGTACATAAAGAGTCGTGTTTCTACACCTGTTTTCGCTATCGAAAAAAACTCTTACAATTATAAAACACAAGAGTTGCTGATGTATAGAGTTGTGTTTCGTATCCGTTTTTGTGTGAAATGTAAGGAGTATAGGCTAAGAGTGCTCCATCTATTTAATAAAGAGTCGTGTTTCTGTAACAAAGAGTCGCGTTTCTATAACAAAAGCATCCGGACAAAACTATTTTTGTGACATAACTTAGTGTATCTATCATTCTAACACCAGGCCAAGTACGATTGCTGCTTCCTCTGGGTGGATGTTTCAATGTCGGTGCTCCATTCCTTCGTGTCGGAGAGGGTGAACAAAATGGTGGAATCCGGCCTGGTGGAGGAGGTCAGAGATTTCTTCCGCCCCGATGGAGATTACAGCACCGGCATCAGGCGGGCCATTGGAGTACCGGAGCTGGACGAATATTTCCGGCACGGAAAAACAGAGGAAAAAACAGGGGAAGAAACAGGGGAGCAAAAAACAGGGGATTTCGAAAAAATGCTCCTGGAATTAGGGATCGAGAAGATCAAATCGAACACGTGCCGATTGGCCTGTTCTCAGATGAAGAACATTCTGAGGCTGAAAGAACAGCTGGAACGGAACGAAATCCATCGCCTCGACGCTACGGCGGCGTTCCTGAAGCGCGGCCACGGTTCCGACGAGGCGTGGGAGAGGCTGGTGGCGCGCCCAAGTAAGATGATCGTCGGAGACTTCCTCGAAACCGATATTCATGGCTTCGTCGTCTCCTCCCGCCTCTCCGCTCCGCCGCCTTCCGCCGCCGTCGCCGCCGCCACTCACTAGGGTGGCGGAATGAGGTTGGTGGGAAAAGGACAAAAACTACCAGTTTCTTTTTTTGGGGTTTTCTTTTTATAGTAAGTAAATTTGGAGAGCCGTACAGTTGGAAGCATTTTAGAAAAAGTACAATAAATGTTGCACTGTGATATTATCATTTTCCCAATTGTTTGTTTTTGTTTTGGTCAATGTATTGTTCTGGGATTTGACATCTCTATGGTGTATCGAAAAAATTCAGCGTATTGGGCTGGAATACTAATGAAATATGAATATCATGTTCATTGCATTTGGCAATACTGTTATTCTTGGGTTCTTGATTAACTAGCCTATGAATGCTATGAATGCATTACAAAAAGTTAACATCATCACGCTTACTTTTAGCACTAGAAGTAAGTAAAGGGTACTTACCATAAATAAAATGTGTCAATGTTAGTGAAAACGTCCAGAGTAAAAAGTGTAAAGGTAATTAGAGACACGTTAAATTGTTTTGCATTCTTGTTCAATACTAACGTGATTAAGTTCATTTCAAACTTCAATAATTCTGCCTGACAATATATTTTTAGGGAAATATACCAGTATAACCCTATATATTTGATTAAGTGTTAATATAACTCTCAGATAATTGAAAATACAAAAACAGTTATAACTAGTCGATGAAATTGCCAACATAACCCTAATACACCATTTCCGGCATTGACTGCACACTAAATGATCAAAATACCCTCTGGCCTAAAATATGAAAGTGTTAGGACAATTTAGCCCTTAGTATTGTGGGCAATACTGGGCATCATCACCGCACTGCTGGGCCACCATCGGACCACCGCCACCAAATCCCAAACCCACCACCACCCCACCCAGGCACTGCCCCCACCCCACCCCAGCTCCACCCACCACCACCCGGCTAACCCCCCACCCCTTCCCACCACCCCCAGCTCTGCCCACCATCGCTCAACTCAGCCCGCCCGGCCACCACCCCTACCCCCATCAACAGCCCACCCGCCACCACCCCTACCTTCACTCGACCACCACCCCTAGCTTCACTCGACCACCACCCCTTGTTCCATCCACCACTACTCAACTCCGCCTGACCATCACCTCCACCCCTAGCTCCACCCACCACAACCCAGCTCTGCCTGGCTGCCACTCCACCCGCCACCACCCCTAGCTCCGCCCACCACAGCCCAGCTATGCCCGGCTGCCACTCCACCCGCCACCACCCCTAGCTCCGCCCACCACGGCCCAGCTCTGCGCGGCTACCACTCCACCCCCACCACCCCTACCTTCGCCCCACCACCACCCCACCCTTCCACAACCCACTTGCCACCACCCCTACCTTCGCCCCACCACCACCCCACCCTTCCACAACCCACTTGCCACCACCCCTAGCTCCGCCCACCACCGCCCAGCTCCTCATGGCCGCTACCCCCCACCCCCTCTACACCCCACCTGCCACCACCTACAAGAGAACCCAGCTACTGCACCGACAACACCCCAACCCATAAGAGAATCCCAGTCTCGACACCACCACAACTCGCTCACGAGAAGTCCTACCTAGCCCAGCCCCACAAATTAAAACCCAATTAAGATTGCAGTTTGAACTTTCCTCTGCCCCATAAATTCATATTGGGAAAGAAGAGGGTGGACAACGAAGAAGGGGCAATTTTTAGAAGAATAAGAGGGAATAATAGGGCAGATAGAAATGGGTTAGCGTTTAGGATTATGGGGCATAATAGTCAATTTACCTCTTTTATTTTTCTCTTGTATTTTTTCACAGTGGCAAAGTAAACTTTTCACTGAATTTCGAAAAAAATTTGTCAGAATTGATAATTTTGCACTTTCACTAACTATCTAATGTTATATTAGCACTTTCAAACACTGAAAGGTTATATTGGCACTTATTTCAATTATGTAGAGTTATAATAACATTTTTGTCTATGTTTTATTTCAGGCTAGCTCACTTCAATTTCGCTGCATTTCATTTAACTCTTTTGGACAAAGTTTTGCCTAAAAAAATAGTACTTTAACTGTCATTTTCTCTTCAAACAAACTACAAAGCTACAAAATAATTTATCTCAACGATCAAGAATAGCTTTTAACTATCAAGGATGAAATATGCTTATTCGAGCATGACTTTTAACTTCTTAAGAGTGACCCTTAATAAGTTTAATAATTTTAAAAAGTGAAAAGATGGATGAAGTGATGGTTTAATAATTAACTGCTTAGTTAATTTCATTAATTATTAGTGATAAACCAGCTAGTTGGGGTATATGGAATCTTTTTTATTGGACAAGTAATTCCAAGCTTAAGGTTTAATAAGATTCAGCTAGCAATACCAAATTAGAGGCCAGATTCTAAAGCAATTAAATGTAAACAGCAATATAAAAAGACGAAGAAGATATGATTAACAAATTTATGTGGAATTCACATATAAGAGCATCTTCACATTACTCTTCTTCCTCGCAAAATATTACTTTCTCCGTTTCCTCACACCTCGTTCTATAGAGTTTATCTATTATTTTAATGAGAAAGTCTCAGGAAAGTTGTCCTTTCATGAATCTTATGGACAGTAACATGAGTTTTTATCTTAAATATTGTAAATTTTATAAAATTTAAATATTATATTTTATAAGTTAAAACAAATAATAATATGTATTTGAAGGTGAAAATATAAAAATATATGATATAATAAATTATTTTCAAAAATTCTAAATTTTTTATGCAATTTAACAAATGTAGCATATAAGGTAGGAAATAAGTGACATGTCCATAAGCGTATGGACAGGCCGTCTGTCAGGAAACTCACTCTATTTTAATTTAGTATAGTTCAGTTCATTTTAGTAAACAGTTAATTCGATAAGGGTTAACTAAATTTATATTTAGTTTTAGTTCAATACAATTCAATTTGGTTCAATTTAATTCATTTTAGTTCAAACAAGCTCCAGAGAGAACTGAACTTTAATACTAGTACTCCCTCTGTCCCATAGAAAACTTCCTACTTTTCTTTTTGGTCTGTCCCATTGAAAACTTTATAATTTGACTCTTTTATTTTTTGAACACAAATTTGTGGTTTCAATTCCACTATGGCTCACTGAAACAAAAAAGTAACCACAATCCTCTCTTTCTCATTAGCCAGCACAACACTCCTAAATGAGCGTGCAAAAAATAATTATGAAGTTTTCTATGGAACGAAAGAAGTACTAATTTGTAAACATTATAATAGTGCAAGGAGATTGTAAATTAAAATTGATAAAAAATAAGTGGATTAAACTAGCACCAATCTTATCATGATAGGAAAGAGGATAATTCACTAGTGGAAAACATTAATTAAATCCATGTAATTAAAGGCGATTCATAAGGAACCTTCGTTAATTAAGATCGGTATGAGGTTCTGAATTCGGAACTCCCTCCTAAGCTCATTCATTCATTTTAAAGGTGGTTTTAAATCAATTAAAGATGGAATCGATCCTAATGAAAATTGATTAAAGGCGGTTCTATTGTAGAACTGCTCACCTTTGATGGCCCATTATATAAACAACTTTTAGGGTTTCCTTCCTTAGTTATTTTCATAAATTAAACTCCCATTCCACCGCTGAAGGAGTAAACCCATTCCACCGATCAAAATTAATAACTCCATTTTCGCTAGAGAACCAGTGCCCCTTCTCTGTCAAATCCTTCCGCCTCGAAGCTCTCCTCATCCGCCATTGAAACCCTCTGCCTCTGGCACTCGCCTCCGCCGCTGATGCCCTCCTCCACCATCACGTCGTTTGTTGTTACTGGTTTGAACCGCTCTTATACACTAAATGAAGCATTTACAGGTGTTGTTGTTTACCCATTACGTGTTGCAGTTGTTTCCAGATCTGGCTTTGCTTCGCTGCCGGAACCCGCGACATC
Organism: Rubia yunnanensis; assembly: GCA_037428765.1. Classification (NCBI taxonomy): domain Eukaryota; kingdom Viridiplantae; phylum Streptophyta; class Magnoliopsida; order Gentianales; family Rubiaceae; genus Rubia; species Rubia yunnanensis. The sequence continues at coordinate 3,683,175 of CM075065.1, read as the reverse complement.
TAATTTTTTGGAACCTCATAACTAGGTTCTGAATTTGAAACATATTTCATACCCTAATTTAAGGTGGTTATTGAATTGTCTTTGATCGAAATCGACCAAAGACATGGCCAGTGGCGAAACCAGAAACTTTTTTAGGGGAGGCTGATTAATACTACTCAAATTTAAATTTTAAAAACTAAACTAAAAATAATTAAAAATACTACGTAATATAATAAATTGAGTACGATACAATAAGGTTTTTACAAGTTCACTAAACTACTAAAATAACTACTTTGTAATACTCAAATTATTAGAAGTAGAACTAGGAACAAGTGGGGGAAACAAATATCTACGAGACTCCATGCCTTGATAACGTTACATAATCGGTTCATTCTTAATCTTAACAAAAATATAGTTCTCAATATACACCGTCATAACATCATTCAACCATTCATGTCCCAGTCTATTACGAAGACCGATCTTGATATTCTTCATGGCAGAAAAAACTCGCTCAACTGGAGCAGTTGCAACTGGTAGAACAAATGCTAACTCAATAAAACGATATACCACTGGATAGATTACACTGCTACGTGCTTGAACCATAAGTTGAGCAAGACCTCCAAGATCATTGATGAATGAATATGCATCATCATCTCTCACATCATGAATGAAGAAATCAAGGTGTTGCTCAAGTTCAACACGATCAACTGGGGAGAAGTCATCCGAATAGAGTTCAGCAAAGCGAAGCAACTTACCAACATCAAACATGGAAAATCTTTCTCTCGGATCAAGGCATGCAATTCAAGTGAGTAACTATGAGCTTGCTTCGGAAAATCAATTATTCATTTCAAGAATCATCCTGTCAACGACCTAGTATTGAAATAATAAAAAATATAACAATAAGATAAAAAATACATATAAAATAATATAAACAAAATAAATTAAAGTATGTAAATATTAAAGTAGTACCTGAAGAAAAATATCAACACGGTAGAATCATGATTGGTCAACATTTCTCCACGTCGCCTAGAACGGTGACGAATTTTCCGTTGTGCTTCCATCACGTCTAATGTGATCTCATGCTTCACACAAAATGTGTTGACTCCATTCAATAATTTATCACATCCACCATCTCCGAATTCTTGCAATTCAGTCTTCATTCTATTCATCATTCGCACAACCATCGAAATATTTTGATCTCTTTGTTGCAAGGTCAGGGATAATTGACTTGTAGCTCCCAACAAATGCTTCATCAAAAACACACAAATACAAATTCATAGCTCTCCATTGTATCAATCAAACCCTTTGTTATAGAGGCAATTTCATCTAAATTGCTATGCTCACAGATATTAAGAAGCACTTGAATAATAGAAGACCACATAGCCTCAAAACGACGAATAATAGTGTAATGTGATCCCTAACGGGTATCACCAGGCCGTCTCAAACTGATTTCCTGATTTTTGCCTCTACCACTAACATTCTCCCCACTCTCCAATGCCTCTACAAGTCTAGCATGTTCTAATTGCACAAGCATCTCTTTTCTAACATATGAACCTCCAACTAGATTCACAGTTTTAACAAGATACCCAAAAAATTCACCCACATATATGGTACTATATACAACAGAAACAACAACCAATTGAAGTTGGTTAGAGAAGCAATGAATATACCTTGCAGAAGAGTTTTATTTCAATATCAAAGCTTGCAATCCATTAAACTTCCCTCGCATATTTGAAGCCTCATCATATCCTTGACCTCTCAACTTTGACAAGGATAATTTCGCATCTACAAACAGCTGCTTAAGAGCCTGCACCAAAGTAATAGCTTTAGTATTGGAAGCATGCACAAGAGCAAGAAAACGCTCAAGAATGCATCTTTGCTAGTTGACATATCTCAAAAACACCTCCATTTGCTTTTTTTTATGCATCTCTAGCCTCATCAACAACAAGAGACAATACACTAACACAAAAGTCATTAACAATAGCATCAGTTACTCACAAGCACTTGAGAGCTGTTTCTGAACTTTGGGGATGTCAATTTGCAGTTCCAGGAGCATTTTTCATTGATTACCTTAGCAACATCACCACTTCGCTTGCAATACCAGTCAACCGATTCAAGATAATTACCCTTGTTGATGGAATTTCAACCTTCATCGTGACCACGAAAAGCCAAACCTTGATTCAACAAGTATCTTGTCGCATCCAAAACCACAGTCAAACATGTGCGATATGCCTTCTCTGCTTCAGTAACACGAGCGTCGAAACAATGTGAGATACTTTGCTTTTGAAGGCTAAAATTTCTCAATTTGATTGCTGCACCATGATGATTTTCATCCACATTCGTAGCATGTTTCCTAAACACTTTAAGGGCATTCTTCCAATTTGTCACCCCATTCACAGTATATGTCATCCCCTTTGCTGAATTCTTAAAAAGATAGCAAGGAAAACAAAAGGCTGCTCCTTTGAAACGCTATACTCTAACCAATTAAATTCATCAAACCAACCCTTTTAAAAACTTATAAATTCATCATTGAACATTGTCTTGGAAAAAGTATGATTCTTAAGTTGGCAAGGACCTCTTAACATATATTCTCCAAGCACTTCATCTTTAATAGAAACATCAATCTCTTCAATAGGTTTACGCAGTCCGGGATCACTTATAACATCATTTCGATTGAATTCTACGCGAGATTGTTTTCTACTACTACCCTCTTCATTGTGCCTTTGTTCATTAGGTTCGTTCGATCTCTTTAAAGATGGAGATCCTCTACTTCGAATTAAAATTTTGTCTGTAACCTATTAAATATCAAATAGGAAAAATATATAAATTGAATTCATTCTTATAAAATCTAAAAGCATCATGAAACAATAACAAATAATTTATAAAATCATATTCATCTAAATTCAATTTAACAAATATCCCTAATTCCATAATTCAATTATAACAATTTCACATAAATAATAAATCAAACAATTATAATTTATACATATGTAATTCAATTGAAGTTCAACAATCATATAATCCAATCTAAAAATCATATTCATATAAATTTAATTTTTGAAGGAAAAAATAAAATAGACATAAATCCTAAAATGAAATTACCCCATTCCTCATAATTCATAAACATAGGACTAGAGGAGAGTGGAGGGCTGGAGGGTAAAGGCAGTCAGACGTCGCGTTGGCGGCGGCAGGACGGCTGCGGTGTCCGGCAACAGGCGGAGCTCTTCTCATTTTCTATGGCTGACTTGTGGCTATGCGCCCCCAGGGGCTCTTCCCATTTTCTGATTTTGAATTGGGTGAAAATGGCCCAATCCCAAATGGACCAATCCCTTTAACTCTGATTTTTGGTTTTTATTTTTTCCCTTTACCGTAAGTGAAACGACGACATTCCACTTAATAAGTACTAAAACGACGTCGTTTTTAGTACATTCTGGGCCAAAAAATTAAGGCCCGGAAAGGGCCTTCTTCTTCGAGCTTACCTCACCAGCGCAGACGCTGAGATGCGGAAGAACATATCCGACGCCGACGGGGAAGCGGAACAGAGGCGGCACTGGCGCGCCTTCCACCACTGATACCTTCGCGACGACAACTCGGGTAGGCCCGGAGCCCTACGACGCGTAACAATAAGTTCACCCATGGGCATGGCTAGAAAAGGCACTTGGTCCGATATAACCGCATTTAATCGAGGATTTTCCACTAGTGACTATAATGAAACCTTTTAATATGGAAAGTTCTATTCCTTTTATTAGCACATCAATTCAACTCAATTCAATAAACATTAGCTAAATGTTTAATTTAATTTTAATATGTTTTATTTTAACTTTTTTAAAATTTAAATTTAATTTAGTTAAATATAATGAGTCCGTGTCTTGAAAGACGTAATTTCCGTAAGCAATGGAAAGACCAATGTTTAAAGTACAAATTAAAAGAAATGAAGATAAAACTTTTGGGTTGCATGAATCGGGTTATAAACTTTATAACTACTACACGTTGTATAATAAATTTTTAATACTACAACTAAAATCGTTTACCTTTTATTATTCTATTGAAACTACGTCTTTCCATAAGCCTAAGGAAATACGATTTTTATCAAGAGTTTGCCAAATATAATTATTAAAAAATCAGTTTAGAAGGAAAAGGTACAAGCTAGTGAAACGTGAGAATATTGTTATGATTAAAATTTAATACTCTCTTTATTTCTCTATTAATGGTACACTATTTTTGGGTATTATAATTTAGAAGATGGTAAATGAATAGATGATATTGAACTAAAAGAAAGAAAAGTAAAATAAATGGATATAATAATTTTAAATTTATCATAATTAAAAAGTGTTAATATAAAAGAAAACTATTAGTGGAACGAATGAATCATAGTACTCGTACGGCCTAGCTAGGTAATCAACATGAATATTCTTGACAAAACGTTTGATGTTTGACTAGTTGTTCGTAAAAACATCTTTGAAAATCAAAATACTCTATCCGTTTATTTGTGGCAAATTTCTCTTTGGCACAACATTTTAAAATATGTTAATTATGCGGATGAAAATGAATGATAAGAAAGAAGGCAAATTCTAGTGAAAGATTGTTTTTTCATAGTTATATGGAAATGTGTGATTGAATTAGAATTATAGAAAGTTAAAATGTTTTAGTTACAATATTAAAAATTTATTATGCAACGTGCAATAGTTATAGATTTATGACTCGATTAATGCAACCCAAAATTTTATCTTGATTTTATCTAATTTACAAGTTAAACATTGGTCTTTCCATAACTTGTAGAAAGACTGTCTTTCAAAAGATTTACTCTAAGAAGAAAAGGTAAAATGAATGGTGAAATTACTTTAAACTGTGCTATAAATGGAATGTGTCAAAATAATGCTTGGTATGTTCCTAGTTTTTTTAAAAATATTTAATTATTTGACTCTGTAAAATGCTTGGTATGTTCCTAGCTAGGTATATGAAAAGATGTGTTAAATTAAAATTATAGAAAAGTAAAATGTTTTAGTTGTAATATTAAAATTTTATTTTGTAATGTGTAGTGGTTTTAAGTTAATGACCCCAGCCCAAAAATTTTATGTTGATTTTTTTTTTAATTTGCATTTTAAACCTTGATTTTTCCATAATTTATAGAATGACCATCTTTCAAGAGATGGACTCTTCTAGTTTTTGATAGTTTAATGCATAATTAAAAATTAAATTATTTTTACTAAAAAAATTTAAATGCTAACAAAAACTTGCTTCCATTATTATTATTATTATATTTTGACAAAGTAAATATCTTTTCAACAACCGAAAATGTCAATAGGCAAACACTTTTTATCGACTTATTTGAAGGGATGAAAGAAAAGATCAAAACCCTCTAAAAGTCTAGCAATAAAAAATCATATTATCTCAGTTTAGAAAAATCGATTTCAATGGTGTAGAAAATATAATTCTATTCATCTATTAAATTTTCTTTTAAATATTTTCCATTTTATTATAAGTTGCACACTTTCAAATACTCCCCCATTTAAATGAAACTAACCAAGAAAACGAGAAGTAATTTTCTCTACTAGTAAAATATTGAAATGTTGATTCCAATTTAGCATTATAATTCAGTCTTCCATTTTTTTTGTGTATTTTAGTAAATGAATATTGGCAGTCCACTTCCATTTAGTAGTATAGCACCGCCACCCCCACTCACAAAAGCCAAGAATGGATAAAAAAGACATTTTTTTGTACATTTCTATTTTATACAAAAGTGAGTCTCCTAACAGACGGTCTTATATAAGAGTGAGTCTCTCCCACTCAAATAAGCTTATGGATATGCTACTTATTTCTTACTTTATACACTGCATTTGTTAAATTACATTCCAAATTTAGAATTTTTAAAATTATTTTTGTATATCATATATTTTTATATTTTCACCTTCAAATATATATTTTACTTGTTTTAACTTATAAAATACGATTTTTAAATTTTATAGAAAAATTACAATATTTAACGTAAAAGTCCATGTGAACTGTCCATAAACCTATGAAAACACTGTCTTTCTTAAGACTTTCCCTTTATATAATACACACTAATATTCTGTATTTATTGGGTAGGCCAAAACTTTACATTTCTCTAAAATAACCATTAACATCGGTGATATATGTGTAGTCAAATCAAACTTTTGCAAAAGTGGTGTAATTTTGGTTGTACATGCTTTCAAACCTAAATTCAAAAGAAAAGCAGAGAATGATTTCTGCCTTTTCGATAGAGAATCGAGAATCAATATCAATCCTAGAAACGTATCAGCTGGCTCAATCAGGGGCGGAATCAGAAATTTTTTTTAGGGGAGGCTGAAAAAATTTTGCCTCTGAGAAAATTTTTCTGGTTTCGCCCCTGGGAAACAGTAACAATAACAAAAAAATTGAGATAACAATAACAAATTGATTTATTTTTAAAAAATCTAAAAGAGTTACGAAACAATAACAAATTGAGATAATAAAAAGTTCATAAAATCATATTCATCTAAATTCAATTTAACAAATATCCCTAATTGATAATTCCATAAACCAATTATGACAAATTGACAATTTCATTGTCACATACAATTATACAAAATAAATCAAACAATTATAATTTCAACTAAATTTCAACTAAATTCCAACTAAATATGCAATTCAACTAAATCAATTTATGCAATTCAACTAAACTTCAACAATCATATATAATACAACCATATAAATTCAATTCAACATTCAATCTAAAAATCATGTTCACATTATACATATATTTAATTTAATTTTTGAAGAAATAAATTAAAAAGACAATAAATTATAAACCCTAAAATTAATAAACATTAGCATAAAGAGAAGAGAAGACTTACCGTGGTTTGGAGAGGCAGCGGGACGAGGCAGGCAAGCAGCAGCCGGTGGCGGACGGCGGTGGGCCGATGGCGGGCGGCGGTGGCGCGGCGGCGGCGACGAGGCTGAGCGAGTGAGGCAGAGGAAGAGGAAGGAGGAGTGCGCCTGTGCTGTCCTTCTCGCCTCCAGCATTTTATTTATAGGATGGATCAATGTTTGGCTAATGGATTGGGCTCAGTTTTTGGCCCAATCCATTTCTGATTTCGTTTTTTTTTCATATAACTTAGTGAAACGACGTCGTTTCACTAACGTGAAACGACGTCGTTTTACTACTTAGGTATTAAAAAAATAAAGCCAAACGAAACGACGTCATTTTAGTACGTATGAACTAAAAAAAAGAAGGCCGCAACGCGGCCTTCTTCTCCAGCGAGCAGCCTTGCTGCCGCCGCGCGGCCCGCGCCGGAGACGCGCTCAGCAGCGCCGGAGACGCGCTCCCGCCTCCTCCTAGCTCCGGCCGGCGACCGAGGTAGGGCTGGAGCCCTACCTCGCGTATCAATAGATCCGCCACTGGGCTCAATAGCTATTTAGTGGCACATATGCATGTATAGAGTTAGTTCAATGTGTTTTTTTCCTATGGAAAAAAATCATTGTCCCCCCAATTTCTCAAGAAAGTGTTGATATAATTCTTGATTTTCTAAATGCAGATATCGTGTTTTTATCCTACATTGAGTTTAAAACTTATAATCCTCTTGACAAAATTCGACTTTGATTGATCAATTTTCGGCGTTAACCAAAAACTTGCAAAGACAAAAATTCCTGTCCAAGTTTCAAATCCAGTCGAATTGACTCCACCCATCGGACCCCTTCTCACGGCCACCTCTCATCAAACCACCGCACAACCACCTCCTTCAGGCACACCGTACAACCACCACCACACAACCACTGCACAAGTTGATTAAAACAAGCAATATAGAGTTAATTAAAATCTCCTTCAGGCACACCGCACAACCACAACCACACAAGTTGATTGAAACAAGCAATATAGAGTTAATTAAAATATGCGAATAGGAATACCACATTTTATTTTCATAACAAGATCGGAGAAGGTATCGACAATGTGATGTGTTTGACGGAAACGTCGAGTAGGAGGTAATCAGGAGAGAAAACAATCGTAAAAATGGAATAACATGGCGGAGCTTCCATTGATGCGAGCTCTAATTTTCGAAGTGTTGTGGATTCAAACGTGGGCACAAGGTCCGTGATATTTAGGCTAACCAGTGAAGTTACAACGTCAACAGAGCGCACCAGCGACGTTGAAGGCATATGGGAGCAGTGGTGGCAGCGGGAGGAGAGAAGATCGTTAGAGCGAAGGCACGCGCTGATTTGGTATCTACGCGCGACGTTAAGATTGCCAATGAACCAGAACTCTAAGACAGATATTCAGTGCAAGAACAGAATTGAGACGGTGAATAAGAAGTACAAGTTTGAGAAAGCCAAGATGATCACCGCCTACGGACCTCCTAGCAAGTGGCCATTCGACGATAGCCGCGATAAGCTCATCAGACTCTTTTCCAAGCCGCCATTGCCACTGATTAGTAAATGATTAATAGAAATTGAGAGGGCAAAAACTGATTTAGGAATTTGTGGTGGGCTAAACAGACATTTTACATTCTGCTCATTATCTGTTTTTTAATTAGAGGAGCATTTTAATCATTTTATACGAGACTATAGTTGACCAACATTTCATACGAGATAAAGAGTTACACTTGGACCAAAAAAACACTAAGAATCATATCTGCACAAAATAAAGAACTAGGATTGTGTTAACACTTTGTATAAAAAATAATCAAAGTGTCCAATGATTGCGTATAATTGTGAGTGCCTCGTTCACACATTTTTTTTTACTTTGTTTCATAGCATCTGGTCCTAATGACTTTCAAATACCATATCACCATTTTCAACCACAATTAAATTCACATATCACACTCAAACTACACAAAACGATCGAGTTCCACTTATGGGAAATCATGCACGAGTGCAATTATTGTTGCCATTTTCGGTTTGGCGTTATATATAGTGTGATATACAATTATACATATAGCCAGAGATGTGACATATTGTTTTGTATGAGTTCATTTTCATTTGGTAGTTTTCAGTTAGTGATTTTAAATTAAAATTGACTCACAAAATACGATCTTTTGGCTGAATACGGATGAATTCTAATTAGTTCCACGCGTGCAAAATAAGTTCTCACTGGCCACGGCAACGAATGCTATGTTGGTTTTTTCTCCAATTATGCATCGAACAATGATTTGCCAAGTTAGGGTTTCTAGTACTTGCACCTATTGTACCCTTACACTCCCCCGTCCATCTATTTTTGCACTATTTTTGCGCTCGGCAACGACGGTTTAAGGTGTTTGAAGATTAAGAAGAAGAATAATTCTAGGGGTACAATGGTTATTAGATTTTTAGTATTAAGGTTATGGGTACTTTTGTCTTTTCATATTAGGTTAACGTCTGAATTCCTTAATAATACAATTTTTAAGACCCTACTAATCATGACCCGTTTTCTTAATAATACAATTCATCCTAATTATGACCCGTTTTCATTCTCTCAAATTGCCAGAGCCGCTTGAACCTGGATTGCTTCCACTAAACCTAAATTGATTCTTCTTTCTTTTTCCGCCGTTCAAAATCTTTGACGAAAAACCGTTCTAATTAGCAATTGCTCCTTTCACGTGAAGGTCACAGATGTTTTTGCACTTTTGTTTTTTACACATTGTTTAAAATAGATGTTTGACCATTGCTATTTTTATCTGCATATAATAAATATAAATAAAAATTTAATATTTAAAAACTACATGTTACGATGATTTGAACAACATTATATATGATAATATTGTTGTTTATCTATCTATTCAAATATATGTTCAAACGTTGATAGGAAATAGTGCGTAAAAAATAAAGTATAAAAACAAATGAGACCGGGGGAGCAATATAGACTACAAATAATAATGAACGAAAGGGCCCCATTTTCTATTTTCTTTTGCACGATGACTGAAATAATTTAGCTGAAAAAAAATATCTTCCCTTAAAACTATGGAAAGATGAGATTTAAATAGAATAATAAAAGGTAAAAGGTCTTAGTTGCAATATTAAAAATTTATGACTAAATTATTTGTTTAGTCCCCTACAAAGTACCTTATACTATGTTTTGGTTGCCGTTTGCAAATCAACCCTTAGACGGTACCAAACAAATTCAAAATAATTTGTTTGGTCCCCAAAGGTGGTTTTCAGGGAAAGTCAACGTTAAAATTGGTCAAAATATGTAAAATGACCATTATACCCCTGAGTTTTAAAAAATAAAAACGAAAGCTTCGTTTTCACCACCGCCTGCTGCCGCTGCCTTCCGCCTTCCGCTACCGGCGCCGAGGAGCTTCTTCCGCCGTTGAGGGGCTCTTCCGTCGTTGAGTTTCTTCCACTCCAACAGTTTCACCACCGCCTTCTCCGCCACCGAGAAGCTTCTTCCGCCGCCGAGCTTCTTCCACTCCAACTGTTTCACCACCGCCTTCTCCGCTGCTGAGGAGCTTCTTCCACCATCTTCTTCGCTCATCCTCTCCGCCGCCGAGGAGCTTCTTCTGCCGTCTTCTTCGCTCATCTTCTCCGCCGGTGGAAACTGAAGATGAAAAGTGGTGGAGGAAGACGGAGACCAAAGTATCTAAAATTGGGTCCCTAACGGCGATGTCGATCGGGCTGCGATGCGGGAACGGTTGAGCGGCGGCGCGGTGAAGTATGGTCAATGGGCGTGGGAGGAGGTAGGGTTCCGGCGAGGGAGCTTGGAGGATTGGGAAATTAGGGAATGAGTGATTAGAATTAGAAATTTATAATTGAAAATATTTTTAAATTAGTAAAATTACCACTATACTCCTGACTATACCGTAAAACCACTTAGGCTTGGTTCAAAACCACCTATGGGGATCAAAACATATCGTTTTGAATTTGTGGGGTACTGTCTGAGGGTTGATTTGCAAACAGGGACCAAAACATGGTATAAGATACTTTGTAGGGGACTAAAAAAATAATTTAGTCAAGGTTTATAACCCGATTCATGCAACCCAAAAATTTTATCTTCATTTATTCTAATTTGTACTTTAAATCTTAATTTTTCCATGAATTATAAAAAAAATCATCTTTTAAGGGAGGGACTCAAATAATTTTGCAGGCGTTATTTTGCGGAGAAAAAGATAAATTGACTTCATTTTCATTATTTGGAATGTGGTGGATTTAAAAGGCTGAATTGAATCTTGATTGATTTGAGTGAGATGAGAAAGACTTGGGTTTGACCGGAGAACAAACAAAATTTGATGATTATAAGCTTCCATTTATGCATATTCCCCCTCAAAATGCGTGGCTCCGCCACCACCGGCTGCCCGTGCACGGCAGCGAACGCTATCTTGTTTTTTTCTCAAAATATACACAATGACGCATCGAAGGGTGGTCCACAAATTGTTTTCCCTTCCACATTCGTTTTTGTATTTTTGTTATTTTAAATTTTATTGGAAGGTGCGTTTTAACTTTTGTTTTATTCGAAAGTGTAGATATAACCTTATAGAATTTGAAAGTGCAAATCTAACCTGAACTTCATTAACCAGTATGTCAACGGTTAGTTTAGGCGGAAATTTACAGAAATACAATTGTACACCTACTAAAAAAATTTTAAAAAGAAAAAAGCAAAAGACAACGTTACCCTTTAAGCGTCATTTCCTCTCCTTCCATCTCCACTTCCTCTCCTCTGCAACTCCGCGAATATCGTTTCCTCTCATCTGCAAATTCAGCGGCGGTGGTGGGCTGAGATGGTCGTGGCGGGCGGAGGAGGAGGTGCGTCGAGGCGGCACTGGGGCTCCGTCGAGAGCGGGGCTAGGGTTGAGCGGCGGAGCGTGGCGGCGTGGCTAGGGTTGAGCGGTGGAGCATGGCGGCATGGCTAGGGTTGAGCTGTGATGGGCGGAGGAGGAGGTGCGCCGAGGCGGCGCTGGGGTTGCTTGAACTTGGAGGCGGAGGAAGAGGTTGCTAGAGTGGCGGCGCTCGGCAACGACGGTTTAAGGTGTTTGAAGATTAAGAGGAAGAATAATTCTAGGGTATAATGGTTATTAGATTTTTAGTTTTAAGGTTATGGGTACTTTTATCTTTTCAAATTAGGTTAACGTCTGAATTCCTTTAGTCAACACCGAAATAGTGCATTTTGGGTATATCTGCACCATTGCTCAGAATCTTAGAAGTAGTTTAGCACTTTCAGAATTTACAGAGTCATATATGCACTTTTGAAATTTAATAAGGTTATTTATGGACTTTTCCTAATAATATTAGGAATATACTTCCTTTAATAAAAAATTTAAGTCATTAAATGTAGGCAAAGTCTTGGGAAAGACGGTCTCTTTCCATATACTTATGAAAAAATGGGTTTTTATTAGAAAAGTAAAAGATAAAAGGTCTTAGTTGCTATATTAAAAATTTATTATGCAACGTGTAGTATTTATAAAATGTATAATCCGATTTATGCAACCCAAAATTTTTAACTCCATTTCTTTTAATTTGCACTTTAAACATTGGTATTTCCATAACTTATGAAAAGAACGTCTTCCAAGAGACAGACTCTTAAATGTATTGGAAAAAGAATCCAACTTCAATTAAAATAAGTTAAATCAACATCGAATTTAAACATTCTATCACATGATTAGTGAACTCTATGACTAACCATTTTTGTGATCGTTGAACTATTTATATCATTACTTATTCTTTCTAATCCATCCAAATTTCAAAATAACTAAGCCAAAAAAATTTTATATCCATTCAATTCGTGAAATTTCCTCTCTATCTCGTCACATGTCATCTGCATGCGAATATCATGGGTAAAATAGTCTTTTCCCCCAATACCGATCATCCCACAAGCTTTATACCCTTCAGGGGCCCCTACCACTCCTCCATCTCCAGACCTCCACCACTGTCGGACAAGCCTTGTTAAGCATTAAAATAAGCATATGAATTTCCAAACTTACCTTCAATTTCCAGTAAAAACCTAACGGAAGGTGTTTCCTCTCCACCACCGTCAGAAGTTAAAGCAAGTGAGATCACATCCACCGCCATAAATGTTTCGATTCGGAGCAATTCGAATTTCAATTCTTCAACTCGTCCTTTGAGAATCTTTTCTAGAGTTTGATTTTCTAATTTCCACCCGCTTGATGTTCTCGGCCATGTGTGATTTTGGAAAAGTGTTTTTAAGTCTCCGTGATGGCTTGCGTGTTAAATTTCAAGATATTTTGAATTTTCACTTCAAAATTAATTGGTACAAAATGGAGGTGACTCAAAACCTTATATGTGAGTCCTTTAGTTTCTTAAGAAAACGACGTGGGATATATCTTTTACCACGCCTTGTGCCAATATGGAAACACTCCAGAACCCATATCTGGTGAAATTAAATGAGATCCACACATCGGCCCATTAAACCCAATCTGGGTTATGATACCATGTTAAATTTCAAGATATCATGGGCTTCTATCTTAAAACCAAATGGTACTAAGTGGAGGTCACTCAAGATCTTATATGTAAGTCATTTAGTTCCTAAGAAATTGTGAGATATATCTTTCAACATTATGTGGTGATTTAGTGGTTTTTCAGAGTTGACAACGTTTGCATCTGGTTTGGATGCGGTGCTGGTGGTTCGGAGGCTGGGGCCATGTTGCTTTGGAGATGGTGGTAGTGGTGTACTCCATGTCCCATCGGTAATTGATTTTTGAGAAGTCCAACTTTTTTTAACTTTGATAGTAAGTATTTATAGTTGTCTTTAATAATGCCGCATAAAAAATAATATTTAAAAAATAGATGTTAAGATGAACCTAACAATATCTCAAATGATATTTTTATATATAGGTTAATTTATATTTACGGTCAAAGTTGATAAAATTGGACTCCCAAAAAAGTAATAAAGCAATTATTGGTGAGATGAATAGAGTATACAAGATAGGAAAAGGCAATCTTGTCCATGTTTTTTTCGTACATGTATGGCACCTGACGTATAGGGAGGAAGTTTGACGGATTGACTAGAATGAATGGCTTTAACTTGGTTATTTTGAAATTTGAGTTGGCGGAAAAAATTGGTGGTCAAATGTGAACGACATTGTTATAAAGTTTGTCGGAGTAATTGTCTTATTATGAAAATAATAGTTGTAGAAAATTGACTTTTAACTTCACCATTCTACTTTTGATTATTGAGAAAATGATAAAAATAAAAATTAAACGTTCTTGAATTTGGTTGCCTGTAAAATCAAAATTAAAAATCATCTTTTACTTTGATTAAGAAAATGAAGTAAAAGAGTCACCTTTTTACTTCAAATATGAAACACCAAAGTCAAAAGATAAAAATAAGCACAGTCAAACTTGGAGCAGAAGCGAAATCATTAGACTTAAAGGCCCCGTCATCCCGACAATGGTTGTTTGATACTTTGGTTAGTACTCATTAGTCAATACAGAAAACCAACATCGTTTGACTTATAGAAGCGACTTCGATTTTCGTAAATTGTAGTGGGAAAAAATAGCCAAATTAATATGGGCTAATTTACGTAAGGCCCAAAACTATAACCTAAAGTCACCCACATATAACCTTTATTTTTTTTCTTTTCTCGCATAGACTCAATTTGACAGAGAACTACTTTGTTTATAAGCAAAACTCTTTTAAAGTGCTTAAAATGGCTTAATTTGAAAGTGGAAATTATTTTTGGGGAAAAAATAGAAACTAGTCTCCACTTACTTTTAAAATAAGCCAATTTTACTTATAAACACAACTCTACCAAACATACCTTAGTCCCCTCACTCCTCTACAAAGTTGAGTTATACTAATCTTCTCAGCAAAATGCGACCATTTAGAGCTACATTTTCTCCCTTTCGTATTTACATACGCAATTATCTTAAGATAATGGGACTGAGGAAGTATAAATTTGTAGCTGATCGTTTTAAGATAATTATCTTAAGATAATTATGTATTTACGACCATTTTGAGTTATACCAAGCATAATCTTCTCAGCAAAATGCGCTACATTTCTTCCTTTTGTATTTACATGCATAATTATCTTAAGATAATGGGCGGAAGTATAAATTTGTAGCTAAAAAATGATTGCGATCTTAGTTCTCATCACTCCTAGGATTAGGGGGGTTCATGATCTGATCCATTTTATCCGGACCGGTAAAATGGACCAGATCAGAATGGTATAAATGAAATTTAATTCGATCCTTGGTTCATGTTTTTTTTAGATTTTGGGTTCCGGTCCAGTCCGATCCAAAACTAGATTTTTCTTGTTCGGACCGGGTGAATTCAATGGGATGGACCGGTCCATGTTTTTAGGATGGACCGGATGGATCGGTCCAAAACTATATTATTTTTTAAAAAAATATTAATTAATTAATTTAACATACTAGTTTAGATTTATTCATGACAACTAATATTCTTTTATTATTTTGAGGTGAATTTTTCTAATAACTGCTATTTTACTATGTTTTAAAGGAAAAAAATATTTATTTTATTTTTTTCGATAACAAAATTTAAAGCAAAAAAATAAAGTATACTAGAATTCGATCCAACCCGTCTGGACTGATCCAAGACCCAAATTATTTTGATTCGGTCCTGGTTCAAAATACCACTAACCAGTCCGATCTTTGATCCAAGGTTTTTGATGATTTAGATTCCGATCCGATCCGATCTTGGACCAATGAACACCCCGACCTAGGATAACCTTTTTGGGGTGACTCACATACCCAACCCAAATAAGTACATGACAATATTGCAAGACTTGTTATTGAGCAATTCTTTCTTACTTCCCCTGTCTCATCTCAAACTTCCTACTTCACTTTATGACAATGTTCACTGTCCAACTTTGGTCATATGTTTGAATAGATATAAAAAAAATATATTATCATATGTTATATGGTTGAATTCGTCATAAAAAGTAGTTTTTCAAAAGTAATTTTTTTTTTATTATACGCAGTTAAACATATTAACAGTCAAACATATTTATTGATAAGCGTGAAAGATTCCATGAAAATTGAGCTGGAACGGAGGAAGCAGTGGGTTTTGGCCGTGGGTATGATCTTGCAAGTTCCAGAGTGATGGAATGCATGCATTGCATATGAATTCAATGGGCTTGAATAACTATTCTCTGTTATATACTCCGTACTTAGTTTTCTTAGATCTGGCTTTAGGCCCAATGCGTAGCCATGGTCGGTACATTTTGGGGTGCTTTGAGGATGAAAGATTAACTATAAATGGTTTGTTGATTTCATTAACTTTTGATTAGAGGACCCTTCGGGCTCTTTAAACTTAGAAATCTTGTAGCTCACTCACTTGCGACCTTCGCAAAGTTGAGTTCTCTGTTTGGCCGTCTCTATCGAACTTTCCGTCAAACGATTCAAGACGATTTTCAAAACCTTAAATGAGAAGGTATCTTAATATAAAAAACATGCTAGTAGTTACATCTCTTATATTTTTCAATATTGCTTCAAAAATTTCAATTTGTACCATAAAATACACACCATATTATATTTCAAATAACTAAATAAGTTTTTTCAATAAAAATTAATATACTATCTTATTGGAGAAAATCTCAGGAAATGCGGGCTTTCCATAAGTTTATGGACAGTTCATAGAGATTTTTACCTTAAATGCTGTAAATTTTTTTAAAATTTAAATATTATATTGTATAAGTTAAAACAAAGGCAAAGTTTTGGGAAAGACGGTCTTTCCATAAATAATAATATGTATTTGAAGGTGAAAATATAAACATATATGATACAAAAAAATATTTTCAAAAATTCTAAATTTTGTATGTAATTTAAAAAATGCAGTGTGCAAGGTAAAAAATAAATGATATGTCTATAATATTATGGACATGCCGTTTGTCATGAGACTCACACATCTTACTATTATTTAAACATACAATTATGTAAGTTTCATTATTTAATCATATAATTTAACACTTGAAAATTTAATAGTAAACCGTATCTCGACAATTTATGAATTATTATTTTTAATTACACATATATCAAATTAATTTTCTGTAAGTACTACTCCCTCTATCCCAAATGAATTTTGACAAATACTATTCATTTAGTTAAAATTGGTTAATTTGAAAAGTAAAAATTGAGTAATGTACTCCATCTGTCCCAGGATTATTGTCCTATTTACTTTTTAAAATCAAACTTGATAAACTTTGACCCTAAGTATGTATAATAAAAATATCATGTGAGATATTGTTAGATTCATCTTAACATTTATGTTCTAAATATCAATTTTTTATACAGAAATGTTATATGTAGATAGAGATATTGACGGTCAAACATGATCATTGAAAAAGACCGTGAAAAAGTAAATAGACAATAATTATGGGACGGAGGGAGTATAAGATAATATACTATCATGTGGGATCTTGTTAGAATCGTCGTAACATCTATTTTCACAATATCAACCTTTTATTATTTTAAATGTGCACAAATAAAAATATTAATGGTCAAAAACAATTTTGGTCAACTTGCAAAAGTCAACATGTGCAAATAGGCCCATCAAATGGGCCGGGTCACACGTTGGATAACCGTTATCCATATACTCCACTATTTTGTCAGGTTCCAATTGGAATAAAAGCTATTGACGAAAGAATCCTTCAATTTGAAGATAAGAAGAGAAAAGAATGGAAGTTACAGTACCGATCTCATATTCCAACAACTAAGATTACATCAAGATGATTCACAACCGAATGCCCTGTAAAAGATGTGGTTCTAACTATTTAAACTAAGCCGCTCTCTATTTTCCTAACTGAATTGATTCAGCTGGCTTCTTTGTTTGTTGAAAAACTGCTCCTAAGTGAAGTTTGACATGTTTGCTGATTTGGTCCCTGGATTATAACACTCCCTCCCACTGGAATGGAGCTTGTCCCCAAGCTCTAAATCTTCACCATTAAACCCCACAAATCCATTCATCTGCACAAAGTCCATCTGCGCACAGCCATTAACCTGCACCTTTGTTTTTGTTTTCAAATGTAAACATGGTAATGTTTTTGTCTTGTAGTGTGTCATTATGACACATCTGATGCAAAAAAATTCCACTGCATTGTGCACATTAATGCATACAAATGATCTGGTGTAAATCTTGTAATGCATGCATGCCAGTATCAACCAAAATCTCATATGCAGTGTAATGAAACATCAGCCTCATTTCCCATGATTCGTGTACATACAGCTCTATTCTTTTCCCATACTTACGATGCATATAAACCAGACCCAACAATATCAGCATCCTTTCAACTTTTGTTTTCTTGAATCTTCGGTAAAGTATCATATAATTAGCCTCTATTAGCTTCCCCTTCTCCCAGTAATTCCAAACACAAGAGGGGATTGCTGTCTTCTCATTATTAACTGTTCTTTTCCACCTTGCCACCATCTGAATTACTACACCAAAGCTGTAAACATTACCTTTCACTGTTTTTGAAGTGACCTCCCATGCTGCTATAATACCGATATCTCCAAAACTTGCATTGAACTCGAAATCAAGCATTATATTGCAGGTCCTGACATTATCATAGATGGTCTGATAAATGCACTCCTCATGGAGATAGGTTAGTGCAGAGGCAACTCCAAAAGCTATGCACGCTTTTATCACCCAAGTAAGAAACTTTTTAAGGATGCTGTGATAATGAAACATTATAAACAAACTCTCCACTCCCGACTCCGTATTCTTGTTAGCTGGGAGAAACTTGTTTCCAAGTACACCAACAGATTGGATAACATCGATTGAAAGTAATGTAAGTCCTCTCATAAACTCAGAGATTCTCCTCCCTCTTAAGTACAAGCTTGGATAATGAAGAAACTGATTTTGAGCAATCGAGCTATCATCAGCTGTATTTCCCGAGCTGGAATGTAGCATAGTCCTGGTTTGAATCCAAATGATCTCAATCAGATGTTGATCAATCTCTTTTGGATCCAGAAAGAGCAGCTTCAACCACATATCTAGAATAATCAATAAAAGCTCTATGTTGTTTCCCATAATAACAGCTCTTTTTCCACGAAATTCTTCCAAGTCAAGAGAAAAATCAGTAATGTCATGTAGTTTCAATTTATGCGCACCATCAAGCTCAAGCTTATTTCTTTTTCCCTTGTTTTGAAACACCTCTTTAGCAAAGTAACAATTTCTTTGTTAAGAAGGCAAGTAGAAATATACCATTCCAGACTGCATGTACTTAAATGAAACAACACCCCATTTGCAGAAATGAGAGCTGATCATATCGAGGAGCAGCCATCTGCCAAAGACTTCATACCGTCCATTGCTTCCTTGTTCCATGCCACAATGGTTTTCAATCACTGTGAATAGCCAAAACTGTACCTCAAATTCATTACCAACACCTTGATTTGCTTGAAATACCAAAACTAGAATCCTCTTGAATCCATCCTCTAGTTCAACATCTTTTCCATCATCAAACTCCAAGCACACAATCCCAATCTCATTGAAATATACTAATGTACTCAATGAGCAAGTAGTACAACCACTACTTTCTTCTTCACAATTCAAAGTAGAAGTACATAATTCCTCTAGGATCATATCCTCTTTATATCCGACAACACTTTTGACCCATTGACCTCCTTGTCTCCTATCAGTCCATATTATAATGCTTATTCTCACATCGAAGACATTATAACAAAGACATTGAACAATTAACTTTTCATTCTTAATAACTTTTATTTCTTCCCTATGGATAAAACTATATGACTTCTCACAAAACTTCTCAAGAATGCCGGGATCATAACACATAATAGGTTCAACACATTCTCTATTTTTATCAATCCTTTCCTTGCTCCCACTTTGAGTAAAATCATCCTCACAGAACTCACACATTGTGAATGTTCCATTTCCAACAAAGTAATCTTTGATATCCAACTTAATAGTTCCATCAAAGTTTTCCAAAAAAAACAATGGAAATCAATTTCTCCTTACTATCAATGAATTCCAGATTACCAACTGCTGAAAAGCTAACTGACTTTATTATCATCAATGGCTTCACAGTACTTTCAAGAATATCGATGCATATTATATCTTCAATACCCATAATCAACTCCCGAGAACTATCATTATTTTTCACAGTATTTTTCCTACCAGAAGAATTCGCAGTCTCATCGAACAAAACTTTAGAATTAACCAGTACAGGAACACTACTTTTGGAAGAAAGTTGTTCAGATCTGACCTCATTGTGAACCGGTTCATTGTTCTCAGAAACTCTGTCTATAATCTGAGCCTGAATATCTTCCCCGAAAGTTATCGTTGATGATTCCGCACTTGCCATAGATTCCTTACTTGCCGTGTAGGTGTAGTGATCAGAACTTCTAGCGGCTGACTCGCCTTTGTTCTTGTTGGTTGAACCCCAAGCTGCCACCATTTCTATATGTTCATCGAATTGTTCTTGATACTCTCTGACACTACTTCTCTGAAACAACTTTGTAAATTCTTCGACAACATCTCTCCCTCCTAATTCAGAGAATCTGTTCATCAATAGCTAACAAAACTCATCCCAAAGCATAAACCTCCCAGAAATTTCCGTTTGGAACCATATCTCAGCCTTTCCTTCCATAAACAGCTCCACTGTCTCTACTTTCTGAATGTCCTGTATCTGGTAAAAATTGAAAAACCTCTGACACTTCCTAATCCACTCCTTTGGTTTCTCACCGTTGAATACGTTTAATTCAGCCCCCGGATGAGTGATTCCCCCATTTCCTCCTATCTTAGTTCTCTGATTCTCATCCTCATTCATCACAATCCTAGGGTTATTGATTACTGCTACATTCCCTCTCCTATAACCTTCATTATGTACAGGTTCCCTCACATTCTCATGGAGACTAGAATACTTTGTATGTTGATAAATGATAGGAGCAATTCTAACATTACGATCATTCACCATAGGAGTTCTCAAATTATGCTCAGCTTTTTCAGAATTGAACTCGATTCGAGCGTTACCTCTCGGCTGCGGACTTTGAGAGTTGTAGTTTGAGCTTTCCGCCGGTTCATCCTCCTTTCTCCGTTCTGCTTGCGGCCCGTTCCACTTCTGCATCATCAGCAACGTTGCCTGTATGTTTTGCTTAATCTCCCCCACGTCTCTGCTGTTTTTATCGATTGATTCATGCATTTTGTCCTTCTTTACTTCCATTTGTATCTTCAAATCTTGTATAGCCGCATTCAGCTTTCCTTCCAGCTCTTTTGCTTGAGAATCGACCGCTTTCGATCGTGTATTTTCTGCCATTGGAAGCCGAGAATCCTTGGCTCCGATACCAATTGTCAGGTTCCAATTGAATTAAAAGCTATTGACGAAAGAATCCTTCAATTTGAAGATAAGAAGAGAAAAGAATGGAAGTTACAGTACTGATCTCATATTCCAACAACCAAGATTATATCAAGATGATTCACAACCGAATGCCCTGTAAAAGGTGTGATTCTAACTATTTAAAGTAAGCCGCTCTCTATTTTCCTAACTGAATTGATTCAGTTGGCTTCTTTGTTTGTTGAAAAACTGCTCCTCAGTGAAGTTTGGCATATTTGCTGACTTGGTCTCTGGATTATAACATATTTTCACTTATTGGATAAGACTTAATGGATAGTGACCCATTGGGTTAATGGATACAATTGAGTTGTAGTTATCGGGTTTAGTTGGGTTGGATAATGAGTTACCCGTTGAATAATTTTGGGTGGGTCAAGTTGGGTTGGGTAACGGATGACCCGTTGATAATTTCATATCATAAGATAACAAAATTTTCACAAGTTGGGTTTAAATTTAAATAAATTGGGCAAATTGATCAGTGACTCGATGAGTCAAAACTAAATGACACATTGGATAGAAGTCATTTAATTAGGTTATAAACGAACCGAATCGTTCACGAAAAACCCGCAAATGTGATTTATTTTAAGGAGGAAAAGGAAATTATCACTAGCTCACAACTACATGATGCCAATCAACTTATTTATCTCAAGAATTCATACTTACGTGTGAAATGTGATTTATTAAAGACATAAAGTTGAAAAATACCGTTTAAGAATGCACAAAATTATTTATTTTTTAAAAAAAGAACCGACAGGTACAACTATTTTAAAGGATGGGCCTAGGCAAAATGAAGTGTATTCCAGAAGAATTTTAGTTTCCCGAAACAACTCGGTCAAATCCCGACTAGAATTTGATTTAACTAAACTCGAGCCAACCTCTTATAGTATCGAGCTTGAGCTCACTAATATTGTTTGTAAAGTTCGTTAATCCAATATAATATATATTTAATATATTTTAATTATATATAATATTTTATAATGTACATGAAAAATATATTTAATCATGACTCGAGCTAGAGATCGAGCAAAATTAATTTAATTCCAATTCGTGTTTGAGCCAAAAAATTTCCTGCTCAATCGAACTCGAGTCGAGCTCGAGCTTGAAACAAGCCGATCTCACATTGAGGGTTTTTTCGAGCTTGGCTTGACTCATTCACATTCCTAATCTATTCGAGTTGAACCAAATTAATTTCATTCAAACTCAAACTCGAACCAAATTAATTTCATTCAAACTTGAGCTCGAACCAAAATTTTACAAATTTGAACGAAATAGAGCCAAGCTCAAAATTAAGATATTTTAAACCAGCCGAGCTCGAATTAGATTTGACCAAACTTAAGTTGAGATCGAATAGTATTCGAATTTGAGCTCAACCAAGACTATTCATTAACTTAGTCGAGATTATTGAGCCAACATAATATATATATATATATATATGATAAATTTATTAAATATAATATATTATAATGTTATAGAAAATTAAAAATTATATTTAATCATGGATCGAGTTTGAGCTCAAACATGAGCTCGAATCAATTGCATAATGACTATTTAGATAAGAGTCCGTCTCTGGAGACGGTCATTCAATAAGTCATTGAAAGACCACGGTTTATAGTGTAAATTAGAAGAAATAAAGATAAAGTTTTTGGGTTGCATGAACCGGGTTATAAATTTTATAACTACTATATGTTGCATACTAAAATTTTAATATTGCAACTAAGACTTTTTATATTTTTCTAATTAAACTCCGTCTTTCCATAAGCCTATGGAAAGACCGTATTTCCCAAGACTTTGCCTTTGGATAAGGGGAGAAAATGTTTGATAATGATTTATTGGATAATGACTTTTTGGATAATAACTGGTTGGATAACCCATTGGGTCACATGGGTTACCCATTGGATTATCCATTTAATGACCCAACTTATTTATGATCAAACCCATTATGATCTATTTTATATGTAATTTAACAAATGCAGTGTGTATGGTAAAAAATAAATGACATGTCTATAACCTTATGGATAGGTCGCCTGCCATGAGACCCACACATCTTAATGTTATTTAAACATACAATTATATAAGTTTTATTATTTAATCATATAATTTGACACTTGAAAATTTAATAGTAAACCTCGACCATTTATGGAAAAAAAATATTAAATTACACATATATCAAATTAATTTTCTGTAAGTACTACTCCCCGTCCCAACTGAATTTGCATAAGCACTATTCATTTAGTCAAAATTGATTAATTTAAAAAGCAAAAATTGAGTAATATATAAGATAATATACTATCATGTGAGATTTTGTTAGAATCGTCGTAACATCTATTTTCACAATCTCAATCTTTTATTATTTTAAATAAACACAAGTAAAGATATTAACGGTGAAAAATAATTTTGGTCAAGTTACAAATTCGGTGCAAATACAGTTGGGAAGGAGGGAGTACCAAAATTTAACCTAATTTTGTACAATACTGTAATACTATGTTTTCTGAAAAAACCAGAATTACACATGGGCATGGTGTAAAGAGAATCATTGCCGCGACTTACATGATCCAGTGGACCCCACATCTGTCCGTATTATAATTTATACTGCAATAGTACTAATCCATAGCCACCTTCTCACATTCCGACACGTGTCCGGATTCCAGATCAAAATAGAAAGCTATAAGAGATTGAAAAAACCCAAACAGATTGAATCATAAAAAGAACCCGTGATCGGAAAAATAGGCCGATATGCATCTGCTAAATGCCGTTCAGATAGCCAGAATGGTGTCCCAGAGCGTCGGCGGCGGCGTTCTGGGGGCGGAGATAGCGTTCGGGACGGTGTGGTGGTTCGTATACGCCGGTATCTCGTGCTTCCTGGTGCTGTTCGCCGGAATCATGTCCGGATTGACTCTGGGATTGATGTCCCTCAGCCTAGTTGATCTCGAGATTTTGCAGAGGAGTGGGACCCCTTCTGAGAAGAAGCAAGCTGGTGAGTGGTGAATTTCAGCATTCTTTGGGGATTTTTCTTAAATGGGTGATTTGGAAATTGGAGGGTGGATTCTTGATGGGTTTTTGTTGTTGGTGATTATGTGATGTGGGTTTTTTGATTCGTGCTGTTTTGAGGATTAAAGTTTGATTCTTGGTGTAGTTTGAGTTTACTTCTTTGGAGGTATGTTTTGTTTGCTGCTAATGTGTTGCAATGTGGTGGGAAATTGTTAGTGGTTAGCAGACTTTAAGGTTCTGGCATTGGATTGAATATCGGGGATTTCGAATGTTGCTGGATTTAAGGTGATTAGCTCCTGATATGCACTATGTGTTAGCTATAAGTCTATAACTGCAGTTTATTCACGCGCTGATGCATTCTCTATCGAATCTTACACTGTTTAGCATTGCCGTGAATAAGTGTTTTGAAGTGAGTAGACGTTGATATGTGATGGATATCTGAGTAGAAACTGTGAAGATGTCGCATTTCTGTTTACCAGGACTTGTGTGTTTGGTGTGTCTTTCGATTTAGAATGTGAACTAATCGTTTAGTGCTTTGGTGGTTCTTTTTATGTTTTAGCTACTATACTTCCGGTGGTTCAGAAGCAACACCAGCTGCTTGTGACCTTGCTCCTCTGTAATGCTGCTTCTATGGAGGTAAAACTGAAATGGTTCCCTGTAGTTCTTGGTTTATGTTCTTTGTATTTGAGCTTCAAAGTATGAGAAAATAGATCTCCGAACAAAAGTAACATCTTAAATTAGAAGAATAAAAGGGCATTTTTCGGCAAACTAGTCGCTGTTTATTAAACGGATATGCAGCTTCCATATAATGAGACTTGAGTTGAATATTTTTGACGATTTTCAGGCTCTCCCAATATACCTTGACAAGATGTTCAATCAGTATGTTGCTATTATATTGTCCGTGACTTTTGTTCTGGCATTTGGAGAGGTAAATCATTAAATTGCTTTGCTACTCTTTAAATTGATGAACGGATATGTTAAGCTTATCTGTCTTGGTTTTTTAAAATTGTTGTTAGGTCATTCCTCAAGCAATATGCACTCGCTATGGACTTGCAGTCGGTGCTAATTTCGTTTGGCTTGTGCGCATTCTGATGATCATATGCTATCCGGTTTCTTACCCTATTGGAAAGGTGAGAGAACTAGAACTACGTTACCTATGTTATTTTTTAATCTTCAAACACACATAAGCTTGTGAGGTGGAATTAAACTTGTACTCCTTCACTTTTGAATGATTGATGTTTATAGATGCTAGACTTTGTCTTGGGACACAATGAAGCGCTGTTTAGACGGGCTCAACTTAAAGCCCTTGTCTCCATCCACAGTCAAGAGGTAAGTTTTCATCACACTATGAATTACATAAAAAGTTGTTTTTTTTCTTATCCTAAAAGCTGTTAAAAATTAATACCTATTTCTGTGCTTGCTTTCCCTAGGCTGGTAAGGGGGGCGAGCTTACCCATGATGAGACGACAATCATCAGCGGCGCACTAGATTTGACAGAGAAGGTATCACTATAGATGGAACAAACAAATCAGGATCTGCAGTTTTTCTTTTGCTGTCTGATTGCCCTTCATTCATTTGCAGTTTCCTCAATCACTAATTTTGTTCATCACATTTCTTGTTTGCAGACAGCTGAGGAGGCCATGACTCCGATAGAGTCAACATTTTCGTTGGACGTCAACTCCAAATTAGACTGGTATGTTGGATGTCCTAGTTTTGAATTTGCTAAATGACCAACTGTAGCTGTGAAAGATTTCTTTAATCTCCATTATCGTTCCTAACACACTTGGAATTTCCGCTCAAGTTTTGGGGACATTCATGTCTGCATATGTAACTGGCTTAACATGCATCCACTGACATAAAATTTAATTCTTTATTAGGGAGGCCATGGGAAAAGTACTTGCTCGTGGTCATAGTCGAGTTCCTGTATACTCGGGAAATCCAAAAAATATTATTGGACTTCTTTTGGTAATCTCCTTCACATGCTAGAATCTACTCTGCTTTAGTTATTTCTCAAGAAATTTAATGCACCTGAAATTTTAAATCTTGCAGGTGAAAAGTCTTCTTACTGTCCGGCCTGAAACAGAGACTCCAGTTAGTGCTGTATCTATCCGACGAATCCCACGGGTACCATCAGATATGCCTCTGTACGACATACTCAATGAGTTCCAGAAAGGCAGCAGCCACATGGCTGCTGTGGTGAGGGCTAAAGGGAAAATTAAACCTCCCACAGCAGTAATAGGCGAAGAAAAAACTGAAAGTAATGCCGTCAGTGATAAAACTTCTCAACTGACGATGCCTCTATTGCAAAAGCAGCCGCAGAATAATGAAAGTTTTGTTGTCGATATTGAAAAGCCATCTAAATTATCCTTGAAACACAGTGATGCAGTGACAAATGGTGTTTCTCATGCATCTGATGACATTGAAGAAGGTGAAGTAATCGGTATTATCACCTTGGAGGATGTATTTGAAGAACTCTTGCAGGTGAAACTTAGATTAATTATCTGAAACTCAACTAGTGTGCTTTTATTTTTCTTTTTAAAATTCAGTTAGCTGAAAGGAATTCACTCTTTCCTCCCTTTGTTTTGTTATGTATGCAGGAAGAAATTGTTGATGAGACTGATGAATATGTTGATGTGCATAAAAGGTCAAGCCATGGACATTTTTTATTTTGTTGAATGGTAGTTGTCAGAAGGAAAGATCTAACATCATTTTCTTTTGCAGAATTCGTGTTGCTGCTGCTGCTGCTGCGTCATCAGTTGCACGTGCACCATCCGTTAGGAGGTTAACAGCCCGTAAAGGATCTGTAAGTTCATAGTACCAACAAGCTTTTTTAATAGGCTGGTGTACCAACAAGCTTTTTTAATAGGATGGTGCTTACTTTAAAATATAACGATTCTGAAGTTGATTGCAGGAGCAACATATTGCACATGTAAACCTTTTCCTCATTGAACCCCATCTATCTTTACCAGTTTTCAATTTTTGATGCATTTAATAATCATGCAAACGATTTATTGTTCAAGTAAGCTGCTTGAAAACGGTTTTGAGCAATTGTATATTTCTCAGGGACTGACTCCAAAGAGAATGGGTGATGTTGATTTTTCTTCGACACGACCACAGGAGAACCCTGGAGATGTGACTAAGAGATCAACAGGTTCATAGCTCGAGAATTTTGTAAGATCATAGGAGAAAAGAAAATTTTGCATTCTTACGCTACTCATTTATATGTGCATAAATAAAAGTTCTTCGTGTGATATTGCAGAACATATTTTAATAGAACGCGTCTTGTAGCTTGTCTAGCATAGTAACAGAAACAAAACAGCTGATTTTACATTTTCTTGATAATCCGCATTCTCATTAGAAGGCAGAAAAGCTTAGTATATCAGAAAAGCTTGAGAAGGGCTAGCTAGGCTAGATGCTACATGTACGTCAGAAAAGTTACACTGACTGATTGACTGTATACACTAGAAAAGTAGCTGCTGTATACCCGGACCAGATTCTTGATCCCCGGTTTCACAGGTCATTCCACGCTAGGAGGAGAATCGAGCACCGCCATATGATATAGAGGCGCGTGCGCTGCTCCTGCATGAACCGCGAACACCTCTGCCTCGAGCAAACCCGTCTTTGCTCACGGCTCGAGAATGAGTTTGCTGGTGCAGCCATGGCTGAAATGTTGCAAAAAAGAAGGTATTTTTATGAACTAATGAGCATAAACTGTGTGTTATAGCTTATAAATAGTGAGAAATGAGACATGTGGTGGCCAGTGATTGGATGAAAATTGATGAGGACAGTGTGTTGTGGGTCCCCTTTGTTCATGAAAAGATGAATTGGAGGACTCATCAGGTTGTGTTTCTGCCATACATATAAGTGTGGCTAATTCTGTCATTTTGTAGTGACATATTTGTCTCCTGAGATGGAGATATTAGCCCTACTCAGAAGATATTAATTCCAGGAATTTCGGGTTCTTGTTTTAGTTTAAGGCATAAATTAATCGTGAAATTGCATAATTGAGA
Organism: Rubia yunnanensis; assembly: GCA_037428765.1. NCBI lineage: Eukaryota > Viridiplantae > Streptophyta > Magnoliopsida > Gentianales > Rubiaceae > Rubia > Rubia yunnanensis. Next base: position 3,654,971 of record CM075065.1, on the reverse strand, counting down.
AAGCTACCAATCCATGACAAAACGACATTATCAAGAGGAAGTGAAGTTCATTGAAGGATCAATTAGCTACACTAAAAGGATGCGAATTAGATAAGCTATTGTGATGCTTGATGCTGGAGTCAGATGTGATGTTTGATCTTTACATTAACTATTCCCTCGGATTCGCTCTGTGTTTGATGGAGCTGTACTTATGAGTTTGTTTGACTAATTTTGGAATGGAAGAGAGATCAACTTTTCCCCCAAAACTATCTTCTACTTTAAAAATGTTACTTTATTGGAGTTTATCAAACACATAAAATCCATTAGCTTCCAAAAGGCGATCAATGGCTCGCCCTCAGCCGCCCCAGCCACCCGACACCACAAGCCTCGCCGAATAGGTACATAAAATCCATTAGCCATGTCATCAGAGGAGGAACAACTTTTCCACCAAAATTGTCACAGTAAGCTTTCAGGCAGTGGGAAGAATTTAGGGCTATGATCACGTTGCATGCCTGTTGAAAAATGAGTTTGAGCAAGGGAAACCACTAGAATTGTACTCCTCCGTCCCAGGGGAATTTGCAGAGAGAGAAAATCTCTCTGCAAATTTTTTCCTTGGTGAAAAGACTAATATGTCCCTGTTTAATCTCCTTCCTCCAGAAACCCTCCGCCTCCTCCAGAATGTCTCCTACTATCTGTTCTTCTTTCCCACTCTTTTTATTCAGCCTCATTCCGACCGCCATCAATTATTTTCAACCAAAACCACACCTCTACAGCTGATTGCAATTTGCATACATAAAAAAAGATAGGCAGAAACATGGGCATTGATTATTACAGCATTCTGAACGTGGAAAAGAGCGCTAACGATGAAGATTTGAAGAAAGCTTATCGGGAACTCGCCATGAAGTGGCATCTAGACAAGAGCCCAGATATGAACCTCCCGCCCAAGTCCCAGCTCCCACCTCTGCCCCTGACCCACCTCCCGAATCCATCCATCTCTTCTCCGACTCCATCCATCTCCCCTCCGCCTCCATCCATCTCCCCTCTGCCTCCTTGCACCTCCCGCGTCCTCCATTCGCCGCCTCACCCCCCCCTATGCCGGATTGTGTGGCTAGGGGAGATAGAAAGGTGGTGGTGGTTCTATCGGACACCACCAATCAACTCCCTGGCCGAGGGAGATAGGATTGTTCGACGCATCAGAGTTAATGGCGGAGCTCGAGTTGATGGCGGTGGCCGGTAGGGTTCTCTTTTCGGTAGGGATGCATTTTGGCTCCAGATCTAAGCGATAGATAGAGGGAAAAAGGGGTTTAGATGGGTGGTAGGATTTTTGTAAAATTTTAGATGTTTAAGGGTGAATGTGTCTTTTGAGAGGTTAAATATTTTCTTGAAGGGAAATTGTGCAAATTTACTTGGGACACCCAAAAAAGAAATGTGTGCAGATTCCCCTGGGACGGAGGGAGTAACAAAAGCGAGTATATACAAGGTAGCTGTCACTACTTATGGACCTGAACCGCACAGATCAAAGCAGCCGTAAGAGGTGGATGGTTTTGGAGCCGAGCCTTTTTGCTTTTAAAATAAATTTTTTTGAATTATCAAATACACAAAAATTATTAGCTATAAATGCTATCAAACACAACGTAAAACGTTCCACTTTTCCCTAAATGTTTCACTAACAATACTCATTTTCAAATATGACAAGAGAGAGATTATTCTGACTTGTACATTAATTTTACTTTTTCATTCTTTTCCATGAACTTCATTCACATATTTTTCTGCAAAATTAAGTATTTACGAAAGTAAAGGATATTTTTTTGTGAAACATAGAGACTATTTACTTTTAATTAAAAGTGGGTCCTAGTCCATCTAATAATACACGCATTAGCAACAAAGACACAATCTCTAAACCTTATCCATATGTTCCTCCAAATGAATGAAGGGACTCCAGAGGTTTCAAATTTAAGACATAAGTATATAAATTTATTGTCTTAAAAATAGAAGTGGTGCTCAATGTTTTGAAAAAGTCTCACTCCATCAATTTTTTGTTACCATCAAATTTCATCGTCAATAGTTTGTTTAACTTCAGTTCAACTTAATTTACTGAATTTAGTTCGTTTCACTTTAGTTCTAACTCAATCATTGAGATTTAAGAAAATTGTTTATACTGAAATGTATATGTTTGAAGTGCTTTAAAACCATATGCTCACAATGAAACCACTTCTCATTACTTATCTTAATGGATTGATATGGAAAAAAACGCATTCATGCATGAAAAATTGAGAATACCATAAAAAAAAGTCCTGTCTATGTCGACTGAAAAGTAAAAGTAAAGGGCAAAAAATAAATTATGCATGCATGGAAACATGATTACAGACGGACTAACTAATTAACCTAGCCTGTGATGGAACCAGAAAATTTTGTTAGGGGAGGCTGAACGGTGGAGGGCTGGACCGTGGCATCGGCATTGACTGGGTGGCGATGTTCGGCGGTAGGAAGCGGAGGTGTGGCGGGAGGGAGCTGAGCTGTTGAGATTTGGCCACTGGCCATTGCCTCTCTTCCCGTAATTAGAGTTTGGACAATCTGAAATTGGATTGGGAAAATGGCCTAATCCAATCCATCTTAAACCCAAATTTTCATTTTTTTTGCCCTTAGTACAAATGAAATGATGTCGTTTCACTAACGTGAAAACGACGCCATTTTAGTAGTTTGCCGGAAGACGCAGAAGCTAGCCGGAAGACGCAGAAGCTCGCCGGAAGACGCATTTCTCGCCGGAAATCGATTCCTTCCACCACTGCTACCTATGGCCGGCGATTTAGGTAGAGGTGGAGCCATGCCTCGCATACCACTAGTTCTGCCCCTGAACCTAGCTACCTTCATATATAACCAAAACCATGGTGTACAAAGCTTAATTCCTGAATCTACATATACACTAGCTAGCTACACTGTATACTACAATACTAATCATGCTTCTATATCAAAACTCCCGTCTACTCCTAGAAGTCTTGCTGATCGTTACATTACGTGTAAAGAATCGTGTTTCCAGAGTCGTCATGTTCCACATACATGAGTGACACTAAAATACGTTAAAAAATATGACTCTTTACGTGAAACGAAGCTGATCAGCAGAACAGACTCCTAGGAGTAGTACATCTTATCATCCCAGCACAGAAGCATGGTGATACAAACCCTAATAATGTAGAGCTTGCCCTTCTGCTGCCTCACCATTCTTCTCCATTTCTTATACCTCCTCCCCATTGTTGTTGAAACTTCAAAAGGACAGAAAAGGTCACTTAGTCTATTTGCATGTGTTGATGGAATTCTTTGCTTTGCTTAAATAGGGTTTTGACGAGTTAGTAGGGACATGTTGTGCCCTGATGATCCTTTAGCTTCACGTGGCCCCTAAGAAGCTTATTATATAGCCCCGTCTTAGTCAAATATTCCAATTAAAGTGAATTATTATTGGGTATTGCTATATCACGCCCTGTATTTTACTAGTTTACGCCCTAATACGTACATATATATGTATAATACTAATATTAAGATTTTAAAATAAAATAAAAATCAAAAACAAAAATCAAAAATCAAAATAAAAATAAAAAACCAAAAAAAACCGCCGCCACTCTGGGCGCCACCACCGCGCCGCCGTGCACCACCACCGCGCTGCCGTGCACCACCACTGCACCGCCGTGCACCACCACCGCGCTGCCGTGCACCACCACCGCCGCCGCCGCCGATCTCTGCCGCTACCGTGCGCCAACGCCACCGCCGTGCACAACGCCGTCACCACCACCACCTTTTTCTCTTCTTCTTCGTCTTCTCCGGCGGTTTACGTCGTGTGCCACCGCCACCGAGCAAAGCCCTAACCCCTCCGTCTCTCCTCCTTCGTCCCCGTCGATCGAAGCTCGCCGTCGATTGAAGTTCGTCATCGATCGAAGTCCGTCGTCGATCGAAGCCTGCCGTCGATCGAAGCTAAGCCCGCCGTCGATCGAAGCCCGCTGTCGAGGAGAATGGGACGGAGAACGGGACGGAGGAGAACAGGACGGTTCGCCACTGGGCAGAGGAGAACGGGACGGAGCCCGGTTCGCCACTGGCCGAGGAGAACGGAACCGGCCTGGGCGAGGAGACCGGGAACCATCTCGGTTCGCCACCAGTCCGTGGAGAACGGAACTGACTTGGGCGAGGAGAACGGGAACCATCCCGGTTCGCCACCAGTCCGTGGAGAATGGAACTGACCTGGGCGAGGAGAACGGGAACCATCCCGGTTCGCCATCGGCCGAGGAGAACGGAGTGGAGCTCGGCGAGGAGAATGGAGCTCGAACTGGGCGAGGAGAACGGGAGCGGAGAACGGAGCGGAGAGAACGGAGAGGAGAGAACCGCGGCGTCGCCGGAGAGGGAAGAGGAACGGCGGAGAAGACGAGGTACGCGCGCGACGGAGAAGATGAGGTCCAATGTCGGCGCCGGAGAAGAAGAGGTGCGATGTGCGCGGCGGAGAAGACGAACTGACCGGAGGAGAAGGAGAGGAGAGCGGCGGCGGCGGCGGACCGGAGGAGAAGGAGAGCGGCGGCGGCGGACTGGCGGCGACGGCGGAGCAATTAAATAAATAAATAATTAATATTAATATTAATTAATTTAAATTATTCAAATTATTTAAATTAAATTTAAAATACATATTGTATATTAAATAGTATAAATACAGGGCGTAATCAAGTAAAATACAGGGCGTGAAATAGCAATCCACTTATTATTTCACGCCCTATATTTTACTTGATTACGCCTTGTATTTTATACTATATAAATACTCATATTTTTTTAACATTAATGTAAATGAAATTGTAAATCAATTTTAATTATGGCTATTATCATTAGTATTTAATTAATAATTAGGAGAATTAATTGGGCAATCATTGTAATTGGTAGCTTTGGGATGTGGTGGCGCCGGTCAACAGTCAATTGCCGGTCGGCGGCGGTCAATGGCGTAGAAGTCAGAAGTCAACGGTGGTCCGACGGCCGAACTGAACGGAGAAGATGAACGGCGGCGGCGGTCGACCTTCTTCGGCGGCCGCGCACACGTTGTTGTCCAGTCCGACTCGGTCCTCCGGCAGCGGTGCACCCCGTCTTCTCCAGCCGCTTGGCGGCCGCGCACCTCGTCTTCTCCAGCCGTTCTCCTTCCCTCTCCGGCCATTCCTCTTCCCTGTCCGGCGACGCGGCTCCAACTTTCTCCTTCCGCTCTCCCACCTCGGTTCTCTCCTCTCCGACACGCTCTTTTCTCCTTCCGTTCTCCGGTCGCCGATCTTTCCTCTCCGGCGCGCGAGTCTTCTCCTCCAGCTCTCCGGCCTAAGTTCTCTCCACTCCGGCTCGCAAATTTTCTCCTCCCGTTCTCTCCACTCCGTTCTCTTCGAAGCCGGGCTCCCGCTCTCCTCGGCCAGAGGCGAACCGGGTTCTCTTCCCAAACCCCGGTTCTCCCTCCCGGTTCTCTTCCCACACCCCTCCCGGTTCTCCTCTGAAATCCCTCTCCCAAACCCCTTCCGGTTCTCCTCTGAAATTCCTTTCGGTTCTCCCTTCATTTTTCCAGCTTTCTCCTTCCAATTTACTCCAAATTAGTACCAAATTTACTCCAAATTAGTACCAAATTACTCCAAATTAGTACCAAATTACTCCAAATTAGTACCAAATTTACTCCAAATTAGCACCAAATTTACTCCAAATTAGTACCAAATTTGGAATGTAGTACCAAATTTATTTACTGTATTTATTTACTCCAAATTTATTCACTAATTTGTTATTTTATTTTATTTAAATGTAATTACTTTATTTTATTTTATTTAAATGTAATTTTTAAACGTTAATTTAAAATGGTTGAATGTAATTTTATTTTTAAACGTTAATTTTTAAACGTTAATTTTATTTTATTTAATGTAATTTTTATTTTATTTTATTTTATTTAAACGTTAATTTTATTTAAATGTAATTACTTTATTCTAATTTTAAGATGGTTGCATGTTTTAATTTTAAGTAGTACACGTAAATGTATTTGGTATAAATTGAATGTTTTTCAGATGATTAATTTTAGTTAAAGTTTATTTATTTTATTAATTTTATTTACGTGTACTATTTTATTAATTTTAAAAAAATTTGCTACTACTAATCTATCTTAGTTAGATGATTTATCTTACCTGTAATTTGGTTCTACAAATATGTTAGTTCGTTCGGAACATAAAATACGTTACTTAAGTTGATAGATTATTTATCTTAGTTAGATGATTTGTCTTGATTATAATTTGGTTGTACTAAGACGTTTGTTCATTTGGAACATAAAATACGTTAGTTTGTTTGATAGAAGATTTTTTTTTAGTTTAAAATCATTGTACTAGTAGTGATAATTATTATACTTTAAATATGTGTATGTATCTTTTATGCACTTATTAAAAAATATTACGGCCTATATATTTTATTTGTTATTAGAATGATTTACGACATCATTGTGTTTGGTAGAATATTTGAGTGAAACTAATTACTTGATGTTTATTGTTATTTAGGATGACAATGAGTCATATGGAGCAATTGCAGGGGGGAATGGTTACTCAGCATTTGCAACCACAAATGTGTTTCCAAGTCACACCAAAGCTTGAACCAAAGCATACATGCCTGATAATTAATAGTTGTACGGTACTTTTTTAATATATTCTCGTACAAAAAGTATTATCAGCTCGGCATACAAAAAGTAAAAAAAATATTATCAAAGAGTTCCGGTTACAGAAATGAACAAATTAAAAGCAAACATTGCGTTCATACATAAATGAACCAATCACCTAGGGAATGAGTTCATAACCGTGGAGTCTGCGATACATAAATGAGCTCCGGACCATCCTATGTTGGCATGGGATCAAAAACATCATCGCGCCTTGGAGAAAGCTGCTCAACTGGTACCCCGTGCTCTTGCGTCATTGGGTTGGCCATCAGTGCTCATCTACAATACAAGATATATAATTATTATCATAACAATTGATTAATTGTAAGAGAAAATAAAATAACATACATATAAATAAAATGTAAACTGATATGAAAAAAACACTACATAATTTCAAACTAGTTATGGAAAAAAATAATTACACATAAAAAATACATTATCGACTTCCGCAAAAAGTACATATTTTACTTCTCGTGTAAAATTTTCATTTACTTACTTCTCATGCAAATTTTTACAAATAAAGTACATATTTACTAATGCATAGAAATATGTAAATATAACGTAAAAAACCACACTCTAAACAAAACATTTAATCCTTTTCAAATCCTATACAACGAACTATTTATTTTTATTATTTACAAATTATAAAATAATTTACTAAATCATTATATAATAATTTACTTAATTACTAAATGAAATTATTGTTATTATTTATTAAAACAATTATTAAATCATATCATCATCATTTACTTCACAATTATTTTTACAAATTTTACAAATTTAATTTTCATAATATTAATTTAAATAATATTATATTTTATAATATTGTATTACTTTTCAAATTATTACAATAGTTATCATTTTGAAATTTAAAGTAAACAATTTTTAAAATTTACTATTTTTTCATTTTAATTCCAAAGTTTTTACAATTTATAATATTTAATTTTTCAGAATTTAATTTCCTATTTAATTTCCAATTTTCGGATTAAAGTATTTATTTTTCATTTAAAACTTAAAATTTTTTAGTTGCACCCAAACCCCTCATCTTCTTCATTCCTCCAACTTCAGCCTAAACCCTAAACCACCAACCGTCGCCGCCGTCCTCCTCCACCGCCAGCCTCCGCTCCTTCTCCCCCGCCCGACGCTACCCCCCTCCCCTCTCCTTCTCCTCTCCTTCTCCTTTCCTTCTCCTTCTCTTTCTCCTCCTCTCCGACGCCACCTTCCCTCCGCCGACGTGCCCCTGTTCTCCACCACGGTCACGCCCGACGCGCGACGCCCAAGGCCTGACGCGCGACGCACTACCAGCCCGGTGCCACCTCCCGTCCTTCCTCCTCCAGCCCGACACCACCTCCGGTTCTTCCTCATCCAGCCAGATACCACCATCTCCATCCGCTCCATTCCCCATTCCGACGCTAACAATTTTACGAATTCTAACAATTTCTAACAATCCCCAATTCTAACAAGTTCTAACAAATTCTAACAGGTGGGCAAGAACATCTAACCCATTCGAGATTCAGAAAATCAAACAAATGGGAGAATTCGAAAAAAAATTCCGGCGAGATTCAGGTGACGTGCGGTGGCCAGAGGTGGTCGGCGTCGGTCGGCGGGCGTGGACAGCGGCGGCGGGCGGCAGAATCCGGCGAGATGTGGTGGTTGCTGGTGCTAGGTGGCAGCGCTTAGAAAGGAGGAGAAGCCAACTTTGCCTAATTGGAAATGTTTCAACTTTGCCTAATTAGAATTTTTAGCCACTTTTATACTACCAATTTTCTTCAAATAAAATTAATTAATTCAAAATATAAATACATGTATGCATACTTATTAGGGCGTAGATAGTAAAATACAGGCCGTGATATAGCAATGCCCTAATTAAACGTTCACATTTTAACAATTTTTTTATTTGAGTTGAAATTTGTCCAATTTATTTTAATCCACCATCTTTAATTGAAGTTTGGCGTATTAACATGTAAAAATATTCGTGCAAAAAATAAAATGGCATGAACCTTTGAATGAGACGGGGCAGCAAGAAGTTACTATTTTGACGTGACTCATTTGTACTTTGCTGATTAGCTTCTCAAGACTTATTACTCTCTCTGGTCCACTATATATGAGCTCATGAAAATGATACAAATTTTTTTGAAAAGAGAAAGGAGAGGTGGAGATTGAATTGGGAGTTTAAAAAGTAAGATGCGTGGATGAAAATAATCTAATATTTACCAAAAGAAGAATGAGCCAAAATAAAAAAACCATCCCAATAAAAAAAAAAAGAACATAATTAGAGGAGCGGATGAGTAGGTCAAGCCATCTTTTCAATCAGTTTTTAGGGCCTTGCTTGCCACTTATCATTGCCCCCCGTGCTTACCATTAAACCGGTTGCACTTCTGCACCATTAATTCGTTGTTGCCCGTGTGTTTCATTTGTCCCTACAAATTAATTACCCTGTGTCCGTCTCAATTCAAGCTACAGTAAAAAATGTCAGAAATTGAATACATTAGTATAGGGATAAGTCAATAACGTGATTTCACGTTAAATTTCCACTGTAAAAACTGTCGTGCTTAAATTTTATCCCCATAATAGCCCTGCCACCATCCCCGCCCCCACCAATCACCACCTCCGCAACCCACTATCTCCACCACCGCTGCTCAGCCAAGCGCTAAAAAATTCGAGACCAGGCGGTTCACCACCCCTACCACCTCTCTGAAACCACCATCGGTGGTGGTTCACCACCCCAACCACCACTCCGAGACTGCCGTCGGTGGTGGTTCACCACCCCCACCCGATTCAAGTCCTAGCCCCGATTCAAATCACCACCCCTGATTCAAATCAACAAAACCTCAAATTACAGATGGTGGATTCCTCGTACCTGAAACCCTAGCCTTGTACGCCGGCGGAGGAGGCCAGTGGCGGCGGAAATGAAGGCCAGCAGCAGCAGAAACGGAGGGACATCGGAGTCGAAAATGATGGTTCAATAGCATCAGATAATAGAGACCCTCACTCCGCCACAATCGCTCAGACCCCAGCGCCGCTTGCCCTTCTTCGGCGCCGGAAAATCGAGTTCTTACCATTTCAGAAAATTGAGTTTTGCGGGGACGGGAGACACGCAAAGACGACTGGAGACACGCGAAGACGACATGAGAGTTGCAGCGAAGCTGACGGGATAGTTGCAGCGAAGCTGACGGGAGAGTTGCAGCGAAGCCGACAGGAGAGACGCAGCGACGCCGACGGGAGAGACGCAGCGAAGCCGACGGGAGAGACGCAGCGACGCCGATGGGAGAGACGCGGGAGACGAGATGAGGAAGACGATGTGTTGAAGCAGGAAGAAAATGGGGACCAAAGCAGAAAATGGAAGAAAATAGAGGCAAATAGGAGAAAAAGGTTAAAGGGTAAGGTCGTCTTTTCAAATTTTTTGTACTTTTTCTTTTTTTAATAGGGGAAAATGGTATTTTCATAAAAATTTGGCGGTAAATCGATTGACTAAAAAGTCAAATGTCAAAGATTATTTTGGCCATTTATGAGATTGCAGGATTATATTAACACTTTCGATCTAAAGTCAGGGTCATTTTAGTACTCACCTCCTAACAAATTAAAAGAACACACAAATGTAGTTTTTGAAATTTCTAAGACCATAACAAAAAACTAAATTAACTGAGATCCAAAGGGTGAATCGGAAACTTCGACAAAACCCCATTGATCACCGGAGAAAAATTGAGGTGTGTTAGCACAAAATTTCATTAATTGGGGATCGTGTTTCTGGATAAGAAAGAGATGCTAAGATTGTTCACCCACCTTTTATAATAAGAAAATATGAAATTACCATTAAAATTGATTTAACCGTCATCTAAATCAAATCTTAGATAGTGATTCAGATCGTAGATGCCGGTTAAATCGATTAAATGTCTCTTAATGAATTCTGACATTCAAAAAGCCTAGTTATGATGTCGGAGCCCCTTTTAAAGATCAGATTAACAAAATATATGGAGTTTTGTCTTAATGGCACCTTCATGAGCCATTTTTCCAACAGTCATAGTTACTTTGTGTGGAAATTTTATACTACAGGCACTAAAGCCCAGTACTCCCTTCGTTTCAGTTGAATGTGCATATTTTTTTGTCAACTTTCTCGTGTCATGTTTGATCAACGATAACTTTAGTTACGTACATTAACAGTGTGTTAAAATCTGATATTTATAAATTACATCATGCAGGGAATCCAACAATATCTCACGTGATGATATTGGTTTATATATACTAGTTGAAATTTATGGTCAAATACGACTTGAGAAAGTTGACCAAAAAGTGTTCAGATTCGGCTGGGACGGGGGAGTACAGGTCTTCATCTTGTACTTTATGGTGTTCCAAGTCTACATTTCAGTTAGTTGAGAGGGAACTCTCGGCTAGAATTCCAATTGAGGATTGAGGTGATTTAATCCCATACTATCTCTGCTAATGAAAGCATAAATGTGTGCAAATTAATTAAGGATCACATATAAATGACCATTCTATAAATCCAAGATCCATCATAAATCAGTAGGACTCAAAGCCCCTACCAAGGGACAAAGGATAAGATAAAAAACTATTAAACATGTCCCATTTAGCAAAACAAAGAAAATGGCAAGAAACAAGAAGGGTTCAATGCAATCTTTATCCTAATCAAGGATAAGATTCTGATAAGTACTCCCTCCCCTAAGTCCCAGTTATTTTTGCACTCTTTTCCTTTTTGGACGTCCCAACTGTTTTTGCACTACCTCATTTTTTGCCATAAATGAATTGCTTTTATTATTTGTTTACTCAATTTGGGCCCAATTTCTGATTTTTTAACCCAATAATATTAGGATACCCCACTTCAACTTCAAGATACCCCACTTCAAATACATAAAATAATATATTCTTAAAAATACTTTCAATTTCTCTCTCCACAGAAAAAGCTGGGACGGAGGGAGTAGCAGATAAGTAAGGTGTGGACCTTCAGGATGTAAAGATTTTGCTAACCAGCTAGAACTCAAAGCTAATGTGGTTCAAACAACTTTTGGCCCCCTCTTTAGAGTTTAGTTTTGATGCTTTTTGTGGGCTCATGTTGAAAACTCCTTGTCTCCATGGACTTGTTAGACAGGTGGCACAACATCAATGGGAAATGTTGACTTCTTGGAGACAACTTGAATGCTTGTGCCTTGTCAAGATAGGTTAATTTGGGATAAAAATGAAATCAAAATGAACTGAATCTGATTCAAGGCAAGATAGGTTAACTTAGATTAAAAATGAAATGAAAATGAACCCATATGATTTGAAATGAATTACGGCTAACTTTAAAAGGAAGTAAGTGTTTATGTGCACGTAAATATGATCAGGTGGGAGGTCGTCACCGGGCCTATCAAAGATAGTATTTATAAGTTCAAATTACGGCCAACTACTAAATAGTAGCTAGTGGTAAGACGGGGTCGTCCACGAGAAAATGGGGGATTTTATCAAGTGTTAAAGTGTAGTTAAAAATCACACATTTAGGGGGGGGGGGGGGGGGTTGATTTTGAAAACACTACAACTACTTTAAACAACTAAATTAATTAACAAACTATTAAAGGGAAAGATGCAAACACGATCACAAATAACACAAATAACTTAACTAAGATAGAAACGAATGTTAGGCACAATTAATTTACATTTCTAGTCATCATTTGATCATAGATTAACTATCCTATTTTTATGCATTAATCACATGTTGTGAAGAACTTATCAACACCTTTCGAGTGTTGATATTTCTCACATCTCCTCGGTTATAGTTAGAGTGGGCGATCAGTGCCACACAATAACCCTTATCCTCGGATCACCCTTGACGATCGACGTCATAGACTTCCCCGAGGATAGCAATACACACGGAGACCCAACACGACTACCACAGTGTCGTACAAGCGAGAAAAATAGATAGCACAAGTATATTTACCAATAATGACTACAACGATCGGCCTTCATGCTAATCGTTATCACTGGACCACATTGATAATCAGGCAAACCCATCTAAATTCAACCTAAGTCTAGGCAACTCCATCAATCAAAAATCATAATTAGTTGTCTCTCCTAATTATAACCTTGCATTGATCAACAACAATCACGTTGCCTAAAAGTCAAAGTCTTCCGGGTTTGACCATAATTCTAGCAAGTAATCCACCCACAATCATCAACTAGTTGATCACCCTAGTCTAAATCATGCATTAATGACACAAGAAAACACCAAATATACTTGATAATCAAAGCACAAAATAGGATAAATTGAATCTTCCAAATTCATACTAGAAATACTTACCAATTGCTCCCAAGAGTATATTTAGCCTAGATTAGCTAAACCCATAATAAAATAACAAGAATCCATGGTAAACATAGGAGAAAAGATGAACAATAAATGTGAACTAGGGTTTTTGGGAGAGTATTTTCGAGTTTGGGGAAGAAGTGAATGAAGAGAGAGTTTTTGGGGCTAAAACAACTTTTAAAGCTGTCCAAAACTCACTGTTACGGGCCGCAATGAGGGGTTGTGGTCCGCAATAAAGATTCCGTCCCGTATGTGAAAAATGAGCATTTTGGTTGCGGCCCGCAATGGTGCTGCTGACCTCTTCCTATTTTAATTGCTACGGGTAAACTGCTGATCCACTTTGGGAGTTCTTGTAGTCGATTTTATAGTGCTCGAGAAGGCGAATCCAGTGGTACCACCCTTTGATGCTGGTTCTTCTCGGATCATTATAAGAACATGGTCCAAAATTCATGGCACAATTCATCCGCTTCTCGTGGCATTCAATCTTCTACCATCCTTACGAATGACCTTCACTAAACCAATCTGAAGTGCTTACGAGCAATCTACAAATTAAGCTTACAAAAAGGAATCTAGACGCTCGTAAGGACCAAAAATTCATTAGACTATAAATAGGTTACAAAATGAAGGATTTAGATATGAAAATAAAAAACGGTCATCTAAACCCCTTATGATGTAAACCTACCTAAATATACAACACTTTCAACCAAAAGATGACAAAAGAGATGTTAAATACTTTGGAAAATGCATGCATTTAACATCTTATCATCAGATTGGGTCAAAGTAGTTGAAATTTGGCCAAATCATTACAATTTCCCATATCCTTATAATTATATTTCTATGCTACATCAGCATGTGTAAATATCCGTGCAGGGATATAGGAACGATACATTAGGATGGAAAGAGTATTTAATATTTGAATTGGTTTGGATCGGATAAAACATATAGACCATCTTAAAATTCTAAACATAAAAGGGTTTTCATAACCCTACCTAATTCACATAAGTACCATTATAACCTTTCAATAATTGAAAGTGAAAATATAACCCTAGATAGTTAGCGTAAGTGCAAACGTACCCATTCTAGTAGATTTAGGCTAGAATTCGATGAAAAGACTATTGTACCCATATGAAAAAAAAATTAAAAAGAAGGAAACATTTATACCCTCCAAAACCCTATTTTCTTCTCTTTTTCCTTTCTTCTTATCCTCCTACGTATATTCTTCTTTTCTTCTTTTTTCACTTCTCTGGGAAAGGCAACGGAGACAAGACTAGGTGGTGGAGAAGGGAAAGGCAATTGGGTGGTCGCGACCCGTTCATTAGGAGCAGCGACAGAGAGTTAGGGTTTTGAGTTGTAGCAAAGTGGGTGGGGTTTCGAGCGGCGCCGGTGGCAGAACAGGTTACGGTAGGGTTTTGAGCGGAGCACAATGGTACGATTTGGAGCTCCGAATTGGCGAAAATAATGTACAGGAATCTTCCAGCGGCGGAGACGGAGCTGGGTGATGGCGAAACGAAAGACGACGCAGGCGAGTTGGGTTGTGGTTGTTTGTGGCAGGGGAGGTGGTGGCCTTGGGTTGTGGTGGCCAGAGGTGGTAGTGGTCGCGGGTTGTGGTGGCTGGAGGTGGTTGGGAGGTCGTCGCCGTACCTCTCAAAGTTAATATTTTTAAGCCCTTAATGCGTCCTATCCACAATAATGTAAATAGTGGCAAGATGGGGTCGTCCACAGGAAAAGGGATTTTTCTAAGTACTTAAACACCTATATGAGAAAACATACTAAGCATATACATACTGAGATATATATATATATATATATATATATATATATATAAACATGTAAACAAAGGGGGGGGGAAAGTTGGTTGGATGGTTCCTAAATTAGCAAGTTGAAATACAACAATTAGCAAATCAAGAGGATGATGCTAATCATGTAAGTGCAAATAGAGATGTGATGAAAATACAATTACGGAGCCTTGGGCGCAATCAACTTTCACTTCCAAACCTTGTTTCCATCATTGAACATGTGACTTATTTACTACTTTCACTACTTGCTGTGAAGACTAAACTTCTATCCTTCTTAGATAGTAGTTTGCAAGAGTGAGTTCAACATCTCTTGTCAAACCTCACCAATGACTCCCGAGTCGCGACCACGACTCAAGGTATCCCATTAATGGCATTTAGCACGAAGGATCAACAAACTCGGCAACACTTATAACCACTACACCGTGACTAAGCATTTAACCGACCTATGCATTTACACGGGATTGATCAAGAGCGACCACTCATAGACCTCTCCCATTTGCTACAATTGATAAACATGGCAAAGAGTTCAACATTGCATATTTATCTAGCAATCATCAATTCATCAACATAATCAAAAGCTCTAAATCATACTTATAGATTCCTAACAAGAACAGGGGGAAATTTAACCCAATTTCCCCAAACCCTAGCTAGCAATTAATACAAGCATTTCATATACTCAAGCTTTCAACCACTATGATGAAATCAACAAACACATTAAATTCCCACAAATGCATAATAGCAAGAGTAATAAACAAGCTACAAAGTGTTCTTAGGACATAGGTTTGGAAGCTTAGGTCAATTGCTCCCAAGAGATGAGATTAGCTAATAGAGTTCATGCTAATCTATCTAAATCAACAAATCAAAGCAACTAGATGAATCAAAGAAGAAAAATGGAGAAATAGGGTTTAGAACAGTACAATTTCGAAGCTGCTCCAGCAGTCGAATGAGAGGAGAGAAAAATGGTATTTATAGTGGAAGGAAAAGAAAGTAGGATTCTGGTCAGTGGCCGTCGCGACTCGCGACGAAGTTCGTCGCGACTCGCGACGAAGTTCGTCGCGACTCGCGACGAACATGTTGGTCGCGACGAGTCCGTCGCGACTCGCGACGGTAACCAGAATTTTTTCATTATTTCTTCTTCTCCTCCTTGTGGCATGTAGTCATCTCCATAGTCACTCTTCTCAACTTCTAAGTCTTCAACGGTTTCAAAAATGATCTTCAGTGGCCTCCGATCTTCACGTCTTCGAAGCAAGTCTTCAAAATCTTCGAAAGTGTAGTCTTCAATGGCCTCCGGTCTTCATTACTTCGTTACACAAAACATCTACTTAAAAGGGGTAAAAGAGCGCAAAGTTGCTCTTACCCCTCCTAAGAGGATTTCATGGTAAAACACAAGCTGTTGTAATGAAAG
The DNA here is from genome assembly GCA_037428765.1 of Rubia yunnanensis. Lineage (NCBI taxonomy): Eukaryota > Viridiplantae > Streptophyta > Magnoliopsida > Gentianales > Rubiaceae > Rubia > Rubia yunnanensis. Next base: position 3,638,817 of record CM075065.1, on the reverse strand, counting down.
AGTACAAAATGGATCCTAAATAGTACTAAAATAAGCATATAAAGTGGACGCATCAAACCTCCCCACACTTGAACCTTACTCGCCCTCGAGTAAGAAAAGATCCAAGTATACGAAAGGGATGATACCTCCACATCCTACTACTAATCCCCCAATTCACTACCTCACAAAACTCTCAATACCGCACATCCCAAGATTAAGATCAAATGAGACTTTTCCACAACCCCTATTCCTAAATCTACCTAAACCATATCACTCCGTCAATTCATTAATTTCCCTAGGACATCTCCAAACCCAGAACTGACAATCCCAAATCCAATGATAAAAGATGAAACCAAAGGTATGCATAAAGTTCAAAGCACATGCTTCATCCTATATCAATGTATCAACCTAAAAACGAAGTCTATTAATGATCAAGAATTTCACAACTTACTCCGTCTTGTCCCCGCTAAATTATCCATCCCCAAAAGATTCTCAAGATGTCGAGCTACCCGATCCCTCCGTGTGGTCACCTCAACCTTATGACTCCATCGCCGGCAAATGAGTAAACACTTACTGTCTTTCAATTTCTCTCGCTTTCTCTCATTTTGCCTAGGAGCCCTTTCAGGTTTTCATCCTAGCCACACAATCATTTTTCTTTTAGCTCACACCTCACCTTTTTCCACACATTTGACCTCTCATTTTTACCTAGGCCGCCCTTTCGGGTTTTCGACCTATCCGGGCCCCAATGTTGCCTAAGTTGCCCTCTCGGGTTTTCAACTTAGCGGGATTCTTTCTTTCTTTCTTTCTTGTTTTTTTTTTTTAAAATTGTTGTTGTTCCCCATCTGAAAAGTAGCAAATTGCTTCCAAATGTGAAGGTTAAGAAAAGTATCAAAACCAACATTATCCAAGTACATCAAAAGCAAAACAATATCCAAAACAAAAGGTAAAAGTATCTCCAAATCCCAACTCGCCTATCAATAGTAGATACCCCTCCCCACACTTAAAACACTACATTGCCCTCAATGTAGACTAGGGCAAAACTGTACAAAGCAAAGTATGGAAAAGGGGTAAAGCGTGATGCTCACTTTATCAATGCGGTGAAGATGAAGGGCCGCTGCCGGAGTAATGCTGCTGATACTGAGTCAGCCACTCCTCGTTCCGCTGCCTCCGTGCTCTCCGCTGCTCCACTCTAGGATCGGTGCCTGATGTATCAGCCGACTGGGACTGCATGTCATGGATGCGAGCGGACAGGTGTTCAATCTCCTCATCCATATCTATCAAAGCCCGGGAGACAAACCTGTTGTGCTCGAGAATCATGCTTTCCTGGCGGTGGAAACCCTCGTGCATGGTCCGCATCATCCGCTCATAGAAATCTGGCGGAGGCTGGGGGAAGTGAGGTGTGGTCTCATCTGTCGGAGGTGGAGGCTGTGGAGAGTGCTGCTGCTGCTGCTGATGATGCTGGTGCTGATGGTGCTGCTGCTGATGCTGCTGCTGATGCTGCTGAGGAGGAGGTAGGGTGCTGTCATCCGGCTGGACCGGGGCTGGGCCAAGGTCGTGGAGCGCACGCTGGAATTCGGCTGAGCATGAAGAATCTGGGGAGATTGCTAAATCCCCCAAGGGTGTGTCGAATTCCAGTCTGGTCCGGCTGTGCTGAGGGAGGGCCATGAAGGTAATCTTTCTGGCACCGTATAACCAAAGGAAGAGTCCAGTGGTCCGAGTGACACTGAGCATCTCAAATCGAACCAGTCGCTCGACGGTGATCAGATAAGACGTTCGCTTCCCCAGGCGTGGGAAGTCGGTCGAAGGGACCAATCCCAAGTACTCCGCTAGAATGCTTATCATTCCTCCGACCATGATTTTCCCCTTGACCTTGTCTGCCAAATCCACAACCCTCTTCATCCAGAGCTCGGCCCACATACCATATCCCTGCCCCTCGCTCGTTAAGTGCCATAAGAAATGAATGTCGTTGTCTGGCACATTCGTCGGCTCCGCGGAGCAGAAGAGTGTGCCAGCTAGGAGCCTGTGCACATAACGAAGCGCGGGGTGGATGATGGAGCTGCTCTTGTCATGTGAGTTCTTGGGCCTCATGTTGATGACATTCCAGAAGTGCATGTCATCTTCAATTGACCGCTCTGGGGCATCAGGATTTAGTCTGGCCCGAATGTCAGCCGTGGCAAAACCGAAGGCCTCCTCCACCTCGGAGACGGTCATCTGCCAGGAGATGTCATCTAGGTGAAAAGCGATATACTTCTCACATGGTTGATCGTCCCTCATACTGCGAATACGGACGGTGGACAAGAACTCCAGCGTGTACCTCCGGTAAGTGGGCGCGCTCTTGTTCATGAATCCCTCCATTCCCCCTTTGGCGAGGAGGCATCTGACAGGTTGTACAAGGCCGAGGGTGTCCAACGTGGGAATATCAACAAAACTGGTTTCCTTGAGCAGACGTCTCTCTAGGACTTCCCATCTGTCGGCATAGGACCCGGTGATCCGGGTCAAGCCCATGTATCTATCCGGAGGCGGAGGCGCAGAACCAGATCCTGAAGCCGGAGGAGGTGGAGCGGTAGTGTGATCATCCCTAGTCATCGCCCTGGACCTCTTTCTGGGGGCCATATCTATCAATCACCAGCAAACAGAACAAACAGGTTAAATGTGAAAAATAGATGTATATGCAATATGGCAAGTGTGTGACCAATCTCAAATGAGTTTATGATGACCGGCTGAAACGAAAACAGTTTAACTAGGTCAAATCGGATGCATAATAGAATGTACAATCTACATTTGGTTTGACCAGAAGCATATATCATCAAATTCAAGAAGTTGGCACATAGTCGAAATAGATACGCTATGTTATATGTCAAGCTCACAATGAGGCTGAATGGGATTAACCATTAACATTACGTTCACAATGTTCACAATGATGACCATGTTAACATTGAACACAGCATAGCACAACAATATTTTAGTCTGCTAACAACTATGTGCAGCGAACACGAGGGTACAAATCTAAAATCATTCTAACTGCACGATTTCCAAACCGAGGATGCCGAAGCAGAATACAGACAGTCTATGGCAGGAATGAAAATATGTAAACAACATCCACAAGATAAAATTTCTGCAGCATTACAGCATACCCACGATCGACCAGAACCGAGACTAAAAATTGGAATCACACTACAACACAATGGTAACCAAATTGAACACATAGAATATATGCAAAATCATAAACATAGTTCAATAGGGTTAAGAGGTGTACCGATACCGCTTAGGACGAGGGGAGAGAGGAAAAATCGGAAGCCCACAACGAATCGGGGCTCAAATCGGCCACGGCGTCAAAAATCTAGGGGTTCGGTTAGGCGTGGCACGTCAAAGAGGCGGGGCGGCAACGAGGCGGCAGTGGTGACGAGATGCAGCGGCGGCGAGATGGTGGCGGCGGCGGCGAGATGGCGGCGGCGTGGAAGATGAGGAAGTGGAAGAGGTATCGGGTGAGGAAGAGATGTGGAAGAGATGTGTTCCCCCGCTATTTAAATCAGAACCAAAGAAAAATTTCTGCACGCTCGACCGTCGCGACTCGCGACTACTCTCATCGCGAGTCGCGGAAAGTGAAACCTGTAAGCAAAAATGTCCTGAGTCCGTCGCGACTCGCGACCACGCTCATCGCGACTCACGATTGATGTCGCGAGGTAGTCGCGACTCGCGGAAAGTGGGATCCGAAAGGGTTAAAATCCGCAAAAATCTCTGAATCCGTCGCGACTCGCGACAACGCTCATCGCGACTCGCGATGGCCGTCGCGAGGTAGCCGCGACTCGCGGAAAGTGGAATCCGAAAAGAGTCAAATTTCGCAAAAATCTCTGAGTCCGTCGCGACTCGCGACAACGCTCATCGCGACTCGCGACGGACGTCGCGAGGTAGCCGCGACTCGCGGAAAGTGGAATCCGAAAAGGGTCAAATTTCGCAAAAATCTCTGAGTCCGTCGCGACTCGCGACGAGGCTCATCGCGACTCGCGACGGGCATCGCGAGGTAATCACGATTCACGGAAAGTGGGATCCGAAGCCCAAAAATTTTGCACAAAATTTCTGAGCCCGTCGCGACTCGCGACGAAGCTCATCGCGACTCGCGACGGGCAACTAACCTGGCACCTAGAAAAATTTTTCTGATGCTTTCTCTTGTCCAAGTTCTTCCTTTTCGAATTTAAGTAGTTCCCCCTTCCAAAATCCAATGCTTTGGCTTCAAAATATCTACAAAATCATGGAGAAAACAACCCGTGAAAAGCATAAAGCAAAACAATGAAAGCTTAAAACTAAACAACATCAACAGAAAGTCACGAATGACGATCCGGATGATCAAAACCAAGTTTATTTAACGTCGTCGGCACGACTTACTTCCCTCCTTGGAGCTTACTCGCAAATCGGATCGAGGAGATGAACGTCCTCCCCTTTTTCCGGTACAAAAGTCTCATGGTAAGGTTTCAAACGTTGTCCATTAACCTTGAAGGTATTGGACTTAGCTCGATCTAAAATTTCCACCGCCCCATGCGGGAAGACCTTAACCACCTCAAAAGGACCGATCCATCGGGACCGTAACTTACCTGGGAATAGGCAAAGGCGAGATTGGAATAAGAGGACCTTCTGACCAACGTCAAAGTCCTTTCTGATGATCATCTTGTCGTGCCATGCCTTTGTCTTCTCTTTGTATATCTCGGCGTTCTCATAGGACTCCCTCCTGATTTCATCCAATTCCTCTAATTGTAACTTCCTATGCAAACCGGCTTCATCTATATCAAGATTAAACTGTTTTACCGCCCAATAAGCCTTGTGCTGAATTTCTACCGGTAGGTGACAGGGCTTACCAAACACTAACCGGTATGGGGACATACCAATTGGTGTTTTGTAAGCCGTCCTATACGCCCACAGGGCATCATTCAACCGAGAACTCCAATCCTTCCGGTTAGGATTAACCGTTTTTTGAAGGATGGACTTGATTTCCCGATTGGAAACTTCGGCTTGCCCGTTGGTTTGTGGGTGATAGGCGGTAGATGTCTTGTGAGTGACTCCATACTTCTTCAAGAGTGCGGTTATGGTCCGATTGCAGAAATGGGTGCCCCGGTCACTAATCAAGGCTCGGGGTACCCCAAACCTAGAAAAGATGTTATCTTTCAAGAATTCTGCAACCACTTTAGAATCGTCAGTCCTAGTGGGTTTTGCTTCAACCCACTTCGATACATAGTCAACAGCAAGAAGAATGTACGTAAAGCCATAAGAACTAGGAAAAGGCCCCATAAAGTCAATACCCCAAACATCAAAGATTTCACAATATAAAAGAGGTCGTTGGGGCATTTCATTCCTAGTGGAGATATTTCCTACCCTCTGGCATCCATCACAAGATTTGCAAAAAGTGTATGCATGTTTATTCATCGTGGGCCAATAAAACCCACTCTCTAAAACTTTCCTAGCGGTTCTCTTGGCTCCAAAATGACCGCCACATGCATGAGAATGACAAAACTCAAGTATTGGGTGTATTTCACTATCAGGGATGCATCTCCTAACAACTTGATCCGCACAATGTCTCCACAAAAAGGGATCATCCCACACATAATATTTTGCATCACTCCTTAACTTATCCTTTTGGGCTGTGGAAAAATGATGAGGAAATTTACCAGTGACGAGAAAGTTGACAATGTCGGCATACCACGGTTGGAGATCCCTAATGCGATTAATGGTGAACAATTGTTCATCAGGGAATTCCTCCCGTAGTTGCTCCTTCATTGCTGGGCTTACCTCAATGTCTGCCCCCGGAGTCAACCGGCTCAAATGATCGGCCACCAGGTTTTCAGCGCCCTTCTTATCCCGCACCTCCAAATTGAATTCGCTCAAAAGCAAGATCCACCTAATCAACCTCGGCTTGGATTCTTTCTTCGCCATTAAATGACGAAGTGCTGCATGATCAGTGTATACAATAACTTTAGTACCAAGCAAATAAGATCTAAATTTTTCTAAAGAGAATACCACTGCTAGCAACTCCTTTTCAGTGGTGGAGTAGTTCCTTTGGGCTTCATTTAGGGACATGGATGCGTAATAGATGGCGTGAGGTACTCTTCCCACTCTTTGACCAAGCACTGCTCCAACGGCGTAGTCACTCGCATCGCACATTATCTCAAAAGGCAACGCCCAATCTGGGGGTTGTATGATAGGGGCCGAGACTAACCTTCCCTTCAATGTATCGAAGGCCCCTTGACATCTCTCATCCACTACAAATTCCACCTCCTTTTGCAACAATTTGCATAGAGGAGATGCTATCTTTGAGAAGTCCTTGATGAACCTGCGATAGAATCCTGCATGGCCAAGGAAAGAACGCACTTCGCGCACATTAGTAGGATAAGGCAGAGTTTGAATCGTGTCTATCTTGGCCTTGTCAACCTCAATACCCTTAGAGGAGACAACATGGCCTAAGACAATACCTCTCTCAACCATAAAGTGACATTTCTCAGAATTTAGCACCAGATTAGTTTCAATACAACGGTTAAGGACGTGTGCTAAATTTGCTAAACAATTATCAAAGGAATTACCATGAACGGTGAAATCATCCATAAATACCTCGACAAAATTTTCAACAAATTCTGAGAAAATGCTTACCATACACCTTTGGAAGGTCGCGGGGGCGTTACATAGCCCGAAAGGCATGCGTCGGTAAGCAAATGTACCGAAAGGGCATGTGAAGGTGGTCTTCTCTTGGTCTTCTGGAGCGATAGCCACTTGAAAATATCCCGAGTATCCATCCAAGAAACAATAGTAGGGGTGACTTGCTAACCTCTCAAGCATTTGATCAATGAACGGTAAGGGAAAGTGATCCTTCCGGGTTTCTGCATTCAATCTCCGGTAATCAATGCAAACTCGCCACCCATTTTGAACTCGGGTGGGCACCATTTCACCCTTCCCATTTTCAACGACTGTCATTCCACTCTTCTTTGGTACCACCTGAGTTGGGCTCACCCACTTGCTATCCGAGATTGGGTAAATCATGCCCGCTTGAAGCAATTTGAGGATCTCCGCCTTCACCACATCCATCATAGGCGGGTTCAAACGGCGTTGGGGTTGTCGGACGGGTCTCGCACCTTCTTCCAACAAGATTCTGTGCATACAAGTGGATGGACTTATGCCTTTGATGTCGGCAATAGTCCATCCAATTGCTTCCTTGTTCTCCCGCAACACAACCATCAACTTTTCTTCTTGCTCCTTGGTGAGCTTGCTCGAAATGATGACTGGAAGCGTCTCGCTTTCCCCAAGAAATGCATACTTAAGATCATCTGGCAAAGGTTTAAGGTCAAGCACCGGGGCTTTCACAAGCGAGGGGAGGAATTCCGGTTCCTCGAGTTCCTCTAAGAGTAGAGGAGAAGGTGTTGAGACACTCGGTGTCATCTTTTCAAGCAAGTTCAAATCTTCAAAGCTGCCTTTCAAGTTAGTGCTCATAGAATATACATTGTGGGCATCATCAACATCACATTGCAAAGCAACCAATAAAGAATCCTCACCATTTAGTTCAAAAACATCTTGCACAACTTCTTCAACAATATCTACGGCATGGCAAGAATATTCTTCACTAGGATATTTCATAGAATCATTTATGTTAAACTCTACTTTCATTCCATCAAATTCCATGGTGAGGGTACCCTTATGCACATCAATCATCGTCCTAGATGTTTTCAAAAATGGCCTCCCCAACAAAATTGGGGCGGCATGTTTATCATGCTCCATGTCAAGGACATAAAAATCTGCGGGGAAAATTAAGGAATCCACCTTAACCAACACATCCTCGACAATACCCTTAGGGTATGCACTAGAACGATCGGCCAATTGGATTACCACCCCGGTTTTATGCAATGTTCCCAAGTTGAGATTTTCAAACAAAGAATAAGGAAGAACATTTATGGATGCACCTAAATCAAGCATAGCTTTTTCAAAACGAGTATTTCCTATTATGCACGGGATTGTGAACATACCGGGATCGCTACATTTAGGGGGTAGCTCTTTTTGACACAATGCAGAAACATGCTCACTTTTTCCACTTTTCAATTTATTTTTGGCCCTTTGTTTCCTATTCACAACACATAATTCTTTGAGAAATTTGGCATATCTAGGGATTTGTTCAATTGCATTCAAGAGAGGAATGTTTACCTCACACCTACGAAAGACTTCGTAGATGTCTTTGTTATCCTCCATCCTCGTCCTGTCTTTCAAGGCCTCTGGAAATGGGGGTTCCGGAACATATGGGGGGCTCTCCACCATCTTTGCTTTCTTGTGTGGAGGAGAAGATGGTTCCGGGGTGGAGGTTAACTCCGGTTTTGGTGGCAATGTCTCCAACTTGATTTCTTCCTCCTTATCTTTGTTGGCTAGCTCCTTGGTCACCTTCTCATGGATTGCCTCTTCCTCAACTCCCTTCTCAAACTCTTCAATTCTCGTTGGCTCCTTCTCATGGATTGCCTCTTCCTCAACTCCCTTCACAAACTCTCCAATTCTCGTTGGCTCCTTCTCATGGATTACCTCTTCCTCAACTCCCTTCTCAAACTCTTCAGTTCTCGTTGGCCCCTTCTCAACATTTTCAGCCTCCGGTGAAGCACCGACCTCTCTACCACTTCTCAAAGCAATAGCACTTGCATTTTGCCTCGGGTTGATCTCTGGTTGGGCAGGTAGTTTACCCTTTTCACGGGCTTCCATCCGGTTCACCATTTGAGCTATTTGGCCCACTTGAGTTTCCAAGTTTTTGATACTTGCTTTAGCTTCATCTTGGAATTGTTCGCCCTTTTCAGCATTCATGCCTAATCGGTGAATAGCTTGCATTACCTCATCTTTGGATAGCCCCGAACCTTCCCCTTGGTTTCGGGATTTGTCTTCAAATCTTTGGAACTGTTGTTGAGGTGGCCGGTATTGTTGAGGGGGTAGCCTGTACGGTTGAGAGTTCTGGCCTCCTTGAGGGTTTCCATACCGGAGGTTCGGTTGATCACGATTTCCCGAATTATATGGCCGGCTTTGGTATCCTGGGTATCTTTGGTATCCTTGGTTACCTTGGTAGCCTTGGTTACCTTGGTAGCCTTGGTTACCTTGGTAGCCTTGGTTACCTTGGTAGCCTTGGTTACCTTGGTAGCCTTGACCACCTTGGTAGCCTTGACCACCTTGGTAGCCTTGACCACCTTGGTAGCCTTGACCACCTTGATACCCATAGGTACCTTGGTATCCTTGATTTCCCTGATACCCCATAGCACTTACTTCCTCAACGTAATCCTCTTGTAGAGTGGGGCATGTGTCCGTAGGGTGCGCCAAATAGCAGATTTCGCATGACTTAACATGTGGCGCACTTCCTCCGGGGTGGGTCATCAAGGTCTTCACCATGGATGTGAGGGTCGTGACTTGATCCTCCAATTTCCCACTGTTGGCAAAATCACTTACAGGCCTTTGGTTTCTCCTCCTCAAATCAGCCCTTGAGCTAAAATTCCTCGACTCTTCCGCTAGCTCTTCATATAGTTGCATGGCTTCAGCAGACGTTTTGTTTCCGAGGGTGCCACCACAAGAACTTCTAACCAGCCTTTGGTCTTCATCCAGAAGGCCATTATAAAAGTAATACACCAAATCTCCCTCCGAATAACCATGGTAGGGACAACTTGCGAGGAGCATCTTAAATCTCTCCCAATACTCGAAGAGAGACTCTTCATGCCACTGCAGAATGTTGCTTATATCCTTCTTCAAAGCAGCGGACCTCGAGGCCGGGAAATATTTGGCGAGAAATTTTGTCTTCAAATCAAACCAACTCTTTATGCTCCTTGGTGGTAGGTAATGGAGCCAATCTCTAGCACCATCCTTAAGAGTGAAAGGGAATGCCTTCAACTTGTAAAAATCTTCATCCACTCCGTGAGGAACCGTTCCGCTACACAAGAAGTGAAACTCGGTGAGATGCTTGTTGGCATTCTCCCCTTGCCTTCCAAGGAATGCGGGTAGCATATTGATGAACCCGGTTTTCAGCTCGAAATGCTTATTTGGTCCAACCACTGGGTATTCAATGCACATCGGTTGTTGCTCCAGATTGGGCGCCATGATTTCTCTCAACAAGGGCTGTCCCAAAGGGATCCCTCTTTGGTGGGGATGGGGATTGTAGGCTTCTTCTTCCCTTTGCTCATCTTCAATCTCAATTCGGGGGTCCATTGAAGAAGATGTGTTCACAAAATGGTCACTAGGAGGGGTGTTATTCACACTTTCCAAAGAAAGCCTCCTAGCCCGTCTCAAATTCAACTCCAACTCGGGGTCGTAGTGTAAGGGCTCTCGTGAAGAGGATCGCGTGCGAACCATACACCAAGAACACAAACAATACGTCTCCAAGCCAAGCAAAAATGGCAAATCTACTAAGAAATCAAAATAAGATAAAATCAAACTAACAAATATTCACAAGTAGCACATAATCACACACAATATGCTAAAGCACTTAAAAATGAACGCCTCTTCCCCGGCAACGGCGCCAAAATTTGGGAGGTCATCGCCGTACCTCTCAAAGTTAATATTTTTAAGCCCTTAATGCGTCCTATCCACAATAATGTAAATAGTGGCAAGATGGGGTCGTCCACAGGAAAAGGGATTTTTCTAAGTACTTAAACACCTATATGAGAAAACATACTAAGCATATACATACTGAGATATATATATATATATATATATATATATATATATAAAAACATGTAAACAAGGGGGGGGGGGAAAGTTGGTTGGATGGTTCCTAAATTAGCAAGTTGAAATACAACAATTAGCAAATCAAGAGGATGATGCTAATCATGTAAGTGCAAATAGAGATGTGATGAAAATACAATTACGGAGCCTTGGGCGCAATCGACTTTCACTTCCAAACCTTGTTTCCATCATTGAACATGTGACTTATTTACTACTTTCACTACTTGCTGTGAAGACTAAACTTCTATCCTTCTTAGATAGTAGTTTGCAAGAGTGAGTTCAACATCTCTTGTCAAACCTCACCAATGACTCCCGAGTCGCGACCACGACTCAAGGTATCCCATTAATGGCATTTAGCACGAAGGATCAACAAACTCGGCAACACTTATAACCACTACACCGTGACTAAGCATTTAACCGACCTATGCATTTACACGGGATTGATCAAGAGCGACCACTCATAGAACTCTCCCATTTGCTACAATTGATAAACATGGCAAAGAGTTCAACATTGCATATTTATCTAGCAATCATCAATTCATCAACATAATCAAAAACTCTAAATCATACTTATAGATTCCTAACAAGAACAGGGGGAAATTTAACCCAATTTCCCCAAACCCTAGCTAGCAATTAATACAAGCATTTCATATACTCAAGCTTTCAACCACTATGATGAAATCAACAAACACATTAAATTCCCACAAATGCATAATAGCAAGAGTAATAAACAAGCTACAAAGTGTTCTTAGGACATAGGTTTGGAAGCTTAGGTCAATTGCTCCCAAGAGATGAGATTAGCTAATAGAGTTCATGCTAATCTATCTAAAACAACAAATCAAAGCAACTAGATGAATCAAAGAAGAAAAATGGAGAAATAGGGTTTAGAACAGTACAATTTCGCAGCTGCTCCAGCAGTCGAATGAGAGGAGAGAAAAATGGTATTTATAGTGGAAGGAAAAGAAAGTAGGATTCTGGTCAGTGGCCGTCGCGACTCGCGACGAAGTTCGTCGCGACTCGCGACGAACATGTTGGTCGCGACGAGTCCGTCGCAACTCGCGACGGTAACCAGAATTTTTTCATTATTTCTTCTTCTCCTCCTTGTGGCATGTAGTCATCTCCATAGTCACTCTTCTCAACTTCTAAGTCTTCAACGGTTTCAAAAATGATCTTCAGTGGCCTCCGGTCTTCACGTCTTCGAAGCAAGTCTTCAAAATCTTCGAAAGTGTAGTCTTCAATGGCCTCCGGTCTTCATTACTTCGTTACACAAAACATCTACTTAAAAGGGGTAAAAGAGCGCAAAGTTGCTCTTACCCCTCCTAAGAGGATTTCATGGTAAAACACAAGCTGTTGTAATGAAAGAGTACAAAATGGATCCTAAATAGTACTAAAATAAGCATATAAAGTGGACGCATCAGTGGTGGTTGTGGCGGCCGACGGTGGTGACCGATGGCTGGGGTAAGAGAGGGGTTTGAAGAAGAAACAGATGAAAATGGGAAAAATAGGAAAATGATTGTCAGCTTTGGCCTAAGGGGCATTCTGGTTATTTTTGGTCGGTTAATGGTCGAAAATAACAAGTCAATGCCGGAATATATTCTGGAGGGTTATATTACTCCCTCTGTCCCAGGGCAATCTGCAGAGAGAGAAATTCTCTTTGCAGATTTGACCCTGGTGAAAATACCATACTTCCCCTTCCTTTATCCCAAACCTAGATCCGCCGCTCATCCTCCTCAAGCCCACCGGCATTCGTCCTCCTCAAGCCCGCTGACGTTCTTCCTCCTCAAGCCCGCCACTCGTCTTCCTTCTCAAGCCCACCGCTCATCCTCCTTCTCAATCCTACGGCTCATCCTCCTTCTTAAGCCCGCCGCTCATCCTCCTTCTCAAGCCCGCCGCTCGTATTCCTTCTCAATCCCTCCTCCGCTCGTCCTCCTTGTATCTCCGCAGGCCACCACCATTATCACCACTGAAAACCCAGATATGTTTGGGAGGCACTTGCGATGGGTGGCGCTAGAAGATGCGTCGATGGGTGGCGCTAGCGGAGGCATCGACAAGTGGTGGCGGTAAGCGGAGGCGAAGGGAGTGGTAGGGGATGGGCGGTGGCGGGGAGGCGGAGGTAGATGGAGAGGTTTTTCTGGTGAAGAAAGACGATGAACGGGAGTACATCATCAGATCTGGGTTTGTGGGAATGGGGTAGGGTTGGGTAAAATTTTAAAACTCTAAGGGTGAAAGTGTCTTTTAAAATGTCAAATTTTACTTTAAAAGGAAAATGTGCAGATTTGCTTGGGACACCCAAAAAAAAATGTGCAAATTCCCTCGGGACGGAGGGAGTAGCACTTTCATTCGGTAGTTAGGATTGTTTTTGTACTAAAAGTTATTTAATGGTTATATTGACACATACTCAAGTAGGTAGAGTTGCATTGGTAAATATTACATTTCTAAATTGAATCGGGTCCATTCTGCTCTACCCAACCTCATTTCACCCATTTCAGATCTAAAATTTTAGATCGTGTTGGACCAATCGACAGACCCAATTCAACCCGCTTGTTAAAATGCACACCCGGATTACATTACAATCGATTTTACACTACCATCTTATTGTAAATTCTCCAAGTGAAAAACAAGAAAGAGATGCCAAAAATCCAAGCATTCATCCAGTGGAGGGGGGTTGCATTTTCCTTCCGTTTTTTGCCGACGGGGTTGTACAATAATGTAAGCTAGAAGTGAGCCCAAATGACAAGACTAACTAAACATCTACAATCACAACATTCTCTTTCAAGAGACAAGAGATAAGTGATTTGATTAATTACTATTGCAAGAAATGAATAGTAATGCAACATGCAAAGCTGTTTTCATCTTGTTTTTTAGCTTTTATTCAATGAAACTCATAAATTATTAATGTTAGGAGGATAAAGCCTCAAAGGGATGTGATAGATGATAGGAGAGTAAGGACCCTGCATGTAAAGTTATAATACCTATCATCTTCATCTTCTAATTCATCCATATTGCTAAAATTTAGTTTTATTCAGCTCAACTCAGTTCAACTTAATTCAAACCAGACGAAAATGATTTATCTTCAGTCCCACAAGCTAGTTTGAAAGTGGTTTTCATGGTTTTGGTACATCTAGATGTTTTGTTCCTAGTGAATTATTTTATCCCTTTTGCTTATGGAGAATTCTAGGCTTTTGCTTCAATTATTGCATGTTCATTGCCTAATTGATAGTATGATGTATGGTATTTGACAATGGAAATTGCAACTAGAATGCATGGGAAAAGAGACTGAAGTTTCACATCTGAAGTGTACCAAATAAAATGCGGAGTACTGTGTTTGAAATGGTCATTTCCTGGAAGAGTGGCAACTTAGCACCTTTAGTTCAAGCATACTAGTATATAATTTAGAAAAAGTGTTTTTATAACCCTACTTATTTGACATAATTGCCAATAAAATCTTTCAATATTCGAAAGTGCCAATACAACCCTATCTAGTTAGTGAAAGTACCAATATAACCTTCTAAGAATTTTATAGAATTACATGTTTCCCTTCTGAAAAAAATTAAATACAAAAAATAAGAAATGACGTTATTACCCTTACACTCATCAATACTCCGCCGCCGGATTAGGTAGGGTTATATCAGCACATTATGAAAACTGGTAGGGTTAAATCAGTACATTCCTAAAATTTATAGGGTTATATCAGCACATCAGTAAAAAATGTAGGGTCATATCAACACATACAATAGAATATAGGGGTTTTAATGATATTTTGTTTATTTTGTTGTGTTTAGTCCAAATTTGATGATTGGATGACCTTTGGTGTTATGTGTGATTGTTATTTTACTGTGTTCTTCGACCTAGGGTTTTTAATGTTGATAAGTTTTGAAATGAGGCTATGAATCCCTATGATATGTGATAATGGTGCTTAATATTAATGATGGTGCCATGATGTCAAATTTTATGTTGTATAAGATATTGTTATGATATTATAATGGTGTATATGATGATTTGGTCGTCCGTTAAGGTTAGCCGAGTACCACACACTTAATATTAATAATATGTGTTAATATAACTTTATAAGTTTTAAGAATGTGCTGATATAAACCTACAAACATTAAATATGTGCTGATATAACCCTACCTATTCCGGCGGTGGTCCGGCGGTGGTTCGATGGTGGTCTGGCGGTGGTCCGATGGTGGTCTGGCGGTGGTCCGATGGTGGTCCAATGGTGGTCCGATGGTGGTCTGGCGGTGGTCCGATAGTGGTCCAGTGGTGGTCCGATGGTGGTCCGGCAAACTATGATGGCAAAATTATCCACTTAATTTCAGAGTTAGCCCAAAGGGTATTTTGGTCAATTTATGGAGTCAACGCCGAAAAATTGATGTCAATGCAGGAAACTAGGTCTGAGGGTTATATTGGCACTTTCATTAACTAGTTAGGGTTATATTTGCACTAAAAAATATCATAGGGTTATATTGGCACTTACTCAAGTAGATAGGGTTATATTGACACTTATCCCTTGATACATATACACCAATGTAATTTTATGGTAAACGTTAAGAAGTTTTTAACTAAATGAATAGTTAAATTGCATATTGAAACTGGATGGAGGGAGTATGATCTCAAACACCATATAATATAAATTGCTTGTTTTATGTCTATCAACCGAGGATATTTGAGTCATTTTGACTAATCTAAATCCAAGTTGTCTAAAAATAACAAACTATTTTAATATGTTATTTATTTTAATTCTTCACTATATATGTTAAAAATATATAACTTCTAAAAATATATTTAAAATCATAAATATCCCATTGTACTCTATATATATTACTGAAGAAAATTCAAAGATTCATATAATCTGAAATAACAAAATGTTCAGATTTTTGGTATACAATGAGTACTTTTGATAGAAATATGTATACATATTTTTTTATATATGACAAAATCTTGTTTTAGACCGATTAACTATTAAATGAAAACATTTTATGATTAGTGAGATGAATAAATCATTTGATATTTACTTTAATTTATTGCAACGAGATACATAAACTATGATAACCTTTTTAAATGAATCTCAATATATAAATAGTTACTTCCCAATCTCCATATAATAGAAATTATTTGCATTTGGATGGTTCTTCAACCGGGGATATTGAAGTCATTTTGACTAACCTAAATCCATGAAGTTGTTTAAAAATAACGGACTAATATTTTAATATGTTACTGATTTTATTTATTTACTATATATAATCAATCATAACTTGTTAACATACTAATATTATAAAATGTTACTGATTTTAATTATTTACTATGTACAATCAATCATAACTTGTTAACGTACTAATATTATAAATTTTACTGATTTTAATTCTTTACTATATAAAATATATAACTTCTAAGGATATATTTAAAACCATAAATATCTTATTGTACCATATATATATATATATGTATATATATGTGGTACAATAAGATACACACACATATATATATATCACTGAAGAACATCCAAAGAAACACATAATTTTAAATAATAAAGTGTTTGGATTTTTTATGCAATGATAGGGTACTTTTAATAGAAATATGTAAATATTATTTATTTATCAATGTATGAAAAAGTCTTATTTTAGACCGACTAATTGTTAAATAAAAACATTTTATAATTAGTGAGACTAATAAAGTCATTTGATATTTACTTTTATTTATTTCAATGAGATACATATAATTATGATAACCTTTTAAAATAAATCTCAACATGTAAATAATTAATTTTTAAATAATTTGAATGAAATATTATAAAAATAATCAATTTTTATTGCATTTAATATTTAACGGTTTCTAACTAAATTAGTTATTTTACTTCATAACTCATATAATTTTTCTTAGATGGCTAAACTTTAAAATTTTAAATAAATTTAATCTCAATATTTTAATTAATAATATCGCGCAACGCGCGATGGTACTCCACTAGTACATTGAAATGTTTATTTGAATTTCACTAATCCAACACTAAACATTTTTTTTTAGAGAATCAACCATTTATATTATCAAATTGGCCAAATGTAGGTAATCTTTACATCAAGATATGTGATGATCCCATTTACACAAAGGCACTAAATAGATGTAACAATGCTAATCTATGGCCTAAGTGGCAATAAGAAGGTACACAAAGGCACTATCAAAATTTTACAATACTAAACAATGGCCTAAGTGACAGTAAGAAAGATACACAAATGCACTAACTAAATATTAAATTCCAACCAAGCCTGAGTGGTAATAAGAAGGGTGTATAGTAGGATAGGTGGTCTTCACTACGTTGCTGTGTAGTAACATCGACCCAAAATCACTGAACAAAAACCATCGCAGTAGTAAGTATCAGATTAAATGCACAAAAATGATTCATCCACACTTCAGACCAAATTCGGGACAATCCAAAACGATGAAGTTCCCCTACTAAAAGTCCGGCCGGTCTCCATTAAACCTGTTTTGACCCTTTCACTAAAGTAGGAGACTGTAGCCGGTCGCTTAGACTGCCCCAAAATTTTTCACTGTAGGTGTATAGGAAACACAAATAATGCGCAGAATAGTCTCTAAGTCAGTACCCGAAAAGACAAGACAATTTAAATCGAAAAATCAGATTAATTTTCCCAAATGTCCTAACGAACTTGAATCTACAAATCTGAATCACGGTATCGTCAAAAGACAGTTGTTTAAACGACTATGACTTGGATTTCTCCCACCCGCTTTGGAAAACATATTTGAAGTCAATAAAGGTTAACCGGACCATTTTATCATAAAAATATATAATTTGATTAAGCTGCACATATAAAATATTCTAACATTGAGATACATACTGTAATTTTAATTATATTAAAAGTAGATTTAAAAAGTCAACAGTTGGAGATGCTCTTAAAAATATGAGCAATGCATACTTTCTATGTTTTTCTAAAATTATACTTGAATCATTTTTTAGTCCGTCTCTTGAAAGACGGGTTTTCCATAAGTCATAGATATACCAAGGTTTAAAGTGTAAAATGGAAGAAATAAAGATAAAATTTTTGGATTTCATAAATCAGGTTATAAACTTAATAACTACTACACGTTGCATATTAAATTTTTAATATTGCAACTAGAACCTTTTACCTTTTATTTTTCTAATTAAACTCTTCTTTTTATAAGCCTATGGAAAGACGATCTTTCCCCAGAGTTTGTCATCGTTTTTTTCTATGTTAAAATGTGTAAAAAGACTGAAAGAATTAGTAAATGAACGAAACACATTTTTTTGCTATAAAAGTACAATAAAATTTTTAAAATACATTACAATGTCACCAGCTTAATAAAATTGGAAAACCCGAAAAAAAAGGGCTAATGTGATTTCCAACTCAAAGTTTTCAGTGAAAGGTGAAACATACTACTACTTAGACTTTGTCATAATATTATTGTCTGTATTTGAAAATTGACAATTCATTGTAACTAATTTTACAAGAAATCTGTATTATATTTTGCATATTGAATGGCAGGTAATTGACCAATAATCGATGCTTAAATAGGGGCAAAATACATTCAATGTAACCTTGCAATATGATAAAATGTCAATTTAACATAAACTAATTATTGTATGTGCCAATTTGATCCTAACTTTTAAAAAATTTATTCCGATACATCCAAACTCCCTAATTCTGGCGTTGATCCATGAAATTCCGCAATGACAAGAAATGAAATGACAAAAATACCCTTGAATAAGAATCTGAAAATTGATACCTAAAATACCCTTGATCTTCTTCTTCATCGTCGTTGCTCCACCGGGACCGCTGCTGCTCCACTGCCGGAAACCTCCTCCACTGTCGGAAACTTCACTTCTTTCTTCACTGTTGCTTCTCTCATTAGCACTGCCGCGCCACCACTCCAAAAATACCCTTACCCTAATTGCTGAATATTTCTTTTCCATTTCACCCCACCCTCCACCACCGTCAGCCGCCACGACCCTTCCCTACCCCCCGCTGCCACCACCTCAAATTCCTACTCTCACATTGGCCTATACAAACCCTCTCCCTCTGACGACCACGCCGTCGACGATGACCTTTCCAACCACTTCATCTTCATCTTCGAGGGCACCCCCCGTTCCCATCCACCTCGTCACCGCCGCCATCAAGAGGACCCTCCTCATTGTTAAGTTCGCCGATCTGCTCCGCCCAGCCCCATCCATGTCACTGCCGACAACCTCGTCGACCATTTCATCTTCATCTTTGAGGGCACCCCCTCGTTCCTCATCCACCTTGTCACCGTCGCCATCAAGAGGGCCATCCCCATTGTAAGGTTCGCTGATCTCCTCCGCCCAGCCCCACTTCCCCCCTAGCCGCTTGCCACCAGGGTTGTCTAATAGCATGTGCAAGGTGAACAACCGCACAGGGCCTCCAAAGGATTGAGGGCCCAATTTTTAAATCTCTTTTAGTAGGGTTGTATTTAATAAATTAAAATTAAATAATAACTATAGAAGGTCTTTTTTTTTCTTTCCTGTTCCCTGACTGATTGGGATTACCCAACACATTTATACAATTTTCACAAACTCTACTAAAGATGGAATATTTTGAAAGAAAATTTAAAAGACTTCACCCTTAAATCATTATCATCCACACATTGGGAGAGTTGTATTGATAGTGTTAAAGCTATACAGTGTCAAATTGTTGAAGTTAGAGAAGCTTTACTACTAGTAAGTGATGATGATAATGATTCTAAAATAATAATTGAAGCTAAATCCTTGGCGTTCAATGCGTTTGGTGATTTTAAGTTTCTTATGGCAATAATTATTTGGTATGATATATTATTTTTGGTTAATGTGGTTGGTAGACATTTGGATTCAAAAGATATGGTTATTGATGATGCTATTATAAAAATTAAAGGATTGATTTCTTATTTGGAGAAATATAGAGAAACTGACTTTTCTGATTTTATGGATATAGCTAAAAAATTGCAATTGATTTAGATATTGACCCCATATTTTCTAAGAGACGTGAAATTAGAAGAAAGTGATATTTTGATGAAAATACCATTGATGCATTTGTTGCTGTTCACAAATTTGGAAGAATCATTTAGCGTGAATTATTTCTTTGTATATATTATATGTCAAACAATTGCTTCACTTACTTCTAGATTTAAAGAATGTCAACAATATGATAATGTGTTTGGTTTCTTATTTACTTCTTTTAAGTTACACTCTATAGATGATGTTCAGCTAAACTCTTGTTGTATAATCTTGAAACATCTCTTAGAAACACGGAGCAGCCTGATATTGATGGTAATAAATTGTTTATGGAGTTAAAACTACTTAGAGAATTCTTGCCCAATGAAAAAATGGGATTTGTTGATAGTTTGAAAATTTTGAACATATGGAATGTTTTTCTAATTCTCTTATTGCATATAGAATTCTGTTAACTATTCTTGTGACTGTAGCTTCTGCAAAGGGAAGTTTTTCAAAATTTAAATTGTGAAGTCTTATTTGCGCTCGACAATGTTACAAGAAATACTAAATGGGCCAGTATTGATAGCAATCGAGAATCATTTGTTGGAGAAAATAAATTATGAAGAATTAATCGATGATTTTGCTTCGAGAAAAGTTAGGAGGATAGCACTTTTCAAATAAATTTTCACTAGCATATTAAAAATTACATTGTACTTGAATAAATATTTTTTATTTAATGATTAATAAAAAAATTGTATACACATATAAATATATATTCTCTCTTAGAAGGCCTCAGATTAATTTTTTGGAAGGGCCTTCGCAAGGTTTGAAACGCCATGCTCACCACCACCCCACGACCCTCCTCCACCCTTTCCCTTCCCCTCACCTCTGCCGCCCACAGGAAGAAACCCTAGCCGCTCGCCACCACTCAGTCGCCCTCCTTTTCCCTCTCCTCTCCCCTCCCCTCCTCTCACCCTCGTCACCCACAGAAGTTAACCCTAGTTGCTCACCCCCCCCCTTCTGCTCTGCTCACCACCAGTACCTTACAGCCACCCCGCTCGCCACCACCCCACAGCCACGCCGCTACCTCCCTCCTTCCTCTCCTCCCTCTCCTCCCTCCCCTCCCCTCACCTCTACCGGGCCGTCGAAAACTCTAGCAGCTCGTGCCATTCGAGAAATCAAGGAGGAGGTTAAAGGGCTTGCCGATTGCGACATTCGAGATGCGGGAAGGAGGGGAATAATGAATAAAATTTTCATTTCATCTTTTTGTATATTTTTTATTGTCTTTCTCTCAAAATTGGACCAAATAAAAAATGTCAACGGAGTCAAAGGTTAGATTGACACTTTCTGAGATTGCAGAGTTATATTGACAGTTTCAGCCAAAAGATATAGGGTTATTTTAGCACTAAACTTCTTTTTTAATTACTATATTAAAGAAACCAATAACTTGAAAACTAATTATACTCCCTCTAATCCTCTATTTATGTCGTCTTTTTTCTTGATATTTTCTCAAGACATGTTTGACCATCGATAACTTTAATTGCATAAAATAACAAACTATAAAAATTTACTTTTCATAAACTATACATTACGGAGAATCCAAAAATATCTCACATGATAACCGTTATTGTATAAAATTAAAGTTATCAATTGTCAAATTTGATACGAAAAAAATCGTGCTAAAAGAGGGTCCATATACAAGGGACCAGTGGGAATATGTATACACGAGGATGAATAATGGAGTATTAAAATCCTCAAACCTAGTATATGACAAACATAATACACGTACTGGATGATTTTAAAAGGGGTATTGCTATATCACACCCTGTATTTTACTAGTTACGCCCTAATACGTATATATACATGTATTAATATTTTTATTGAATGAAAATTCATATTTAAAAGTGCGTGGGTTAAAATGTGTTGGTAAGAAGATTAGGGTAAAAGTTGAAAATTCCTCTCCCTCACTTTCACCATTTTTGGCTCTCCTCATTTGAACCCGCCGCCACCTGCGACCACCGCCTACCGCCGGAGACTGACCGCCGGCCACCACCGAACACCACCGCCGACCACAGTACATTGCCTGAATCTCGCCGGAAATGTAAGTTTTCCATTTTTTAGAATTCTGCATTTTGTATGATATTTCTGAATCTGGCCGGATCTAAATCTTGGAAAGGGTTTGATTTTTCTGAAAATCGGTTAGAATTTGTTAGAATTGTTAGAATTGGGGATTGTTAGAATTTTTTAGAATTGACAGAATTGGGAGACAGTGGTAGCGTCAGAATGGAGAGGAGGGAGATGGTGGTGGCGTCGGGCGAGATAGGAGGGAGTTATTGGTGGCGCGGTTGTGGTGTCGAGCTGGAGGAGGAAGAGGAGGGATATGGTGGTGGTGTTGAGCGAGATAAGAGGGAGTTGGTGGTGGTTTCGGAAGGGATAGCAGGGAGTTGGTGGTGGCGCGGTGGTGGTGTCGGGCTGGAGGAAGAGGGAGATGGTGGTAGCATCGGACGTCAGGTGAGAGAGGTGGTGGCGTCGGGCGAGGGGGGAGGGAGACCGTGGTGGCGCGGTGGTGGTGTCGGACTGGAGAGGAGGCACGGCTGCGGCGGAGAAGGACGGCGGTGGAGAAGGACGGCGGCGGCGGTAGGGGATGAAGAAGAAGGGGTGAAGAAGATGGGAGGGATTTGTAATTAATTTTAATATTTAAAGTTTTAAATAAAAAATTAATATTTTAATCTAAAAACTGTAAATAAAAATTTGTAAATTAAACTTTGAAAAATTAAATATTAAAAATTGAAAAAACTTTGAAATTAAAATGAAAAAATTTAAAACTTGTTTAGCTTAAATTTAAAATGAAAAATATTTTAAATATTTGAAAAGTAAATATAATATTATAGAATATAATATTATGAAAACAAAATTTATGAATATTTTTAAAATAATTGTGAAGTAAATTATGATGATATGATTAAATAATTATTTTAATAAATTATAAAAATAATTTTTATATAATAATTAAGTAAATTATTGTATAATGATTAAGTAAATTATTTTATAATTTGTAAATAATAAAAATAAACAGTTCTCTGTATAGGATTTGATAAAAATTAAATGTTTGGTTAAGAATTTGTTCTTTTACGTTATATTTACATTTTTCTATGCATTAGTAAATATGTACTCTCTATGCATTTGTTATTTGAAATTATGTAGTGTTTTTTTCATATCAGTTAACATTTTATTTCTATTTATGTTATTTTATTTTCTAATACAATTAATCAATTGTTAAGATAATAATTATATATCTTGTATTATAGATGAGCATTGATGGCGGACCCATTGATGAAGGTCGTTGTATACGACAAAGATGGATTAGTGCGTTGGCCAAATAGGCGAGAGGTCGCGTCATTGTGCAGGAACAGTTACAGGAACAGTTGCAGGAACATTTGCAGGAACGTGTGCAAGAGCACGAGGTACTAGTTGAGCAGCCTTCTCCAAGGCCCAATGATGTTTTTTATCCCATGCCAACTTGGGATGGTCTTGAACTCAACATTCTCACTGTTGGTAGAGTGTATTCAATCCGTGAGGAAGTAGGATGGCAATCAATGTTCGAATTACAGGCTGGGGATCAAGCACCTGTATGTAGCCCACTAGATGGTTGTGGTGTAAAGCCACCACTCGACGTCGAGGGAAGGAAGGGTACATGCATTGTTCCCCTTAGTGGCCAACCTGCGACGACTTTGCAGGTGGAGGTTAGAATTGCAGCACATGTTGGTGGAGGAGGTAGATATACTTATAGGAATAGAGCTGGTCGATTTTCCCAATCTTCAGGTCAATCGTGCAATGTTGGTGAGGATGACACTGGAAGGGATGTCAGGAACAAGAGAAATCATGTAGTAGCCGATGAAACATGGCTTGTGCGTGAATCGATGGGTGGTGGCCCGCAAGATGACCTTGTTATACCCAGCTTTTGAGGCCATGTTGCAGTTGATGTTTGGAATGGTATGGAACGAGGTGTGCTGAAATGCCACACTCGTGCAATTCTTTGCAAGCAGCTAATCACCACACTCCCGAAATGCAGCGATGTTGTTCAGGCCAGGATACGTGCAACCGGGTTGTCGCACCTTCCCACGATTATGTTCAAGTACCTTGACATGGCGTTAACATCTGCTTTTGTCGAGGGGTGGAAGCCGGACATGAACTCATTTCACATGCTTTTCAGGGAGATGACCGTCCTATTGCACGATGCTGAGATGATTCTTGGAATTCCTATTGTTGGTGGCTCTGTTGCTAGTACCATTTTGGTGGAGGCCATTCAGGAAGCAAGGGCTGAACTGCTTGGGAAAGACGTGGAGTCCTTCCTCAGGGAAGACTGGAACGGGGATAATATTGATGGCCAAGCATTGATGGCGAGGTGTGTAGCGGCAGGTCAAAGCGATAACTTCCAATTCATGTACTACATGTTGACCCTGTTTTCATCAACTTTCTTTGTTGATAAGACTGGGACTAAGGTAAGAGCCAACCTGCTCCCTGTAGCTGATTCGCAGTTATCCTGGGGCTCGACGGCCTTTGTCAATTTGTATCTACAATTAGGAATTGCCTCCAGGGCTAAGGCACGCGGCCTGTGTGGATGTTGCACGCTGCTGCAAGTATGGATCTACGAGTACTTTCCCATGTTTCAGTCGAGACTGAGTACATTGCCAGCTCTTCTGGGACGTGCCAACCGGTGACACTCAGGGGAGAAAATAGGGAAGGATACTCAGCGACTAGTGACCATCAGGTGTCAATTGGATGCTTTACCGGCTCACCAGGTATGACTATCATGTTTTAAATTAATTGTTATAATTGTAGGTAGATTAGATGCCACATGAATGTTACAATTTTTGGAAACAACTACATGTGGATTGGTTGCCATGTGGACCTGACATGGTCAGGGATGCGAAGGGGAGGACTTATTACCGCGATGTGATTTGATACTTTGAAGTAATGGAGGCGTACATGCTAGACCGTGTTGTGCGCCAGTTCGGTGTCGTACAGGGTATACCGTATAGCATTAGGATTGTGCCAGAACCCTGCTCCAGGCCCGTTGATTCTTCTAGCTATTCAGTGACCTACTCAGGGATGATGCAGTTGACTTTATAGGACATGGCACACGCATAGCACAGGGGTCAGCTAGCCGAGTATCCAATTGCCACTGGTTAATCTGACTGTACCTTGGATTACGAGGAATGGTTCATGAATCATTCTCACTCATTGATCACAATTATGTACATGATGGTACTAGTTGCAGACCATATATAACAAATCTTGATTTACTGGTAAGTTTTCTCTAACTGTTTGCTTTAATTAATTATATTAAATCTAATTGATTCATTATGATAATATGTGTTTCATATATATCAGTTGTTGAATGATATGATGAGCGACTTGGATCTGTTTGACTCTATAACCATTTATGAAATTGTCAATCCGCGTATGAAGGAGTTATTGGCTACCTGGATTCGTCATCGCGAGGAGTATCGCAGACGCCACGATTATGAACCCATTCCCTAGGTGACTGGTTCATTTCCGTATGAACGCACTGTTTTCTTTTAATTTGTTCATTTCTTTAACCGGAACTCTTTGCTAATCTATGTTCATTTTTGTATGCCAAACTCTTTCGTTGGGTCCAATACCATAGCCCTTGTATGATGCAATTCAATTCACTACATTCTGAGAATATATTAAAAAGTGCCGTACACAGTTAGCAAGAATAATAGTCCCAAACAACTATTAATTATGAGGCATGTATGCTTTGTTCCAAGCCACCATCCTCCTACGGAAGGGTAACTCCCAACCAACAACATCAAACTTCCTCCATGTGGTCCACATATTAACCACAGGGGGCATGGGGCAGTTTTCCTTCACATGTATCCTTACAAAATGGCTTGTACTGGCAACATATACAATGTGTAGCTCCCTCCTTGTTCCATCTCGCTCCCGCCCGCTCTCAATGGCAGGATTGTACAACAATAATATGCCGACCCATTCTCTAGAATGTAGTATAAAACTACAACTGTGTTGTAGTAGGTGGCGACAGGAAACATATCCACAATGATCGCAAACCAATGTTCACGTCCACATGGACCTTTGGTGTGGTGTATACGGGTTCTGGCTAATAATTCTCACTACTAGTATGAAATCTATAACCACATTAAAAAATACAAATTTTGTTATATCATCATCGGTAGAACCATATGTAATGAACTAACGTATATCATCATTAGTAGTCCCAAATTATAACGTATTAGTAGTGCCAAATGAACTAACGTATTAGTACAATCATTTTAAACTAAGAAAAATCATCTAACTAAGAAAAATCATCTATCAAACGAACTAACGTATTTTATGTTTCAAATGAACTAACGTATTAGTAGAACCAAATTATAACTAAGATAAATCATCTAACTAAAATAAATCATCTAACTAAAATAAATCATTTAACTAAAATAAATCATTTAACTAAAATAAATCATCTATCAAATTAACGAACGTATTTTATGTTCCAAATGAACTAATGTATTAGTAGAACCAAAATATAACTAAGATAAATCATCAAACAAAGATAAATTAGTAGTACCATATTAATGAACCATATTATTTAACAAATTAGTATTACTATTTTATGAACTACAAAAAATTGCACGTAAATAAGATTAAAAAATGAATAAACTTTAACTAAAATAAATAAATTTAACTATAACAAATCATTAAAACAAAATGCACGTGTAACCAAGATGAAAAAAATAATAATTATAATAAATAAATAAAAAATTATTAAATTTAACTATAACATATCATATAAAAAAATTTCACGTAATTAAATTTAATAAAATTTAACTATCAAAAATCATAAAAACTTAATAAATTTAACTAAAATAAAAACTCAAAAAAATTTCATGTAAATAAGATGAATAAAATTTAACTATAATAAATTATAGTATTAGATAGAATATAAGTCTCTACTTAAACAACTAATAAATTACAAAAATCAACACTTTAATTAAAAAAATACCTCGAAAGACATGGAACTTCCAACAACTAAATTTAGAGTAAAATTTCTGATATTTCTACCCAATGAGAATTTACGGCCTATTTTACAGAATTTTTTTTCACTTTTTCGAATTGAATGGAGTAAATGACATTAAGTGTGGGCAGATGGTACTTAGGAAAAGGAGAACCGAAAATGAGAAGGAAAAGAAAGCTGGAAAAGGGAAAGGAGAACCGAAAATGAGAGAAAATGAGAAGAAGACTAGGAAAGAAAGGAGAACCGGAGGTAATATATGGAAAGGAGAATGGGGAAGGGATTGGGAAGAGAACCGGGAAGGGATTGGGAAGAGAACCGGGAAGGGAATGAGAAGAGAACCTGGAAGGGAATGGGAAGAGAACCTGGAAAGGAGACCTTCCGGGTCAAGGTAAGGCGAACCGGTCAAGGAGACTCGGTTCGACTCTTACCAGGGAGAACAAGCAAGTGTTACGAACGGAGAGTTGGAGACGCGAACGGAGCCGGAGAAAAATTGGAGAGCCGGAGAAGAGAACAGAGTCGGGGAAGAACGGGAGAGCCGGAGAAGAGAACGTGGCCGGGGAAGAACAGGAGAGCCGGAGAAGAGAAGGGGCCGAAGAAGAGAAGGAGGCCGGAGCAGAGAAGGGAACCAGAGAAGAAATTGAGAGCGGTGGTCAGGGAAGGGAACGAGAACGGAGGCCTGAGAAGGGAAGGATAACCGGAGCAAGGGAAGAAGAGGAGAGCGGGGGCCGGGGAAGGGAAGGAGAACGGGTGGGAGAAGAAAAGAAGAAGGGGCCGGAGAAGAAGAAGTAGATGCTGCCGGGGAAGAAGAAGAAGATGTTGCTGGGGAATCCGAGGAAGACGTTGCCGGAGAAGAAGGGGAGACACTGCCGAAGAAGATTATGCTGCCGGAGAAGACGCCGGTTGCCGGAGAAAACGAAAACGAATCCACCACCGCCTGATCACCGTTGACCGCTGCTGACCGCCGCCGTTGACCGCCACCAGCTGGCGGCAGCGCTAACCACCACTTGCCAAGCTGTTAATTAACATTGACCAGCCATTAATTATCAATTAATGGTTAATTTAATACTAATGTTAATATAATTAATTGTCATTGATTTACAAATTCATTTAAATTAATATAAAATACATGAGTATTTAAATTGTATAAAATACAAGGCATAATTAAGTAAAATACAGGGTGCGATATAGCAATCCATTGTTTTAAAATGCAATTGTTATTATTGTCCCAATTGGATTCTTGAACACTGCACTAAAATACACATCGAAAATCCAGTAAACCGTTAACATAATATTTTGGTTTTAAATATTAAATAAAGGAAGTATGTTTTGCAATACTCCACACATTTCAAGTTTTCATAGGAGTAAACCATACAAAACTCGAAGTCATCCAAAAATCTTTGTGCAAATGATAACCTTTCCAAGTCCCTCGGGAAGATGTAATAAGATATCAAAAATATTATTCATTATATTTTTTCTAGTTTAATATTTTTAGGAGAATAACATTATACTCTTTTTTTAATGGGGTTTTTAATGTCATAGTGTGATCATTTGTAATTTAATTCATTTTAGAATAAAGCTCATTAACTCAGCCATGTTAGTGTTGGAAGAGTTAATTTTGGTCATGCATTTATTTTAGGGTTTAGAATATTTAGTTCTGATTTGATTATAATTAGATTTGGTAAGATTAGATGAGACAATATTGATTCAAGATTTATCTTGATGAATATAGTTATTTATTTTATGTATTATAGTTAGATATGGTTTTAGCTTCATAAAGCTACCATAAGTCATTCCAATTTTTATTTGTACTAGCCGAATTATACCCTATAAATATAGGAGGTCATTCACGATTATTGAAAACCACTATCATCATTCAGAAATATAAACCTTTGAATTCATACTCTTGTTGCTTGCGAGCTTCTTCTATTGTTGCTTAGGCTAGTTAAGTATCAATAAACCTTGTAATCTGAACCTGAAAACTAGTTAGAGAGCAAGTCGAGATTAGGCGTACCCGAGGGCTAGACACCTGAATTTTGTACGAGATAGTGCAGGTTTGCAGATCCCTTCACTAGATCAAATATATTAATTCTGCAATCGTGAGTATTCGCAAGGAAATTCATATCAGTTGGTATCAGAGCAAAGCGAAAGATCATTGGACGAGTTCATCAACAAGGATTTTGAGTTTTGTTGGAATTTATTTTCAAAAAAAAATCATCAAGTAACTGCCGCCGCCAGACATCTCGCACCGCCGCCGCCATTTAGCTCCGTTATCTTTGACGCCCCGCCGCTGCTCTCCTTCGTCTCCATCTCCGACAATCTCGCCGCCGCACTGCCAGTCTCTTCTCCGTTATTGACTGCCCTAAGTTCTCCGTTCAGCTTCATCTAATCGCAGCAATCTTTTGCCAGCAACAGCTTTCTTGGCTAGTTCCCCATTTTCCCGGCGATCTCCTCGGTGTTTCACTTCAGAGCCACTAGCGCCACAACCAACTGCACTTGCTTTGTTGATCTCCGGCGTGTGTCTGTAATCCTAGTTCAGCGCAGAAGGAAATTCCGGCGAAGAGACAACCCATTAGCGTAGAACACTCTGCGCGTAACACACACGCACGAGCCACCAGCAAGGCGAGTGAATTTCACTCGCGTGTCTCTTGAAGGCGCATTTGCCACACGCGCTCAACAGGAGCTCTCACTAGATATTGAATTTACTGCGATCTGATCAGTTTTTTTGCAACTTACTTGAATTTATCGCCGGCTTGTCCCTTTTTTGTGAGTTGAAGGCATTTTTTTGTCCAATCAGCGTCTAGTCACCATTTATTAGCAGAATTCTGCAGGGATGGCATGGGACGTTTATATACATTTATTTTTAAAGACCGTTCACGTTTCGAGGACGGAACTTTTTGACCACAGAGGGGATGATATGATATCAAAAATATCATTTATTATATTTTTCTTAGTTTAGTATTTTTAAGAGAATAACATTATACTCTTTTTCCCACTGATTTTTTTAATGAGATAGTGTGATCATTTGTAATTTAATTCATTTTAGAATAAAGCTCATTAACTCAGCCATATTGGCGTTGGAAGAGTTAATTTTGGTCATGCATTTATTTTAGGGTTTAAAATATTCAGTTCTGGTTTGATTAGAATTATATTTGGTAAGATTAGATAAGATAATATTCATTCAAGATTAATCTTAATGAATATAATCATTTGTTTTAGGTATTCTAGTTGGATATGGTTTTAGTTTCTTAAAGCTGTCATAAGTCATTCCAGTTTTTATTTGTACGGGCCGAATTATATCCTATGAATAGGGGAGGTCATTCACGATTTTTGAAAACCACTATCAATATTCAGAAATATAAACCTTTGAGTTCATACTCTTGTTACTTGTGAGCTTCTTCCATTGTTGCTTAACCTCGAGGGCTAGTTAAGTATCAATAAACCTTGTAATCTGATCACGATAGCTAGTTAGAGGCAAGTCGAGATTAGGCGTACCCCGATGACTAGACACCTTAATTTCGTGCGAGATAATACGAATTTGCAGATCTCTCACTAGATCAAAGATATTAATTCCGCAATCGCGAGTATTCGCAAGGAGATTCATTTCAACGTGAATATGACATCGTTGCTGGTAGCTGTGGATGGAAAAAGGTTGTCATGCGTTTGGCCACGATATCCTTCTGCAGCATTGTGTTTAATGATCTTGAAAAGCGCCAGCTTCTTAATAGGTTGATGGCTCCGTAAATCTCATCAGGTATTCTCATGGAAGTGGAGAGCTTGATCCAATTGTGCATAGTCAAGCGAAATCGGATGCAATTGTGCATGATATTATATATGGATGCAAATATGGAGAATGCATTCACGGAATGCGTCCTCGTTATTTTTTATTTTTTTTCTGCATGTAATTTAGAGGACGCATTCCATGAATGCGTCCTCGAATTTTATTTATTTATTTTAACAATTGTTTGAAGAGGACGCATTCATGGAATGCGTCCTCAAAGTTTGACAATTACATTGAAAAAAGATTCTTGTACTTCGTGGCTAAATGATATATTACGGACACAAGTCCACTTTTAAATTAAAGTAATTACTCCCTCTGTCCAACCTGCACACTTTACTATTTGATATTATTTAATATCAAAGTTTGACAATATATATGAGTAAATATATAAGTAATAATATTATAGTATATGATATTGATGGATTTGTTATAACAAGTAGTTTCTCAAAAGTAATTTTTTGTTTACCGTTATTATACATAGTTAAACACATTAACGTTTAGATAAGTTTTTTTATGAGTGTAAATTTTTTTTCGTATATATTGCTTATATATATAAATTTCGTATATATTACTTATATATAACAATTTTTTTGAAGAGGACGCATTCATGGAATGCATCCTCACTTTTTTGTAAAATTTTGACAATTGTTATATTATTACTGAGAGCTTGAATGCGTTCCAATTGTTAAATTGTTTCTTCTGAGAGCTTTAACAATTTTAACAATTCAATATATTATATTATTAATGTACATAAACAAATTTTAGTTTCACATTTTATTATTAAAATATATAAATGGTAATTTGAATCAATAAAATATATAATTTGTAAATTATTCTTCATATATATATTTTTGGGTGAATATAGTGCATTCGTAGAATGCGCCCTCAATTTTTTTAAAATTTTTGTACCGAATTGTTTATAGGACCTCATGAATTTATTTTTTAAAATAAACAAATGTGTTTATTTTATATGTTTAATTTTTTTAAATACTGTTTGAATTATACCTTTTTTAAATCAGTGTTATTAAAAACGGGTATTGAATTTGACATGTATATTATTATTGTACATTTTTTTAGTCCCACATTTTATTAGTAAAATATATAAATTGTAATTTTAATTAGTAAAATATATAATTTGTAAATTATTCCTTATATTTTTTTTGGGTGAATATAGTGCATTCGTAGACTCGTTTTTGTTTTATGTTATTCTAAAAATAACAGTAATATATAGTAGGAATGAATATAATTAAACATAAATATACAATATGTGGAGGGGATGTGTCAAACGTAAATTAGTGTTAAATGTCATCATGTAATCTAATAAACATAAATGATTATTTTGCATGAGGACAATGCGTTTTACTGATTCAAATTCGTACACGGTCCTACTCGAATCGTGCAGCTTGTAAAGCACAATCTTGTAAAATATATACTGATTCAAAAGTTGTCAGTGAGGACGCATGAGGACAATGCGTCCTCATGCCAAGTCCAAATAATCAAGCGGTCAAAGACTTTAAAAACAAAATTAAACGGAGGACGCATTCCGGCAATGCGTCCTCTTCTTCCCCTGACGAAAAAAAAAATTAATGTACTGAGGACGCATTTGCCAAATGCGTCCTCAGGCAAACTGAACCAAAAAAAATTGGAAAACATAGATAACGCATTGTGCTAATGCGTCCTACACACTTGCATCCATGGGTAGGCACTGTAGCCATAGATATAGAATTTTCCCCATGGGAGTGTTGAAGTTGTGGGTGAAGGGATGTAAGATCATTGTACTTGATGTGCATGGACAAGTGGACCCGTATATCTCTGCTTGTTGTCTGCCAGCCGAACGTCTTCACCGGATAGATCTGGTGATTTTCCTATCGTCGGGTGCAGCTAAGCCTCTGCCCTGCCAGATCTGTAGATCTCTGCCGGTCGGCTCGGGCGCTGACCGACTTGGCTTTGGTTTAGTCCGATCGTTCATCTTTGTTTGGATGTCGATCGGCGTCTGCAGATCGCCAACCGGTTTCTACGCTGGTCGGCCAGATTTGTATGTCCGTTTGGTCGCAGTGGTGGTGTCCGGGGAACTTCGATAGCAAAGGCGAATGGATGGAAAGTAGATAAACGAAGGTAGTGGGGGAAGGCTACCGGCTGGTTGATAGCGGCAACAGCCTCCCCAATCTAGGATTTTTAAGTTTTGCTTGTTGAGGAGAGGAGGGAGAGCTTTTCTAGTCGTCCTTTCAAAAAGGGGATTGCGGGTAAAAAAGGGGTTGTTATATCACGTTCTGTATTATACTAGGTTACACCCTAATACGCATATAGATGTATAATACTAATTTTAAAATTTTAAAATAAAACAAAAAGAAACCAAAAAGAAAAACAATAATACTGCCGCGCCAGAACCACCGCAGGACCTCCGCGGCCACCGCCCTGCCACTGCTGCCGCCAGCACTACCATCGCCACCGTCGGCACCGGAACCACCACCACCTGAGAAACCTCTGGTCCGGCAACAGGAGTGGGTCGATTAGAACCGTGCGACGAGAGTGGGCCGAAGAGGGTGGGCCGATGAGAATGGGCCGACGGGAAAGGCATGGAAGGACGGAGGAGAACCAGAAGAAAAAAGAAAATGGGAGAAGGAAGGAGAAGATCCTGGCCGGGGCGATGGAACGAGAACCGGGTAACGAGATTCGGGCAGGGGCGAGGAACCACGATCCGCGCGACGAGAATTGGGCTGGGCCGGGGCGACGAGAATCGGGCTGGGAAAGAGGAGAATAGGGCGGGGAAAATGAGAGTTGCCGGAGGAGGAGAACGGGGATGGCGAGGACTGGGACGGGGATGACGTGGACGTGGATGACCTGAGGAACACTGGAGAATGGGAGAATGACCGGCGAAGGAACACCGGAGAAGACGAAGTTGGCGAGCGCGACGGAGAAGAAGAAGACGAAGTCGGCGGCCGGGAAATCAGATTTGACAGAGAAGACGACAAAGAAGACGAAGTCGACGACTGGATTTGATGAAGAAAACGGCGGGAAAGCCAAGGATAATGCGTCGGAGAAGACACTGGAATCCGACGCACTGATGGCCATCTCTGTCGCCGGCGAAGCATCGCCGTCCGCCGTACTCCACCTCTGGCAAAATCACCGTCGGCCACAGTGTACCACCACCGCTGGAAAATACCACCAGTGGCGGTGGTATTGTGTTTAAAAATTAATTTTATTTAATATTATTTTAACATAATTTAATTATTAAATTAAATTAAAAATAAATATTATATATTAAATAATATAAATACATGACATAATTAAATAAAATACAAAACGTAATATAACAAATGATGTATCTGCAAAAGAATCGCTACACATAACACAATACTCTGTCTTCCTTCAGAAAAGGTTAAAAGTACAATAAGTTAAATAAAAAAAGGCGGTAAATCATAATATCAAAAGAACAAGAATAAAACAGAATACTAGGCATCGTTCCAAATTCTGTATTGCATTTAATTTAGAGCAAAGTGCATATATGACCTTATATAATTGACGAAAGTGCAAATATAATCCTGTGATAATTAAAAGTGCAAATATAACCCTAAATATTTAAGTTATGTGCATATATAACATTTTTTTAGCAATTTGAGGCTGGAATTAGATGAAAAATCAATTTTACCCCTATAAATTTTTTATAAAAAATGAAAAATGATGAAGTTACTATTATACCCTTCTCTCCTTCCCCTTCTCTTCGTTTTCTCTTTCACTGAAATTATCGATCGCCACCCAATGCTCCCTCTTCCCCTGAAATTCTCCAGCCCTCAAATTTTATCCAATCCCCAGTTCCTCTCTCATTTTCCCCTTTCTATCTCACAGACCCTCGTCTAGATTCCGAGCTGATAAACCGCGCCACCATCAAAACCTCTTTGTTTCTATTGCCAAGAGCTTCTCCGAAACCGATCTCGTTGCATTTCCAAAACCGATGCAATAGCAAGAGTATTCCTCTCGAGCTTCGGCGTTGACGCCGTTTACGACGGAAATAACAAGATTCTGTTCTTAGGCATCTCCAAAAGCATCGCCGCCAACATTGTCTCTCACCGGAAATCCGTGCCAGAGCTATACGCCTCTGTTAAGGTTATACACGGCTATTTTTTCATTGACTCAATTTTGGTATGGCTTGGTCAATTTTAGTTTCTTTTGGATGAATGGGTTTTGCGTTCATAATGATTAGCAATGGCATAGTTGCAGATACTGTTGAAGTTAGGTTGGGGTCAAGCATCTACAGTTTTGGTAGTTTAGGAGCTTCAGCGGCGCTTGATGTAGGCTCGGTCCAATTCCAATTCATCTCTCCAATTCTGGAGATTGTGGTGGTGCTGGAGGGATGGACCGGTGGCCAGGAGGTGATGGACTGATGGCTGGCGGCGGGAGATGGCCGGAGGTGAACATGGCGGCGGATTGGAGGTGGCTAGAGGGTAGTTTGTGGGGCATTTTTGTCTTTTTAAATTTTGTATTAGGTTAAAAGGGTATTTTGGTTATTTTCGATCGGTCAATGGCCGGAAATGATCAGTCAATGCCGGAATAGTGACTTTAGGGTTATATTTGCACATATGTATAATAGTTAGTGTTATAGGCGATCACCGCTCGCCCTCAGCGGCTCACACCAGCCGACACCACAGCCATCATGTGGGAGGTAAGTCACGGTAGCCCAGCACCAGAACTATTGGGGGCAGTCATACTCGGTGCCCATTAGGAAGCCCAAGCAGCCCTTGGCCCAAAGGCCAAGTTAACTCAGGGCATTCCCACACGGTGCCTGCCGAGCGTCGAACCACTGACCTCGTGAAAGGCCACCCAACTCCCAACCACTGGGGTACACCCGCGGGTGTTAATAGTTAGGGTTATATTTGCACTAAAAAATAACTCAGGGTTATATTTGCACTTTCTCCAACATATAGGGTTATATTTGCATATTACCCTTTAATTTATTAGGATCCCTGTTTTTCTATTCGAATGGTTTTTTAAGAATAGTAGTAAAGTCCGTCTCTTGAAAGACGGTCTTTTCATAAGTCACGGAAAAATCAAGGTTCAAACTGTAAATTAGAAGAAATGAATATAAAATTTTTGGGTTATATGAATCGAGTTATAAACTTTATAATTACTATATGTTGCATATTAAAGTTTTAATATTACAACTAAGATCGTTTATCTTTTATTATTCTAATTAAACCTCATCTTTCCATAAGTTTATAGAAAGACGATCTTTCCCAAGAATTTATCATAGTATATTATTTAAAATAAAATTTCTTTAATTTTATCTGCTCAACTTATGTTTCTTTCAATTTATTTGTACTTCATTATATTTTAATTTAGTTCAACTTATTTTTAATAAAACGTCATATTAATATTATTTAAATTAATTTTGTTTATTATTTTCCCTTTTCAATATGTTTAGCTTTGATTTAGTTCAGTAGAGTACTCACCCGTTCCATCAGTAATGACATATTTACTTTTTCAAAGTCAAATTTAGTAAATTTTGACCATAAATATAAATTAATGTATATATAATAAATATATCATGTGAGATATTGTTGAATTCATCCTAACATATATTTTCTAAATATTAATTTTCTATATAAAATTGATATATATATATATATATATATATATATATATATATATATATAGGTAGAGATATTGATGATCAATTATGATTATTGAAAAAGTAAATTTGTCATTACCGTTGGAACATAGATAATATCCGTTTGGAAGAATTTTAACTCAATTTACCGTACTCATTCTATAATTTTAGATTCATTTTTAATTGAAGCGTCAGTTTAGGCAAAGTTGGGAAAAAACGTCTGTCTATATGTTTATGGAAAGATGGAATTTTATTGAAATAATAGAAAGGTAAAAGGTTTTAGTTGTAATATTAAAATTTATTATACACGTATTAGTTATAAAATTTATAATTTAATTCATACAACCTAAAATTTTTATTCTCATTTATTTTAATTTACACTTTAAATTTTGATATTTTCATTACTTATAGAAATATCGTGTTTGAATTATTTTAAGGACGAGAAGCTAAAAAATAGGAGGGAGTACAAACTTCAGGGATATCTCTGTAATTTCACCCTTCCCATTTCCCTTTCAAATGGCAACTTTCCAAATTTAGCACACGCCATCGTCGGAGCTCCCCCGCCTCTGATCCTCCACCGAAACACACACACACACACAGCACCGAAACACACACAGTGAAAGACCAAAACGATGTCGTGTTTAGCATCCTGCTGCGCGTCTCTGACATGCGGGCTCTGCACTTCCGTGGCCTCCGGGATCAGCAAGAAGTCAGCTAGGATAGCTTACTGCGGCATATTTGGGGTCTCTTTGGTCATTTCTTGGGCTATCAGAGAAGTTGGAACTCCAATTTTGCAGAAATTCCCATGTAAATTGCTTGAATTGGTCTTTTCTTTTGTTTTTGATGTTAAAGATTTGATCTTGATAGCTTGATAGCTTGGTTGCGTGAACTGTGAAGTTAAGTGAATCTTGATTTATGGTTTCTTGGGTTATCAGAGAAGTTGGAAATCCACTCTTGCGGAAATTCCATGTAAATTTGTTGAATTGCCCTTTTCGTTTGTTTTTTATGTTAAAGATTTGATCTTGATAGCTTGGTTGCGTGAACTGTGAAGTTAAGTGAATCTTGATTTATGGTTTCTTGGGTTATAGGAGAAGTTGGCACTCTACTCTTTCCGAAATTCCCATGTAAATTGCTTAAATTGCCCTCTTCTTTTGTTTTTGATGGTAAAGATTTGACCTTGACAGATTTTTTGTGTGAACTGTGAAATTATGCGAGTCTTGATTTATAGTTTCTTGGGTTTTATGATGTGGAATTGTTTCCTTAGTGATTTTGTTTAGTATACTTCAATCTGATTCAGGTAAAAAATGTTTGAATTCGGTTGATGTTTAGGCTGGAAGAGTTATAGTGTGGGATATGGTTAGATTTGTCGCAATGTATACTTCCTTTGTTGTTTAATATTGGTGCATTTACCTTCTGCCCGTAATTTAAGGAGAGTGGAAAAGCAAAATGGATTATCGTAATTTAAAGGGGGAAATGGAGAAGGACTGTATTTGATGAAAGAAAATGGGCTTTTGATAATTTTGAAGTAATCTCATTTTTCTGTCAAAGATAGATGCTCTAAAGAAAGATGGAAGTATTTTCAAACTTGTATCTTGTGAACTCGACTCTGAAATATAGTGGTCGATAAAAGTACTGTGTGAGTTGTTTTGTTTTTTTTGGGTAGATTTGTAGAGTGAAGACTTCTCTATAACGGGAACGTGTTCTCCATGCAGGGAATGATTCAGGGGATCATTCGAAAGAATGGTTTCAAATGCAAGCAGTTCTCCGTGTTAGCCTGGGGAACTTCTTGTTCTTTGGAATTCTTTCCCTTATAATGATTGGTATCAAGGATCAAAATGACAAGCGTGACTCTTGGCATCATGACGGATGGCTTATCAAGATGGTGGCTTGGGTTTTACTTGTGGGCTTGATGTTTGTCATGCCAACTGTTGTTATAACAGTTTACGGTTAGTTCCCAACCAGCTTCTGAAGAAATACGATGCCATTAGTTAGTTTTTGTTGTTTTTGTGTTTGGTTTTTGCAAGAATTGTAAAGTGGACCTTCCATTTTTGTATGAGTACTTTCAGAAACACATTCTTTTCCCTCTAACAAAGCACCATAAATGAATCACTATCTTTTGGATTTGACAATGGCATGTTTTTGTCTGGATGCAATGTCATTGCTTAAGAATGCTTAAACATGATCTGCTTACTGTATTATGAATGTTGAGGAATTTTTAAAAATATTTCACAAATGACTTCTCTTTGCAGGAGTTCTTTCAAAATTTGGGGCAGGGTTGTTCTTATTGGTTCAAGTTATACTCTTGTTAGATGCTACACATTCGTGGAATGATTCTTGGGTTGCTAAAGACGAGCAAAAGTGGTTGGTTCAAGATTTTATCCTTCAGTTATAACTACCCTCCTCCTCTCCTCCTTCCGAGTTTCCGTATTGATCCTTGTGTATTGGCTGATCTTTATTATAGGTACATTGCTTTGCTGGTGATATCTGCAGTATGCTATATTGGAACCTATGTGTTTTCCGGACTTCTGTTTATCTGGTTCAATCCTTCTGGCCACGATTGCGGTCTTAACATCTTCTTCCTTGTTATGACCATGGTTCTTGCGTTAGCATTTGCTGTCATTGCATTGCACCCGGAGGTAAAGAAATGACGTTTCTTTCTTTGCTTTCTTTACACAATAACAGCTGATGCTTATGTTTTAGTCGCACGATGAAGTGATCAGCGAGAACTATTTGATAAGGAACTGACTATTTGTACTTGTGGACAGGTCAACGGTAGCCTCTTACCAGCTTCTGTTATATCCATTTACTGTGCTTACGTGTGCTACACTGGTCTCTCAAGTGAACCTCGAAACTATGTCTGTAATGGTCTCAACAAATCAAAAGTAGTTACAGTCGGTACTCTTCTTCTCGGGATGCTCACAACTGTTCTATCTGTTCTGTATTCCGCCCTTCGTGCTGGATCTTCTACAACTTTCTTATCGCCACCTTCTTCACCCAAAGCAGGTAACAGCAAGTTCAGTCCTGTTCAATTCAATTCTTCTAGCTAGTTTAGTTATTGAAAAATAGATTCACCACTCGCATTAGATGGAATGCTTCTGTTTACAATGTTAAGGCGTGAAATAAGTTGTGAACCATTTTGAACAGGTGGGCAGGCTCCCCTCCTCAAATCTGACGAGTTAGAAGCTGGGAAAGATAGTTCATCGGGAGCTGAATCGCGACCAGTGAGTTACTCCTACTCGTTCTTCCACCTTATATTTGCTCTAGCTAGTATGTACTCGGCTATGCTTCTTTCCGGGTGGACAGACAGCTCTGAGAGCGCTGATCTGATAGATGTCGGGTGGACATCAGTTTGGGTTCGCATCGGGACTCAATGGGTCACTGCCGGACTGTACATCTGGTCACTGGTGGCCCCGCTGATCTTTCCTGATCGTGAATTCTACTAGATCTTTTCTCGATCATGAAATGTTAGTATGTTTGTTTATTATGCGAATGCTGTTCGCAGTGATGTAAATCGTCCTACACGAGAAAATGTAGCTTGTTCTTGTCATGTAGAACAGATGATGATTCTTAGTTTGTAATGTTCATATGATTGGTGATGTTTGGCCTTTATGTAATTTGTCTTGGTTTTGGACATTGAATCTGAATCATTCCAAAGATTAGATCTGTACCATTTAGGAAGCAACCTGTGAAAGAAGTTAAAATCATTGAAGATTCCCACCTCTTAACTTTTGGATTTAGGGTTTGGTGTTCGATTAATGCACAATTGTAAAAGTCGATAGTCTGTTTGTAGTCGAGGCACACGCCTTAGTCCGTTTAACTTATAAATATAGCCTTTTTTTCATCCAAATTAGTGAGAATTAGACTATCGTTTATGGCAAAATCTTAGTAAATGCGATTTTTTCATAAATTTATGCAAAGATGGAGTTTAATTAGAATAATACTCCCCATGTTTCTTTAATAGTGGCACATCACTTTTGGTGTTAGAATTTAGGAGATGCTTAATGAGTGGATGAAATTGAATTGAAAGAAGAAAAAGCAAAATGAGTGATGTAATAACCTTAAACTTGCCATAAATAGAAAGTGTCAATATAAAAGAAACATCCAAAATTAGAAAGTGTGCCACTATTAAAGAAACGGAGGGAGTAAAAGGTAAAAGTTCTTAGTTGCAATATTAAAAATTTTATTATACGTGTAGTAGTTATAAAGTTTATAACTCGATTCATACAACCCAAAAATTTTATCTTCATTTATTGTAATTTGCACTTTAAACCTTGGTATTTCCATGACTTATAAAAAAATCGCTTTTCAAGAAACGCACTCATTGTTTATTCCTAAAATACACTTTGGGATACTTTTGCAAATGAAAACAAGAAAAACTGGGTTGGATCTAAGGTTATTCAGCATTTTTAGCCACTTTTCAATGTTTTTATGTGGGAGTTCTATGCATCTCATTATACACCAATATGAGTATATTTTATGCAAATGGACTACATTAGTATCTTACATTTGTCATTATTTTCACACTCAACTACTTTTCTTTCATTATTGTCTTATTTGAGATATTGTATGCATTAGAGTATCTTATTAGAATTTGAGATACTTTATGAATTGGATTATCTTAATATGTCATTAACCTTCAGATGAGATTTCCAAATCACATTACCATATCACATTACATGTGCAACAATATCTTGTGATGGAAACAGAATATTGTAATCACAAAATACGATGTATTATAATGGTATACTACAGTTGCTCATTCATCCAAATATTTACACGTGTCGATTTAGTTTGTTACAGCTAACATACGTAGATGTTTCACGAGAAAGTTGTTTTCCTTCCAACTACCATATTACGTTGTATGATTACACCAGAAGTTTTCCGCTCCTTCACGTGTGTCGCGCAACATAACAATGATAAAAAAATGCAATCATGAGAGGGAAAAAAAAGTTATAAAATGGAGTAAGATCAAAGAAATGAGAAATCCCATTTAATTTGTCCTGTGTTGACTTTCAAGAAACAATCACCGCGGTAACGTGCGCCGCTCCGCCGTCCACCCTGCTAGCGTGCGCACATCGCAATCCCCTTCTAATTCCTCCCCCAAAAGATGAACTAAAAACCGAAAACCCAAATCCGCCGCTGGTGTCTAACATGCGCCACCACCTCCTGTTCTCCTCCACCGCCTCCGCCGCCGCCATGCCGCCGTCCTGCCGAAAACCCCCGACGTGCCCCCACACTTGCGCCGCCGCGAACTCCCTCTGCAAGCACTCCCCCTCCGCCACTCTCGACCTCCTGATCCTCATCCTCGTACTCTTCGCAGCCACCTTCCTGATCGTCTCCTACTTCTCCTACATCTTCCACTCCCTCTCCCTCCTCCTCCCGCCCTTCTCCCTCTCCTCCCTCGCAGCGGCCGCCGTCGCCCACCTCCAGGCGCAGCCCGTCTTCTACTCGTCCCTCTTCGTCTCCGCCCTCACCGCCTTCGCGCTCTTCGAGATCTGCTGCGGTGCGCGATCCCGGAAGTGCGGGAGGGCCGCCTGCAAGGGGCTGAAGAAGGCCATGGAGTTTGATCTGCAGCTGCAGGGGGAGGAGTGCCTGAAGCCCGCCGGGAAGGCCCACCGGGCCGTGAGGGACATTGATGAGTTGCCGTGGAAGGGCGGGTCGGAGTTGAATCCGGACTACGAGTGCCTCCGGGCCGAGCTCAGGAAGATGGCGCCGCCCAATGGGCGGGCCGTTCTGCTGTTTCGGGCCAAGTGCGGGTGCCCGGTTGCGAAGTTGGAAGGATGGGGGCCCAAGCGCGGCCGCCGGCAAAAGAAGTGAGCTCTTAGGTTCTTGTTCTGATGCGTTTCTTGTTGCTAGAAATGTGTGCTGGGTTTAAGGTTTTGGACATCGGATTAATACTAGTGGGATTTGCTGATGAGATTAGTTTGATAGCAATCGTTGCAGTAAATGATTTACCTATATCTGTTTAAGTGCATTTCTTGATCAGAGTACTACTAGTGGAATTTGCATATGGAGAAGAATGCTATGGGGATTAGTTCGAGAGTTATTGTTGCACTGGATGATTTACCTGTGCCTTTTTCAATATCTGTTTTAGTGCATTTCCTGATTGATGATAAGAGTGTAAACTGCTAGTAATTTGCTTGTGCTGTTCGATTTTATACTCTAGAGTATAGTGTGTTAGTTGCGCTTCTCTTGTTCTATTATCGTTGCTTTCACCGTTTTGGTGTGGATAGAGAGCCCGGAGTGAGTATAAAGTAGAGCGGGTAGTTTTTGTTGAACAGAGAAACGTATGACTTAGTAGATTGGAGTGTCGGTATAAATAACAGAGCTTCTATAGTTGTGTACTTGAAGAATAACTTATTTGGCACATTCGAATAGAAAATCTCACGTCTCATTGCATCTTCTTTGGTAAAATGCGTTCTGATGTGAGTTTACAGTAGAATTGGAAAATTAGTGCAGCCATTTAGAATACAGTAGAACAGGATTATGAATTGAAAAGAAAGAGGCTTAAGGTTACTGTTTGCTAGGCTTTAGGCTGGTAAATTGAGTTGATGTTTTTGAAGAGCCGGCGGGGATGTAAATAGACTCCAATTTTGTTACGAGTCTCTTGTTTTTGCTTGATTTTCCTTGTTCTGTGTTATGCTTGATGTCGGGGGGGTCCTTGTTCTAGTTCTAGTTCTAATTGTTTTGCAACATAGGATGTCTTTGCTTCTATTTGTTTTTCTGAGGTGTCTCATACACAAGTCTGTTGATGTCCAACTATCTATGGTACCCTTACATCCTAAGTGTAGAATCATTACACGGAATACTTGTTTTCATGCGTCATTGTGTATTGGAAACAATGTTAGAACACTCGTTAGGTGCAGCGCATTGTTTGAATTAGTACTCTCCCTAGCAATTATGATGAGTTTTTTCCCGAATGTTCTTCTACTACCTGTGGCACCTTGTAAGCTGTTACGAGATTGCCTTTCTGTGTGTTCCCATGTTTCCGTTTATGGATAGCTGATCGATGTCTGAATCGTTGACTTGCAGGAGTCTGGCTCTGTGCAATGACCATCACTGACTGCTCGTGATGGTGGCCATGGTGGGCACTGATCGTGTCGTCGTCATCATCATCATAGTATATGTTCTTCTTTAGAGGATGTCATTTTCCAGCTTTAGATCTTCTCATTCTGGAACACATGTACTCTCTCTAGGAAACAGACCTTATTTCTGAACTTTTTAGAAACAAACACCTGTAAGAAAAGAACATATACCAAATGAAGGGGAAATAAATGACAGTATAAATTATAGTGGACAACTTTCTTCAGTTATTTCCTCTGTTTTCTTGAATTAGAACATTAAAGCTGGCATTATTTAAAGAGTAAAGTGCTCACATGACCCCTATGTTTTGTTCATATGTGCCAATATGACCATGCAAGATCAGAAAGTGCTATTGTAACCCTATGATTTGCTCGAGTTTTGCTAATATAACCCTCGAGGCCTGAATTTGGTCGAATTTCTATGAATTGACTATTATACCCCTGATATAAAAACAAAAAAAATCTGAAAATGTGAAAGAACTGTAATGCCCTCATTGTCTATTAATCACAAATATTTTCCATTTTCCCTTTTCATCTTCTGGAGCTCACTTCTACGCAGTCTTCTTGAGCTCCTCCTCATCTTCTCGAGCCGAATCTTCCACTTCTCTTCTCCTTCTTCTCAAGGTCTCCACTTTCCGGCATTTGCTAAATGGCGACGGAAAATGGTGCCGGATAGTGGCGTATGTCTTTGGGTTTAGGGTTAGCGATTTAAAATGGTGGGGCTAGTTGTACGGATCGAGCGGGGAAAGGGGATGGTCACGGTGGTGGCAGGTTTCGACCAAAACCCGATGGTGGTGGCG
Source organism: Rubia yunnanensis (assembly GCA_037428765.1). NCBI lineage: Eukaryota > Viridiplantae > Streptophyta > Magnoliopsida > Gentianales > Rubiaceae > Rubia > Rubia yunnanensis. Next base: position 3,594,856 of record CM075065.1, on the reverse strand, counting down.
GGGGCGATTAGGGTTAGCGACGATTAGGGTTTGCGCCACCGTGGTAGGGTTCATCTAGGTCGATGTGGTTTCACAGGGGTGGCAAATCGACAATTTCTAGTAGAGGTGGCGTGGCGGCGTACTGGTGGTGGGCTGAGGTTGGAGGTTGTGGTGGTTTGGGTATGGGGCTGAGACCGACAGTGTACTGGTGTCAAATAGGGGCGTGATGGTTTGGATATGGGGTTGAGATCAACGACGTACTGGTGTCGAACAGGGGCGTGATGGTTTGGGTATGGAGGTGTTTGGCGTGGCAGCATACTGGTGTAATCGCGGTGGTTTGCGCCGTTGTGGTAGGGCTCCGGCGAGTGGTCGAATTCGGTGCGAGGCTCAAGTGGTGGCAGGACATTGTTTAGTGGTGGGCGGTGGGTAACTGTTTTAGCGTGTGGTGGCGGGTAGCTGAGCTAGGCGGAGCGGTGTGGTAGCGGGTGCTGAGCTAGGCGGTGGTGTGGCAGAGGCATAGATTTGTAGTGGAAATCTCGAAGGGGATGTCGCCGGATTTGCAATTTCCTTTTTCTTTTGTATCGGATTCCGGCAGTGGCGGTGGCGGAGCGGCGGCAATCCGACGGTGGTGGTGGTGGAGCGGCGGTGACCCGAAGGTGGTGGTGGCGGAGGCGGAATGATTGGAGATGGTGCTAAGGCGGTTTTGAAGATGAAGAATGGGGGGTATTCTTGTCTTTAATTTTTTGTTTTAAGACTAGGTGTATTTTAGTCCTTTTGTATTAGGTCAATGCCTGAAATTACAAAGTCAATGTCGGAACAATGCCAAAAGGTTATATCGGCACTTCTGATGCAAATCATAAGGTTACAATAAAACTTTCTGATCTTGCATGGTCATATTGGCACATATAACCAAAATATAGGGTCATATCAGTTTTTTGCCCTTATTTTATTGGTAACATCAAAGTTGGTGGTATTATACAAATACCCCTTGTGGAAACGAAATTGAGGGTGTGATTTTGATCTTTCAAAAGAATAATACTCGACACCCAAGTTTGGACCAAGATTTTCACTTTGATCTTGTATGTTGATAAATCCTTACGTTTCCTCATATTTTTACGAGATGAAACTGTTCAATTTTTCCAAAGAATACCAAACAGAGCTAATTTGGTCATTTTTTGGATTGTCCAACGCCAGATTTTTCACCGTTAATGTCGACAGAGTTATTTCAACACTTTTATCAATAACTTAGCATTATTATTATTTTAATGCTTTCAAATTTTACAAAATTTTGAAAAAAAATTGTATTTTCAAGACTTATAAAAATGCGGGGTTTATTTAGAATAATAAAAAGGTAAAAAATTCTAGTTGCAACAGTAAAAATTTATTATGCAACGTACAGTAGTTATAAATTTTATGACCCGATTAATGCAACCAGAATATTTTATTTTCATTTCTTCGGATCTACCTTTTAAACTTTAATCTTTCTATGACTTATGAAAATATAGTCTCTTAAGAGACGAACTATTCAAATTTTACACTTTCGTGTAAAATATATTTTAAAAAAGTTTTATAAGGATATCCAAGATACTGACATCGTTTAAGTTTCCCTCCAAAAAGTTTGCTTGTTCGTAACATCGGAAACCTTAAAAACTCCAAAATCTCGAATGGCATCTAATGTTATCCTCTGATGAACATTGCTTTCCGACCCAATTCGCCCCATCGTCTCCTCCACCCAACCCACAAATGCATTTCCTCCACCACCCGCCAAATCACTCCCCTGAATCCGCCCCCAACCGCCGCGGCAGAGAGCCCGACCCGACCCCGAAACCCAGAGAACAGTCACGTGCTCTTCATCATCTCCGCACTGAGAGATTGCAAATCCAATTTGTGGGTACCTCGGGGCCGGAAGCTCCACGGCCACGGGGTGAAATCGGGGCTTGACGGAAGCATATTCGTTCGCAACAGTTTGATCAGCTTTTACTCGAAATGCGGCTGTATTGGCGAAGCGAAGCGGATGTTTGATGAAAGTGAGAATCTTGATTCTGTTTCTTGCAACATTATGGTTGGCGGGTATGTGAAATCGGGGTACTTGAACGAAGCCCGCGAGCTGTTTGATAAAATGCCTGTGAGGAACTGCGTTTCCTTCACTACTATGATAATGGGGTTGGGAAAGAGTGGGCTTTGGCGCGAGGCGATTCGGGTTTTTGAGGGGATGAGGTCTGCAGGGGTGCCTCCGAATGAGGTGACGATGGGGACTGTGATTTCGGCTTTCTTGCAAGTAAATGGTTGGAGGGTTGAGGAGGGGAGGGGACTTCATGGGGTGGTGATGAAGTTAGGGTTGCTCGGGCAAGTTCTTGTTTCAACTAATTTGTTGCACGTGTATTGTTTGGGTTCGCTTGTAAATGAGGCGCGGTTGTTGTTTGATGAGATGGATGAGAGGAGCGTGGTGTCGTGGAATGTGATGTTGAACGGGTATGTGAAGGCGGGGATGGTTGATTATGCTAGGGAGTTGTTTGAGAGGATTGAGGATAAAGATGTGGTTTCTTGGGGCACGCTCATTGATGGTTACTTGAAAGCCGGGAGGTTGAGGGACGCGGTTTGGTTGTACCTTGAAATGGTCCGTGCAGGGTTGTGTCCGAATGATGTTATGATCGTGGATGCGATTTCTGCTTGTGGAAAGGCTGATGCTTTTAAAGAGGGTCTTCAGTTTCATACGATAAGTATAAAGAATGGATTCGATTGCTATGACTTGATACAGACAACCTTGATCCATTTTTATGCAAATTTTGAGAGTGTTAGTTGTGCTTGTTTGCAGTTCAGGCTTGCGAACAAGCGCCATCTTCCAAACTGGAACGCTCTCATTTCAGGACTCGTTAGAAGTGGACGTGTTGATGAAGCGAGGCGTTTGTTTGATGAGATGCCCGAGAGGGATGTTTTCTCATGGAGCTCGATGATATCTGGTTATTCGCAGAAAGAACAACCCGAGTTTGCTCTGGAGCTTTTCCATGAGATGGTGAGTAGCGGTTTCAGACCAAATGAGATAACGATGGTTAGCGTGCTATCTGCGATCGCAACTCTGGGTAGGTTACACGAAGGGAAATCCGCGTGTGAATTTATACACGAAAATGCCATCCCTTTCACTGACAATCTGAGTGCCGCGATTATCGACATGTATGCCAAGTGCGGGAGTATCCGCAGCGCCATGGATGTGTTTCATCGAGTGAAAGATAGAACATCAGATGTTTCGCCATGGAATGCTATGATATGTGGCTCAGGAATGCACGGCCACGCGGAATTGGCTCTGAGAACATTTTCCGACTTGCAAGCGCGTAAAATTGAGCCCAACGCCATCACCTTCATTGGAGTTCTGAGTGCCTGCTGCCACGCCGGGTTGGTGGAAGAAGGGAAGCGACATTTCAAGAGCATGACGAGCGTTTACGAGTTTAACCCTAGTGTCAAGCATTATGGCTGCATGGTTGATCTCTTAGGTCGAGCGGGGAGAGTAAAAGAAGCGGAAGAACTGATAGAAAGCATGCCGATGAAAGCAGATGTCGTGATCTGGGGAACGCTTTTGGCCGCGTCAAGAATCCATGGCGATACAGATGTAGGAGAACGAGCTGCTGAGATTCTGGCAAGATTGGAGCCTTCTCATGGTCCAAGTAGGGTTCTTTTGTCCAGTCTTTATGCGGATGCCGGAAGATGGGGTGATGCATTTTCAGTCAGAAAAGCCATGGTTGATCAAGGTTTGATTAGGTCACCAGCATATAGTGGAATTGTATGATATTGTTTCAAATTTTTGGAAGATTCATGATTTCTGATTCTTGAAAAGGAGATTCTTGATTTCTCAACTCTTGAAAAGGAGATTCTTGATTTCTCAGTTCTTGAAAAGATTACCTACCTGAACACTAGGTTACACATGTTATCATCATTCATCAATCTAGAAAACTATAAATGTTCATTAGGGACTACAAGAAGTTAGTGTTTAGAATCAATTCAGCAGCAGCCCCCATTGTTCCGACGCCCCCAACCCCAAGCACAGCTAGAGCAAGCTCCGACTCGTTCCATTTCCTCAGTCCTTCACTCAGCCTCTTCAGCAATTTAGCATCAACTTCAAACATCCATGTCGGAAAGCAACCCACCATGAGGCTCAAGAAACCCAAGGCATAAGCGCGCCATGTGGCCGGGTGACACCCGACTGATATCTTGGCATCAAGAACGCTCGCTAGCAACTCGAGGTGGCACCCGAGGACCTTAGGATGGCGCCTAGAGGCCGATGACGTGGTTTCCAACCCCCACCCGTGCGCTATACAGAACACGGTCAAGTACGCTAGGGCATAGCCTTGTAGCGTCGGAACACACATTCTTGACTCGAGTTCTTGATCCGAGGGATGAACCGATAGGAACCATGAAGGTAGGGTTTCTTTTATCAGTGACTGAACTAATGCTAGTCCTCCAGTTAGCCATGCCAATGATGCACCTAAAGAAGCTGCTAGTTTCACCCGAGTCATCACGGTGGCAAGCGAGCCACGCGCATACCTTCCATTTCTCGGGTTTTTGAGCTTCTCGGGCGATTCTCCCGACAGTCCACTGCATGCTATGTCTTTCACAGATTGCATCAGTGTGTTAACAAATGCTTCTTTCAAGAACATGATGTCCCGTATCGATCTGTAAACTCTCAGGTAGAGAATCCCCGGCGCCACAGGAGAAATCCCGCCATAGTTGTGTGACCCGAATCCATGGCCTAGAAGCGATCCAACACCCCCGTTGCTCGTGATTGAAGTGGTGTTCAAACCAAGAGTTGCATTGAAGCAGCTCTTCAGCAGCTGGACAACTGCATCATTGTTGTGCAGGAAGACAGTACGAGAAGCGGAAAAAATCAGGAAGTCGCACCAGCGCTTCGCCTTCTGAGTCCAGAGAGAGGCAACAATCGCCATGCACGGCCATGGACAACCAGCAGCGAGCGACTCCAAGGCAGGGCCCGCCAGGTTGAGGAAACGCTGCGAGGCTTTGTCGAGTTTGTATGTTATCGTGAGGCTAACAAATGCAGCCAGTGGTAGAGGGAGTGCTGCCGGGGAATTCCCCCCTAGAGACATAACAGTTTATGTAAGAAATCGAAAGAAACAAGCGAAATATCAACTGTCGAAATGAAGAAAAGAACCTGCAGAAAGGCTTGGGACATCAACACCAGTGGCAGCTAAGATCTTCTTTATCTGTTCCTCGACGTAGAAAAGGTTTGTGGCGGGACTAGGCCAATCCGTGCCATTCATGAAAACCGGTTTCCAGATTCCACGAGTTACTTCAGCTGAAAAGTAACTCACAATGGTTGCTAAAGATGCAGGAAGGTAATCTGCCAAGTCTTTAAGCCCTGAAAGTAAGATGTTCAAATTTCAGAAAAACCAGTTTAGTAGAATCTCAAGATGGCTAAAAAGGCTTAAAGTTCACGAACAAACCTGTGCAAAGTTCGCGAGGAGACAAAATGCCGTGAGCACAAGCTGCAAGGGCTGCATCCACGACGAAAGGGACAGCTTCAAGAATGTCCCAAGCGGGTAAAACCGGCCTAGGATAGGCATCTTCACTGCCCGGTTCAGATGAACTGCTACTACCCGAGTTGATAGAAGTTACCGGTTGGCTGTTTCTGTTCACCTTTCTGAACATCATGTTCAGAAGCTCATCAACCGAGTGATGAACAGGAGTTCCATGAACAAGCCCTGATAGAGGAGACGCGATACACGCCAGATGCTGTCTGTACCAAACCTTCAGCTTTGGAAATGAGTCCACGAAGATGGGTTTAGGATTCGAAGCATTTGCAACAGCAGCCAGTCTTTGTCTGTTTGGATCGTTTAGCGAGTTTCTTGAAGACACAAGGAGGGAGTTTCGCACAAGGAGGAGGTATTCGGGAGTTAGCTGACTTCCTACCGGAGGCACATCCCCAACTCCATATTCAATAGGAGGATGGTTGAATCTCCACAGCTTCAGAAGAAGAGCAAATGCGTTGGAAAATACTGCAAGAGCGGAGATTTCCTCCCCCAATGGAAGAGTCCATGAGATGTTAGGAATGCACGATCCAAATATTTCGCAGATTGTCATCAAAGAACAAGCCAGCTGAGGGACCTGAGATGTTACATAAACTAGGTTTACTTATGATCATACCAATGGAGCTCAGTGAATAGCGAAAGATGAATAACATACCAATCCGTGGAGAGAAAAGATCTGGACACAATCAACGGATGAAATGCCAACAATCAAGACATTCAGCATTGGTGCATAACCGATCAAATGGCTGTCATCGCTTAACAGATCATCAGGAACCGGTGGAGACAACAACCTAGTTATGAAATAGACAGTGTGTTCCTGAAAAGTCGAGTACAAGATACAATGTTGGTATTTGGAGAGAACTGGCGGGTTTTGGCCTAATACGAGATTGATCGCTTTCTTGCAAGTATACCTGTATATTCCAACCTCGGATCAAGGAAGCGCCGCAAAGAATACTAGCAGCTGCTATCTTCTCATCATCAGATCCTTTAACAGCCAACTCGAAGATCTTCTCCAGTTCTGCTAAACTTCCATCAAATCCATAAGCTGAATTTCAGTTGCTTTTTTTCACTCATTCTAAACTATTAGATAAAAGGGCATAGCTTAATCGCGGAGATTGGAACAAACCTGGAAGCCGGAGCTGAAACTAAAGCGCTTATCAACACAGAGGAAAGTGCAGCTCCCTTCATGAAGGAAGACCAACTCAGCATTTGAGAGGGAACGTTATGAGGTAACTGATTAATGCTTCCATTTACATATCCCGGCCAGAAATAAGCCGATGTATCTAACAAATTTCTTGCGATGCATGCTTCAACTATCAAATGGCGCAGATTTCCAGCTGCAAAAACTCAGAAGAAATAACATGATCAGGTAAAACTCAATCAATTTTTCCTCCTTCGGTTTTATAGTTAAAGAATATGTTTAACTTACAACAGTTTATCGGGACCTCTGTCATGCTGATGGATTCAAAGTACGCGCTTCCCACATTGATTCCAGAAACGAACATCATTGCTTTTGCAGCTGCCTGATTTGCTGCAGGAATAACAGAGTGCGTTGGAGTTAACAACATCTCGTAATCTCCTAGATTCTGCAAGCTGGAGACTAAATCCATGCGCCGATTTCCAGGGGTTTGATTCTTGTCCAAGTCGGAGCCAATCTCATCACTAGGATCACTTTCTTCTTCCTCAATAAGATCAGCAACCACAAGCGTCGTGATAGAAAATAGCATGCATAATCGGGTATCAAGCCGAGGAACAGGTCCTTCTATTGGATCCCTTTCCTGAAATATGCAATGCAGATAAGTATATGATAAATGGAAGATGATAACATGATTTCGAGAGTTTCTGAAAATCTAACCCTTTGAACAAGATGTAAAGCAGCCTTCCAAAGTCCTAAGAAGGTCTCGTGCCACGTGCTTCCATTGATGGCTTGAAGAGCCTTCACTAAACCTACAAGCAACAGAAATGGAGAAAGTGATCAGCATTTGGATTTCACTAGAATCTGCAACAAATACAACAGCAAAAAGTTTACCTGTGAGAGTTTCAACAGCACTTGTTGCATTGACTTGTGAGTTATCCATTGCATCTTCAAGAACTAGATCAAGAGGAAGCCAAAGCGATGCACGACTAAGCCCGACGCCAAGATCAGGTCCATACGCAAGAGATCGACATGAAGCGCCTAACAACTGCTCAGGAGAACAAATTCTGTGGCGCCTAAGCATTACCTTGTCATTGTCTGAAACACACTTCAGAAGAGCCTCGGGTATCAGAGCTTTGGAACTTCTCAAGGCTGTTGAATGTGACACGAGCAGCTTGATTCGCTGTGCAAAGTTACACCAGTGGACTGGACTGAAAAATGAAACAGAAATGAATGTACTGATTGGAACAGACAAGATCTAATGTAAATGTACAAGGAATGAAGTTCTGACATGTTTTCACGAGCCAGATAAAGAATCCTGGAAGTTACTTTGTTTTGTAGGAATTCAGCAATCAACTCTACGGCCATGACAGAGTTAGAATTCCTCAGTTTTTCTCTGTGTTCGAGCTTCAAGTTCACAGTAGGATTGTCACAGTAATCTATTTCCATATCGGATTTCTTTTCCGACGTATACTGCATCAATCCTTCATCATCCAACGTTGCATCAAGCAATTGCCAAACTATTGAATAGATTATTTCAATCAATATAACCCCCGGCTCATTCACTTTCAGATCAAACAACTGAAAGAAATGCAGGTTTTTACTTCTCGAATCCCAGAGTCTGCATCAACAAGAAGACAGGTTTCACATACTACATTTCAAAACATCTGCAAAGCTCCAAAACAAACATGATCAATAACTCACTTCTGACAATGCGGGATATTCAGATGATGGCATTTAAACGTGAAAGTGTGCATCTTTACGAGTTCCATATAGAGTCTATACGCCACTGGCCATGAGTGCCGATGTGGGATCACCCTGTAAACATTGTGCAGAACAAGAATTCAATGCATGTATGTGTTTTTCTTGAACAATATAATAGCAGGCAGCATTTGCTTCTCATTTCTTGATTCTACAATCAAATTACAAGTCAGGAAACAACAGAAATATCCATTTCCAATCCTTTTAAGAACCACATTCTTCAAATCTCTACACTTAAGGGGAAAAAACTAATTTTGAAGATTCAAAAACAGCATTAACTAAGCCAATTATCAAAAAGGGCATCTTTTCCCCCTCTTTATATAGTCTTTGCTTACTGTGGACTGTAGTGAATGCATATTCACATGGAGAGGGGCCCTCAAAACCAGAAATATTCAAGTGGATCAAAGTACAAGATTCGAACTCTACAAACAATTATACTCCATGTGAAACAATATAATTTGTTCATAACAACACAAAACATGTGAAACAAACAAAAATTGTAACATATGACATAAGCATTGAAATAATTCAATGAACTTTTCCACATTACAAACCTCTTCAAGAATCAAAAGGGTTCCATAAAACAGCAAAAATCCAATGAACTTCCCCAAACTACAAACCTCTTCAAGAATCAAAAGGGTTTCAGAAAACAGCACAAAAATGATTCAATGAACTTTCTCAGATTACAAAATTCTTCAAGAATCAAAAGGGTTTCAGAAAACAGCACAAAAATGATTCAATGAACTTTCTCAGATTACAAACCTCTTCAAGAATCAAAAGGGTTTCAAAATACAGCCAAAACTGATCCAAAACCTCTTCAAAAATCAAAAGGGTTTCAGAAAACATCAAAAACTGATCCAATGAACTTTCCCACATTACAAACATCTTCAAGAATCAAAATGGTTTCAGAAAACAGCTAAAAAAGATCCAAACCTCGTGGAGAGCAGAGCAAGAAGAGGAAGAGGAGGCACAATCTTGAGCACCAAAGCTTTGTCCAAGAACTTCCATGCCAGTGGGACATTGTTGTCCCAGAAAACATAGGAAACCAAGAAATTTGCTAGCTCAAATGAAGGCAAAGGCACCCTAGAAGAGGCCAAGAATGAGGACACTTGGAGTGCCCATGAAGAAGGGTCAGTTCCACTTTGTTGGGCTAACTTTGTTATCTCCAAAACTCCATCCCATAATCTACAATGGTAGTTTGGTGATTCAGATGCCTCCATTAGAACAAGCCAAGCTCTACTTGTGATTCATTCCTCTTCCTTCTTGAAACAGAGGAATCAACAAAGGTGGTGGGAAGGGAGAGTTTGGAATTGGTCGAGTTGGTATGAAATGAACAGGTCAAACTAATATAGAGGACCTTCGGAGGAACTTTTAATGGGAAGGAATCTAGTGGCCTTGGGTGTGCTATGATTAAAATATAAGAGTTTGGAAATACAAGGCAATCACTGCTCGCACTCAGCGGCCCATGCCAGTCGACACCACAGCCATCACGTGGGATGTGGGAGGTAAGTCACGGTAGCCCAACACCAGGACCATTGGGGGCAGTCATACTCGGTGGAGTTTGGAAATATAAGAGTTTGGGAAGGGATCTGTTCGTTTAACACCGTCACACATTTCATTTTAATCTGTTTTTCTAACACAAGCACAATTTCTTCAATGAATATTTTTCATTCACTCATATCATTTTATATTAACTTAAATAGTAAGGTGCCAGCATTAGAAGAGCGATGAGCATAAAGAATTGTTTGGTTGGTTTAGTGGATAGGAAATGCAAGTGCTGGATTGTTAGTGTATAGTGCCTTTCTGTGAAGTGTAAAGTGTAGCCTATTTTTGTACAACACTACTAAAGTACTCTTTTAGAGAGTTTTCTTTCTTCATGTAATGCCTAACTTTGTGCAATTCAGCTTGTAAACATTTCATTGGAGATTGAAAGGTTAGGTTGAGGTTTAATTCATATTGAGTTAAGCTGTTAGAGATTTACAGCTGATGTTCTTACTTTGCTACTTTTATGCAGAAGATTGTTATGTTATGCATGTGATACATAAATTATCACCATTTAACCACTTGGGGTTTTACTTCTTCACTCAATTTCTTGATTTTTATCAATTTATTTGCTCTCTTTCGTGCAGTTTCAAATCAGCTGTTCAGACGGTAGTCCATTCATTCTGTTTGAAGATTAAAATCCTGTCACTTTAATTTTTTAATAGAATGGACAGGCATGAATCTTGAACGGAAGATCTTATCTCATTTCATATTAACTTTTTCAAAAAAAAAAAAACATCTAGAAGAAATGTATTCTGAGGCATACCATTCAATGCTAAATTTGATGAGGTTGTACTCTGGAAAGCATGGTACACCTTTGACAAATAAACATGGCTGGCTCACTTCATTGAAGCACATTTGGTTGACTTTTTGTCAAAGATGATAACTAAAAGCAATAATTAAATGTTTTTTGACTTGACAATTGACATTGCACTAATTCCCAGTTCTCTATAAGTAAAAGTGTCTAATCTAACAGAGTAAAAGTATGAATGCATTTAAACTTAAAATTCTTGAAATTTGCTGACTGTTATCATGGATCAACTAAGCCTCTCGGAGACTATTTTAAACGGGGAATCGATCGGTTGAATCCGCTGCAAGCCTATCTTCTGAACCCCCCAATCATAGTAGGGTAGTAAGGATCTACTAAGCGAGGAAGCCCGATTTCGAGAGGACTAACTCTGAGATAAATCACTGTATTAATATGGAATTTTATGGTATAAGCGTAAAAGGGAAGCATTCCCCTGATTGCAGGGCGCACATATTTTAAAATTCTCCGAAACCTGAACCGTGTAAAATAAATTCCTCAATCCCAGTCGCATAATCTTGCACACACAGTCAACATATTAGTTTAGTTTAATTGTTACGTTTGTTAACCATTCCAAGAAAATAAGAAGTGAATCGTGAAAGTGAGAAGTCAACGGAATATAATTCTTTCAATTTGAAGGTACTCTTTTTGTCCTATAGTTTTATATTTAAATTATGTTTAATTATATATGGTAAAGTCTTGGGAAAGACGATCTTTCCATAGAATTATGGAAAGATGGGTTTATTTAGAATAATAAAAGTAAAAATATCTAAGTTGCAATATTAAAAATTTATTATGCAACGTGTAGTAATAATAAAGTTTATAACCTGATTCATGCAACCCAGAAATTTTATCTTCATTTCTTCTAATTTACACTTTAAATCTTGATCTTTCCATGACTTATGGAAAGACCGTCTTTCAAGAGACGGACTCTTCATTTATAGATGCTGAATCAAAATTCTAATATTTAAACCTAAACTATGAGACTTTATTGATGAACATTGACATCGAGCATTGTTAAAAGAACGGGAAAGCGTGCGTATACTTGCTCAGTCCCAATTTAAATTTCATAAAACTTACGATATTTTCATTTTTTTTTATTTTTTCATTTAATTTTTTTTCATGATTCATTTTCCTATGAAAATTGTATGTGAATATTGAAGCAGAAATACTATGGTGGTTTGGGGTAGGTGAAGATGATGACATGGTGACATCTCTTTCATAGTTGGCATGCTAATGATACAATACACTAACCTCTATTTTTTGTTTATGCCTTTTTTGCCTTGAGTCCGTCTCTTGAAAGACGGTCTTTTCATAAGTTATGGAAAGACCAATGTTTAAAGTGTAAATTAGAAGAAATTAAGATAAAATTTTCGAGTTGCATGAACCGGGTTATAAATTTTATAACTACTACATGTTTCATACTAAAACTTTAATATTGCAATTAATACCTTTTACTTTTTATTATTTTAATCAAACCTCATCTTTTCATAAACCTATGGAAAGTCCGTCTTTCCCAATATTTTGCCGTTTGCCTTTAGGTAGGAAAATCAACCATTTTCATCTTCCCTTGGTTGAGAAAAAAACAGAGTGCCCTCATGCCACAAGAGCTTTTTATCCCTTTCTTGTCCTTTTTATAATATTAGCTAATTCATGATCATATCCTCTTGTCTTGGTAGGTAAGCACTAGTGACTAAAGTTATAGGTAAATATTTTATTCTTACACCATAATTACAACATAATTAATCATTTGGGTCACGTACTAGATGCAATCTGGATCTAAATTTCCCCGAAGTTACATTATTATGAATTTGAAGAAAAGTTTAAAAATGCACTATGTTAGGTGTGGGGCCTCTACAAGTGTGAAGCACGGGAGACTTATCCCACTTTATTGTGGAGACAAATATAAATGAAAGTGATTGTAGAAGAAAAATAATCAAACGACAAGTAAAGTATGAGTTGTTTATATAAAAATTTTATATTTTTCCTCAAATTCAAAAGACCTATGTATCATTATCTAATATGTGCATAACATTCAATGGGCGAGTAAAATATAAATTCTATGATGTTCGGCACGTGCCAGGTAAAGTTCATCTTTTGTGCAACAAATCTTAGAGCGGTAATTCTAAATTAGGGCAAACTTATGATGATTGAAATTACCCAAAAACTTGAAAAGCATCTCATAAGCTGCATACATTTGAGAACAAGGACACTTAAAAGAGTACAAAAATGTCATAAAAGTTTGATAATTACATGAAGAAATTCACCCTGTCTTGTAGGAGCACATGAAAGTTGCACCCATCCAGAAGTGCATTAGGTGAAATGATTTGGTCGTGCATTAGATGTAGAACTGCCCCATAAGAAAAAAGTACAACTAAGTTGATAAGATTTGGTTTTAGATTATGACCCGGTTCAGTTATGCTCCATTTGTTTCTATAACAACGGTAATTCCCCGTCTCACCTCAAACTGCACACTTACTATTTGACACTATTCTTTATTAAACTTTGATCGCATATTTGATTAGATATATAAGTAACAATATTATCATATGTGATATTGTTGGATTCGTCATAACAAGCAGTTTCTCAAATTTAAATTTTTATTTGTTGTTATTATATGTAGTTAAACATACGAACAATTAGACAAGTTTCTTGATGAGCATGAAAAATATTCTGTGCAATTTGACCTGGGACAGAGGGAGTATACAATAAAGGATACTCATTTTTATATTTTCAGCTTTTCAATTTTTTTTGGTTGAAGGATACTATTAGACTTCATAAGTGAATAATATTGTCTCCCTTAAATATGGAAAATGCATAAGAGAGACATTAGAAAAAACCACCCAATAAAAAGGGTGTCAATCCTAGTAGACCGGAGGGAGTATATATTATTAGGTGGAGTGATTATTTTTTATTTCCAATATTGTTTAAAGTTTGTTTCAATGCAATTTAGTTTAAAGTTCATTTTAATTTGGTTCAGTGGAGTTCAGACCGGTCATTTATGTAATGTTTCGTTCATTGCTGATCTATTTTACTCATTTTGATTCATTTCAGTCCAGTTTAGTTCAAACAATCGTTGTTTGATCCAAATCAGTTTGATTCAATTCAGTTTATTCAGATTCAATCTGGCTCAAGTACGGCTCTGTCTGATTCAGTCTAGTTCGGTTTTGTTTAGTTAAGATTAATTTAAACAAACTAATTTAGTTCAATTTAACCAAGTTCTGTTCAATTTAATTTATTTTAGCCCCGCAACAATGCATTTTATCTTAGTTCGGTTTAGTTTAATTCATTCTGGTTTAGTCTTGTTCAACCCAATTCAATTCTTTTCAATTTATTTTAGTCCAAACAGTTCAATTTCATAGTTATCTCGACTTATTTTTCTATTCATTTTTGCTTTCCACAAAATAAATTAAGTCCATAAAAAATAAGTTAAATTCAGCAAAATTAGTCCACATAAACAGAGTTTTTAGGGCATCTCCAAGGGTGCACCAATTATAGTGTTGTATGTGAGTAACATGTGTATTATAGTGCATCACTATATTTTTTGGCATCACCAACAGTCATCTGAATTACACTATATTTGGTGTAGATGAACAGTAAAACACTATATTTATCATTTTATTGTTCACTGCACTAAATATAGGATATTAGTATTTTATTCCAACATTTGAATCTTTTATGGCAAAGTTTTTGGAAAGAGTGTCTTTCCATAGTCTTATGGAAAGACTGAGTTTAATTAGAATAATAAAAGGTAAAAAATTTTTGTTACAATATTAAAATTTTATTATACAAAGTGTAGTAGTTATAAGGTTTATAACCCGATTCATACAACCCAAAAAATGTATCTTCATTTCTTTTAATTTGCACTTTGAACCCTGATCTTTCCATAACTTATGGGATGCCCGTCTTTCAGGAGAGTGACTCATCTTTTATTTGTTTTCTGTTTATTCTCACTAGTTTTATTAGTTGGTTCTTAATTTTATATTTATCTTTATTCTTGTTTATTGATATAAATACAAATAATATTTATAATATTTATATATTAGATTAAAAATCTTAATAACTTAAAATTTAAATTTGAAAATGACTAAATACATTCCACAACTAATATTATATTATAGATGACCCCGTATTAATTTATTAATGTTATAAATATAATAAAATTATAATGGTAAGTGGTCGAGTTTAAAATTGCTTAAATTATAATTTTATGAATAAAAATATTAATTTTAAGTATTATGTTAAGAGTATGTCTCTTGAAAGACGGTTTTTCCATAAGTTATGGAAAAACCAAGGTTTGAAGTGCAAATTAGAATAAATGAAGATAAAACTTTTGGGTTGCATGATCGGGTTGTAAACTTTATAATTATTACATGTTGCATAATAAAATTTTAATATTGCAACTAAGATATTTTACCTTTTATTATTTAAATTATATCTCGTCTTTCCATTAGCGTCTTTCCCAAGATTTCCTTATGTTAATTAACTATAAATTTGAAATGGAATAAATTAAATACTATAAACTGAAAAGTAGAAGAAAGTAATAAAATATTATATTTATAATAGCTTATAATAAAATTTTCCTTTTAATGAAAAATTTAGTACTGATGGTTGGAGATAAATGGTGTAAAGTTACTTGACAACACTAAATTTGAAGTAGTGTAACACCAAAAGTAGTGCTTAGAGCATCTCCAATGCTAAGGGGGTCGTGAGTAGAAGTATTAGACATTTGTCAGCACTTTATCAGGCGTCAATATGACGTGGATATGCGAGGTTTGATTGTGAAGTTTTTAAAAATTTTGCACTCCAATGCAAGAGCGTCAGTTTGCATCACTTTAATATGAAAGAAATTGTTTTCTATGAAGATTATTAAATAATAATTTTATATAAAATATATTTATTTCATTTATTTTAAATAAAATTCAGATTTAATAATTAGAAACTTTAATCTCAGTTACAATTTAACTACTCCCTCCATCCCGAATTAAAATGCACACCTTACAATTTGACTTTATTCACTGTCAAACTTTTACTGCATATCTAAACATCTATACAAGCAATAATACTATCATATGTGATATTGTTGGATTTGTCATAACAAGTAGTTTTTAAAAAGTAACTTTGTGTTTGCCAATATTATACGTAATTAAAAATATGAACAGTCAAATATTTTTTTTGATAACAATGAAAAAGATTCCATGCAATTTAATCCGGGACGAAGGGAGTATTACTTTTTATGAATAAATAATACTAAAATATTAGATATATGTTGAACTAAAATTAAGGAATAATAATTCACGCTAATTAAATTTAATGTAAATTAAATTTTACTTTTACGTTCTATAATATTACTCCCTTCGTCCCAAATTAAACTGCATACTTTCCGTTTTTGGTTATCCCCAATTAAATTGCAATGGACAGAACTTACCCAATTCATCTCATTTGACCATAGGTGAAAAGACAAAAATGCCCCTGAACCCTTGCAAAATTACAGGGATTAAACCTGTTTAATCCCTGTGTTAAGCATTATCCGAGACGCGTGTTGCGTCCTACAGAAGTGTGCTGACCCATTTGAAAATGGGTCAAACTTATCACATTCGTAACTTTTGCTCTTCCCAATCTCCATTATTGCTCTCCCTACGCTCCCTTTCTCTCTTCTCCATTACTGCTGAACGCTCCATTCACAACTCATTTCCTTCTTTTCTATCTACAAAATCACAGCGACGCTCTCTACTCCCTCAAAGCCTGAAAACCCTAGCCCCTCCCTATCCGATATCTGTTGAAGAAATTGTGTTTCTGTTGATCCTCCTTTGTTAATCGATGCTCGATTTTTGTTTTTTATCACAGCCTTTTGGGTTTTCAATCTAGGGTTTTCTCAAAATTTTGTTGGCGGTTTCAAAAATGAACATGATTTCTGCTCCGTTGGTTTCTATCACATCATTTTCTTATTCTGGTCTGTGTTTGAGCTTTTCATTTAGTGGGTTTTGAACTGATTTGATTGCTTCTTAACTTGTGGGTTCTGGTTTCTTAGTGGGTTGTGTCTTAAAACCGTTGAAATGTACACGGATCTACAGTTTTGAAGTATAAAACCGGCTGCATGTGAAGAATTTATGTGGTTTTGAATTGTTTGACTTGAGAAACCTAAATTTCTTGTGCTTTTTGTTGGATATGTTGAAGCCCTTTGCCAGATTTGACACATATATGCCCTAGTTTGTGGTGTTGTTCCTGATCCGGGTTATTTTCATCCTAGATTCGTTACATTTTGTGTTCTTTGTCAAGAAATGCATGCTTAATTTGTGATTATTGGCGGCTTTGTTGAACTTTGTTGCCAAATCTGTGACTGAAGTGCCCCTGTTCTTACTATTCTTCCTCTATGAATTCTTAATGTCATAGATCTGACTTCAGTTGGGTGTGAATTTTTTTTCTGTGATCTTTAAAAACATGTGATATTGAAAGTGCTTGCATGTGATGTATATGTGTTTTTCTGATAATTTTCAATGTTAAACTATGAATAATTTCTAAAGCTCTATCGGTTTCTTAATTCTGTCCTTGGCCATCACTCCCATTCAATTTAACCTTACTAATATTGTATTATTTTCTGAGAGTTCAGTCGTGTACAACTTTAACCTTACTGATACTGTATTGTTTCTTCCTGGTGCTAGTTTGCATTTGAAACCCTAGTCTCATCCCTAGTCATAGGCAACTACTTTTTTTGCATGTCATTATTTGCTTCTGAAACACATTCCCCACCCATTGTGTCTACCCTTACCTGATGGATCACGGTGACAGGGTCATGGCTCGGCAGGGTGAGTCTGCCCCTTGCCAATCCTTGAGTGATTCCAAGTATGACTCTCAGTTTCAGGCGAGTATTGATCCTACTTTATTTACTGGCCTTGATGACATTGAGTCACAAACGAAGGGAAGTAAAGTCACCCCACCCCAGTATCCTGTCCTAGATACTGATTCGTTTGAATCTTAGGATACCCATGTGGCAACACATTTTAGTCTTGTACCTGATGCAATCCTGTATCACTCATATTCAGATCTTGATTCGGATCAAACACATCCCCTTCATCCACATGCATCACACTCCCCTCATTCTGATAAAATAATACCCCCTGATTCTGATGAAACACAACCCCCTGATTCTGATAAATCTGATTCTGAATCCTGGTGTGATCCACATCCATCAGTGTACTCCAAGGGTAATGAATTCCCTAAGTATGGTGAGCCTGGTTTCTGGGAAACTGGGGCCTGTCTATATCCTGGTAACTGGACTGGATATGTTCGTCATAGTGATTCTAATGCTGGAAAATAGATTTATTACTCACAGGTTCGTAATAAACGTACGCTTTCATTTCTGCACTTGCTTTGGAATTTAATATTATTGAGAATGTACTAACATGTTACCTTTAAATGCAGGTTTGCTTGGTAGTGCAACTACTTGGTGTTGTGTTTGTCTGTGATATCTTGTGTGCTACTTATCTGTGATAGCCTGTGCGCAACTTTTTAATGTTGGGTACTTGAGTCTGTGTGTTGTTTATGATCAAATGTGCAACCACTTAGATTTTGACTCGGATTCAATTGAAACCCGGGTTGTTGTTACCCATTTTTCATCTGAATCTGATGCAGAACCTGAGTCAGGCAGGGTATGTTTCATATCAGGGGCAATAATGGAGCAGTGAAAGTTATGCATCTGCATGTGTTTGTGGTTCTCATATGCAGCCATGCAGTGATGTTTCCAAAACTCACTGACCTTGGCTGGGCATATGGTAACTGCATTTTATATGAGATATCATAGCTTCTTGAATTGTTTGCGATAGTATGTTTATGTGCTGGTTGAACCCTTGATTAATTATGTAGTTGTGATGAATGATTAAAACATACATCCATGCCTATCAGCCTCGAAATTGATTTGATCTTGGTGGGGCATGATGTGATTAAACCCAGCTCTGAAATTATTTGCCGAATCCACCCTGTATTAGTTGATAGCCACCTATGATAATATTGTTTGTTCACACTTAGGCAGCAACCGTGTTTGTTAAAAACACATGGATGGTAGCCTTGTAGTGTTTTTTGCTACGAAATGGCTGTGTGTGTCTAGTCATCCATTATATTCTGGTTAATGTTTGTTTGCCTCGGCTCAAAGACATAAATTTACAAAACACATGTTTTTCAAATTGCATGCATACTGAATGGAGTTTAACCCTCCCAGCTTTTACAAGGTTGCCCTATAAACTTACCTTTACCAAAACTAACTGGTAAGTTTACCCTAGACCTGAATCTAGAAGTACAACCCTACAAAAGTACAGATCCCATGCACATCTAAACCATCTCCATACTGATTAGCATGTCTTAAATGTGCCTTGTTATTCCAATAGTCACCATGTGTTCCAAACAACCCCTTACTAGCTCTGGGTCAACAATTAAATTGTGGGGCAGCATCCCAAGCCTTCTTAGCTTGTATTTTCCCATATGTGGCAGTTTAAACTCATTCACACCTCTGCATTTCATGATTTCCACTATGACACATTGTAGACTCAGGAAAATCTTGTCAATAATTATTGGATTATATCTCTGAAATGCATCATACACAGCCTGTAGTAACTCATCTAGGTTTTGACTAGGGTTTTGCCGCTGTAAACTTTGAATTGAGGCAGAAAACCCCAAATCCAGAATGTTTAGGTCGGGTGATTTTGATGGTTGGCACACTAACTGTATATTGAAACCATCTGAGGTGGCTGCAGTTAGAAATTCAGGGTCATTTGCAAATATGTGACAAAGGGGCATTATCTTGTTGTATGAAAATGTTTTTGCTTGCCCGAACTGGCCATTTATGCTTGATTGCTGGTATCAGCTCATGAATCAGCTTGTGTTTTATGATGTCTCTAGTTATGGATTATTTATAGTGGTGTACTTGGTTGGTACATAATCCACGTATGGAAACACCCCTATTTTCCCATCAAACATTACATTACCCTCTAAGTCAAGTAAAGGCCTACACACAGCACATAAAAACATGAGTTTTGGAATGCAATGCTTGCTTTGAGTGATTCTGTATGGTTCAGGTTCATTGGGACCTAGAATATACCTTTTTGTTGCCTCTGTCAAGTAGAACCAGTTTTCATCGATGTGTATCACATTTTCCATGGGCTGGAACTGCATGTCACACTCCAGTTTACTTAGGCACCATTCTAGCCTTGATTCTTTGCATGCGAAACTTAGTTGTGGATGCACTGCATTAGTGTGGCTTCTGATCTCCTTGCTTGCTATAGCTCTATGTATTGTGCTTTTTCCAATCTGCAACGGTGCTGCTGTGCTCCGACAGGTTAGCCGGTACCTAAGTGGCACTGCCATTAAGGCCTCCACATCGATTGGTTTCTTGGTTCTGCCACACCGCCCATGCCTTTTTGAACGGGCATTCACAGCTTCTCCATTTTGAAGTTGCTGTTTCACACGTGCCCATATAGTAGAGATGGTCCGAACTGAACATGACCATCTCTCTGCTGCCTCCAGTCTCTGTTGCCGCTGAATCTGCCCATTTTTTAAGTTTTGAAGCAGAAAATGGGCTATTTTCTGCCTCTGCTCATCTGTCAGGTTAGCCCCAACCATCACAGTTGTGCTCGATGATGAACTCAAACTGAAGATGGGAGATTTGTTTTTTGTATCTGGCCAATTCTTCAGGAACTGGCCAAAATATTTCCGAGAGCTGCTTTTTTTTGGATTGGATTGGGAGCTGTAATAAATGCCCATACTTATAGAAGTTAGGGTGAAATTTTCAACCTTGTGAACAGTGGCTTCATTTGGCTCCAGAATGGAAATTTTGGAGCCAAAAATTAGAAAAATAAGGGAATGGTTACTCTTCCCGTCAGGGATCAGTAACAATTTAATAAGTTTTGAACAGTAACCATCTCTCACATCAAAGTACAAAATTCAACTTTTTGTACTGAAAAGCTGAACAAATTTTACTGTACAAATTTGCAGCCAAAATTCTCTCTCATACCATTTAATTTGAGACGGATGGGGTATTTATTTTTGGATTATAATTTTAAAATATAGATTTAATATTTTAAATCAATATAATATAATTAGATGAATAAAAAAATGGGTTGTGAATCTAAATAGTACATTCAAATTAGGATACAAATATTACATTAAATTTAAAATCGTAAAATAATTAAAAATTAAAATTCTAAATTTGGTAATTTAGCAAACTGACGGCTTCAATATGAGAGTCTGAATACAGAAGACCTAATTGCGTCACTCACTCCACGTGTATTGAACCCCCTAAACTGACTCTTGCATTGGAGGTAAATTTAAAATTTCGAGAGAATCAATTCTACGTGTCTTTTGATGTTTTGCAGAGAGAATGCTAAATTGGAGATGCGCATGTAGTTGGAGATGCCTGCCAAAAGTAACACGGAAGAATTAGCACCATCTCACCAACCCTTTTCTTTTAGCTTCCCTTATGATCATTTGCTCCGTGAGGACTAATGATTCGTGCCAGTTAAGATTGAAAGGGAAGTGATATCAAATTTATAGTGCTTTGGTTGAAACACATTACTGTGCTTAGAACCCAAGAAAAGTATCTTGGGATAACTAACTCTTCCAAAACGGCAAAGCCAAGCAACCATAATTGTTATTATATATTTAAAATTATTATTATGATATAGGTTGTTGAATTTATTATAATATATTTTTAAATTATTATTTTCTTATTCACATAAATAAAGATAATAAAAATTTTAAATTAATTTAAATTAACTTCTAAAAGTTCAAACTTGCCATTTTTGTTGGGATGGGGTACATAGATACTACATCTATTTTTTCAACTTACAATACATTTTTGTTTCACATTGTTTTTCTATTTTTGTATTACCTCATTCTAATTATGGCAAGATGAGCTTTGCATTAGTCCCCCATTTTACTTTTTATTCAATTATTAATTTTTTGTACTGATTTAATATTTTCTAAACTCTACTTTATAAAAGTGAAGTATCATAAATCAAAAGAATCAAGTGCAAAAATAACTTTGAGTTATTTGATAGGCATAGAATCAACTCTAATTTTTTATAAAGTTTCAAAATAACATTGAACTCGTCGAAAGTATTAAGATGGTCTGGCGAACATTTGACATCAATTTTGGAATCAGCTGAAGCCTTGACATAATGGTAAGGTTCATTGTTTCAGCACTTTCAAAATACTTGGGGTTGTTTTAAATTTTTTTTTAAGAACTCAAATATATGGACATGTTCTCTAGAGCTTATCTGAATTGATCTGATTTGTTCTAAACTGAACTAATCTGAATTGAAAATAAGTGTATTAAAAAATAATAATCTATGACTAAATTAAACAAAATTTCACCTAAATTAAATTTACACTAAAATAAAATGAATTGAACTGAAGTAAAATGGAGATAAGTTCCAGATAACATGGATGAGTTGGTGTGAATATATTTCAAGAATCTTTATGAGTTGGTTTGAAGTTTGAGTTGCCCAAATAGCCTGACTCAGGCCCAAACAAACACTTGAACCAAATAATATGAAGGTTCATATAATTAGGGATCACAACTTCATCCGGACCCAACTATATCTTTTTCACTTGTTCTATATAGATGGATGTAAATCCAGATATCCAGCCCACTGCATAAACTGTGTTAAAGCGACTGATTCATCACAATTCCAAGTATTCCTCCGTGCTAGGTTAAATTACAGTTTAATCATTGCATGTCGTTCGAGAAATGTAATTGATCGTTAATATATTTAGCTACGTACAATAACGATAAACAAAAAGTTATATTCTAGAAATTACTTGTTACGACGAATTCAACATCATCACATACGATAGTATTATGTCTCATATATCTATTTAAATATGTGGTCAAGCTTTGATAGAAAATAGTGCCATAAAATAGGTAGGTAATTTAAGATGAAACTTGTTATGCAACCAAGTTGCTTAAGTTCTCTTCTTTCTCTTGTTTGTGATACAGGTGTCAAATTTTGTTGAACCCTTTGTTGAACGTATATTGATAAAATATGTGGAAATTAAATAAAGAAATTACACGAGCAAGTTAGTATAAGCAAGAATAATAAAATTTTATTAATTATTCATGCGTGTGATTGGAAAACTTGAATCACATATATCACACATATTGATGGAGTCACGAGTACACTCGTTGTCCTTGAAACGAATGAGTCACGTCGTGCGAATTAACACGGGGTGTGGAGATTCGTTTTTACTTTGGAATCGCAACTCCTCTCGGATACAACCACAAACCTGTACAAACTAACTCATTTTGAGGCAACGCTGTTGCTTTTTGTATTAAATTCTGTCACTTACTATGGCTACTCTTCATGGTTTGGGGTGCCTATATATATACCCCCACCTTCGGGTGATTTCATTTAAAAAAAAAGAATGAGTCACGTCGTGGACATCGTTCCCTAGGATAAAACCATCGAAGGTAATTCAACAAGTAAAATTACCTCGGAGTCACACAAAGCTCGGAGGACTATCACCGACAAAGACATAGAAAGAAGATAATACTCAAGTTTAGAAGTACGGATGAACTTGAGAATTGTGCGAGATTTCTGTTTGACATAGACGTTCTATTTATAGATGTCTAAGAAACCCTATGGAAAGATACGTGGAAGATCTGATTTCCGTAATCAGAGAAAATATTCTCTAACCACCAAATATTTTACAAATATTTGAATAGATTCTGGAAAGATAAGAATATCATATTTCTTATCATGATTAATCGCGTATCAAATCTCATATATTCCACACGTGATTCCAAGAATCTTTTTTATGCGGTTTGGGCTTTCTAGAGACTTTCACACGATCCAAACGTGTTTTAGACAGTAAAAAAATTAGAGAAAACTTATTACGTGCAAATGAATTTCCGCCTAAGTTTCTATTCCAATAGTGACTCTTTGAGCATCCATATCCCATTCACTCTTTGTCCCGTTTTGAGAGTTTAAATAGTCGATTTTATAGTACTCGCAGAGGAGAATCCAAAAACGATGCCCACTAACTTTAATTCAGTCCGAGCCCAACTCAAAACGAAATCCAAAAGTTGATAAAATTCAACTTGTTTTACGATCATTTTCCAACACCCTTTTACATCCATTATGCCATCTTCGTCATTGTTGTCATCTCAACAAGCAAATATTTCTATAAATTATCTTCTTGGCGTAGAATGTGTTCTCTCCTAGAAGTCTATAGAATATTTTTATAAGCTTCTGGTCCAAAAAGCCCTAGCGATTGCTGAATTAGGTCGAATTCGTCGTTGATTCCTTCAATTTTGACTCTGGTCCTGCCGAATATATTCTCCAAAACAATAGTCGGCTGTGTAATGACTATGTTGAGTTGTCGAAGGAAGATTATGTGGATGAAGAAAATTATGATACCTAAAAATTAATTACTGTTGTTTCATCGGTTGAGTTTGACCCTACTTCTCTCCTGCTTCAATAAATTCATATTCCATGACTTGCCGAGTTATCTCTGTTCGACTATTTTTCTTAAATTATTGGACAATCTGAACTCATTTTTATAGAAATGGTGATCGATGAGTACTTCGACAAAAAAAAATAAATCAAAAGATAAATAACTATTATTTTTTTCTGAATTTTCACATATTAAATCTGATAACTTTTAGGTCATGTAAACATTAATCGGTGTTGACTTCAAGTTTTCATGAACTTAGAGATGTTTTGCAACTTTCGAGAAAGCCAGAATATATTATCGCACATAAAGAAATAAATTGAGGGTTAAATGAACACATTTGTAATCAGATTAAATTAGAGATATTTTTATCATTTCCTCAATTCGCCTCCGTTCTCTGGGCGCGATTCACGTTTTTGTGCCCACCATCGAAAGTTGAGGCTCTCGATCAATCGGTGCTAGAAATGGGATACGTTATTTGTCTCCAATACAAAATTATTGTGGTCCTTTTATAATCCTACTCCAATTATTTGGAGTGCACTAATTTGCACCGTCCATTTAATTCCATAATTTCAAATGTGTAATTCCATAATTGTTTTTCAGAATTGGATTTAACAATGCCTTTCGACAGAGTCAATCCTTTTAAAATTCGGTTTCCATGGAAAGTATATAGAAAACATTCTCCGAAATATTTTCCAAACTTGGTTCTCAGTGTTGACTGGGAAACCAGTAGGCTTCTTCAATGCCGCAAGAGGGATTAAACAAGGAGACCCACTTTTTCATTTTTGTTCAACATATTTTCAGAATCTTTTTCGAGAATTTTGAACTACATATTCATGAATGGCAGCCTTGAATTTTACCAACGACCTCCTAACTCTATCCCAAATGACGATAAATTTCTATATCTGACGCAAAACTAACCGGGTGTGGATGCAAATAGAGAAGGCGCATTTAGCGAAAGCGTCCTCTACACTTTTCTTCTTTTTTTTCCTGAAAATTAGATGACTCATTTAGCGAATGCGTTCTCTGCAGTTTCCATTTTTTATTTTCTGAAAAATAGAGGACACATTTAGTAAAGAGTCCGTCTCTTGAAAGATTGTCTTTTCGTAAGTCATGGAAGGACCAAGGTTTAAAGTGCAAATTAAAATAAATGAAGATAAAATTTTTGGGTTGTATGAATCAGGTTATAAACTTTATAACTACTACACGTTGTATAATAAATTTGTAATATTGCAACTAAAACTTTTTACCTTTCTATTATCCCAATAAAATTCCGTATTTCCATAAGCCTATGGAAATACGGTATTTCCCAAGACTCTGTCTTTATCAAATACGTCCTCATTATTTTTGTTTTTTATTCCAATTACGAAGTTGTTTTTTTATTGTGATTGGCCAAAAGAAAAAAAAATAGAGGATTCATTCTCTGAATGTGTACTCAGTAAATGATAAATAAATTAAATAAAATTAAAAAGGAATAGTTTCATTCACTCGTTTAATAATAAAATTAATAATAATGACAAACCACATGTTAAGTACTAAATATACTCATTTATATTTAATAGTAAATAAATAAAAAATATTGCATATATTCTAGAGGCAAAGTCGTGGGAAACATCATATTTCTATAGACTTATGGAAAAATGAGATTTAATTAGAACAATAAAAGGTAAAAAGTATTAGTTTCAATATTAAATTTGTATTATGAAACGTGTAGTAGTTATAAAGTTCATAACCCGATTCATGCAACCTTAAAATTTTATCTTCCTTTCTTCTAATTTTCACTTTAAACCTATGTCTTTCCATGATTTATGGAAAAACCGTCTTTCAAGAGACGAACTCTATTATAGATTATAAAATATAACAATCTAAAATAATTTGTTATTTTCTATTACTAATGAAGTACCATCGTGCGTTACGCGATATCATTAATTAAAAATTAAGATTAAGTTTTATTAATACAAATTGATTATTTTTTATAATATTTCTTTCAAATTATTTAAAAAGTAATTATCTATTGATATTCATTTTAAAATATTATCATAATTATATGTATCTCATTGCAATAAATAAAAGTAACTCACTAATTATAAAATATCCTCATTTAACAGTTGAGTGCGTCTCTTGAAAGACGGTCTTTTCATAAGTCATGGAAAGACCAAGGTTTAAAGTGTAAATTAGAAGAAATTAAGATAAAATTTTCGGGTTACATGATCTGGGTTATAAATTTTATAACTACTACATGTTGCATACTAAATTTTTAATGTTGCAACTAAGACCTTTTACCTTTTATTATTCGAATTAAACCCCGTCTTTCCATAAGCCTATGGAAAGACCGTCTTTCCCAAGACTTTGCCTTAACAGTTAGTCGGTTTAAAACAAGACTTTGTCATATATAAACAAATAAATAAATAATATTTATACATATTTCTATCAAAGGTACTCTATCATTGATTTCTAAAAAAATAAAATTGAGGCATAAATTCAAAAGTTTCTTAACTCATTATCTATTTAATAATTAGTTAATAATTAAAATAACAAATTGATTTCTAAAATACAGTCAATTTTATTTTAGGCAAAGTCTTGGGAAACACGGTCTTTCCATAGGTTTATGGAAAGACGAGGTTTAATTTAAATAATAAAAGGTAAAAGGCCTTAGTTGCAACATTAAAAATTTAGTATGCAACATGGAGTAGTTATAAAATTTATAACCCGGTTCATGCAACCCAAAAAATTTATCTTAATTTCTTCTAATCTACACTTTAAACCTTGGTCTTTCCATGACTTATGGAAAGACCGTCTTTCAAGAGACGCACTCTTTATTTTAAGCATGAATTCAATAATTTAATGTCGATTGGTGTTATACTCGAGTTCGTGAAACTATTTTATTGAACTAACTTTATTTTTTTATCCATTACTCGTGTCAAATAATTAGATGCATTTGAAATATAATTAATTATATAAATAATATGGTGAGATCAAATATAATATTAAAATATAATTATAATATTGTATATACACTAATAAGTCGTTTTTCTTCTCTACCTACACGGATAAATTTCATTAAAAAACAAGTTACGTAATGACAATTTTTATCTGAAAAACATGAAAAACACATTGAATTTGATAAATTAGCATAACTAACGATCGAGACAATTATAACAAAAATAATTGTAAAAAATAGTGCGGGAAATAACTGTTTGCCGATAAAGAGTTTAATTGGGGGGTTTGAATATATACACGTCACACAATAATTATCCATTTGAAGGTTGGATGAGAGAAGGTTTCTAAAAGAGGGCGGCAATCAAAATGTTTAATATTACGTCCGATTGAAGGTGAATCGAAGTCTCAATCAAATTTTACCACTTGTACCAATGAATAAAAATAAGACTAAATTATTTTTTTGGTCCCCTACAAAGTATCTTTTACTATCTTTTGATCCCCATTTGCAAAATAACCCTTAGACGGTACCCAACAAATTCAAAATGATATGTTCTGGTCCCCAGAGGTGGATTTCCGGTAAGACTAAATGGTTTTCCGGTATAACCAGGGGTATAATGGTAATTTTACTAGTTTAAAAACATTTTCAATAAAAAAATCCTATTTTTCTAATTTTCCTTTTCTTTATCCGCTGCCTTCCGCCGCCGCCGCTGTCAATTTCCACCGCCTTCTTCGCCGCTGCCAATTTTCACTGCCTTCTTCGCTGCCTTCAGTTTCAAATGACCCCGATTCACCTGAAGCTCTGCTCCAAATCTAGTTCCTAACGGGGAGAAGTCGGCGTAGACAAAGCGGTGGAGAATGCATCGAAGAAGACGAAGCGGAGAAGCGGCGAAGCAGACGAAGTGGCGGAGAAGACGAAGCAATGGCAGAAGACAAGGAAGACGAAGCGGAGAAGCGGCAGAAGGCGGAGAAGACGAAGCAATGGCTCGGGCATGAAGGAGGATGCTAAGGTCGTGAATTTGGGGCAACCAATTTCCAGTACGGCGGTAGCGCAGTCGGCGAAGGAGGAGGAGGAAATTCCTTCTTTCAGCTTCGATTGAGCTGCAAATTAGGCTTGGATCCGGGCAAGCTCGGGCTTGGAGAACGCTAAGGTCGTGAATTTGGGGCAGTTCTCGGCGCCGGTGAATGGGCCCTGCACGGCGGCGGCGGCGCAGGCGGAGATGACCGAGAGAAGAACGAAGAAGACGAAGTTTTTTCCCTTTTATTTTTTTCTAATCTAGGGGTAAAATGGTCATTTTGCAGATTTTGACCAATTTTACCGTTCCTCACCTGAAAACCACCTCTGGGGACCAAAACATATCATTTTGAATTTGTTGGGTACCATTTAAGGGTTGTTTTGCAAATGGGGACCAAAAGATAGTAAAAAATACTTTGTATGGGACCAAAAAAATAATTTAGTCTAAAAATAAACCCAGACATTCAAAAAACAAAAAAAAAATGAAAATAGATGACTCGTTCGTCAAATGCGTCCTCTACGTAGGTTTTTCGTTTCCTATACCAAAGAAAACAAAGATAGATGTTATTGGTTTTGATTTTCACCCTAGTTGCATCCGGGTCAGATATATTTGCACCCCATATGGAATGCACTTGTAGACGACACCATATTCTTTCCACTAAAAGCAACCTGAACAAAATCAAAGACTTCCTAGACAAGTTCCATTCCACCACAGGGCAACTAATCAGTTTCGGAAAAAGCAATTACTACTTAGGTAGCAAAGCTAATACAACCCACCACTCCTTGATAAGGAGCACGTTGGACATGTCTAAAGGCTCTTTTCCTTTCAAATATTTAGGATGCCCTATCTTTACAGGGATTACTAAGGTGAGCTATTTTCAGCCAATCTTGGAAATTTATGATTCCAAACCAACAATTGAAAAAATAAATGGTTAAGTACCGCGGAAAAGTTAACTCTAATTAAAACCTGTTTATTTGCAATTCCACAGCACAGGTGGGCTACTAAGGTGAGCTATTCTCCCCTTTGATGATATAATGATGTTTATGAACTTCAATATGGCTTCAAAGTGTCCATTTTGCAATGATTCTGATACTATGTCGCACTTTTTCAATAACTGCCATTATTCTCTGAAAATTTGGGATGTTGTTCATAGATGGTTAGGTCTCGGTAATATGCATTTCTATTCTATGTGGGAAAGACTTACTCACTACTGGACTCTAACTGGGCTCTCACATGCTCATTCAACACTGATTCATTTAATCACATCCTTGTTTTGCTGGAATTTATGGAAAGTTAGAAATAGTTTCATCTATGAAAGTATAACTTTTAATCTGAATAGAGTAAAAGCCAATGTTAGAGATGAATCTTTCTATGCTTTTAATTATACAAAACCGGCTTTTAGGATGCATTTAGTTGATATTGACTGGGATGGGCTGGGTTTAATGCCACCGATAAAAAACAAACCGAAACCAGTTGTCCTAAAAATCAGATGGCAGGAACCCATTTCCCAGTTTAAAGTTAATGTCAATGCAGCTTGGGATAGGTCATTAAATAAGTGTGGTTTGAGAATTATTCAGGGAATTTCATTGCAGCAAGAACAATGTTTAAAGCTGTTATGTCTGGTCTTCATGCGGAAATCCTAGCTATTAAGGAGGGCTCTGAATTAGGGAATAGCATTCTGAATAGTTCTTTTTCTTTAGAAACTGACTCTGCGAATGCTCTTAATTCTATTTACAACCCGATGCAAACTCCATGGATGTTTTATAAACTAGTGCATAAGGTTAAATTACTGAAGCAAACATGCTGTATCTCACATGTCTTAAGAGAAGCCAATCAGGCGGCAGATAGACTAGCCATAACAGGTTTACGTAGCATGGAGCTTTGTACTGATTACGTATTTGCCGATCTAAACAGAGAAATCAGAGGTCTTTTGATGCTTGATAGATTGGGTTTGCCCTCTGTTAGATTAAACCAATCCAATCAGAATGGATGGTCTTATAAGTTGATGTTATTTTGCAGATCTCCGAGGTTTGATTCTACTAAAAGTTTCATGTTGCACATGACAACGGAGATGGTTTCATAAGGATGAAGGAAGTAAATTTCTCCACCAAAGCCGTTCACGATCTTTCACCGGTTGTGCTTTTCAGCGGTTTTGTATTGTTCAAGTTGGCTGCGAACAAGTTTATTTTGTATAGATCCCAACAAGGTTGTACAACAATTGAAGGAATTGTTTTTTTAAGTTAAACATGTGTTTAACAACAGAATAATGATCTTTTTCATCTATTCTTCACTAGATGGTTTAACACACACACACCCACCAGATGGTTTAACTGAAAAAAAGGGAGTAATTGGAATTAGGGCTGGTAATGATGAATTGGGCCCAATTGACTAAAAAGTTCAGGAATTAAATTTGTAATCCGTAGTGCTTTTTAAAAGAACATTCTAGTTATACTTTTTTTTTTAATCGGGTTTATAGGGTTCCTGGCCCTTTTCTATAAAAGATCAATTGTTACTCGTAGACTTACATCAATCAGTGCCCGTAGGCTTACATCAGAAGATGATGTGTGATAAATCCATTACACTGAGGTGCTATATAATTAACAATTCTAATCAACAGTCTCAGTGGCACAAAGAGAGATACACATAAGCCCTAGTGAATATTACGATATTGAACGAAAAGCTTATGTGGAAGTGAGAAGAGGGCCCCTAGAATAAGTGGTTGACATTGTGTTGCCATATTGTAGCCACAATAATATCGACCCGAGACTACCATCAGAACAGTACAGTGAGTATCAAATAATACGCATGCTAAGTGTTTTGTCCACACTTCCGATCAAACATCTCAGACAATCAAAACGAGGTAGTTTAAAGCTCCCCAACTAAACATCTGACCCGTCTCCATTTAACCCGTAACAACCTTTTCCTTTAACTAGGAAACTGCAACCAGTCATTTGAATTGCCAAAATATTTTCTGTCAGTGTATAAAATCACTTATAATACATAGAATTCACTCTAACTTAGCTCCAAAAGGAGCTAAAACCAATTAAATCGACTTAACAATATAATTGGTCAAGGCCTCCTAATGAACCTAAGCCTACAAATCTAATTTAAATTCTCAGAAAACAATAACGCCAAAAGTTCGTTGTTTGAACGACTTTGACTTGGATTTCTCCTTGCTGTCTCATCGGATATCAGATTTGAAATCAATCCAATTTTACCAACTCTGGCTATTGGAAAAACAGGCATTGACAGAGAGAATCCTCATTTAATACCAAAATTTAAAAAAACCCATATAATATCTGGCCCATTTTTTAAAGAAAAATTAAAGGAAGCTAAAATCACAGAGAAAAGAAAAGGACCAAAAACATAAAATAATTAAAAGCCTCCCACCTGAAAAGAAAAATTTAAAAGTAGAAAAAGAAAATAAAAATGGAGAAGAACCCCCCATAACCTTATATCTCCGGAGATCTACATGGCTCTGTTTGACCGAGTTTAGTCATTTTTGTTGAGTTGACCCGCTGCTGACTCGTCATTGGGTTAAGTTGACTCAGTCCTGGTTGGAGATCGAGTTGGCCATCACTGGATCTGAGTTGGCCGACTCAGATCCGAGTGACTCAAAAACCCTAAGGACTGGAAGAAGCCGAATCACATAACCTCAGGTTGAGAGAACAACGAGGATACGGTAGCTTCGAATCTGGAATGGCAAAAGGTGGAAATGGTGATAGCAACGCCAAAGCAACACCGGAGCAGAAGACATCTGTCGGAGCAACACTGTCGTGTGAACATCCGCCGGAGCAACACCAGAGCAAACGTCGTAGCAACGCCGGGACAATACCTCTCGAGCATCAGCCGGAGCCGCACCGCTGGAGGACCGCCAGAGCAACTTCGCGCGAAGTGAAACTGGAGCCCAGCAGACCGCCGTTCTTCATATCTGGAACTGGGATTTTTCGAGGATGGTTGGAAACGATGGGTAAGGGTGTTGGGAGGTGGGACTGGAGGGAGGAACCACCGGAGGAGAGTCTTCGGCGACGGTGGCTCCCCCACGAGTCTGACCGAATGGAGAGGCTTTATTTCTGTAGAGAGAATGGAGAGGTTTTGTTTAGAGAGTACTATATGTTCTAGTCATACTTCTGTTGTAAGGCTTGCCAATATAAAATTAAAGAAAAGGGAAATATAATACCCTTCAAATGCCATTATAGTTTTTATTAGTTCCTCTATCTGACTGTAATATTCATTGACTAAATTGTTTTTTTAGTCCCCTACAAAGTATCTTATATCATGTTTTGGTCCCCGTTTGCAAATCAACCCTTAGACAGTATTCTACGAATTCAAAACGATTTGTTTGGTCCCCAAATGTGATTTTCAGGTGAGACTAAATGGTTTTCCGGTATAGCCAAGGGTATAATGGTAATTTTACTAATTAAAAATATTTTCAATTAAAATTTCCTAATTAAAAAAAATCTTTATTTTTTCACCGTCGCCTTTAGCCCTTCGTCGCCTCCTTCAGCCTTCCGCCGCCTCCTTAATCCTCGTCTTCATCCTTAACCTTCATCCTCGTCTTAATCCCCGTCTTCATGGGCAGAACTACCATGGCGCGTGGTAGGACTCCAGCCTTACCTGAGATTTCGGCGCCATGGTAGTAGTGGTTAAAAGCGCTTCCTGGCGGCGGAGCAGAGCTTTTTTGGCATTTTCATTTTTCTGCCATAAGCAATTGGGGAAGGAGTCCACTGAATGCCTTATTTTTTTTGGCACATAATATATCAAAACCACGTCGTTTTGGCTTAAGTCAAAACGACGTCATTTGATTAGTGCGGAAGGGAAAATTTTGAAATTTAAAATTTGGGTATTTGTATTAGGCCAAAATCCAAAAATGGATGACCCAAATTTTGCCACAAACTCTCAGCAATTGCCACAAACCCAAATTTCTGCTTGTGTTCACCATTCCAGACTTCCAGCATCCAGCTCCTATCGCCGCCGTCCCGCCACCGGCCGAGACTCCGGATGCCGCCCCACCACCGATCAACCCCACCTGGAAAATAATCCTGGTTCCGCCACTGCCCGTCTTCATCCTCACCTTCCGCCGCCTTCATCCTCGTCTTCATCTTCGTCTTCCGCCATCCACAGCCTTACGGTAGCAAAGCTGGTTTGGGATTTCCTAGACTAGATGAAGAAGGGCAGAGAGAGGGCCTTCTCAAGGAAATTGAAATGTGAATGATGTGGAAATAGAGGCGCAGCCGACGCTGTGGGGATCACGATGGACTTGCAATTGGCGACACGGTGTAGGCGTGCAGCAGCGACCGCCGGTGTCACAACAAATAGGCCAGTGGTTGAGCAACGCAATTGAGGGCGTTTGAGGCAATTACAATTATAGGGATTTTGAATTGATAAATACACCGACGCACAGTTGTCTTCTTCCACCTTCTCGTTTAACAAAGCAGCGGCGGCGGCGATGAAGACAAACCGCATCGAAGAAGACAAAGGTTTTCTTTTTCTTTTTTCTTTTTTTAAACTCAGGGGTATAATGGTTATTTTACATATTTTGACCAATTTTACCATTGACTTTCCCTGAAAACCACCTTTGGGAACCAAACAAATTGTTCTGAATTTGTGGGGTACTGTCTAATGGTTGATTTGCATACGGAGACCAAAACATGGTATAAGATACTTTGTAAGAGACTAAAAAAATAATTTAGTCTATATCTTTTACATGAACATTTATATATATTGATGGGACAGTAAAAGATGAGATTGAAATTATTGGACAAAATTTCAGTCATATATTATAGCCAAAATAAAAAATAAAAGCATTATATTAAGCAGACGAAAATGGAAAATATGAACCTCAAATAGAAATGAAGATATTTTAATTATGTTATTTAAACTTAATTATAACTCATTTTAATTCAATTTAATGGGCACTATTCTCTGAAGTTTATCTGATCTGATCTGATTTGATTTAAAATGAACTAAACAGAAATGAAAATAATTGTGTTACAAATAGTAATGTATAATTAAATTAAGCAAAGTCTTGTGAAAGACCGTCTTTCTATAAGTTTATGGAAAGACGTAGTTTCATTAAAATAATAAAAGGTAAAAATGTCTTAGTTGCAATACTAAAAGTTTATTATTCAACGTGTAGTAGTTATAAAGTTTATAACCCGATTCATGCAACCCAAAAAATTTATCTTCATTTCTTCAAATTTGTACTTCAAACATTGGCTTTAAATTTTATCTTAATTTTGGTGAAATTTAGCATAATTTAATGAGCTCGTCTCTTGAAAGACGGTCTTTCCATTGCTTATGGAAAGATCGTCTTTCAAGAGACGGACTCATTAAATTATGCTAAATTCCACCCAAATTAAATTCACGCTGAAATAAAATAAAATGAATTGATTTAAACTGAACTGAATTAAATTAAGTTGAAATAAAGATACTCTTCCTTGATTAAACAAAACCAAATGGGAAGTGAACTTATACGGACGCGTGTTTCTCAATGCAAGATACATGATGTGGATTGCTATTTCACGCCTTGTATTTTACTTGATTATACCCTGTATTTATACTATTTAATATACAATATGTATTTTTAATTTAATTTAAATAATTTAATATCAAATTAAATTAATTTAATATGTAATTGCTCCGCCGGTCCGCCGCCGCTGCCGGTTCTCCACTCCGGCTCTCCACGGTCAAGTGGTGAACCGGACTTGCTCCGGCTCTTCTCGGCCAAATGGCTCCAAACGGCCTTCCGGTTCTCCACTCTGGCTCTCCTCGGCTAAGTGGCTCTAAACGGCTTTCCGGTTCTCCACTCCGGCTCTCCTCTGTCAAGTGACTCCAAACGGCCTTTCGGTTCTCCACGGCCAAGTGGCGAACCGGGCTTGCTCCGGCTCTCCTCGGCCAAGTGGCTCCAAACGGCCTTCCGGTTCTCCACGGCCAAGTGGCGAACCGGGCTTGCTCCGGTTCTCCTCGGCCAAGTGGCTCCAAACGGCCTTCCGGTTCTCCACTCCGGCTCTCCTCGGCCAAGTGGCTCCAAACGGCCTTCCGGTTCTCCACTCCGGCTCTTCTCAGCCAAGTGGCTGCAAACGGCCTTCCGGTTCTCCACAGCCAAGTGGCAAACCGGGCTTGCTCCGGCTCTCCTCGGCCAAGTGGCTCCAAACGGCCTTCCGGTTCTCCATTCCGGCTCTCCTCGGCCAAGTGGCTCCAAATGGCCTTCCGGTTCTCCACTCCGGCTCTCCTCGGCCAAGTGGCTCCAAATGGCCTTCCGGTTCTCCTCGGCCAAGTGGAGAGCAAGAGTCGCTCCAGTTCTCCTCGCCTAAGCTCGGTCCCGTTCTCCTTGGCCAGTGGAGAACCGGGTCTCCCTTTGAATTTTTTAGTTTTCTCCCACAACTACCATCTACCCACATTTAATGTCATTTACTCCTTTTTATCCGAAAAAGTCTAGTTTTTTTTCTATAAATTGGGTAAAAATCTCCATTGGGTAAAAATCTCCAATTTTTTACTCCAAAGAAGGGTGTTGAAAATTCCATGTCTATGGAGGTAATTTCTCTAATTATTGTCAAGTCTATAAGTAATAGTTAAATTTATTATTTATTAGTTTTTTAAGTAGAAGTTTATGTTCATCTTATTATTGTAATTGATTAATTGTAATCTAATAATTGTTGCAATTTACTGTATTTGAGTATAGTAGGGATTTATTTAAATTTCAATACTGTAATGTACTGTATGTATTATAGTGTATAAATTTATTTTATGTATGTATTTTCTGTATGTATTTATGTACTGTTTTTATTTAACCCTTTTTTGGATATAAAATTATTTCACGCCTCTTTTGACTGTATTTATCTACTCCTAATTAATGAATTGTTAGAGTTAAATTTTGCTTAATTGAACTACGCTAATTTGTTATTTTAATTTATAGAAATGTAATTACTTTATTTTACTTTATATTATGTAAATGTAATTATTAACAGTTAACCTGAAATGGTTTAATGCAATTTTATTTTCAAAAGTTGATTATTAAACGTTAAAATGGAAGAATGTAATTTTAGTTTAATTAATCAATTATTAAACTTAAATCTTATAACCATAATTTTATTTCATCTAATTTAATTTTTACTTTATTATATTTTTATATTTTAATCCATGTTTTAGCCGTTAATTGAAAATGGAGCAATGCACTTGTAATTCCAAAAGTTAATTATTAAACATTAATTTTGTAACGTTAATTTTATATTATTTTATTTAAACCTTAATTTGAAATGGATGAATGTAATTTTAGTTTTGGGAGTTAATTTATATACGCAAATTTTGTAACTTTAATTTTATTTCATCTAATTTAATTTTAGCTTTATTATTTTTTTGTATAATAAATTTTAACCGTTAATTAAAAATTGAACAATGCAATTTTTTTTTCCGAAAGTTAATTATTAAACGTTAAATTTTTAGCATTCATTTTATATTATTTTATTTGAACCTTAATTTAAAATGGAAGAATGTAATTTTAGTTTTATTAATTAATTATTAAACGTAAATTTTATGACCATAATTTTATTTAAATCTATGTTTTAACCGTTAGTTAAAAATGAAGCAATGCAATTTTATTTTGTAAAAGTTAATTATGTAACGTTAAAATTGTAAGCTTAAATTTATTTCATCTAATTTAATTTTGATTTATGTTACCTAATTTTATTTCATCATTGTTGTTTGCAGAATATTTGAGTGAAACTAATTACTTGATGTTTATTGCTGTTTAAGGATGAGAATCAGTCATGTGGAGCTGTTGCGCGGGGGAATGGATACTCAGCATTTGCAACCACATGTTGAGAATGTTGAGGTCCGGGCCTTCCCATGTTGGCATGTGATCGAATACATGATCGCGCCTTGGAGAAGGCTGCTCAACTGGTACATCATGCTCCTGCGGACAAGGCGACTGTTCCTCCTCGATCACACGGGCTCTCGCCTGTCTGGCCGAAGCACTAATACCTCTCCGTCGTATAGAACGACCATCGTCGTTGGGTTGCCCAGCAGTGCTCATCTACGTTACAAGATATATAATTATTATCATAACAACTGATTTATTGTAAGAGAAAATAAATTCACATACATTTTAATAAAATGTAAACTAATATGACAAAACAGTGCATAATTTCAAACAACTTATGGAAAATAATTACTTACAGCTAAAATATATTATCGACTACTGCACCAATGACATTTTTCAATTACTTACTTCGCATGCAAATTTTTACAAATAAACTACATATTCACTAATGCATAGAAAAATGTAAATATAACGCAAAAAAACACACTCGAAACAAAACATTTAATTCTTTTCAAATCCCGTATAACGAACTTTTTATTCTTAGTATTTGCAAATTATAAATTAAACTACTAAATCATCATTATACAATCATTTAATTGTTTACCAAGTGAAATTAATAATAATATTCAAACAAATAATTATTGAAACATATCATAATCATTTACTACACAATTGTTTTTACGAGATTAATAAACTAGATTTTCATAATATTAATTTAAATAATATTATATTCTATTATGTTACATATACTTCCCAAATTACTACAATAGTTATCATTTTAAAATTTAAACTAAACACTTTCTAAAAATAACAAATTCTACATTTTAATTCCAAAGTTCATACAATTCATAATATTAGATTTTTCAAATTTAATTTACTATTTAATTTCCAATTTTCGGATTAAAGAATTTAATTTAAAATTAAACCTTCCTATTTTCTAATATTTACAACCAAACCCCTCATCTTCCTCATCCCTCCAAATCCAACCTAAACACTAAACTACCAACCGCCGCCGGCGTCCTCCTCCGCCGCCGGCCTACTCCGGCGCCGGCCTCCTCCACTGCCGGCCTCCTCCTCCACCGGACGCCGCCCCAGCACCTCTGCCCGAAGCCAGCTCCTCCCCTCTCCTTCTCCTATCCTTCTCCTTCTCCTCTACCTCTCCTTCTCTTCCTCTGCGACGCCACCTTCCCTCCGCCGCCGGCGTCATCGCTCTTCCTCACCGCGGCCCGACGCGCGCCGCCCAAGGCCCGACGCGCGCTTCCCTCCGCCTCGCCACACGCCGCTCGCCGCGGCGCCAAACTTCCATCCGCCGCGGGCCAAACTTCCCAACCCGGTTCATCTCCCCCAGCCCAACACCACCAACCCCACATTCATTCCAGATTTAATAAATTTCTAACAAACCCCAATTCTAACAATTCTAACAAGTTCAAATAAATTCTAATAGAAGGGCAACATTCAGGCAAGATTCATACAAGTCCTACGAAAATTAAAAAAAAATTTCTCAGAAACTTACGTTTTCTGGCGAGCGGCGGCGGTAGGCGGTGGCCGTGGACAGCGGCGGCGGGCGGCGGAATCCGGCGACTGGAGCTGCTTGGTGGAAGAAATGGAGTGAAACAATGTTGGCCAAATTTTGGACTCATCATAGCAAACCCAAGACCACTTTTATACTACTTTCTCCAAATATCTTTTTTAATTTTAAAATATAAATACATGTATTTATACGTATTAGGGCGTGGATAGTAAAATACAGGGCATGATATAGCAATACCCTAGATTATTGAGAGCATCTCCGGTGGTTGGGGTTCTTCCTCATTTTTAGTTGTCACATGTCAGATTTGGATTAAAACTTTAATATGAGGTAAGTAAATGGTATTGATTTAAGAAATTT
This sequence comes from Rubia yunnanensis, assembly GCA_037428765.1. Lineage (NCBI taxonomy): Eukaryota > Viridiplantae > Streptophyta > Magnoliopsida > Gentianales > Rubiaceae > Rubia > Rubia yunnanensis. The sequence goes on along the minus strand of CM075065.1, from coordinate 3,555,995 downwards.
TATGTCCAATAGAACCATCATATTTATAACTTCAATGTGATGCGCCAACACATAAAGTTTAAATTTTGTATGTATGTATAATTTTTAGTGTGCTCATCCATTCATGTATATTTATTAATACTTATCTTTTTTTGAAATATATTTAGAGTCCGTCTCTTGAAAGGCGATCTTTCCATAAGCCATGGAAATACCAAGGTTTAAAGTGCAAATTATAAGAAATGAAGATAAAATTTTCGGGTTGCGTGGATTGGATTATAAACTTTATTACTATATGTTGCATAATAAAGTTTTTATATTGCAATTAAGACATTTTACCTTTTATTATTTTAATTAAAATCCATCTTTCCATAAGCCAGTCTTATTTCTTAACTTATATATTTCATTTGTTAAATTACATACAAAATTTAGATTTTTTGAATATATTTTTTATATCATATATTTTTATATTTTCACCTTCAAATACATATTATTACTTGTTCTAAATTATTAAATGCAATATTTAAATTTTATATAAAAAATTACCATATTTATGTAAAAGCCTCTGAGTATCTTTTCAGAATCCTCAGTGTATCTTTTCTTATTATGGTTGGAAAGCTACAAAATGCGAGTATGTATAGTGTGCCTTATTGGTTTGTTCATGGTTTTGGACTCTTCTTACATGGCTGCATACATTGGTTAGTCTTTATGGTCTTCTTACATGGAAGACCATACGATTCTTACAGCTTTCAGTCTGGGCCGGGAGGAATTCGAAGAATTGCCGCTTCCTAAGGGATTCGATGTATAGTGCATGCTCCACACTAATATCGTGCATTGGAGTGAGGTGTGTCCCCACTTGAGCTCCACCTCAAAATAGTGTATGAGAGCATGCTCCGAATTAACATGGTGAATTGGAGTTCCACGGGGCTCACATAAAGTCGTGTGGCGTGCCTTACACTTGATCTCCATGCAAACATGGTATGTAGGAGTTTGATCCATACCAACATGATGCATTAGAACTCTCATAGAGTGGGGCGATGATATCCATACCGACATGATATACATGAACACGTGGAGATTCCACATGACTCGAGCCTTCCATTCGAGATTCACACCAGCACGGTGCATTGGAGTTTCCACATGACTCACCGAAAGCTTGGTGAAGTTTCACTTAATCCACCGACATGGTGTATATGAGCATCTGACCGGGCATAACGCCCTGATCACTTGAGCAAATGCAAATGGTCAAGCTGGGCAAACTCAAATGGTTATTGTCATACATAGCTACAAATATTAACATGGTCCAATACTAAAACTACTTTCCTGGAATCTTGGACAAACCATTATTGTGGTTCAAGTACTACAAGATGGTACCATCTTATTCAAATCCTTCAATAAAACAGAAAGATCTTTGCCAGTTCAAACAAGATGCAACTTCACAGTATGCTGGTAAATTTACTTGAGGCACTTGGTGAACCAATTAACCAGATCCTGGTGTGCCTCTTCTGCTAGCTTTACCTCTTCAACATCTTCATCCTCGTATCTCACGGTCCATCCGTGAGTAACACCGGGGAATATCTTCACCAAACCATCAACCTGTAAAAATATTTGATCCAATTCATTAGAGCAGTTGTTTTCGAGGAATTTCATATGCAAGTGTAGGGTTCTTGATTTCCTACGTCAGGCTTAGCATTTAATGCTTCCTCAAATGTTTTCAGCAATTCCGGTGGCCACATCTGGTCAAGCTCAGCTCCCAAGATGGATATCGGAACTTTAACAGCTGCAGAAGAAAGAAACGATGATTAGGTATTAGTGGCCAAAAGAGACTCAAAGAAAGGTGTCTATATCCATAAGCGATGAAGATGAAGATGAAGAAGATATACCTTGAATGTCTTCCAGGGTGACAAAAGAAGGGTGGCACAGCACAACAGCATCGACGTAGGCATACTTTGACAGTTCCACAACAACCTTTGCTGTGATCAAACCGGCCAGAAAATAGAGATATTAGCAAACTCAGAAGGGCCGATGATCGGATAAATTACTCAGTAGATTAAACTAGCACCAGAATTTTAAGATGTTGATCCCTATTCATACCTCCCCAACAAAAGCCTGCAGCGCCAACTTTAGTGATGCCTTTGCTTTTCAGAGCTTCAATAACTGGCTTTGCATGTTCAAAGGCTTGATCCTTAACAATCAGAACATTTTATCAATAAATATAGACTAGCACTAAGCACAAGAACCTTGTCCCGTTAGACTGAAAAGATATCTTAACTGAAGTGTGTACAATTTATTAGCAATAACTAAACTGATCTGATCTGAACCAAAAAACATGGCCCAAGTCTTCTAGTACTAACTTCAGCGCCAATAGCCCGCTTTGCAGTTGTGCAAGTTGACTCTTACCATTACGAGAGCTTAAGTACTTGAATATCACTTGTTTTGCTAAATGAGAAAAGATAATATCCCGAGAAATTTAGTTATACGAAACATGAAAACACATACGAAAAACACTAGCAAAATTACATTTCGTTTAGAAAGAAAAGAGACAAATGAGACACACTGAGTCTTGGAATGTCCAAACTATCAGGACATAAGCAGCTTTAGAATACTTTGATTTCTTCCTGGAAATACCTTTTGCAGCCAAACTACGAGATGCCCCAATAAAATGAAGTAAGCAAGCTACAGGTGAATAACATGCTATTCAGGAGAGAAAAACATCATATAATGTCAAGACAAAGACTTGTCTATCAAATGCTCAATTGTGATTCACTCGTAACAGCTGAGATCAATCATGTCAAGTGCGGAAGAGTTCCAAATTTAGGATGACCATTTGCGAAGAAGAGAACTTACAGGCCCGTGTTTCTTCAACCACTCCTCAACATTTGTCACCCCCCGCACCGCATAGTCTCCCTGGAGAAAATCTGGAACTGCAACATAGAATCCATAGCCTGCAACTTTGTCCGCGAGCTTTCTTCAAGATTCAAAGTTAAAAGACATTTGGTAAGAACATCTCACTGTGTAAACTAAGGGTGACAACTCCTAACACGACAAATTGATTCACAAACACAAGTCCAATAACACGACAAGATCAAGATGATATCTTTCCTAATCACTATCATACACAACCAAGACAGCTCCAATAACACGACACAATCAAGATGCTATCGTTATTCGGTACTAATCACCATCATACATAACCAAGACAACTCCAATAACACGACACGATCAAGATGATATCTTTACTAATCACTGTCATAGTATCATACATGACCATATGTGATATGACATAACACGATTTCAACGCGAAAACCCAAACTCAGCATCTTCTGATGCAAGAAACTCCAAAACCATTTCTCTAGCATCTAATCATGACCATATACTACCTATCAATTGCATCCATACTCCATATAAAAGATAGACATATTCAATACTACCATATTCGTCTTCCCTTCAAAGTAGCATGTTTCTCCCTTTTGATATAAACAGAAAAGGGATCTCAAGAAATGAACAGAAAACACCAAAAACAACATCATACCTCAACTTTGGAGCTTCATACCCTGAAAGTCAAAATCAATGGTTGCATAAGTGAAAAACACTTTCAATATACTGTGTATTTGTGTGTGTTTTAAAAACCATACCAAAGACATCGGAGATGAGCAAAACCGCAGTCTTGCAATCAGCAGAGCCGGCGATGTAGCTTCTGAGGCCTCCGATTTCCTCCTCGTGGCCTCCTCCGGCGCCGGTGGTTAGCTCCGGCGGGTTTGAACAACAATGTGGACTTGCCATTTCCTTAGTATTTGTTGACTTAAGTGTCACTAAAAATGGTCCGAAGTTTCAAATTTGAAGACTATTCGCCACAGTCATTATCAACTGTCGGCTTCCTTCCAGACAGGTGTAGAATTGTGGAAGCAGTTTCAAATTCATGAATTCGATTTTCATATCTAGGTGTACAAACTGAAATAGTAGTACTAGAATTGTATTAATTAAATGGAGTGTCGAAATCAAGATCGCTTACTCATTCTTCTAGAGAATTCAGTCACTTTTCTGGCATAAGTGTTTTCTTTCTTGACATTAGGCCTACTAACTACTTAAACAAATACCCCCTGCCCTGGTAAAAAATTCCTATTTATCATTTATGCATGTATCGACTAAATATTTAGATCTTGATTATTTTCTTATTTGTGATGGGATTTGTGACTGAAATTTGCACTCATTTCAATCCTTTATCTTTATCTGAAATTTGATTGCATTAATACACACAAATATGTTGCTCCCTCTGTCCCAAATTAAGTTGCACAGAATTTTTTGACTGAATTTTTAATCTTTTGCAATTTAACATGGCGGGAGTATGAACTTTCGAGAGGGGAGGAGGTAATACTTAGTTCGAACAATTGGACATAAAAGTGCCAGAGGTACTTTCCAAGTGCTTTTAGGTCTTCACTAAATCTTAGTTACAATTAAACTATTCAATAATGTAAGCATATTTGAAAAGTGCTGCAATGACGTGTGAAAAGTGCTGCAATGACGTGTGAAAAGTGCTAGTGGTTTCGGGACGGAAACCAATGAAATCTAAACACTTTTAGGGGGCAAGTGAGATGCCGTCGGGAGCATAATTTTGATGCCAAACTACAAATTTGATTCTAAACAGTATTGAGATCTATTACATTTTAATTAAAGTTTACTGTCAAAATACAAAGTTTGTGATCTCCATTTGGAGATTATATGGCACAAATGATCTGCTAATTACCTGAATTTCATCATAAAAGGGAACAGGAACAAGAACCAGCCTCAAAACTCAAACATAGTTTTCATCCATGTTCAATTCACAGCCATATATAGTTGGATTAAAGTATTAGTTAAGACAACATAGAGACACCAACAAGATTCAACCTGAATTTCGCACAATAATTATGTCTAAATAGTAGCAAAACAAAGCTCAATTTCGCACAACATTCTTTTCATTTGACATATGCAGTTACCCAATCCAACAAATCAGTATATGCCTCTTCTGCCATCTTACAAGCATGCTCATCCTCCTCGTTGTACCTCATCGTCCACCCGTGAACTGTCCCGGGGTATATTTTGTAGCAGCATTGATCAGCCTCCAACTATCAGAGCTCAACGTTGATGATCAGTTTCGATATGGTTCTGCAAATCTGCATCTTTTACATAATTACGCGAAGATAACGGACTTTCAAGCCTTACCTGACTTTCTTCTTTCAGAACCTTTACTAAACGGAGAAGCTCCTCGACAGGAAAGAATTCATCTTCCTCAGGGCCGAATACGCCAAGAGGAACCTTCACAGCTGCAATGGCATCCTGATTACATCAATGACTCATGATCAACAGAACTTGTTAGAATTCATGTGAAAGAGGTCTACCTTTCATGTCATCCTCAGTGAGTGCAACGGGGTGAAATACGACGCCAGCTTGAATCCACGCGGGATTGCTACACAGTCTCACGACAGGCAACCCTGAATAAAGTAGAAATGATGCCACTGATGATAGTGCAATACGAATTTGCTTCATTATTTTCACTAGACGATGGAAAAGGTTTACCTCCCCAGCAAAAACCCGCTGCACCTATTGTCTTGACTTTTAGTTCTTCTTTCATGGCGATAACAACTTTTATAGCATCTTCAGCCCCAGCTCGCTGAAAAAATGCACATAAACACATGCATCAATCTGGCCAATCTTCTACAGGAGATAGCTACATCAATCATAAAGATCCATTGCACAACTATACATACCGGATGATGAGTGTTGAACCAAACTTCGACGTCAAAGCCAGGCTTCGAAAGATCACAGGGCTCGCCACGAAAGAAATCAGGAACGACAACCAAGAAATTTTTAGCTGCAATTTTATCAGCAAGTTTCCTAAAGAAGAGAGGAAATGAAAGTTAAATAAGAAAACCCTTCATTTTCTTCCAGCTTATCTCTTAAATTAAGCACTAACTAACCAACAGCTCAGTAACGAAACCACGTAAGTAGAAGGAAACTACACGGCCTACAACCACAAAACGACCAAGCCTTTGATCCAACAATGTGAGATAGATCACACAGGTTATATATCACCACCATTTTCTATCAAGACAAATGCCACAAGACATGGCCGTGGTTTGGAAAATTTTACAATCTTTTCCAACTTCCAATTCAAAGATATTCAAGGTATCAGTCCCTGATGAAGACAGATTCAGTTCACTTCTAAAATCTCAAAGAACATGAAAACCAGAAAACCCCTAATTTCACTGTACATCAAACCTTTACAAAAGCATCCTGCTCCAATATTAACCCCCAAGAATAAACCAATACTCAACTTTTCACTCATAACTAAAGCAGCAAGGAAAAACATGTAAAAAGGATTTACAGTTCCATCAGCGCCCCTTCTCTTTACACAAGTGATTTTCATCAAAGTACGAAACTTTAGCTTCACCATACCTCAAATTAGGAGCCTCGTAACCTGCAAAACAAAAAAAAAACCCAACAGATCAACCAAATTGGATTTTCTCCAAAACCAAGAAAATCAGATCCACAAGATTCAATCTTTCCTCGAACCCAGAAACAAAAACCAAAAATCCAAGCTATCAGAACTCACCAAAAGCATCGTGGCACAGGAGGATGGCGCGGTGGGAATCACGCGGGCCGGTGATGTAGGTGCTGAGTCCGGCGAACTCCTCGACGGCGCCGGCGCCGGAGGTGGGGTCGAGAGTTGGGGCATGAGCTGTGCAATGGGCGCCCAACATCTGCAATGAGGTTGATTCACGAGTGATTTGTGATGATGCTATAAGATTACTGCGCCTTCTGAGTTGGGTGCAAGTGTGATGAAAATGGCGTGAAGAATGTGGTGTATTTATAGCGGTATGACTAGGAGTGGAAGGTGTTCTTTTTAAGGAATGGAGACCGGGAGATATGATTCGGAGGAGATTCAGTAATCTATCTTGGATCGACGAACACATGTAGCCTGTCGGTATCAAATGCGTCACTCCTCAGCTCACTTCCCATTTGGTTTTGTCAAATGATTTCGTAAGGCTATCGCACCGAGACTTAGGGTGTCCATGCCAGTCGACCACACATCCATCACATGAGAGGTAAGTCACACTGACCCAGTACAATGGTCACAGTGCTGGTTCATACTCGCCCATCACCAGGAGGGTCCCACCGCCACGTGCGCGTTGCCACGCACGCTTTGAGAAACACACTCCCACACGGCCGTAGCGAGCTTCGAACCGTAGGTATCCCCACACTACCCACTACCACTTGGGCTACACATGCGGTGGTTTGTCAAATGATTTTGTAATTTTCACAACCAGAGTTAATTGAACTAAATTAACATGATCAAAATAGAACAAATCATTTACGACTCCCTCCGTCTCCCTTTAAAGTTTCGAATAGCTTTTTACACCAACTTTAAAACAAGGCAGTGTAACATCTTTTTAATAGGCGATGAGAGTGGACCTACATAAATCAAATGAAAGGAAGTGTTATGACCACATATTTATGGTTAAAAGTAAAAAGTTTAGAATTAGGATGTTTATAGTGGGACACCCCAAAAAGGAAAGTAGGAAGTTTATTGTGGGGCGGAGGGAGTATAACCCTACATAATTTACGTAAGTGTAAATATAACACTTGATAACTGAAAGTGCAAATATAACCCTAGGTAGTAAGTGTGAGTGCAAATCCGGCAGTTTAAGGCCGGATTTAATTGAAAAGACAATTTTACCCATAGAAAAAACAAAAGTAAAAAAAGTAAAATGACTATTGTACCCCTAACCCTAACCTTAACTCATTATTCTTCCCTTTTCTTCTTTACCGCTGTTGTTCGCCACTTTCCTTCCCTCCCATTCTTTTCCTTCCACGATGGATGAATGGTGTGCTCTGTGCTCATCGGATTTGCACCTCTGGAAGTTAACTCTGGTGGTCGTCTTCGCGACAACCAAATGCAGATTCGACGATGGGACAACGACTGGACAAACTCAGGAGTTTGTGACTAGCAAACCCCAATTTGGTGCCGCTGGTTCTGATCCTCGTCGGAGAGCAGCTTTGCATCCTCGCGCGAAGGTGGGAGTGATGGAAGGGGTTGACGGCAGGGGGAAGGAGGAAACCCTGAAGGTGGTGGAGGCGGAAATGGCGGTGGTGGGGGAAGGTGGAGGTGGTGGCGGGGTCTGGCTGGAAGGGGGTGGTGGTGGTAGTTGGGTGGAGGCTGGGCAGGGCAGGGGTGGAGGCGAGGCGGTGATGGTGGATTGGCGGTGGTGGTGGAGCGGCGGAGGTGGAGACGCAACAATGGAGGTGGTGGAGCAGTGGCGGTGGTGGTAGAATTATGGTGGGGTAAAGGGTATTTTTGTCTTTCATATTTTCATATTTGGCCCAAAAGGCATTTTGGCCATTTTCGATCGATCAATGGCCAGAAATGGTCAGTCAATGCCAAAATATAATTTTTATAGTTTTATTTACACTTTAATTGAATAGTTATGATTGTTTTTGTATTTTGAATTAATTCAGAGGTATATGCACTACACATTACAAATTTAATCCCTAAACTTTTGTGTCTAAAAGGAGCATGGACTAAATAGAGTTGTAAATTTCATAGTCCATAAAAAAAAATCATTTAAGCTCTCTGATTGTCCGTTGACCTGACAGCCAGCACCTCTGAAATTCGTCTTTGCACTCTTAATTCATTATAACCAGCCCTAATTCCAATTATTAGCTTCAGTTAATAATCAGAAGCTGAATCTCTCTTTTGCAATAATGGAATTAAATGTACGGTGTAAATTAGTGCACCCCACTTCATAAACGCTGGATTATAAAAGGACCACAATAATTTTGTCGTGGAGACAAATAATGCATCATATTTGCTCGAGAGCCTCAACTTTGGATGATGTGCCTAAAAACGTGGATCGCGCTGAGCAGAACAAAGACGTATAAAGGGCGCCCTAAATTATTTGCAAATTATTACTCCGTCTAATTTCAAACTATAATTTAACTATTGGAAAAATATATAACATTAAATTATTTTTTTAGTTCCATACATAGTATTTTATACTATGTTGGAATTTTCATTTGCAAATCAACCCTTAGACGGTACCCAATAAATTCAAAACAATTTGTTTGATCCCCAAAGGTGATTTTCAGGTAAAACTAAATGGTTTTTCCGTATAGTCAGGAGTATAAAGGTAATTTTACTAATTAAAAATATTTTTAATTAAAAAATCCTAATTTTAAAATGTTCAAATATCATATTTTTGACAACTTCATCTTGAGCCCTCGAACCCTCCTGCCTCGAGCCCTCAAGCCCGAATGTGGGGATTTTCGACAACTTCATCCTGAGCCCTCGAGCACGAGGAAACCGGCGGCGGAAGGAGACGCGAAGAAGACGAAGGAGGAGAAGGAAGAAGAAATCGTTCGAGGAAGAAGAAATCAGTACCTGGCGGCCAGGGTACTGATTCGTCGCTGGCGAGCTCCGACGAGGAGGAGGAGGAAGAAGAAATCGTTCGAAGAAGAAATCAGTACCAGGCGGTCAGGGTACTGATTCGTCGCCGGCAAGCTCCGACGAGGAGGAGGAGAAAGAAGAAATCGTTCGAGGAAGAAGAAAACGGTACCCGGCGGCAAGGGTACTGATTCGTAGCCGGCGAGCTCCAGCAAGGAGGAGGGGGAAGAAGAAATCGTTCGAAGAAGAAATTAGTACCCAACGTCCAGGGTACTGATTCGTCGCCGACGAGCTCCGACGAGGAGGAGGAGGAAGAAGAAATCGTTCCAGATTCCAACAACGGCGAGCTCTGGCGAGTTCTAGATTCAAACAACGGTAGCGGCGGGGAAGAAGAAGACGCAAAGAAGACGAAGAGTTCTTTTCTATTTTTATTTTTTAAAACTCAGAGGTATAATAGTCATTTTACATATTTTGACCAATTTTACCATTGACTTTCTCTGAAAACCACCTTTAGGGACCAAACAAATTGTTTTGAATTTGTTGGGTACCGTCTAAGGGTTAATTTGCAAATGTGGATCAAAACATAGTATAAGATATTTTGTAGAGAACTAAAAAAACAATTTAGCCAATATACAAATACAATCATATGTGATTGACAAAGTTCAGATATAATCATGAGACAATTTTTAATGCAAATATAACCTCAACTATTATACATAAGTGCAAATATAACCCTAAACACTATATTCCGTCATTGACCGGCTATTTTCGACCATTGACTAACCAGAAATGACCAAAATGCCCTTTGGGCCAAATTTAAAAATCCATTTCCCATTTTATCCCTATTCTTCTTCTTCTTCATCATCGGACCCCTCCCTCACTTTGTTATAGCCGATCACATGAACGCTCTCCATTAGAAAATATGAAAACTCTGTGATATGTTTGTTGTTCGAAAGTATGAAAGATGAAAACATTCTTCCAATATCAATCTAAGATATTCATCTCTCAGAATTAATACAGACACATTAGAACAGAGTAAGTTACTACTTCTTCTCCTCTGCTTTCTTTGGCTGCAAAGCAAACAAGCAAATTAAAACTGACAAATTAGAACCAATGAACAAAAACACAAACACAAACTGTTTGACAAAATGCCTCAATCACAAACAAACGAAATCATTCCAAACAACCCAAAGAATAGTTACAGCTTCAAAAACCCATTACCTTAATGCCCATAAAGAGCTGCTGGAGCTCCTCCTCCGACACAATCACCGGCCATTGCTCGCGGGCCCCACGGAACATGTTGCGAATCATGTTGCGAGGTACAGGCTTCAAGGTACAGGCCCTTGTCCAGAATCATGTTGCGAATGGTCTGCGCGGTGGTGGAGGTGACGTCGAACTTCTCCTCGACGCCGTTGACGAAGGTGACGGTGATATGCGGCGGGTGGTCTTCTGCGCGGCGCTTCACTTGGACCTCCCAAAACTCAACACAAAACAAAAAAGTTTTGAACTTTCCTCAACAACCTCAAACAAACATCCAAAATCAAAACAAACCCAGATCAAATCCGAGGTTAAGGATGAAAACTCACTTCAAAAGCAGCAGAAAGGAAGCTGCAACAAGAACACTACAAATTTTTAAAAACAGAGTAAATCAAGAAACTGCAATGTAAATGCAATTATGCAAGTACTAAAAGGACATATTAATCATGAAGCTCTCTTATTACCAATCCGTGAGCTTTAGTCGTCACCCATCCGCCCGCCACCTCCCTCACCCATCATTGTTTCTTCTTCTCCATTTTACACCTATCTGTGGCGCAGATCGATGCAGAGAGCGAGGTGGCGCGCAGTGGATTGATGTACAGAGCGAGGCGGCGAACGGTGGATCGACGCAGAGAGCGGTGGAGCACGGGCTTCTGGGTCAACGCTGACGAAGAAGAAACAACGGACGAAGAAGAAAGAAATAGAAGAGGAATATGATAGGTTGGGGTATAATAGTAATTTTAGTTTGTTTTCAGTTTTAAAATAATTTTTAAAGGGGAAAAACATTCGTTTCATGAAATTCCGGCATCCAATTATCGAAAAAAGTTATATTTGCACATATATTATTTATTTAGGTTATATTTGCACTTTCAAGTATCACAAGGTTATATGTGCACTTTCGTGAATTATGTAGGGTTATATATGCACTTCGCTCTTAACTATTTATTAAGTCAAAATTTCTTAACTTTGGTCATAAAATTGAATTCGTATATGAATATAAATACCAATAAATGATATCTTGTTTGATTCGTTATAACATATAATTTCAAAATATTAACTTCTTACAATTTTAGTTATCCTTTATAAAAGATATTAAGGATCAAACAGTTTTTGAGTCAACTGTTGAAAGTCAAAGTATGCAACTTAATATAGGATGGGGAGAATAATATAACTTTCAATTCATTCTTTTTTTTTTTAATCAAGACTTTCAATTTATTCATGAGATAACTCGGCAAGTCATGAGATATGAAATTTTTTTAAGTAGAGCCAAACTCGATCAATGGAATGACAATAATTATTTATGAGGCATCAGAAAAATCATCCACATAATTTACCTTCAAGAACTCAACATTGTCATCACATTGCCGACTATTGTCTCTGGAGAATCTATCTAGCAGGATCGAATTCAAAATTGGAGGAATTGACGACAAATTCGACCTAATTCATCAATCGCTATAACTTTGTGGCCTCGATTCGATTGTTTTCCAAGAATGTTGAGCCGGGTATGTAAGTCATGTACCTGAGAGGAACTTAAATAAAAGAAGTTTCGATTTTTTGCCCTAATTTACCTTCAAGAACTCAACATTGTCATCACTTCACCGACTATTGTCTCTGGAGAATCTATCTACCAGGATCAAATTTAAAATTGGAGGAATTGACGACAAATTCGACCTAATTCATCAATCGCTATAACTTTGTGGACCAAAGACTTCTCGATTCCTTTCACCGCATGAGAAAACAAGCAAAGTATTGCATCACCAACATTTTGGTGGTTGTAATAAATGAGTATGCATCCAAAACTAATGATGATTTGGGGTAGTACGAATACCTTTGTGAAATGTGTATGTACCATCTCAAATTGCAATAAAAGTTTTAGATACCCAATTTTATGTTTTAGTACCTTGTATAATGCGTGTATCCCGTCTTATATTATAGTGTCGTCTTATGTTGTAGAGTGATGAAATATTTGGAAATGAATTTTTCCATACAATTTTGAATTTTGGTTTTATCGAATTATCTTAATTATTACTACTACCTTCGTCCCAACCGAATCTACACACTTTTTGGTCAACTTTCTCAAGATATGTTTGATCATAAATTTCAACTAGTATATAGACACCACTCACCCACCCATCTCTCATCTCCTCCTCATCCATCTCCCGATCTCCACCACCACCACCACCCATCTCTTCCTCCTCCATCTCCAAATCTCTACCACCACCCATCTCCTCCTCCCCTATCTCCAGATTTCTACCACCACTACCCTCTTCCTTCCGTCGTGCCTCCGCGTCCTCCAACAATCTCGCTTCCGCCTCCATCAGACCATCATCAATGTACCAGTAAGGTTCTCTAGTTCTGTAGATGGCTTTTGGGCTCCAGTGTTCGAAGGCCACCTGAGTTGGGGAGAGGGCTTTTAAGTTCCTGTGTTTGGAGGCCGCCGCTGCCAGAGTCGAATCAGTTGATGGCAGCGGCTGGTAGGGTTCATTCTGTAGATAGAGTAAATTAGGGTGCGCAGAAGGTGAAAGCTAGGGATGAGGTGGTGGAGATTGGGGTGTGGGGTGGCGGTCACAAATAGAGTGGTGGCGAAGGAAGGGACGATGGGGAAGGGAGGGCCGGTGGCGGAAGCGGATAGAAGGATGGAGCAGAATGGTTGTACAAAAGTTGAGGGTTTCTAGTGGAGCAAAAAAAAAGGAGATGGAGCAGAATCCCTCTATGGCGAAGCAAAGAAAGGAGAGAGGTGGTTTCTGGCGGAGGAGAAAAAATGGGAGAGGAGAAGAAAGGCTTTGAAATGGGAGAAGGGTCAAAGTATATATAAATTTTTAGATCTATAAGGGTAAACATGTCTTTTGAAATGTTAATTGTACAATAACAAAAAAATATACAAATTCCCCTAGTACTGAGGAGTACTTAATGTGCTATTTAACTGTAAAAAGTGGTACTCTTAGCTGTAACCGTAAAAAGAGTACAAGATAGCTCATAAAATATATTTTTTTTATTGAAACCTAACTAATAGTAGGATGAAAAATATGAATTTTGGAACTGAATCTTAACCATGATCAATTTGCTTATCTTAAAACGGGAGATGATTGATGATTCATGTTAAAAATTATAATTTTTAACTTGAAAAAGACAAAGTCTTGGGAAAGACGGTCTTTCCATAAGCTTATGGAAAGACGGTCTTTCCATAAGCTTATGGAAAGATGGAGTATAATTAGAATAATAAAAGTTAAAAGGTCTTAGCTGCAATATTAAAAATTTAATATGCAACATGTAGTAGTTATAAAATTTATAACCCGGTTCATGCAACCCAAAAATTTTATCTTAATTTATTCTAATTTACACTTTAAACCTTGGTCTTTCCATAACTTATGGAAAGACCGTCTTTCAAGAGACGGACTCCTTGAAAAATTAGGCGTGTGTTATAATTAAAAATAAAACAATTTAGTAATGCTTTTGAAATTTAAAATATTCCCATTTATTACTATGACTAGTAGAATTTTATTTAATCTAAAATAAATTATATGTTTGATGTGTAGGTAATGGCTCTTCTATATCTATTTTTATCATCATTTTGATAACTGTATATCTATTCTATTGTTGTCCTTCCATGCCAGGCCGCCCCTATTCAATATTTGTTCTGTAATCGCCAATGGCTGGATAATCTCTATCAAGAAATTACTTTAATATTCAAAATTTTTGTTAGGGTTGTGTTTTGAACCCTATAGAATGTGGATTACCACTAAATCAATCCCAATTCACAATGTATTTAGAGAATTTAATAATTCCATCAGTAGAAAGTTTATTTTTATTTTTAAAAATTTCCCTAGCTAAATAACTGCTTAATTAATCAAAAATATTTATTTATTTTGAATTTGAGATTTTTTAATAATGTAATGAGATGATTAATATTTAATAATCCCCCATCCCAGTATAAACGACACACTTTTTATTTGGCAGTCAACATTGTCAAACTTTGACTACATATTTAAATAAATTTATAAAAGTAAAGTGCTTATATAACCTTCAGTTCATAAGTGCAAATATAACCCTCAACACTTTAAAAGTGTTAATATAACCCTTGACCAATATTGATTCATAAACTCATAACCCTGACATCATTGACCTAAAATTTCAAGCATTGACTACAATTGAAAAGACACACATACCTCTCACTTCATTTCTAAATTTTTTAGGATACATTTACCCTTAAATATTGTGGGTCAAACCCATATTTATAATCATCTCCCTCCTCCGTCAACCACCTCCACCGCGCACCACCAAATATCTCTCTCTCCCCCCGTCATCTTACTGCCCCTTCAAGCATGTTGAAGTTCGAAAGTTCAAAAAATTAATAACATAGAAACTCAACAAGAAACACAACAATTCTTTTCTTTCAATCCATCATAATCAATTTGTGTTGTAACCTTGTGTTGCATAACAAACAAGGGAAGTTAATTTGGCAGATTTTTGACAATCCCATCGACACTCTTCTCGTCGGAATGTCCCTGGATTAATATGGTTGTCACTAGACCAAGGGTTATATAGCTCAAGAAAAAAAAAGTGGGGCTATATAGTTCGCCAGGTGAACTGGGGCGGCCAGAAGTGGTGGTCTTCATGGAGCAAGAGAGGTGCGACTAGTGGCGTTGGTTGGAGCTGAGGGTGGAGTGGATGAGATGGGGAAGGAGATAGAAGAGGAAGAAGATGAAAGTCGTCTAATTGTGAAGAGGAATTTAGGGTTTTTAGGGTAAACTGGTCATTTTATGTTTTGTTTAATTATTATTATTTTTAATTAAATGGACATTCTGGAAAAAATTAACAAACATTACAGCTGACCAAATCATAAGGTTAAACTAGGGTTATATCTGCAATTTTTAAAAACTAAGGGTTATATTTGCACTTATGAAAGAACTGGGGGTTATATAAGCACTTTACTCAATATATAAAAATAATAATATTATCGCACATGATATTGTTGGATTCGTAGTAATAAGTAGTTTTTAGGGTAAAATACAGATATGACCCTATGTTTTGTTGGAAAGTGCCAATTGACCCTGTACGATCAGAAAGTGCTATTGTAACCCTATCTTTTGCATCAAAAGTGATGATATAACCTTTTGGCACTATTTTGGCATTGACTTGACATTTTTCGGCATTGGCCATAACTAAAAAGACTAAAATAACCCTAGTATTAAAACTAGAAATGTAAAGACATAACTACCCTTAGGTTCTTCTTCTTCATCTTCTAACCAGCAGCGAAACTAGGGGGCGAGGGGGTGCTAGCGCCACCCCTAAGATCCGGTGGCCCGGAATTTAGGCCTAGAGCCACTAGAAGCCACCGGATTCTACCCCCCCCCCTTGAGCCACCGGCGGCCGGATGCCTTCAGCTTTGCGCCTTTGCAGCCGCTGAATGAAAAAGATGACCATTTTTTTCTTTTTTTTCTTTTCTAACTAAATAAAATGACGTCGTTTTGGCCTAAGTGAAACGACATTGTTTTGTTAAGCTGAAGGAAAACAATTGAGGCCAATTGGGCTGAAACCCAATTGGCCCAAATAAAATTTTAAAAACTAATAAAACTCCATCCAAGTCCAAACCTAATATACTCTTGTCTTCCTCCAAGCTCCAGCCAAAACGTAGCAGATCCACCACCGCCTGCCGCCGTCCCCTTCCTCAACCACAATCATCGACCGCGTGGTCCGCGTCCAAGCCGAACCAAGGGCAAGGTATCAAGGAGCCAATATATTTTTGTTGTGTAATTTATGTTGAATAACTGGAATTGAATTGCTTATTTGTGTGAAATTGTGAATACTAAATATAGATATGAATAATTTAGTGGTTGTGTTGAAATTGTGAAATTGTGCTAAATATAGATATGAATAATTTGACTTATTTTTGACATATTTAATTAGACATATTTAATTAGACATATTTTTGAGAAATTATGAATACTGAATAGCATATACATATTTAATTTGACATATTTTTCTTATTTTATGTCAAATATGATATGGATAAATTCTTAATTCGAACTAGTGGATCATCTATTTTTAAGAGACTGAGTGAACCAAATGAAGAAAGGATTAATGAAAAGGGTAGTAGTCAAAAGCATTCTCGTGTTGAGTTCAATTCGGATGATGTTATAAATGATCCCGGAAAACGTAAACCTATTAAGGATTTTGATGTTTCTATTAGAGATCAAGTGATGAGAGAATATGTGTTAAGAGGTCCTTGCCAACTTAAGGGTCATTCTTTTCCAAAGACAAAGCAGGGAAATGACTGTAGATGTTTTCAACCTTCTTGGTATGAAAAATTTGATTGGTTGGAGTATGGCGCATCAAAGGATGCAACAATTTTCTTTTGTTGCTATCTCTCTAGGAATTCACATAAGGGATGTCGAGATGGAGAGGATGCATTTACTGTGAGTGGGGTTAACAATTGGAAGAAAACGCTTGATATCTATAAGAAACATGTTGGCGTAGCGGGTAGTTCTCATAATGATGCAGCTGAACAATTGTATGCATTTAAGCGTCAAAGATAGAGTATCCTTCATTCTTATCAGGCACATGGGCGGGAATCAGAGATTGCATATCGCACGCATTTTACAGCCGCTTTGGATGTGACACGGTTCTTGCTAAATCAAGGTATGTCTTTTCGTGGCCGTGATGAAGGGCTGGATTCTCTGAATAAGGGCTTATCTCAAAATGATTGACTGGAATTGCAAGCGAAACGATGTTGTTGCTAAGACCATGAATGAAAATGGCCCTGGAAATTGCAAGCTCACATCTCCCAAAGTACAGAAGGAACTTTCAAGTGCTTGTGCTAGTGAGCTAATAAATGTTATTGTTAATGAATTGGAGATAGTTATTTTTCTCTATTGGTTGATGAGGCTAGAGATGCATCAATAAAAGAGCAAATGGGGGTTGTTTTAAGATATGTCAACAAACAAGGATGCATTTTTGAACGTATTCTTAGTGTTGTGCATGTGCGTAATACTTCTGCTATTAGTTTGAATAGTGCTATTGATGAATTGTTTGCAAAGCATAAATTATCAATGTCAAAGTTGAGAGGTCATGGATATGATAGAGCCTCAAATATGCGAGGAGAGTATAATGGACTAAAAGCTTTGATATTGAATGAAAACTCATCTGCAAGGTATGTTCATTGTTTTTCTCACCAGTTTCAATTGGTTGTTCTTGCTGTTGCTAATGGTAATCGAACTGTGTGTCAGTTTTTCGTTTATCTTGGTATCATTGTGAATTAGCTGGAGCTTCATTTAGAAGAAAAGACATGCTTCTTGATTTAGAACATGCTAGAATTGTAGAGGGATTGGGGAATGGAGATATTGTGAGTGGAAGAGGCAAAAATCAAGAGACTAGTTTGAGAAGGCCGGGGGATACTCGTTGGGGGTCACATTACACTACTATTATTCGTTTCATTACTATGTGGGAATCTATTTTGCAATTGATTGAAAGCGTCCACGATGATGGTGATACAAATCTAAGTAAATCTTCAGCGAGCGGTTTTCTTGAGCAAATGGAGAGTTATGAATTTGTTTTTGTGATGCTTATGATGAAGCGTTTGTTGGGAGTTGTAGATGCCTTGTCCCATGATTTGCAACAAAAGAATCAAAATATTGTGTTGGTTGTGAGTTTGATGAATACAATGAAGTTTGAGTTGCAACAATACAGAGAGAATGATTGGGATGAGTTGTTAAAAGAAGTCAACGCATTTTGTGTTAATCATGACATCTCGGTAGTTAATATGGAAGATGAACGAACAATTCGTGGCCGTAGGAAACGACTTACACAAATGCAGGCCCATGGTGATTTCTTTCGTGTTGATACTTTTCTTCAGGTATTACTTTTATAATTTACATACCTTATTTGATTTGATTTGTAATTTTTTTCACTGCTACATGCTAACCTTTTATTTTTTCAATACTAGGTAGTTGATAGGATGATTCATGAAATGAAAAATCGGTTTCCGGAAGAAAATACGGAGTTATTCACTTGTATGGCTTGCCTTGATCCAAGAGATTCATTTTCTAAGTTTGATATTGGTAAGTTAGTTCGTCTTGCTGAACTATATCCAAGTGACTTCTCTGTAGAAGATCGTTCCCGCCTTCATGAACAACTTAGTACTTTCATTCATAATGTGCAACTTGATCATGAGTTTTTTACTATTGGGGACTTTTGAAGTCTTGCTCAAAAGATGGTTTAAACAACTAGGCATACATGTTTTCCACCGGTATATCGTTTTATTGAGTTAACCTTAGTTCTACCAGTTGCAACTGCTTCTGTTGAACGATTTTTTTCAGCCATGAAGAGAATCAAGACTGATTTACGCAACAGAATGGGAGATGAATGAATGAATGATGTTATGACAGTGCATATTGAGAAGGTGATTTTTGTTGGGATCGATAATGAACCAATTTTGCAACGTTATCAGCGTATGCAACATCGTAGAATACAGTTGTCTCCTATGGTTAGTGGTTCTAGTTCTAGCAACCCAAGTATTGGAACGTAGTTTTTTATGCAGTGATAGTTTTTGTTGTAAAAATCTAATTATTATGTATTCATATTATTATGTAAGCGTTGTTTGTTAAAAAATTATTGTATTTAGGGTTGCAAAAAAAATTGCCTCTTTTCAGTCCCCCCTAACATATCCTACTGGTTCCGCCACTGCTTCTAACTCAAAACCACATCCACTGTTGGATCTTCGTCGCTCCACCACATTGCCGCCGCTTTGCCACCTCCGGAATCTAGTTTAACCAACTCACTAGATCTTGACGTGATAAAGGGCTGCAACACCAATAATGTATGATTAACAAAGCAAGCATTTTAAAACAAAACACAGATTACCCAACATTGAGATGAAGGATTATGTATAAAGTAAGAAACAGGTTATAGTTGCACTGTAGCCAGAAAAGAAGATGGAACTCAACAGATATCTTACAAAGAAATCTAAAACAATGTAAAGCTTATATTTGTATAGAAATTCTGGCGAGTGCTAATATATGATGAATTTGTTTGAAGTTTTGAACAAGTTAGTAATTATACCTATCTGGATCGGCGCCAGCGATGGAACCAACCGGAAAGTGAGCCACTGGACGGTCGACAGGAGCCCTAGCCACCGGCCCACCGCCTAAACCAAGCCCACCCCACCAAATCCTATGTTTTTATTCTCCGTCACCGTTCGCCACCAATTCACCGCCACCGATCGCCATTGATTCACCGCCACCACCATCCCCTAACCCACTTGACCCTAGCAACACCACCACCATTTTCATTCCCTCTCAGCTTGCCCCGCCGCCTCATCCTTCAGCCACTGCTTGCCCCCATCTGCATTCCTTCCTGCCACCACTCTCCACCAATTCACTACCATCATCCCCTAACCCAACAGCCCGATTTACCACCACCATCCCCTAGCCCCATAACCCAATTCTCACCACCATCACATAACCCTAGCCCCACAGCCCGATTCTCACCGCCACCACATAACCCTAGCCCCACATCCCGATTCTCACCGCCACCATCATTTTTTGGTACCGCTCAGCCAAGCGCCAGAAAGTGGAGAATCGGGCTGTGGGGAACCGAGATTCCTGCCGGGGATTACCACTAAATCGGAATGGGGAAGAAGGATAGAAGAATGGAATGGAGAAGAATGAGAGAAGAATGGAATGGAGAGAAGAAGGAATCGGTATGGAGAAGAAGAAAAAGAAATATGCAAAATTGTTTGGTGTTATTAGACAATGAGGGCATAATTGTCCTTCACATTTTCTAAATTTTTACCTTTTTAATAGGGGTATAATAGTCAATTCATGGAATTTTGGCCAAATTGAGGCCTCCAGGGTTAGATTAGCACTTTCGAGCAAAACATAAGGTCATATGGGCACTTTCTGATCTTACAGGGTCATATTGACACTTTCGACCAAAATATTGGATCATATGGGCACTTAACTCTAGTTTATAAATATCAACTTTTTATTTATCGATATTATACGTATTAAACATATTAACGGTCAAAATTTTTTTTTAAAAATCGTAAAAAATATTATGTGCAACTTATACTGGGACCGGGGGAGAACTAATATCTGACTATTATAAAAACCCACATGAACACTTTAAATACAAACATGCTAAATTGGAAGTGGGACGCAAAACAGATCATAGAATCAAAACCCAAAAGTAGGCCTAACGGCCTAATCATAATACTCCCCTCCGTTTTTTTTTCATTGGCACACTTAATAAAAGTGGTATTTCTTTTAATTGGCACTTGCTATTTTGGGCAAGTTTAAGGTTTTTACATCCACTCATTTTACTTTCTCTTCTTTCAATTCAATTTCATCCACTCATTTAGCATCTCCTCAATTCTAACACCAAAATAGAGGTGCCAATGAAAAAAAAACGGAGGGAGTATTTAAAATTTGAGTGAGTTTCCTAATATGCGGTATGTTCATAAGTTTATGAGTGTGCCATTTATTTTTTACCTTATATATTACGTTTGTTAAATTATATACTCCCTTCGTCCCGGATTAAATTGCACAAGATCAAAGATTCAGTTAAACTAAAAAAATTTTGACTACATATTTCAATAGATATATAAACAATAATATTGTTGTATGTGATATCGTTGGATTCGTCTTAACAAATATTTTCTAGAAAGTAACTTTTGTTTGCCGATATTATACTTAGTTAAATATATTAATGGTCAAATGTGTGTGTTGGAGACTGTGAAAAAGATTCTGTGAAATTTAATCTGGGACAGAGTGAGTACAAAATTTAGAATTTTTAAAAATATTTTTTATATTATATATTTTCACATTCAAATACATATTATTACCTGTTTTAAATTATAAAATACAACATTTAAATTTTATTAAAAAAATTACAATATTTAAAATAAAAGCACATGTATTTACATAATCTTATAGAAATACCACATTTCCCGAGACTTTTTCTGAAAATTTATATTCTGTATTATAATACTTTAAATAAGGCATCTTATTCAGCAATATTCGTTGTCCACATTGTGCAATTGTGGGGTGCTCATAAAGAGAGAAAAACGGAAAGAGCAAAGTGCATATATAGCGCTAAATAATTCATAAAAGTGTAAATATAATTTTATGATAATTGAAAGTACAAATACAACTTTATGATAATTGAAAGTGCAAATACAATTTTATGATAATTGAAAGTGCAAATACAACACTAAATATTTAGGTTATGTGAAAATACAACTTTTTTGGCAATTTGAGGTTAAAATTAGGTGAAAAATCAATTTTACCCTTCTGGAAAAAGAGAGAGTAAATTACGATTTTAACCCAAAAGCCCCCAAACTCACTACCACTTCCCTTCCTCTCTGTAACCCCTGATTCTAACCCCTCCGGCAAAGAGCTCAGTTCGGAATCTTCTTCTCCGGCAACCCCACTCTCCATCGGTTGGCGCCCTTCTTCACCAAGGTTTCAATCGGTGTTCTGCTCTTCTTCCGCTGCAACGCCGATCGCCGCCAGTCTTCAGCCTTGATCTCCGTCAATGCTCTATTTCATCTCCATTTTCCGGCGAGTTTCTCCAGCATTTCCAATTTGGTATCTTCTTCTCCGGAAACCCCGCTCAGCTGGCGCCCTTCTTCACCAAGGTTCGAATCGGCATTTTGGTGGTCCTCGTCTTCTTCCTGCCCTATTGATCGATGCCCTTATTCACAATCCTAGATCTGGAAACAGTATAAATTGCAGTGCTAAACCCGATCGGTTGCTAAACCCGTCAGCGGCGGAGCTCAATTACAATGGCTGAGGACGCTCGGGTAATCTTCCCCCCCCCCCCACTTATTTTGTTCAATTTTTTTCTAAGTTTTAATCACTAAATTATTTATACCATTTCCTGTTTCAGTTGCAGAAACTTTACACAAAGCTCTATGACAAGTACATGGCGATGAAGGTACCGTTTGATTGTCTCATTTCGAGAGCCTTTTTTCTGGAAGTTTTGGTTTTTGTGACAGTCAAATTATTTTTTCTATTTTGGGAAAATTTTAGGAGAAAAAAAACTCAGTGATGGAGGAGTTGAACCAGGCTCAGGAAGCGAAGTTTAAGAGTTTTGTAGAAGGTAATAGATCTGTGTGTGCATATATATATATATGCAGACAATTGCAGTAATTGGATAACATCAGCCATTGTAAATCAGCGCTCTTGCACTCGGTGCATACCAGTACAACTCCAACTCCCTCTCGTGCGGTCGCTCTCCATTACTAGAAAGTTCCTGGAATCAGTGGCGGATGCAATAACAGGATAAAGGGTAATTTTGTCTTTCAATTTTTTTATTAGGCTTAAAGGGTGTTTTGATCATTTCCAGTTAGTCAATGATCAGAAATAGCCCCGTCAATGCTGGAATTTAGTCTATAGGGTTATATTTTCACTTATGTAAAGTAGTTAGGGTTATATCTGCACTTAAAGTTATATATGCATTTTCTCAATTACATAGGGTTATATTTGCATATTTCTCAAGCCGAAAACAATTTACGAATTAAAGAATGACTTAAGTGCTAAAATAACCCTATATTTTGATTGAAAGTGTCAATCTAACTCTGTAAATTTGAAAGTACAATTCTAACCCTATTATTTGCTCGAAAGTGTCAATCTAACCCCGCGAACCTAAATTTGGCCGGAATTACATGAATTGACTATTATATCCTTGTTTTAAAAAATAAAAAATAAAAAAAATTGAAAAGTCTTTGTTACCCTTTGTCTTCTATTAAACCTAATTTTCCCAAATAAGTGGTGGCGGCTGCTCTAGTGTTCTTTAGCTAAGCATATCTCTAGTGTTCTTCACCTGGCGCATTGATGCTCCTTCCTCACTGCAATTCTTAGTTTCCAAATGCCATACCCTGTGGTTTTGATTGGTTTCCAAATTTCATACACCGGTGGTTATGATTGGTGTCCAGATGCCATAAACCGATGGCGATTTTTGGAAGAACCAGGCGCTCTGGTGGGGATAAAGATCCGGCGCCGCGGCGGCGATGAATATCAGACCATACGCCACCTCTTCTTCTTCCACCACCATTTCCGCCGCCTAAATGAGCCACCGTTAGAGTTCCATTCCCAGCGTGAATTAGAGCTGGTGACCAAAGGCAACTCTCTAGCAGCGGTGGTACGGGCTTGGGTAGTGGTTGTGGGTGGTGTTGGCTGGAAAAGGGTGGTTGTGGATAGCTGTGTATGGGTGGTGATGGCTATTCGAGCTTGGGTGAGTGGCTGGGAGAGGGCAAGGTTATAATATTGGGTGGTGGATGTGGGTGGGTGAGTGGTGGTAGTGATACGGGCTTGGGTGAGTGCTGGGAGAGGGGAGGGTTATAATATTGGGTGGTGGCGGGTGGGCTGTGGATGCGGGTAGTGGTGCAGAGCGGTGGTGGGGCGGCAACGGGTGGTGGCGGAGCATCGACGATGCTGGTTTTGGAGAAGAAGAAGAACTCTAGGAGTATTTTTGTTATTGAACTTTTTGTTTTAATAGTAGGGGTGTTTTAGTCTTTTTAAGATATGTCAATGCCGAAAAATGTCAAGTCAATGTCAGAATATTGCGAAAAGGATATATCGGCACATTTGTTGAAAAACTTAAGGTTAGAATTGCACTTTCAGATTTTACAGGGTTAGATCGACTCTTTCAAATTTTATAGGATTAGATTGACACTTTCACACCATAATAGGGTTAGTTTTTTGTATTTTGCCCTTAAAAATTCAAGCATTATAGTGTAAAAATCACCAATTGTTTAATATAATAGGTTCATGGTGTTTAGTGTTTTATGCTCATAAAGAGAGAACTAAGGTGTAATAAAGAGTACAAAATCAGTTAAGATTAAAAGTAAAGTGTCAAAATAACTCTGCCTTTAGGCTGAAAATGACAATATAATCATGTTAAATCAGAAAGTGCCAAAATAATTCATCAGAAAGTGCCAAAATAATTCTAACTTTATGAAGTATGTTCCAATATAACCCTGAGATGCGTTGACTTCGATTGTCAACGAGAATTTTGACCGAAAATCAAGGAAATGACCATTTTGACCCAGATTAAAAAAAGGAAAAACTTTGAAAAGACCAAATTAACCCTCCTTCTCTAACCCGACGTACCACCATCGCCCTGCCCAAGAAACACATTCTTTCTTCGCCACCCAGTCCTCCATAAGCCCTAAAATTGAAAACACCAATTCTTCTTCGACCATAAATCTCCTGCCTAAAACCTCCACCCAGCCCTTCATTCTTCTTCGATTTCCATTAGGGTGATGCTGGTGGAGATGTGCACACACGATCATATGTGGTAGAAACACATGACCCACAATGGGGTCGTCTCATCGCCGATACCACGCAACAAAAATGGTAGTGCTACGTTGCATCCAAAAGAAGAAACAAAGTTCTGGTGAGGCGTAAAAGGGTCGCAAGGTTTTGGGCTAACACACCAACATTTAAACAAGGCCTCAGCAGTTCCCATGCGAGCTTATTTGTGGTGGAGCAAATCGAGGCCCCGACGGATAATGTGTGAAGTAGTGGCGAGGTTTTGCTAACAACGAGGTGAGGGTTTGGCAGCATTTGGGTAAGGGTTTGGCAAAGGCGATGGTGGGGGCGGTAGTGGGGTGGTGGTGGCTGGAATGTCGAGTGTTTCTAGGGGTGACTGTGATGAAGGATCTCTGACGGGTGGTGGTAGGGTTTGGCGGGGTGATGTGACTGGCGGCGGGAGAAGGTGGTGATGGTGAGTGGCGGGTGGTGGTGGCTGGTGGCGGGAGGTCGGTGTTAGCGGTAATAGGATGGGTAAAGTGGGGAAAATTTATGTTGAAATGCTTGAGGGTAAATTTGTCTTTTCTGGTTCGGTTAACAGCCAAATAGTTGAGTCACTGGAATGTGGCCGGAATGTTATATTGGCACAATTTATCTTAAAGTTATAGTTATTTTATCAGTTTCTGGGTTTATTGGGTTACATTGGCACTTTTAGGCTAAATGTAGGGTTAAAATTTAGAAAAAAATTTAACCCATAATTTTATTAACATATAGTTTGTAAAATTAATATATTTTAAATTATATATATATTTAAAAATAATTATATTATATATATTATTATACTTTAAATTATATACATCTATATCTTAAATGTGTGGATCCCTGGATGAATAGTAAACTTTCGTCATCATTTCCTAATTTTGTTTTTTTTCCTCCCCCTCTTACGCATTATTGTCTAGGTTTATCCGTTCTCCATCATTCAATGTATGTCCCCTACTTTTATACGTGGTCATATCCGAAGCTCTTTCCAATTACACGTATCTTCTCTTTTTTGGCTTCCATAAGATTTTACTCTCATATGGTTGGGTTCCTATCCTTGCACAATTCCACAAGGTAATTTCATAGTTTTCCTAACCAAAATTGGCCGCCTTTTCCATCATCGTTGCTCCAATTTCTGTAATGTTTCTGGCATGCTTTCAATTTCTTAGTCGAAATAGAGTCCGACAGAATGTGATTTTGGCTTTTTCTATGGGTTCCTAATGTTGATGTGTTCTTCTCCTTCAACCTACTGAATTTTGATTTGTGAACGCAAGGTGTTCGTTGAATTGCCTGACTTGTTTTGCTAATTGTTTTATCCTTGTTTTTCCCTTCTTATTTGCAGAGGTCGTGCCATCGCAATTCAGGACAGCTACATGAATTGGGAAATTCTTTCTGACGGAGTTTGGTATGAAGGAGCCAATGGTGGCGATGGATTTTTCCTGGAAATACCTTTTTCTGGGTTTTTTTTAATGCTTATATCATTGTTTTCTTAGTCTGTTGAAAATATTTTGTTTTCATTTGTAGTGATTCACTGATTGGACTGCGATTTCAATTATGGAGCTGGAGCTGAGAAGTGAGAGGAAGTCTTTTATAGTCTCTGCATTTTCATTCATCTATTCGACATGTGCTAATTCCGTGTACCCATTGTATGGCCTTTTTTGGTCGTAATGCTTGCCAAATTGTCCGTTTAGAAGAGTCATTAACTTTAATTCTGAACTCATCTATAAAACAGGTTATATAATTTAGCATTTGTCAGTGTTACGCCTCCATTAATGCTCTTTTGTGGCATGGATCATCAAAACCCAGCGCAACTCTTTTGTGGCATGGAACATCGGAAACCAGCACAGTAATAGGCGAAGAAATGTTTCAAACTCGAGTAGAGGGGTTTCAAGGGTTCGAGTGGTGAGGCTCGAGTGAAGATGTTCAAATGGAGACGGTTCGAATATAGGGTTTGAGTGGTACTGGGTTCGAGTTGTACTGGGTTTGAGTAGAGGAGTTTGAGTGGAGAGGGTTCGAGTAGAGAGGGATCGAGTGGAGAGGATTCAAGTGGAGAGGGTTCAAATGGAGGGTTTGAGTCGAGGGTTCGAGTGGAAAGCTCCGAGTGGAGTGGTTGGAGTGGAGAGGTTCGAGTGGTACTGGGTTTGAGGGGTACTGGTTAGAATGATGAGGTTTGAGTGGAGAGGGTTCGAATAGAGGGTTCGAGTGGAGTGGGTCCGAGTAGAGGTTCAAGTGATACTGGGTTCGTGTGGTACTGGGTTTGAGTGGTACTAGGTCCGAGTGGTACTGGTTCGAGTGGAGAGGGTTCGAGCGGAGAGGTTTGAGTGAAGAGAGTTCGAGTGGTACAGGTTCGAATGGAGAAGGTTCGAGGGGAGAGAATCGAGTGGAAAGGGTTCAAGTAGTCCTGGGATCGAGTGGCACTAGTACAAGTTATACTGATTTGAGTGGTGATGGATCGAGTTTAGGGTTTAACTGGAGAGGGTTCGAGTGATACTGAGATCTACTAGTACTGGCTCGAGTGGAGAGCGTTCGAGTGGAGAGGGTTTGAGTAGAGAAGTTCGAATGGAGAGGGTTCGAGTGGTAATGGGTTCGAGTGGTACTGGTTTGAGTGGTGAGGGTCTAAATAGAGAGGGTTCGATTGTAGAGATTTTGAGTGGTACTGGGTTTGAGTGTTAGTGGTTCCAGTGGTGAGGTTTTGAGTGATGAGGAATCGAGTGGAGAGGGTTTGAGTAAAGAGGGTTCGAGTGGAGAGGGTTCGAGTGGAGAGGGTTCGAGTGGAGAGGGTTCGAGTGGAGAGGGTTCGAGTGGAGAGGGTTCGAGTAGAGAGATTCGAGTGGAGAGGGTTCGAGTGGTACTGGGTTCGAGTGGTACTGGGTTCGAGTGGAGAGGGTTCGAGTGGTACTGAGTTCATGTGGTAAGGGTTCGAGTGGAAAGGTTCGAGGGTTCGAGTAGAAAGGCTCCGAGTATAAGGTTCGAGTGGAGAGAGTCCGAGTGGAGAAGGTGAGGGTGGTGAGGGTTTGAGTGGTGAGAGTCGAGTGGTGAGGGTACCATCCACCACTGGAGAGAGTACCATCCAACCTTCGAGAGGTTAAAAAACCACCCCTCGAGACGGGTATACCATCCACCACTGGAGAGAGTACTATCCACCCATTAAGACATTTGTCAACCACCCTTCGAGGGTACACCATCTACCTCTCGAGAGGGTAAACAATCCACCAATGGAGAGAATACACCTTCCACCCCTTGAGTGTATGCCATCTATGTCTCGAGAGAGGTGTACCAACCCTCGATGGTACACCACCCCTCGAGAGGTCACACATCCATCTGTCGGACCATCTTACATCCACTCCTGGAACCATCACCCCTCGAACCATCAGTCCTCGAACATCCACCACGCCACCACTCAAACTATCCACCTCTCGAATTATCAACCATCCGCCTCGAGGCCTTCCTACCACTCGAACCATCCACCCCTCAAACATCAACCATCCACCTCGATAGGTGTTGATTCGAGGCATCCTCCCTCAAATCATCAACCCTCGAGCCCCTGGAACCATCAACCATTCCCCTTGAGACATCACCCCTCGACCCATCAACCATCTGCCTCGCCATTACTCGAACCATCCACCCCTCGAACATCAACCATCCACCTCAGATCATCACCCCTCGAACCCTCGAACCATCAACCATCCACCTTGCCACCACTCGAACCATCAACCATCCACTCCTGGGACCATCACCCCTCGAAATATCATCCCTCGAACCATCCACCACGCCACCACTCTAACCATCCACCTCTCTGACCTTGAACAGTTAGTTCTGAACCCCTAGAATCATCCATCCCTCGAAGCAACCACCCCTCAAATCATCACCTCTGGAACCATTCATCCCTCGAACCATCAGCCATCCACCCCTGGAACCAACACCCCTGGAACCATCCACCATGCCACCACTCGAACCATCTACCCCCTTGAGCCAACCATCCAACCCTCAAATCGTGACCCCTAGAACACCTGGAACCATCCATCCCTAGAACCATCAGCCATCCACCCCTGGAACCAACACCCCTGGAACCATCCACTACGCCTCGAGGCATTACCTCTCCAATCATCACCCCTCGAACCATTCATCCCTCGAACCATCAACCATTCACTCCTCGAATCTTCACCCCTCGAACCATCAACTATCCGCCATTCCAACCATCCACCACCTTTACCACTTGCTACCTACACGCAAGTCATCACCACTCGAACCATCCCCCCTCGAGGCACTAGGTTTGTATGGTGAGGGTTCGAGTTTAAACGGTTTGAGTAGAGGAGGTTTGAAGGTTCGAGTGGAGAGGCTCTGAGTATAGGGTTCGAGTGGAGAGGGTTCAAGTGGAAAGGGTTCAACTGGTGAGAGTCCGAATGGTGAGGGTCGAGTTGAAAGAGTTCAAATATAGGTTCGAATGGAAACAGTACAAGTACTACTGGGTTCGAGTGGTACTGATTCGAGTGGTGAGGGTTCCAGTGATACTGGGTTCCATTGGTTAGGGTTCGAGTGGAGAAGGTTCGGGTTGAGGTTAAAGTGAATATGGTTTCAGTTGTACTAGGTTCGAGTGATTCTGGGTTCGTGTGATGACGTTTCGAATGGAGAGGTCCAAGTTGAGAGGGTTCGAGTAGAGGGAGTACGAGGGTCCGACAAGATGGTTCGAGTGGAGAGGTCCGAGTAGTGACGGTTCGAGTGGTAAAAGTTCTAGTGGTGACCCGTTGCCGGCCCCGTTGTCGACAGCCCGCACTTCGCGCGGGTTGGAGACCCCTATATATAATTGGTAGATCTAGCTAGATCTACCAATTCAAGTTGATACTTTTAGTTCTTACCATTCATTCTTTTATCAACACATTTAAGAGTTAACATAGAAAATATATAATCATTTTCTTTTATTTTTAAATGGTGGGAAAAACGTCCAACAACAAATAATTGTTATATTGATTAATTAAAATTTCAACAAGGTTGAACATGTAAATTGTAACTGTATAACAATTTAGCACCATAGAATGTTGGAATTTCTTGCAAGATATGATTCCCATCTACTACAAAATTAACCCAGAAAAGGCCCACCCAGATCGGTCAGAACTCAGAAAGATCAAAATATTAAGTATGATATTCATTTGATTTCATGTTTTCAGTTAACCCATCCATTTGATTGATGGTATTCTCATGGTTCGCTTAATCAACAAGCAGAAATATACATTTACTGAAACAAATCTAATGCTTTCTACCTTCTTGCTCCACTGCTAGACAACCCCCCACCACCACCCATCAGCTTTTTTTTTGGTCCCGTGTCAGCTATTTTTTTATTGCCAAAATAGATTTGTAAGTGGCCGGTGAAAGGAATTTTTACGTAGCAACTACTAAACATATTCTACTTCTGTGTCTTTTTTTTCAGCGGTATATTTAATCGATGTTTTGCATGACATTTATTTTTTTCCCCTGTAGCAGTTATTTTTTTATTTACCAAAAGAGGTTCCTAGGTGGGGGCAGTGCAATGTAAATAAAACCTACCAGTTGTTATAGAAACAACTTCTACACATGACGTTGAAGTTATTTTAAAAAATATCTGCTACATATTGCAGCTGTTTTAAAAAAAATAGTTGCTTCATATTGCCACTATTTTTAAAAAAAAGTGCTATACAAAACTTGTAATTCTAAATAAATAAATAAAAATCAATGCTCCACTCTAGAGACCGATCGCTACAATGTTCCGTTACCAAAGAAAGAACTAGAGCATGAACAGTAGAAAACAAGAACGTTTAAAGGAAAGGAAAACTAACGGTGCAAAGCAGTAGCAGAACACAGGGGTGGGCCAAGGAGGCCTGGCCACCCTCAATATTTTTTTTACCTTGAATAATTTTTATTTATCTAGTATTTATTTATCTATTTAAT
This sequence comes from Rubia yunnanensis, assembly GCA_037428765.1. NCBI lineage: Eukaryota > Viridiplantae > Streptophyta > Magnoliopsida > Gentianales > Rubiaceae > Rubia > Rubia yunnanensis. The sequence continues at coordinate 3,525,128 of CM075065.1, read as the reverse complement.
GATTAAAAACAATTGTGGTCCCCTCTATAAAAAATATTTAGCTCAAGTGATTTTTAATGGTTGGATTCTTTATTTTTCTTTTAGAGTTAAAAAAATTAGAATTTATTTTTCATCAAACTTTATATTTAGTATTTATCAAAGTTACATTTTGGTTTAGATTGGGATTTGGTTTTTTTTTCTAATACCAATATAGTATAAATATATGCCGTGATATCTTTCAAGAAGTGAAAACATTTTTTTAAAATCATTTTTATGTAAGTTTTGTATTCTTTCGTCAATTATTTATGTAATTTAAAGTGTTTAAATTCTTTGTTTAAAATTTTATTTCATAATTGTTCCTTGTTTAAACCTATTTTCAAGTTCGTCTCTTAAAAGATGGTATTTCCATAAGGTATGGAAATATCAAGGTTTAATCTAAATAGAAAATTAGAAGAAATCAAGACAAAATTTTTGGATTGCATTTATCGGGTCATAAACTTATAACTAGTTGCATAATAAATTTTAATATTGCAGCTAAAACAGTTAAATTTTAAGATATCTTGGGCTTCCATTTTAAAATCAATTGGTATTAAGATGGAAGACCAAGACCTTCTTGAAATTTAACAAGTTAGGAAAAGATAATATAATTACAATTACAAGAAATATCTACATTGCTTAATAAAAACATTTTACCTTTCTATAATTGTAATTCAACCCCATCTTTCCATATGCCTATGGTCTTTTCCAAAACTTTGCCATTTTTCAAAATATGTCAAAGAGAAAACAAATCACTCTATGTTTCTTACGTAAATAATAATAATAATATTGATGACGATACACAACATACAACTCCAATCACTTTATTTTTTTTAGAATTTAATTTTATTCTTTAACATTTAAATGAATTAATCTAGTGTACTTCAGTATTTTAATGGTTTACTCAAACTTAATTTTAGTTCCAGTTTCCCAGTTCCCCAAGAGGAAACTTCTAGTTCCGCCCTGGTAAAGAGAGATGCGATGATTGATGTGATTTACATAGAACCCAATTTTAATGTGGATCGCTATATCACACCATGTATTTTACTTGATTACGCCATGTATTTATACTAATCAATATACAGTATGTATTTTAATTTAATTTAAATAATTAAATAGGTTTAAATTAATGTTAAATAAAATTTATTTTTGAACACATTACCACCTCCATCCCCGGCTGTGCACAGCCGCCGTGCACCACTCACCCCCGCCGGCACCCATGCACCGTCGTTGTTCTGCCGGCGTCATCTCCGGCCGCTCTCCCCATTCTCCAGCGTCATCCCCGGAGAGCCATCCCAAGCCGTTCACTCAGATCTTTGTCCTCCCTCCGTCCCCGTTCCCGGCATCGTCTCCGTCCCCGCCATCGTCATCCCAAATCACAGTCCTCGTTCCCGGCGTCATCTCCGTCCCCATCATCTTTATCCCAGATCTCCATCCTCGTCTCACCATCATCTTCATCCCCTGTCCCCGGTGTCATCTCCGTTCCCGTTATCTATGTCCCCGGTCTGCCGATTCCATCGCCATCGCCCGGTTCTCATCGCTCGTTCTGTCATCCCATTCTCATCAGTCGGTTCTCGTCACCCTGGCCCGACCCTATTCTCGTTGCCCATTCTCATCGCCCTTGGCGGACTCGGTTCTCGTCGCCCTCTTCACTCGGTTCTTGTCGCTCTCGTCACCCAGTTCTCGTCGCCATTCTTGTCACTGTGCGCCTTCGATTATCATCATCGTTCTCTCATGGATGGGGGACGAAGGTGGTTGGAACCGGAGATGGGGGGTGGGTTTCCGTGGTAGAGATGGGGCTGGGCTTGGGTAATCAAGGGTTTCCACTGGAGAAATGAGAAGGCAGGAATGAGGTAGCAGTTGGGGTGATGAGATGGCGGCGGTGGCACTGTGGTGGAGCGGCGGTGGCACCGTGGTGGAGCGGCAGTGGCACCGTGGTGGAGCGGCAGTGGCACCGTGGTGGAGCGACGGTGGTGCCGTGGTGGCTTTGTGATGGAGCGCTGGTGAAGCAGTGGCGGCGGTGGCGGTGGCACCGTGATGGTGCAGCGATGACCCGTGGTGGTAGTGGTGGCACCGTGGTGGCAGCAGCGGTGGTTCTGTGGTGGTGCAACATGGCAAGGGAGGAGTTTGATTTTGTTTTAATTTTAGGAGTTAAAGTTAGTATTATACATATGTGTACGTATCAGGGCGTAAGCAAATAAAATACAGGGCGTGGTATAGCAACACCCATTCTAATTGAGTACTCCCTCTGTCCCATATTAAACTGCACATTTTATAATTTGACACTATTCACTTTCAAACTCTGACCACAAATTTAAATAGGCCTATAAGTAATAATATTATCATATGTGATATTGTTGAATTTATCATAACAAATAGTTTTTAAAAAGTAACTTATTATTTGCTAATATTATACGTAATTAAATATAATAACTGTCAAACATGATTCTTAATAACCGTGAAAAATATTCCTTGCAATTTAATTCGGGACTGAGGCAGATTTCAGACACAGCGGGAGAGAAGAAATGTAAAGGAAATAGAAACCCTTTCCTTGTAGGAAAGGTTATAGATGGTAGTTACCTTATAGAATTAGTTATAGATGGTAGTTCCCTTATACAATTAGTTATAGATGGTAGTTACCTTATAGAATTAGTTATAGATGATAGTTTCCTTATAGACTTAGAATTATATTCATGTTAGACTTTGGTTTGTTGTAAGCCTATATATTGTAATCCTCATCATTGATGAGATGTGTCATTGATGTGATATCAATGCACCATAATAAAGTCCCTTATTCTATCATGGTATCAGAGCCTAAAATTCTGAAACTTGAAAAGAAAATTCCGCTGCCTTTTTCCCGAGCTCCTGCCACCGCCAACGATAGCGCGTTCCTCCACGCGCTGCTGCTGTGCCACTGCTGAAGCTCATCGTTCATCGACCACGGCCCTTGTGACCTAGCGGTCGCCGTCTGTTGCCCTTACCGAATCACACGTGCCGCCGTCGATCTCCACGCGCCGCTGCACCGATCTCCACGCGCCGCCGCTCATTCAAATCGACGGTGTGTCCTGCCGATCCGATCTGCTGCCGATTATTGTACCTGCTGCTGATCTGTACCTTATTTTACACTATGTCTGCCTCCGGAAGTAATCCCGAAGAATAGGCACGTACTGATGTTGGTTTTGAGGCTACTGTGCTTCAGAACATGAATGGCTATGAGGTAATTGCGACTTTACTGAAATAGTTGCAGTTGCAACCTGGCCCTAAGATACTTATACGTGTTGGTCGTTTGTCGACTGACCCCTACTTCATTGGCACTTCTGACGGACCTGGTTTGGTTATTGCACCCACCATCTCGAAGGGTCAAGAGAATTACCTTGAATGGTCTCCTACAAATACTGCTCTACCAGCTGCTACTGTTACGGCTGTTGCTGCTACTTCTACCCCTACTGAGAATTTTTTTTAAAATTTTTTTGTTTTATTAATTAGCAATTTCATAATTTTCTTCGCAAGTTGGATATTCTTGTTATCATGCTCCAACTTGAGGGAAAGTGTTAAGGAAATAGAAACCCTTTCCTTGTAGGAAAGGTTATAGATGGTAATACTCATCATTGATGAGATGTGTCATTGATGTGATATCAATGCACCATAATAAAGCCCCTTATCTTGTCAAGAAATGTCGGAACTTCCAGTCTCAGAACGCCAATAGTCTTCAAGTTACGGGAAATGACCGTGGCTAATAATCTTCAAATTTCGGACCACTTTTAGTGACACTTAAGACAAGAAGTGACAAAAACACCACAAATTCTTGTTTCCGACGAAGTTTGCAAATACTAAGGAAATGGCCGGTCCACAGTGTTGTTCAAACCCGCCGGAGCTAAGCGCCGGCGCCGGAGGAGGCCACGAGGAAGAAATCGGAGGCCTCAGAAGCTACATCGCCGGCTCTGCTGACTCCAAGACTGCGGTTTTGCTCATTTCTGATGTCTTTGGTATGATTGGTGTAGATTAGTAGTTTCCTTTGGCAGTTTTTTGAAAGCCCTTTTTACATATGCAACCATTGATTTTGACTTTCAGGGTATGAAGCTCCAAAGTTGAGGTATGATATTGTTTTTGGTGTGTTCTGTTCATTTCTTTAGATCCCTTTTCAGTTTGTTTGATGATTTACTTCAAAGGGAGAAGAAATGCTTCTTTCATGGGAAGAAAACTATGGTAGTATTGAATATGGCTGTCTTTTGTATGGAGTATGGAACTATGGATGCAATTGATAGGTAGTGTATGGTAATGATTTGATGCAAGAGAAAGTGGTTTGGAGTTTCTTGAATCAGAGGACGCTGAATTCAGGTTATGTCATGTGGTTATGTGTGATAGGGATTAGTAAAGATATCATCTTGATCTTGCCGTGTTATTGGAGTTTTCTTGGTTGTGTATGATAGTAATTAGTAAAGATATCATCTTAATCTTGTTGTGGTATTAAGGTTTTCTTGGTTATGCATGATAGTGATTAGTAAAGATATCATCTTGATCTTGTCATGTTATCAGAGTTGTTTTTGTAAATCGATTTGTCGTGTTAGGAGTTGTCGCCCTTAGTCTACCCACCCGAGGTGGTCTAACCATGTGTCTACTTTGAACCTTGAAGAAAGCTCGCGGACAAAGTTGCGGGCTATGGATTCTATGTTGTTGTTCCAGATTTTCTCCAGGGGGACTATATGGTATGGGGGGTGACGCCTGTTGAGGAGTGGTTGAAGAAACACGGACCTGTAAGTTCTTTTCTTCGTAAATGGTCATCCTAAATTTGGACCTCTTCCGCACTTGACAGGTTTATCTCAGCTTTTACAAATGAATCACTACTGAGCTTTTGAAAAACAAGTCTTTATCTTGACATTATATGATGTTTTCCTCTCTTGCGTAACATGTTAATCATCTGTGGGTTGCTCTTTTTATTCATCTGTAGCTTGCATACTTCATTTTATCAGGGAATCTCGTAGTTTGGCTGCAAAAAGTGTTTCCAGGGAGAAATCAAAATTTTCTAAAGCTGCTTATGTCCTTAAAGTTTGGACATTCTGAGACCCAGTGTCTCTTATTTGTCTCTTTTCTTTTGAACATAAGTGTATTTCCAGGAGTAGTATTTTTATGTGTTTTGTATCACTTAATTTCTCTGGTATGACATCTTTTCTCATTTAGCAAAACAAGTGATATTCTTTTGGATGCACTCCACCCCGATTTAGCTCTGATCAGTTCAGTTCAGTTATTGTGAAAAAACTCTACAGACTTCGGTTCAGATACCTTTTAAATTGAACAGGACAGTGTTCTTGTGCTTAGTGAGAGTCATATATTTATCGATGAACTTTTCTGATTGTTTAGGATCAAGCATTTGAGCATGCAAAACCAATTATTGAAGCTTTGAAAAGCAGAGGCATCACTAAAGTAGGCGCTGCAGGCTTTTGTTGGGGAGGTAAGATTCGCAGTCCTTATCTCGAAATTTCTGTGCTTGTTTATTTAATCTACCGAGCATTTATCAGATCATTGGCCCTTCTAAGTAAGTTTGCTAACGACCGGTTTGATCACAGCAAAGGTGGTTGTGGAATTGACAAAGTATGCCTATGTCGATGCTGCAGTGCTGTGCCACCCTTCTTTTGTCACCTTGGAAGACATTCAAGGTATATCTTCTTCATCTTCATCGTTTATGGATATAGACACCTTTTTTCGGGTCTCTTTTGGCCACTAATACCTGAATGTAACTGTGATCTGTCGTTTTTTTCTTCTGCAGCTGTCAAAGTTCCGATCTCCATCTTGGGAGCTGAGCTTGACCAGAAGTGGCCACCAGAATTGCTGAAAACATTTGAGGAAGTATTAAATGCTAAGCCCGACGTAGGAAATCAAGAACCCTACCGATGCATATGAAATTCCTTGAAAACAATTGCTCTAATGAATTGGATCGAATTTTTTTACAGGTTGATGGTTTCGTGAAGATATTCCCCGGTGTTACTCACGGATGGACCGTGAGATACAAGGATGACGATGTTGAAGAGGTGAAGCTAGCAGAAGAGGCACACCAGGATCTGGTGAACTGGTTCACCAAATACCTCAAGTAAATGTACCAGCATACTGTGAAGTTGCATCTTGTTTCAGCTAGCAAAGTTCTCTCTCTTTTCTTGAAGGATTTGAATAAGATGGTACCATATTGTAGTAATTGAACCAATGAATTCTTGAACCACAATAATGGTTTGTCCAAGATTCCAAGGAAGTAGTGTTCTTAATTCTTATGTACTCTGATCAAATTGGACCATGTTAATATTTCTAGGTATGTATACAATAATGTGTGTGTAACCATTTGAGTTTGCCCAAGCTAACCATTTGCATTTGCTCAAGTGCTCATATACACCATGTTGGCAGTTCAAGTGCTATGAGTCATGTGAAAACTCCTATGCACCATGTTGGTGTGGTACTCGAGTGGAAGACTCTGTGTGAGTCATGTGGAAGCTCCAAATGTTCATGTATATCATGTTGCCGTGGACTTCATCGCCACACTTTGCGAGAGTTCTAATGCACCATATTGGAGTGGATCGACCAGGTTTGTGTGGAGATCAAGTGGAAGACACACTGTTTTATGTGAGCCCCGGTGAAGCTCCAAATCAACATGCTCTTATACGCTATTTTGAGGTGGAGCTCAAGTGGGGACACATCTCGCTCCAATGCACCATATTAGCGTGGAGCATGCACCGTACATCTCTCCCACCCTTTACTTGACATACGGGTTTCACCCTTTGCGTGCCATGAATGAAATAGATGAATACCTAAAGAACAGGGAATCCATTTCATTAAATGCCTCCTGGGCCAGACTGAAAGCTGTATGAATCACCTTGATAGACTAACCAACGTATGCAGCCATGTAAGAAGAGTCCAGAACCACGAAGAAACCCATAAGGCACATCTATATTCCTCCAAGTTTGCTTCTTCACACTATAGATACTCATATCTGGTGGCTTGTTATTAGACACCGAGGATTTTATAATCATCCTCGAAACTGTCATAACCCAAGGCATGTCTGGAGCAGTCAAATATTGGGATTTACCGAGTTTCCGAAGTGATAGGATTGAAAAGATTCAAACTCCGCCCATCCCACTGGGACTAGAACCAAGCCATGGCAAGAACCCGAGAGAGAAAGCGCCATCTTTCTGGCATCATAACCCTAAGAAAAGATGGTCTTTCCCAAAATCTTGCATATACAATATATATACTCCATTTGCATGCTCTCTTCGTCCCCCTAGTAATAACATATTTACTTTTTCCAAGTTTTTAATGATCATGTTTGACCGTCAATATCTCTAACTACATGTAACAATTCCGCATAAAAAATAGATATTTAGAAAATAGATGTTAAGATAAATCTAACATATATTTTTATGAGTCGGTCTCTTTAAATACGGTCTTTCCATAAGACCAAGGTTTAAAGTGAAAATAAGAAGAAGTGAAGATAAAATTTTTGGGTTGCATGAATCGGGTTATAAACTTTATAACTGCTACATGTTGCATAATAAACTTTTAATATTGCAACTAAGACCTTTTACCTTTTATTATTCTAATTAAATTCCGTCTTTCCATAATCTTATGGAAAGACGGCTTTTCCCAAGACTTTGTCATATTTTGAATTTATTATATATACGGTCAAAGTTTTCCAAATTTAACTTTTAAAAAGTCATTACTGATGGCATGAAAAGAGTATACAAAAAATCATTCAATGCACTTCCTTATTTACACTCCACTTTGTACGCCAAATCCAAACCTTCCATCTAATCTCATCTCATCTCATCTCATCCCATCCCTACACTAATTGTAACGGATACAGTTTGAGAGTTTTCAGCATCAGAAATGTTTCTTATGCATAATTGGAAGTGTGGTCCCTTTGACGGTTGAGTTTTAAATGTCATGAATTCATGAAAAAGAAATAACGGGGCTATGAAGGGACTAGATTTCATTCGTACTCCAAATATACGTATTGTGGCAAGACATTATAGCTACCAATTAAAAGTAGTTAGGGCCCTCCATCGTTTTCCAACAGGGCTTTAACAAAGAGAGGAGGAGGATCATTTAAAGGCGGTGACGCCAGCCTTAGGCGTCCCGACGATCCGACACCACAGGCACTGTCGAGGGGTAAGTTACGGTATCCGAATACCATGGCCAGTGCGGGGTTCCGTACTCATGGCAACTCCCAGGAGGCCCCACCGCCACATCAGAAGTCTCCTTCCGGAGACCGCACCGCAGGCCCACCCGAAGGGGCCCACAGCAACAGGCCCTCACGGGACCCACTGTTGACGCTTTGCTGAGATCACTCCCACACGGGACGCTACCGAGCTTCGAAACCGGGCTTCTGCCCTGGAGCCACATCCCACTACCGTCCGGGTACACCCGTGGGTGTGAGGAGGAGGATCATTTAAACATAGATTAATAAAGGCATTTTGCAGTCAAATCCTAAAACACGCTAATATAAATGAATGTTTTCTTTTATTTGATACTCTTTTCATTTTTGGCAAAATTCCTTCTATTTCATCCACTCATCCTATCTTTTACTTTCTACATTTAATTTTATCCACTCATTTTCTTCACCTAAATCCATGCACATAAACATGTGGTGCCATAAATAGAAAAAGCAGAGGGCATACAAATGATTAGAGTAGTTGATAAATGTGGTTCTTCATCTATTTTTTCTTAGTACCTTATTCTCTCAACAGTGTCAAATTCATATGAATGGAGTCAATTTTAACTCGACAGTTTGACATAGTTATGAAATAATTTCGTTGAAATTTGGTTTTTATATTGGGGTGAATTTTTACAATATCTTTTTTCATGTAATCATTTTATTGGAAGATTTACACAATGGAGTGGGGGTGCCATTTACCCTTTAATTAAAATTACTATAGACACTAGACATAAAAGTACGACAAAATTATCATAGAGATATTAATTATATACCTTAAGTATGTATGTTTATCTTGTAAGGAGGGTCAATCTATTCGTTGAAATGGTAAAATTCCTTCTCATATGATAAAACGATTATCAGATTATTAAAACCTCCATCGCCAGACAAAACAATTTGTTATTTAATGTTACTTAAAGATACTCAAATGGTCAACAAGAATCAGGGGGAAAAAAAAACAGCAATATTATAAAATATAATTTAAGTATATATAATTGATTTTGAATAAATGACTCTGGGAAATTAAGAGCCATAAATGATAATTTGATGGAATAGTATGATCGATTTTCTACAATGTTAATATCGGTATAACCTTATTTACTGTAAAAAAAAATCAAATCCGCTCATCACGCACGGTGCGTATAGAAAAAAATTCTATCAAAATGACTGAACTAAATTAACTCTTATCAGAATCAAGGAATTCTTTAGATATGATGCCGAGCGGATATTGTTTTTTCTTTGATCAGAGATTTCTCCATAAAAAAATATATAGGGTAATATGTAAATAATCCTATATGTTGGAGAAAGTACAGATATAACCTTAAATTATTTTTTAGTGCAAATATAGCCCTAACTATTATACATAAGTGAAAATATAATCCTAAAGTCATTATTCCGGTATTGACTGACCATTTTCAACTATTGACCGACAAAAAATGACCAAATTGTCCTTCTAACCTAATGCAAAATTTTGAAGACAAAATTGCTCTTTGCTGCCACCACATCCACTATTCAACTACCAACTTGCCGCCGCTCCACCACCACCACCTTCCACTCCCGTCACCACCAACAACAAGCACCACTAGCCAGCCCCGCCACCTGGAAGAGAAAGGTCCCTCAATTCCATCCGGGATTATTGAATTTCATTGCATATGTAGTGAAAGCAAACAACTAAATCCATTTCAAATTACAGAGGAACAAAGAGGAATTCGGAAAGCAAACAACTCAATATAGTCAATTTATTTTTGTTTTTTTCTTTTTTCAGATGGATAAAATTGACTTTTCACCCAATTTTGATCTAAATTTGTCGGAAAGGGTTATATGTACAAATAACCTAAATATCTAGGGTTATATATACACTTCCGTCAATTATGTAGGGTTATATATGCACTTTGCTCAAATATATAATTAGTTGTGCATTTTTATGACAAAAATACAAAATAGTCTCGTAACTTCGAGAGAATGAGTGCCTCCTCACCAAAAAAATCGCATATCCTAACTTGAATACATATCAGATAAAGTCGTAAGATCATGTATGACGCGGGTTCAAATTTCGTGTGGGCTTTATATAAACTCAAGAAGCCATGTTATGTGCACATGCATGCAAGCTACTAAATGCAATAAGTGCCAAGGAGGATGCAATTAGTCTAATGCTTTTGAATAAAGGGCTAGGTAGGTGACAGGGTAGTAGTGTATATCTATATGATATCATTAGCCGGGAAATGAGTGATTAATATAAGCATGTGCCTACTTTATGATAATTGCCAATTTTAAGCCACACTTTGTCACCTAATATGTTAGGGAAAGCCCCAACATAACCAAACAATGGAGGGCATTAAATTGCTTGAGTACAACTCATGTTTCTTACAAGATCTCTGCAAAATATGGTTTTGAGTAGATGGGCTGTTTTGTGTCCTTGTTGTGTATATTTGGCATGCTTTGTTCTTCCATGATGCATATGGTGAGTTCATTTTCTTTTTTGAATTTTGCATTTAATATTGAATTGCTCAATCGCGTCCTGTATTTCACTTACTTACGTTATGTATTTATAAATATTTAAAACATGTTTGAAATTGGGGGCGGAGGCATGAAGGGCTGGAGGTGGCTCCAATCCCGGCCATAAATTTTCTAACGCAACCATTTTTTTAAAAAAAATTATCCTTCAACCCCCATCAGATTGAATAAAATTAATTTATTAAATATTATTTGGTCGAAAGTGCCAATATAACACTGCAAGATCATAAAGTGCGATTATAACCCTGTTATTTGCTCGAAAGTGACGATATGACCATGGATGCCTCAGTTTGGCCAGAATTCTATGAATTGACTATTATACCCCTATTTTAAAAAAATAAAAATTTAGAAAATATGAAAGGACATTTATGCCCTTACCCTTGTTGAGCACATCAGTCATTCGAGCTTCTTCTTCTCCACACATCGGTTCTTCTTCTGGACCGGCAACAATACGGGGTGATATCCCATCGCTGGGTTTGGAATTTCCGGAGCAAAATCGGAGAGATAGAACCCTCCCTACTGAGCTCGAGATCCTAGGGAGCACCAACTCGAAATCGGTCTACGATTCAAAAGGTTAGATTGCTCTCGGTTTCTGGGTTTGGATTATCTTTGGGCTGGCTGGGTCGGATTCATTACTATGGAATCCAACAGAAACCTCTTGGTCGGATTTGTTGTGGGATTATTGTTGTTGAAACATCTTGGTCAGATTCATGGATTCGGAAGAGGCATGATTTTGGATCTCCTCGGTTCAAGGCGGCGCTTGGAGGATGAACGGCCGAACGGGATTCATGGATTCCATGGAATTACGGCGGAGCAGATTCCGGCGAAGTTTTTCTGGCAACAGAAGGTCAAAAACACCAACTCTGGCGGAGGTGGCAGAGTGGTGGCGGAGGTGGCTATGATTATGGAGAGAAGAAGAACAAGGGTATTTTTGTCTTTACATTTTAAGTTTAAGACTAGGGTTATTTTTGTCCTTTTACTTTTGATCAACGCTGGGAATTACAAACCCAACGTCGGAATAGTGCCAAAATGCTATATCGGCACTTCTGAAGCAAAAGTTAGGGTTATAATCGCACTTTCTGATCTTGCACGGTCATATTAGCACTTTCAACCAAAACATAAGGTCATATATGTATTTTGCCCAAAAATTTAAAATACAATGTTTGTGTTAAAAAAAGTACATTGATTGTTCCATATATTTAAGAACAATTGTGTATCCTAAAAGTTAATTTTTTTTCAATTGATTTTAGAAAAAAAAATTTAATTAAATTATAGTTCGTAAAAAAATTTGAGTGGGTCTCCTGACAGGCGGCATGTCCATAAGCTTATGGACAGACCACTTATTTCTTACCTTATATACTGCATTTCTTAAATTACATATAAAATTTAAATTTTTTAAAATATTATTTTATATGATATATTTTTATATTTTCACCTTCAAATACATATTATTACTTGTTTTAACTTATAAAATGTAATATTTAAATTTTATAAAAACTCACAATATTTAAGACAAATATCCTTAAGTACTGTCCATAAACTTATAGAAAGACGGACTTTCATAAGAATTTCCCAAAAAACTTTATGGAGCGCCTCCTTTTCAATTAGAATAGTGGTTGTTTTGTGTACTTGGAGTCACTGAGGAAACACAGGTGATTCAAAGGTCAAGTCCTTTGGGACAAGAAAAAGTGATTGGCTTTAGGGAATTAGGGGGTAGTTAATTTTATCCATTCCCAATTTGTGGACCATAAATTATCTAATGTGTTTAATACTGTGATTTATAAATTACTCTTTCCATTTTTCTAACTGTGGCACACTTTCTAATTTTGAATGTTTATTTTATATTGACACTTTCGATTTATGAAAAGTTTAAGGTTATTACATCCACTCATTTTATTTTTTCTTCTTTCAATTCAATTCATCAACTCATTTAGCATCTCCTAAATTCTAATACCAAAAGTGATGTGTCATTATTAAAGAAATATAGGGAGTACGGAGTACTTTATTTACAAATTTAAAAAATTAAATTAAATAACTCTTAGCTTGTTTAGAAAATGGTATACCCAACTTCTACTTTATTCTCAAAAAAAACTTTTGCCCTTTTAAATTTAGAAAAATTACTTAATTATTAAATGAGTCATTCTCTTGAAAGACGATCTTTCCATAAGTTATGGAAATGCCAAGGTTTAAAGTGCAAATTAGAAGAAATTAAGATAAATTTTTGGGTTGCTTGAATCGGGCTATAAACTTTATAACTATTACACGTTGCATAATAAATTTTTAATATTGCAACTAAGACCATTTGCCTTTTATTATTTTAATTAAACCTCATCTTTCTATAAACATATAAAAAAGACGATATTTTCCAATATTTTGTCTTATTAGCTACCGGAAAAAAGAAATATTGAATTTACAAGCAAGGAAACCTATAATTCTTAGAAAACACATTTCAAATATTTCACAAGTTGTAAAAAAAATGTTATTTTAAATGTAAGGCTATTAAAAAAACATGATCTCCACTAATTTTGAAAACACCCATAGAAAGTTAATACTCTCTATGTCGCAAGAATGGCATAATTTTAAAATTATCCAAAATGATAAATAATATGTTATTAAATTTCCACGACGTTCTCTTTAGTTTTAACAATTTTTAGACCGGGTTCACTGCTTTATTAAAATATCTTTACTTTTTCACCATTATTCTCTACATAAGCTCACTTTAAAGTGTGAGTTAAGCGAATTTATCCATTGTTTGGGTGACGGAAGTATATGTTGTAGAGTTCATTTTTTGAAAGATGGTATTTCTATAAGTTATGAAAATACCAATGTTTAAATTGCAAATTAAAAGTAATCAAGATAAAGTTTTCGAGTTGTAATAATCGGGTCATAAACTTATAACTATTATACGTTGCATAATAAAATTTTAGTATTGTAACTAAAATTTTCCACCTTTCTATAATTCTAATTCAACCTCATATTTCCTAACACTTTGCCGATGTGCTATTATTCTTCATCCAAATAATAAATTTCTCGAATATCACATATTCATAAATGCAGTAAATAATAGAGTTAAGTGCTCATATAACCCTACGTTTTGGTGGTTTGTGCTAATATGACCATGTGAAGTTGGAAAATGCTATTGTAACCCCATATTTTGCTTGAATGTGCTAATATAACCCTGAAAGCCCGAATTTGACCGAAAATAAGGAAATGACTATTATACCCCTATTTGGATGCATATTTTAACCCCATATTGCGCGTAGTGTTTCGAGAGGTGGTGGTGACCATCGGGGGTAGGGTTTTGAGAGGTGAGGTAGGGTTTCGAGAGGTGGTGATGAGGGTTCGAGAGGTGGTGGTGACATTCAGGGTTTCAAGAGGTGAGGTAGGGTTCGAGAGGACGGCGGCGGTGGTACCTAATTCCGGCGGTGATGGAGCGGAACTCCAGATTTTGGCGTCCGATGGAGAGGCAGCGGCGGCGGAAGTGGCGGAGCGGCGGAGCAGTGGTTGTGTAATGGAAAAGAAGAAGAACTAGGGGTAATTTTGTCTTTGCATTTTTAGTTTTAAGACTAGAGTTATTTTAGTCTTTTTAGTTATGGTCAATGCCTATTAATGCCAAGTCAATGCCGGAATAGTACTAAAAGGTTATATCGGCACTTCTGATGCAAAACACTGGACTACAATAACACTTTTCAACTTCAATAACACTTTTCAACTTCACAGGATCATATTATCATAAACTATCAAAACATAGGGTCATATCAATATTTTTCCCCAAATAATAATAATATAACATCTGAACTTATCAAATCTCCCATAGTCTAGGCACTATATGTGTAAAATATAAGGTCAAGTTGCTACTAAAACCATAATTGCATGATTAAGAGTGCTGCAAACAAACTTCTCCCAAAAATGCCTGTGACTCAATTTCACATGGACACGACATTTACAAACGCGTTAGTCAATAAATCCTTCCCATTTAAAAGTTATGATTTTCCCTACTTCTTTGTTTCATAATTAACACAATTTATTTTTGTCCCAAAATCTTATTTTAGGTCAATTAACTATTAAATGTCATTAAATGTGATCATTTTATAATTGTTATGTTTGAAAGTTGAAACAAGATATAACTTCGTAACATATCTCTTCAATTAAATGCAATAAACACCCATAGAACCAAAGGACCAACATCCATTTATGACTTTTAGTACAATATCAAGTTTTATAGTACCAAACATTATAAGCTGGATACCTTCTTCTTTTTCCCCTCCCTTTTGTCAATTTATAGCTTCACAACTCAACAAGAAAAACAACCAATTTCATCATTTTTCTTCCTCAAATTCGATCATGTTATATCTAGTTTATCTACACATAATTTTACTTCAATAACGTTGATCATTTAACTTAGTTTAATTTGTTATTTCTATTTCTATTGCATTAATTTTAGTTCAACTAATTCCAGTTCAGTTGAAAAAATGTGACTTAATTAAACATTAATGGGTAAAATTAAAAATTAACCCTCAACTCTTTGAAAACTACTGAAACAATCTCAATTTTTTTATGCTAAAACAAATACTATACATCGGATGTTACTATCATGTCTAACCTATGCCAAAATTACTGTCAAAATCCACATGATCAATTTGGTACGTTCGACTAGTTCATAATCTGTTCGACACTTTAATACATCTCGGAATCAATTTCTACACTTACACACATAAATATTTTTACACTTTATTAAACGAAATATCACAAATATTGTGATTGTGGCTGCCATGTCTTTTCCCCAATGTCCAAGTTCCACATTTGAGTGAGTTGAGCCTTCTGTTGCCACAAAGCTGGGGATTTTCCATTTTTCATTTTCTTACAAAAATTAAATATTCCCCTGCCCTTAAATTTTTTAAAAAAGAAATATCTTATTGGGTTTTTATTATGGTATGTGAGAAATTTCCATGGATGAAAGTACAGACACATATTTGCAACCCATTCGCCTCTCCCTCTCTGAAGTCCCACTTGAAGAACAACTCAGTAGCATTATTTGCATAAAGATCCTTTCTTAGAGTGTAAAGATCTAGAATTTCATAGCCCTTGTGATAAAACTGGTTTCTTGGTCGCCATTGTTGCGAAAAGATTAGAGATCATCACCAAGTTTTTACCCTTTTGCTGAAACATTCGAGATATATATACACATATACACATACTTATTTCGAGCTAAGATTATTGAACTGGGTTTAAACTCATTCTGTTGCTGTTGTTGTTTCTGAAATCCCTATAAAAAAGGTCCCTCCTTTGCCCCTTGCAGTTTCCTGGATTGAAATTTGAGGGCCCCAGTTGTTTTTTTTTTTGGAAATCTGAACTGGGTTTTTCTTGTTTTTGTGAAAATTTTGAATCTTGCACTGATTGGTATTGGTTCGATCCGGAAGTTAGTGAAAAGAAGGTCGTTTTTGGTCTGAATCTTTGGTTGGAACTTGGAAGTCAGGTTTTGCAGTTTCCTATTGGTTACTTGTTGTATTGGAAGTTAGTTGATGCTGAAACATGCAAGGTGATCAGCGCAAAAAGGTAACTTTCCCTCATATTCAATCATATATCAAGTTTCTATGATTCTATCTCTCTGTGTGTGTAAATAATATGGATGTAAGATCTAGTGGTAATTTATTGAGAGCAGCATGATTTGGAAGAATCTGTTTGCTTCAATCATTGTTCTGTAACTAGGCTGTATTCAACCTACAGTTGGGAAAGATTAAGGATATACCTATGTTTTTCTGGATATAAGATTGGGCACTTGGGCGATTGTGGACACATGTTTTGTTCGAAAAGGGACATTAGGATTCAGAGTCGCTTCTATTGCAGTTAATTCTGGGGCATGAATAGGTTGTTTTACCCTATCTGGATCTTTGAGAGTTGGATTTGATCTTAAAGCTTGAGGAACTTGTTTTGTTGGTTTTGCTAGTGTTATGAAAGAACCTTGCATCGCTAATTTCTTCACCCAAACCTTACAAAGTGTCACTCCTGATGTGTCTCACGTCCTAATTTAAGTTTTTTCGCTAGTGGTGTTGCCATTGTCATATCCCTTTTTAAAGTTTTTCGGAAGTGCTGTAGTCTTGTTCCTATTTTTAGTTTCTTCCCATTGGAATTGAAGTGAGAGTTCGTTTACTTGGTTGCTTTGTCTTGTAGCCTAGGAGAATAACATTCTAAATACAGTGGGTTATGCCTGATCTAATGCATATGAATTTCTTAATGATTAAATGGAAAGTTAAAAATATCTGGCCTGTCTATTAGGAAATTGAGATGCAAATATCATATGAAAATATATTGGAGAGGACTAGCACTGTGTTAAATTATATTGAATTTCCGGAAGTAATCTTATCCTACTAATAACAAGGTATGCGAAAACTGGATAATGCAGGGAGGTGTAGATGTAGATTTCTTCACAGAATATGGTGAGGGTAGCAGATACAAGATCGAGGAAGTGATTGGCAAAGGTAGTTATGGTGTTGTTTGCTCTGCATACGATACTCATCTTGGAGAGAAAGTTGCAATCAAGAAGATAAATGACATCTTTGAGCACGTCTCTGATGCCACTCGCATCCTTCGTGAGATTAAACTTCTTAGACTTCTTCGTCATCCGGATATTGTCGAAATTAAGCACATCTTGCTACCTCCATCTAGACGGGAGTTCAAAGATATATACGTTGTATTTGAACTCATGGAATCTGACCTGCATCAGGTTATTAAAGCCAATGATGACCTAACACCTGAACACTACCAATTTTTTCTGTACCAACTTCTTCGAGGCTTGAAGTACATACATACTGGTAAGACTTGAATTTTAGAAGAAACATTGCTATTTCTCTTTAGTTATCACTTAAACTCTTATCAGTTGAATCATATTTGTGACGTCCATTATTGCTTTGTGCAGCTAATGTCTTCCATCGGGATTTGAAACCTAAAAATATCTTAGCTAATGCTGACTGTAAGCTCAAGATTTGCGATTTTGGTCTAGCAAGAGTAGCTTTCAATGATACTCCTACTGCGATCTTTTGGACAGTAAGTAGCCTTTCATGAAAGCAATGTTTGTTAGAATTTCACGAGTCACTAAAACTGTATTAAGTTCCCATAATTTGCTGACATTTATCTCATCGCTTTCTTTGTGGTTGTAGGATTATGTTGCAACGAGATGGTATAGAGCACCTGAATTATGTGGATCCTTTTTCTCAAAGGTGCAAACTGCTGAAATGTCCTCGAAGATACAATTAATTTGCTAATTCTCATTGGATACTAACTCTCTTCTTGACATTTTCAGTACACACCAGCTATTGACATATGGAGTATTGGTTGCATATTCGCGGAGCTTTTGACAGGGAAACCTTTATTTCCTGGAAAAAATGTAGTTCACCAGCTGGACCTGATGACGGATTTACTGGGGACGCCATCCTCTGAAGCTGTTGCCAGGGTTGGTTGATGCTCTCATCCACACGTCCCAATTTCTGGTTTCTGTTATTTTGAGTTTTCCAGAGTTCTTGAGATGTATCTATTCGTGCAGATAAGAAATGAAAAGGCTAGGAGGTACTTAAGTAGCATGAGGAAGAAAAAGCTGATCCCTTTCTCTCATAAGTTCCCGAACACAGACCCTCTTGCTCTTCGCTTACTGGAAAGGATGCTCGCTTTTGATCCCAAAGACCGACCTAATGCAGAAGAGGTATGGACATGATATTTCATATAGCTGTGTAATGGGAACTTTAGCACATTCACTACATCCTCAGCTTCTAAAGTGAGTGTGGCATTGGCGAGCTATTAGGCTCTTGCAGATCCATATTTTAGGAACTTGGCCAAAGTTGAGAGAGAACCTTCTGCTCAGCCGGTATCCAAGATGGAATTTGAATTTGAAAGACGAAGGATAACTAAAGAAGATGTAAGAGAATTAATATACCGGGAAATTCTTGAATACCATCCAAAGATGTTGAAAGAATTTCTGGACGGATCAGAACCAACGAATTTCATGTACCCAAGGTACTAATTTTAAGCTTCAGATATTGTGAAATCTTAAAGATGTCATTCTGTTTTGATGCGTGCTTTCTTTCTTATCTTGCTTTTGGATGGTTATCTGCTATTTTGTGTATATTATCTATGTAATCTTGATTGGACTATTTTTTCCCGATATTTTGCTATTTTGTGTCTTTCATCTATATGGAATATCGGTTGTTAGTTTCTTTATCCTCTATTTTCTCCATCCCAGTGCCGTTGATAAATTCAAGAAACAATTTGCTTATCTCGAGGAGCGCTATGGAAACGGAGGAGGTGTTCCTACACCCGAAAGGCAACAGGCATCATCCCTACCAAGGTGGTGCCTTAATGTTTGCATTTTGCATCTTGAACTTTCACGATTCCACAGCTTTTAGTAACTAAAGCTCTCTTTTATTCGTGCAGGCCAAGTGTTCTCTACTCATCAGATTACTCGTCACAAAACATGGCAGAAGTTTCCAACGATCTTTCAAAATGCAGCATTAAAGAAGTCGAGAGGCCAAATGCAGATAATAGAACTGCATCCATCCCTATTTCAAGGCCTCCTCTGCAAGTACCCCCGAGCATTCAAGGTAAAACTTCGTTCCCTAGATCAAAACTTCTCGATTGTGGCCATCAAAACCTTAATAATTTTTTTCGCCATTTCATCTGCTTTTGCAGCTGGAAATGCTGCTAGGCCGGGAAAAGTTGTCGGGTCAGTACTGCGTTACAACAACTGTGGCGCTGCAGCAGTTGCTGCAGAGGCAATCGAACAGCGAAGAATGGGGAGGAACTCTGCTGCCCCGAACCAATACGCTGTCACGAGCTCTTCGTACCCTAAGAGGCACCCGTCCTACAGGCCCGACAAGGAAGAAAGCACCGTCGAAGGGCCTAATGCATTGCAGCAGCCGGCGCCTAAACCCGAGCAGTACATTCCGAGGAAAGTAGCTGCTGCCCAAGTAGGATCTGGAAGTCAGTGGTATTGATCTTCTGAAACTCCGAGGTAATGGAAGTTCCACGGCCATTGATTCCGGCGAATGTTGGCCATTATCTCCCCGTTGGCTGTACAGTAATTCCGGCGCTCTCGAGATCCCTGAAGGACTCATATTTAACAGTGCTAATGTTGGAGAAGGATGAAAGATCCTTTTTTTTATGTACTTTACTAAGTTAATCATATCCTTAAAAATGGTTACTAGTTGACCTAGTATGAACAAAATATGTGTTTTGTATCCATGAATGTTGTTGGAGGATTTTTCTCCTAATTTGTATCGTTGGAGAAAGTACAATCATTATTAACAAGTGATTCTTAAATGGAATGTGGTACAGACGGACCAAAGTTGAAACGTTTATTAGGCATGCTATTGTGAGTTTTTCATAAGTGAACTATGTCCATTTTAACGAACAATATAAACCTGACATGCATTATAATATAGGCGATTTGGTGTGCAAGAAACAATGCAACAATTGAACAACAGAAGCCATCAGTTGATATGATTCTAGCAATTATCAGGGCAAACTATGTGGGCAACGTTAGCGGTGAGGAATCAGGACACTCAATTTTATCTAACCCGAACTCGTCACATATGGAGCTTGAAGACATGGCGAACCGGACACAGATGGAAACCACAAAGGTGGAACAAGTGGGAGACATGCGACTTCTTTGGTACGTAGAGGATAATCACAACAACCAGGTATATGCAGATTGGATGTGCATCAATACAGATTCGGCATTCCGAATACAGGACGGTAAGCCAGTAGCTGCATGGTGTGTTGCACAAGGTTCAGGAATTTCAACCTCCTGCTAAGGTTATCGTGTAATACATGCGGCATCACCAGCACAAGCGGAATAGCCATATACGAAGCTATGGTACATGCTAGTAATATGGGTGCCACTCAAATATGCATTCGCACAGATTGCGAAATGGTCCTCAACCATACCAGCAAATATTCATCGGTTCCACCAGGTCTAAAAGGTTTAGTTAGAAGCATCTTAATGCTAGCTATGGTTTTCCATAACATTCATGTCATGAAAGTGCATAGAGATGTAGTAATGAATACACATAATCTAGCAAAACATGTAATCATGGATCTGATGATAATATAAGTGCACGATTTACTCAAAAATAAAATAAAATACACCGAACTGAACTTATTAATTTGCTATAATAATTAAAGAGTTGAAATGAACCGTACTAAGGTGACATTAAGAAGGTATGTAGTAGTTTTTAGCTGGTTTTTGACTCCTCAATTGGATTAAAAAATGTGTTCGACAGCTGACTAGTTTGAAAAATCATTTTTCTTTAAATTTTAAAAAATTAATAAGACCACCTTTTCAAATAGGCATTTAGCCTCTTAAAATATCAATCATTCATTATATAAATCAACTACAACTAATAACCACTAAGTAAGCAATGTAAAAAGTTCTTCCATAATCTTTAACTATTTGGCATGTACTCATATGAGTTTGAGTTTTTTTTTAATTGTACATATAACATTCAATATTTTTGAGGTTTTGATCAATGTCGATCAAAATCAGTGAAAATTAAAAAGACCAAAAAACCCTTCAAATAAAAAGGTTAAAAACTGAAGAATTTCCTTCCTTTACTTGATGGTGGTGGAGGAAACCTTAATGTGCGCCGCCGAATTACACCTCCCGTAGTCACTCTTAACTTCCAAGAAGAAAGCCAGAGTCCAAGATTAGATGCTCCATGAATGTATAACGACTTATGGGATGAATCTGATTCAAGCTGCTCCTCCCAAGATTCAGGTATGCACTCTCAGCTTATGTTGCTATAACCAAGAAACTGATGGTGGCGTGGTAGCGCGGTGGTTTGGTGGCTGTGCAATGATGTGATGGTGTTGAGCGGTGGTTAGGTGGCGGCGTAGTGTGCAATGATGGTGGTGATGGCTGAAATTAACAAAGTGCAAAGAATATTTATGCCATTTATTTTCAACTTTTTGTCGAACATTTGGTAGTCAATGTCAGTCGTCGGTTGCAAATATATTTACACTTTCAAATAATTGAAGGATGCATCAGCACTTACCGAAAAAATCCGGAAATTATTCGAGCATCTTTCAAAATAAAATTCTTAAAATCATGTACTTAAAGTTAACATCTAATCATTCAACTAGTCAACAACCACCACCATTTGTCAAACTCTAAAGGAATTGTCTTATACCCACACGATTGGCTCAATGATTAGGCCTGTGGTTTCAATTCTGCTACCGCAGTTCGACTCTAGTCAGACGCAGTGTGGAGATTTTTCTAAATGGAGGGGTCCCCTGTGGTCAACGAATACAACCGTGGATCAAGGATCTGACCTGGGTGTCTGCTGTGATTTACCTCCTCGGTGATAGCTGTGGTGTCGGTGCGATCGGGGCCCTAAGAACGAGGGTATCGCCTTTTTCTAAAGGAATTGTCTTAGAGAATTGTGAAAGTTCCGGCACGACGTTGTTAAAATTAGAAAGTTGGAGGAGCACAGTGATAAAACTCAACCTTTTCTTATAGTGTACAAGAGTTTAGGATAGAGAAGAATAGATTGAAGATAAACCCTACAACCAAAAATCTCATACGTACTTTCACAAATTGGCGGCAAAAATCGGTTGCGTAAGAATCCCTATTCTTTTGCTCTGATTCTTCTTCAACTTATATCAACCTCAAACCAAGTTCGATGCTTTTAAGGAGGCTATGCACTTGCGTGGCTAAATCCAAGAACCATCAATTCCCAAACCATTCCCTCAATCTCCACAAAAACCCGCAAATTCTGAGGGCCCAGAATCCCATTTCACCGGCGCGTGGATTCTACTCGTCATCTCCGGCAATGGGAGACGCCAGACGGCCGCAGGTGGTCCCCATTCCGTCTCCGGAAACCGCGGACCGGGCCGAGCTTTTCCGGGCCCTGGAGGCCTCGTTGGGCTCGCCCTTCAGCTCTGCACCACTGGTGCCTGGCCCGAATCCGCTGGTGATCGTGATCAGCGGCCCGAGTGGAGTTGGCAAAGACGCGGCCATTAAGAAGCTCCAAGAGGTGAGGGAAAGTCTTCATTTTGTGGTTACTGCGACGAGCCGGGCCATGAGGCCCGGTGAAATCAATGGGAAAGATTACTTCTTTGTGACTAAAGATGAGTTCTTGAAAATGATTGATGCGAATGAATTGTTAGAGTATGCGTTGGTGTATGGAGATTATAAGGGCGTTCCTAAGCAGCAGATTAGGGATTATATGGCGAAAGGGAGGGATGTTATATTGCGAGTTGATATTCAGGGAGCTGCTACTTTGAGGACCATTTTGGGGAAATCCGCGGTTTTCATCTTCTTGGTCGCGGAGAGTGAGGAAACATTGGTGAAGAGGTTGATTGATCGGAAGACTGAGTCTACGGAGACTTTGCTCGTGAGGATTGCGACCGCGAAGGAGGAGATTAAGCATATGAGTAGCTTTGATTATGTGGTTGTGAACAAGGAAGGGGAGCTGGATGGGACTGTGAAGCTGCTCGAGTCGATTATTGATGCTGAGAAAGCCAAAGTCAATCAAAGGAGGATTGTGATTTAGTGATGAGTAAGCTTCTATGATGTCCGATGGATCATTTTTGTAGCTTTCGAATGTTGAGACTTGAGAGGTTAATTGTTGCCTGTGCTTTTGTGTTTAGTTTGCTTATGGGAAATACGAGAAGTTGTGTTGGAAATGTACGATATTGTTGTGATTTAGTGAAAAGCTTCTGTGTCTTATGTAAAGCCGTATGATGTCTGATGGATTATATTTTAGTAGCTTTCGAATGTTCAGAGGCTAATTTTTGCCTGTGTTTTCGTGTTTATTTTGCTTATGAAGATATGAGAAGTTGTATTGGAAATGGAAGATATTGTTGCTAAGATAGGAAATGTGAGATTGGCTGGTTTCTCTTGCAACATGGATGCTGTTATCGTGTAGTTTCTGTACTAGATATAGTTTTACAGATTCATTAGCTGATCCTGTCAAATTAATGTCTTTAAGATGGTGATTTCAGATTGTGTGTCGATATTGTTTTCATGTGGTTATGTATGATATAACTGCTAGAAATATGATTGTGTTAGTTGGCTTCTTGTTTGAAACTGTATTATCTTGTTAGAAGTTCCCACTGCCTAACTGTCTGTTGGGACAAATCACAAATGTTTCTTCCCAGAATGACTAGGTTTCTTTCCATGGAAGAACATTTTCTGTTATTTGTCTCTCCTAGTAGGTTACGTGTTAGATTCGTGCATAGTTTCATTTTTTTTGCTTACACTTAAAAGTAGGATCCTGCTAAAGAGTTTGTGCCTCTGTATTTTCTGCCAAATCTTTCTAAATGCTACGCTGTTTTGCAGGCGAAAAATGGTGTTTGCATTGTTCATACAGCTCGGGATCCAACGTGGAAAAGGTGAACGGTTTTCCATTGCCAGTATCTCTCATTTCATGTCGTCTACTTGCATGATCAACCCGAAAGAAATACTGTATCATACTTGAAACCGTCGTGGTAACAGATCTTTTTTATTTTGATATCAATTCTAATGATTACCAAGTTTGAAGGGAATATAAATTCACATTCTTGTTCTGATAGTGGCTTACTGATTGATACTCAGAACTTGTGTGCCTGTGTTTTTACGAGCATTTGGAAAAGTAGAAAATGTTGGCTTAATCCAGCCAGGAATGTTGAGTCGTTGAACCAGAGCAATCTTTCTAGGTTTTGAAGCGTTCCGATGAAAAGTAGGGTGACAAATCTGTGTTAATTTAAAGGGACGGGACCCTATAAACCCTCGTTCTTGTGGCGATTCAAAATTTGTTTTATAAAAAGATGAATTCAAAGTTCTTAACTTTAACTTGACCTATTTAACTCTTCATATATTTGTTGTAAATTTGTGAATCTAATTTGTTTAGAGTTGTACAAAATAATTAAACCCGTCTGTGTTTGTGAGTCTAGGTTATCGAGTGGGCGAGTTGAGTTAACTCACCTTAATCTAACATTTCCAAGCAATAAGTTTTCATATTTACCTGTCAATCTGTATTATTTGTATAGACTTTGACTTAATCATGGAATAATCGGATGTCAAAGCAACGTGATTATGCACACTAATCATGTTTAAGACATTATCTTAGTATTGTGCTCTTTTCACCTTATTTGAACTATATTGTCAAAGCAACATGAACTATGTTTGAGACATTAAATGAACTTTAATTTAATAACAATATAACTAAATTAATTTAAATTCCAGCTAACCAAAGTTAAGTGAATTGGAATTTTGAGAGTGGGTTACGTGATGATATTGATGTCAATATACTAGTTGAAATTTATGGTTGAGGAAGTTGACAAAAAAGTGTGTAGATTCGGTTGAGACGGAGGGAATATTAAAATTAGAAATTTAATTTTTTTTTATATATATTTTTACATCCAAATTCACATCTGTTAACTTTTAAAATAGGCAAAGTCTTGGGAAAGACGGTCTTTCCATAGGCTTATGGAAAGACGGGGTTTGATTAGAATAATAAAAGGTAAAAGGTCTTAGTTGCAATATTAAAGTTTTAGTATGAAACATGTAGTAGTTATAAAATTTATAACCCGATTCATGCAACCCGAAAATTTTGTCTTAATTTCTTCTAATTTACACTTTAAACCTTGGTCTTTCCATAACTTATGGAAAGACCGTCTTTCAAGAGATGGACTCTTTAAAATATAACATTTAAATTTTATTAAAAATTAAAATATTTAAGATAAAAAATACAGTGAACTATTCACATTTTCCCGAAAATTTCTCATTCTCGAATTAGAATGTACTCCAAAGAAACGACAGCGACGTTAGTGGTGCAAATGTACAAGCGAAGTAGCGACGCGTACAAGACTTAGACTAAACACAATTACTTGAAGACTTTCAATTTACCTTAAAACCAGACCTGCAAGTCACAACATAGGTTTCTTTTTGCCACTTTTTCACACATTAAACTATATCATGTTTAGAGTGTTGGCATAAAAAACCAATCTATTACACAAGTAGTAAAGAATGTTTTTTCTAGTCAATGGATAACATTCCATTTTTTTTAAACCATTTCTCATCTTAGTAGAACAATCAATTTTAACATAGTTTTAACATTCATCCATTTAGATACGGTGATTTTTCACCTAAATTGAAAATTAAGTTCACTGAAAAACAGCAATAATATAGCTAAACTAAGTTATAGTTTCATCAAAACCAAAATTAATCAAACTGAAGTAAAGTATAGCTAACTTAAAAAGCCCGTGACCTTACTTATTCATAGATGTCTGAGCCTACAACCTATTAACGATAGCATAAACGCTTTAATCACTTCAGAAACACCCCTCATGATAGGGGTTCTTGTTAGTTTAGTTAGTGGTGTGTTTGCAAACCTAGTTTGGATGGTGGCTTTTTCTTTATTAAAAAGGACATACATTATATTGCTTTCATTGTTATGAAAAAAAGAAGACTTCTAATTGTTTACGGGATGATCAACCAATGAGGAAACTTGCAAGCAAAACAGCACAAAAAATCCCAGAATAAAGGACCTATATTTATCCAAAAACAAAAGCAAACTATTTTAATTTTCCACAAAATATAGTTTGAACTTGACTGCCAAGAAAAGCAACTTGCCTTTCTGTTTTTCTTTTCCTTGTCATTTCCTCTTCTTAAATGTATTAAAAACCTCATTACTTAGTCATACCATTTTTAAGAATCCATACACCTAGAAAGATTCAAGAAACACAGCAAACTTGAAGTGTGTTTTTTTCTTCCACAAACCATCATTTTCAAGAACTGCATTTCTTAATCCTACCATTTTCAAGAAAAAATCAGCTGAAACAAGAATCCATACACCAAGACAGATTCAAGAAACACGAAAGATGGATTCCGCGGTATCTTTAGAAACCGAAGAAAGTGTCAACATACACATTGTTGAGCTTGACAGAAGGCTGAGTGAAGCAGGAAGCTCAGCCTTAAGTCCAACGGCGAAAATGGGGCCTCAGAGCTCCATTGAGACTGAAAACACGAGCTGCAGCGTCGCGAATTCTGCTAGAGAAGCCACAGTGATTCGCGCGCCGGAGAAGAAACTGACCCTTTTTGCCCTGAGGCTAGCTGTGCTAGAAAAGGCAGCAACTGGATTGGGAACACTTGGCTTCATTTGGGCTACTGTGGTTCTCCTAGGCGGCTTTGCGATCACCTTAGACAGAACCGACTTCTGGTTCATCACCACCATTTTGCTGATCGAGGGCACGAGGATCTTCAGCAGAAGCCATGAGCTTGAGTGGCAGCATCAGGCCTCATTCACCATCTCTAATGTCGGGATCAGCAGTTTTCGCGCGATCAAATCCAGTTTTCGAGCTTTTAGGCCAGTTTCTGCACCCAGGATCCGTGAAAACCGGGAGATCACGAAAACTGTGCATCAGAACTGGCATCAGAAGAGAATACCAACCAGGACGTGGAACAGCGCGGAAGTTCCTCTCGTGCCACACACTCAGTGGGTGTTTTTGTCGCGAAATGTCAGTAAAGTTCTGTATGCATTGCAGATTGCCTCGGCTACAGCCTGCGTGGTTCTCTCGCTGATGAAGCTGATCATGCAGAACTTTGGAGATGTCGCAAAAGGAGACACGGATAAAAGGAATAGAAAATCAGCTTTACTGATATTCTACTCCCTGGCATTGGCAGAAGCATTGCTGTTTCTCCTGGAGAAGGCCTATTGGGAATGGAATGTGATCTACTTCAAGATTCTTGATGAGGTGAAGAAAGAGTGTGAATTGGGAGCATCTGAATCGGGCACGATTGCAACGCGGAGATTCTTCTACGATGCTTACTCGCTGTGTGTCAATGGGAGTATTTTCGATGGCTTGAAGCTGGACATGGTCAGTTTCGCGATGGATCTTCTTGCATCGAATTTCCCTGAAGAACAGCTCATGGGGGCTCAGATTCTCGAAACTTTCAGCAGAAGCAAACGGTTCTCTGACGACACGCTGCAGAAGATCGGGATCAACTTATCTGTCATGGAAAGGCTGGTGGAAATGCTCAACTGGAAGGACCCTCAGCAAGAACAGATCAGGAAATCAGCTGCTGAAATCGTCGCGCATTTGGCTCGAAAGAAACAGAACTCTCTTCGTGTGGCGGGCATTCCTGGCGCGATGGAATCCATCGCATCATTGCTGCATGTAAGTAGGAGTTCAGGAGATGCAGCTGATGAAATCCCTGAAAAGAAGATCATATTCGACGATGAAAACTACAGTTTCTGGACATTCAACCACTTGGGACTCACCATCTTAAAGAAACTTGCGCGAGATCACGACAACTGTGGGAAGATGGGCAACACTAGAGGCCTTCTTCCAAAAATCATAGATTGCACTCACGCAGGAAGGAGATTACTCACTCAAGAATCTCCCTCGCCGTCTCAGATTCTAACCGTGAAAAGATCATTACAAGTAGTGAAAATGCTTGCCAGCACTAGCGGCTCCACGGGGAAACTGCTGAGGAGAGAAATTTCAGAAATAGTCTTCACAATCAGCAACATCAGAGACATTCTGAGATATGGAGAAAGGTATCCTCAGATACAGAAGCTGGGAATCGAGATTCTGAAAAACCTGGCGATCGAGGAAGATGCAACGGAGATGATTGGAGGCACTGGTGGAGTCCTCAAGGAACTGTTCAACATTTTCTTCAAGAAAAATGAGGAACATAAGCATCAAGATGTCGCGATTTCAGCTGGCGCGGCACTTGCAATGCTGGCGTTCGAGAGCCATTGCAACTGCATTCGGATGCTGAAACTGAATGTCGCTCCACAGCTTACTGAAGCGCTGGAAGACCCGATTCTCAGGATCAATGCAGCCAGAATCTTGCGAAATCTATGCG
Source organism: Rubia yunnanensis (assembly GCA_037428765.1). Classification (NCBI taxonomy): domain Eukaryota; kingdom Viridiplantae; phylum Streptophyta; class Magnoliopsida; order Gentianales; family Rubiaceae; genus Rubia; species Rubia yunnanensis. Next base: position 3,496,566 of record CM075065.1, on the reverse strand, counting down.
CTTTCAGTGGCGATGAATGCTTTGAACAGCTCAAACTCATCACATCTTCAGGACCAACTGTAAGTCAAACGAAACTATCTTATCTTCAGCGAACACTTCATAAACTTTCGACAGTTAAACCAGTCAAATAAAACAGCCAACAGCTAACCTAAACCAGTTTCATTGGAATGAAGACTAACATTGTACCCGTTTTGTTGCAGATCCTTAAACATATCATGGCTGAGGAAGTGAAGCTGCAAGAAGTGATGATTGGATTAGGCGCCCGTGTCTTCAGTTTCATGACGCCACGCGAATCAAGAACTGCATTCAAGAAATCCGGGATCCCGGAAGCTCAGGTGGCTCTTACACTTGTTGAGACACTGAAGAACTACCAGTATCCCTCCATTAAGGTGCCAAGAATGAGGCGTTTCGTGCTGGAGTTCGCGATCTGGATGATGAAAGACAAGAGAGAAAACATAAGGATTTTCAGGGATTTAGGGTTGCAGGTGGACCTGGAACTGATGATGGATACCATTTCTGATATTGAGAGCTTCAACATCTTCTCTGGGACTGTTGGATTGAGCAGGCATAAAATTACCATTCATTCACTTGTTGAATCTGCAATGCAGATGTTGGAAGATAGTGAGAATTATGGTGTATATTCATAAGATATTCTTTACAACAATAAAGATTGTAAACTATTCTAATTTGCCCCACTAGAAACAAGGTTTTCTTTGTTTCAAAAATAATATCAGAAACTACTTTTCTATTAGGGCAGCAAAGTTTTGCAGTTCGAAGTGTTTGGCAACTGAATATAGATTAAAGAAATTGACATATAAGCGAAACTGATTTATTTTGACGACGAGGGAAGACCACTCTCTGTTTTCGCCCCAATAATGTGCTCTTAACAGAAGTAGATTTCTAGCAATTGCCGAAAACCTAAAACTTCTTAGATTATAAGCAAAACAGCTTATAAACCCTATCAAACACAGATAAATATGGACACAAGGCAAAACCCAAAATATTAACAATTGAGAGTATGATATCAAACTATACATCCAAAAACAATGAGCTGCCAATATATCTAATTACACCTAAAATTGACACTAACTGTCCTGAAATCTGCCTAAAGAACACATCAATGATATACCTATAAATCAGTTACTTCTTGTTTTGCTTCTTTTTCTAGGTAAACTATTTCACAGCAGCACTGGTATCATTACATGGATCTCCTTTGTCACAACCGAAAGAACATACTCTTTCTTCCACCCGAAAGCCTCATCTGTTCCGGAAAAAGTCCCAGCGACGAAGCAAACCATCCATCATGTTAGTCGACGGGTTCTTTACAATTGTAACCGTGGCTTTCGCATCAATCACTTCGCTGTCAGACGAACTCTGTTTACTTGTGGAAGTACGAGGGGTGGTCTCACTATTCCTTGCTCTTTGAGGACTTACCGCTTCAGCACCCGGCCCGTTGGCAGCAGTGTCTTTAACAAGCTCTGGATTCGAGGGTGCAGATATCGTAGCTGTTGTAACAGCATCCCGCGAATCATCCACCTTCGATTGAGGCAGTACCTCAGCTGAAGACTTTTGGACATCAACGTCTTTCAGTGACTCGAGTATGGCTTCCATAAGCATCTGTCAGTTCAGTGAATTAGAGGGGTTCTGAATTGCAACTTTGGAACATGCTTGAGAAGATGGAAGAACAGAGCAATCTACTTACCCTTTCTTCTTCCTCGATGTTGGTAGGAAAATCGGATAAAGTATCGAGAGAGTACTCCACATACTCATCATCTTCTATTGACGCGGGCACATAAGGACCGTAGGGATCACCACCATCGGCCAGTTCGAAGCTTATCATGTTTGAGGATGAAGAAGCATTAGGGCCACTCCCGGAAACTCCTTCCTGCAGAACAAAAAGTTGAATCTAATTTTCAAAAGAAATTGAAAGGAAACACCTTTTCAAGAGGAAGATTTATAGGTAAAGATGATGAGTGAAAATGTAGAAATCTAATAAATAAGAACTTTTCTGAAGACATGTTCTCCTAAAGTATTCCATTCTTCCTCAGTTCTACCAATAATAATGACCAAGTTAATGCAATACCTGAGCTTCAGATTGTTCGTCCTTGGACGAGATATCAGAAGGAACCTGAACCAGTTTTTAGAGACAAAAATTAGCCATATAAATGTGGTTACAGAAGTATACAAGTCACAAAACACAACTAAGCACTATGAATCTAACTTCATTTTCAACAATCAAGTCTTATTACCTCTGTCCTGCTTACGAGTCTCTTGCTGCGTAGTTCTCTAATAGCATCCTCGGTGCTACCAGCTGCACGTGGCAAAATCAGTTACTAGCTCTTTCAGGCAAGAAAAACCGCAACATATAACTTGACAACAGAGTGAACAGTGAAGTAACTGATACCTGTAGGGGCCGACAAAAGATTATCCGAATTTCTCATTTCATGAATATTACTCCAAGTACCCTGTAAAGTGGTATGATGAAACAATGATATTAGGTGAATAAATAGTGATTCCGAGACGGAAAAAAAATAGACGAGCATGAATTAAACATTACCCTGCCAATATAATCACGTGGCATGTCAAAGAATGCGCCCCCAGCTTCATCCACTGGAGGTTGCAAAACATTGTTGAAAAATATGCTAATAGAATCAAAATAGAATTGTGGGCGGGAAGAGTTATGATCGCCCTCGAATCTGATAATATTTTTGTCCCCCTACCAAAATAAAGTGCAACATGGAGACACATTTCAGTGTTAAAAAGGTATAAGGTAAAGAACATGCAGCAAAAAACATATTCATGAGCTTTGTTACGAAGCAACAAAGGTAATATGCATGGCTGCTTGGGAAGAAAATTACCATGTAAGCTTCAAATATCTGATCGGAATGATGAGGCTGAATAAACTCATCTTCAACAGCGTGACCAAATAAGACTGGAACAAAGCAACCTTTCGCTACCTACAAAGCCAACAGAGAACCAACGTAATAAAGTCAAGTACTGGCAATATAGTGTGATAATGAAGATTACATATTAACATACTCATTTGAAAAACTATCATTTGAAGCACTATATATCTCAAAAGAAAATTGAACATTAAGCTAATCTTACCTTTATTGTGTTTAATCCCGAGATGTCAAACTTTGCCTTTTTCAGAATAGCCCGGCGCATATACTGTATTGCAAATTTAACCTAGAAAGTGCAAGGGAAAGACAGCTGTAAGTTAACGATAGAAAGCAAATGAAGAACAAAAGTGCAACTTTTACAAAATTATGTGCTTACAGTAAACTTGGGAAGCCGTATCTTGTATGTATCCACGAGTTCCATCATTAGTTCAACAAGATCAGAAAATGGACTGTCGAGTACCATTCCTGCAATTGAAGGATCCTCAGCTCCATACATCAAGCTGAATGAATCAGTACAAAAACAGTTAGCTTTGAAGAAAACCAATATGCAGATTTCCAAAATTCACTCAGGATACATCAGCCAGATTGAGAGACTCTAAGACATGTTCTATAGTTCATATTTTTTTGAAAAAAATAAAAAACTGGAAGCTACCTGGTAACAGCACCCATGGAACGACCCCAAAGACCAATCATAGAAACATTTCCATCTGCCCGCAAATAATCAACCACAGCTCTGAGATCATCTTTCTGCAGGACCAAACGGATACATTAGCAAAAATAAAAGGCCAAAAGGCTAATCAGTAGCATTGAAATTTCCAAACTTGAATACAATAAGCAGAAATACATAAATTGATATCTTAGCTAAAACATTTCATTTGCTTAAAGAAGTACTCAGCATTCTCGCCAAGTATGAAACTTCAGAATTACATATTAGTTCCCTACTTACTTCATTCCAGCCTAGAGTGACATGATCCCCTCCAGAAAGTCCAGATCCAGAGAAATCAAGGGTAAAAACAGTGATGTTTGATGGTAATAATATTATTGCAGCTTCACTTCCGTCTGCTCTACACCCACTGGAATATCATCATAACAAGAATCATTAGATAACACAAAAAGTCATCACAGCATGACATGAGAATCAGAATATGTCTCCACTAGACATTTCATAGTGGGAAAGTTTCTTAAATTTTCTAGATAGAGCATTTAGTCACAAACATTTCCAACTCTATTCAGAAAGGTTTTGACGCAATGGAAAATATAGAGAACGTGATCACTCAACAGAATGAGGATACAGGAATATCCAAATAATAGACCAGCACATTATTAAATGAACACGCTAAAAAAAATTAGAGCCAGATATATAGCAGAAATTTATTCCAAGTTTAATCAGAACATTATGTGGAGCAATTCGATTGCCTCCTGGACCCGAGATTCACTCATGTTTTAGGGCAAAGTCGGAAATCCAAGCGTGGACACAAACTCAGATATAAAAACATACACTTAATCTATACAAACATGCTTGGAATAGCAGCACCAAGTTGACAAATGATTAATAATATGCTAACCTATTTCCGTGACAATATATCACACAGGGTAATGCCTTCCCTTCTGACAAACCAATTGGCATATAATGACTACATTGGAGAACCTCTCCTCGACAGTTAACAACCTGCAGAACATTCACATTTTTCAGTCATAAAAGCCACCAGCAACAACAAATTAAGAACTAAAACGAACAGAAGATGCCATAGCCTCATAAAATCGAATCACCCCTCAATGCTCTCTCTAAATTTAATTTGACAAACCAAAACATCTTTTCGTGACTTCACAAGCAAATTACTAAGATGCTACAACACAGCTTTCACCGTTTCAGACAAAACAAAACATGCAATACACTGAACTTTCTTAAGTATAACATCTCACCTCCAAATCCTTCCTCTGATACCATTTCCCTTTTAGCATAAACTCTTGATCTAGTAAATCATCTTTCGGGTTATATTCCGCTCTGCAGTTGAAAAAGTGTAAACATCAGCCAAAGTGCAATCCATACCCAAGAATTATATTTGCAGCATCAAGATAGTAAGTCCAACACTGTCCAAAATCTACTACAGAAGCTTTCAAAGAATTCCACGCTAAAAATTCCATATTAGCCAATATGTTCCAATTCAATCCAAATTGCCAGTGCACTGACATATACATTATTAACCTCATCACGTGGAAACTCCAGCAAACCAGACAAAACACATCAACTCATCCATTCCTTGCACTAAATTCAGTATTCAGTCAGCATATTCCAAAAACATAACCAAATCTGAACTGCACATACCACAAAAACACCAAAATTATCCAATAATTCACCAGATTACAACTTCTCATACAAACAAAAACACCAAAAACCCATCTCAAATATGGCGTCAAAATTCTAACTTTAACAACCAAACACCCAAAACACAAATCACAGCCCATAAAAAAACAACCTTTGAACAACAAAAACCATTTTTTACTTACCTGGGCGGTCGTATAATGAAGTTAATGAGCTGTTCCATCAAGATCTTGGCTTTCCTCACTGTTTCAGTGCCTTGAAGAAAACCCACCTCTTGATCAAAATTCTGAATGAATTGCAACTAACTTTCCATTAACAAACCACCAAAATTTCTGAGTTTTGACACCAGATTTGCAGACAAATGAGAAGAAAAGTGAAGAAGGTGAAAAGACTGGTCAAATAATATACTCTGCAAGTTGGAAATGGAAAAGTGGGACAAGTTAAACGCTGGAGAATCAAAAGAAGGAAGGAAAGAGAGAGAGTGAAAGAACCGGCCCTCTTTTTTAGGTTCTTCGGACATCAATTTGGCAGCGTGTTTATTTCACCTTGAAAATCTACTGAAATTAGAGAAGAAGGGAATGGTTAATTTCTAATTAGGTCCTAATTTTTCAACTTAATTTTATTTAAGATCACTTTAATTTTGTTTTGTTAAGGAAAAATCAATTTGATAAATTTAGATCAGTTTAGCTTCATTACTTTCTTCCTTCGCTTCAACATAAAGAATAAAATATTTTATCAACATTTTCAAATAATGTTTGACTATAAGTGGCTTTAGTTACGAACTTCCATACGCTAAAAGTACATAAACATAATATTTACAAAGTATATGTTGCTAAACATTCAAAATATTTCACGTAGTATTATTGCTCTTGTCAAATGTGACTTGAAAATGCTAATAAAAAATTGTGCATTTTATGAATTAATACTTCTAAAGAGATGATCTTTGGTAAGTTTGTCTAAACTTTTGGCAGAGGCGTTTTTGTAAAAATCAACACAATATTTATTTTTCCCTAAGTTTATTTACAGTTTTTAAAAGGAATCATATCCCAATCAAAATGTATAATAATTGCATAATAGTCTCTGCCTAAAATTTAAAGTGCATAAAACAAGGCATTGTAATTTCTAATTACTCCAGTTCAATCCAATTATGTTTATTACAATTCAAATCCAATCCTATAGTACAATTTTAGTTTTTATTGAGGATGCCAAATTCTAAGTCAATGCTATCAAATGGGATCAAAATAATGGGAGCATAGTTGAAGAATGTATATCCTCGTGGCATAGTTGAAGTCTTGAGTAAGATTAGATTACAAAGAGATGCTTTTCCTAATGTAAAACAAATCGTAACAAAACAAGATTACAATAACAAAATTCATAATTTTACCATAAATATAGCTTATGGTGAAAAGTGCTTAGTTCAATTGTAACAATGTTTGATCCAATTGTAGCATAATCTTTTTAAAAGTTATATTTGTAAAAATAATATACACTTCAATTTCTTACTAATATAAGAGTACATTGCAAGTTGGCAACATCAAACAATATATATATATATATATATATATATATATATATATATATATATATATATTGCAATATTTCTTTTGCATTGTGTGCTCAATTTTATTCAGTTTTACCTTTTCAGTAATTTTTATCTTGAATTTAATTGTCCAAATGCTACTTAATTTTACTACTCAGGCAGAATATTTCAGTTACCTTTAAGCTGATGGATTCACAAGACTGAGCAATGTAAAAAATAAATCTGGAATATTGGGATTTTACCCTTAATTTTTGAGTCAATGACATTGTTTACTTTGGAAAAAAGAAAGGAAAGGGTTTTAGACTTTCAGTGACTAATTTTATACTTCCTCTGTTTTGTTATTTATGGCACACTTATTATAAGTGAATGTTTTTTTTATTTTGACATTCTTTCTATTTTTGGCAAGATTCCTTCAATTTTATCCACTCATTCTACTTTTTACATTCTACATTCAATTCATTCACTCATTTTTCTAAACCTAAATTCAAACACCTAAATATATAATAATATAAATAGAAAAACAGAGGGAGTAGGTGGAAGCAAATTCTCAAACTATGGTTAGTGGGTTGAGTACCCCAGGGAGAGATCCCGGTTTCGAAGTTTGGTAGCGCTCCGTGTGGGGTGACCTCAGCAAAGCGTCAACAGTGGGTCCCGTGAGGGGTCTGCTGTCGTGGGTCCCCTTCGGGTGGCGACCAGCGGTGTGTCCTCCGGAGGGAGGAGTCTGACGTGGCGGTGGGGCCCCCTGGAGGTTGCGACGAGTACGGTTCCGCTCAATGGCCATGGCATCCGGATACCGTGACTTACCCCCTCGACAGTGCCTGTGATGTCGGGTCGTCGGGGCGCCCAAGGCTGGCGACACAGCCTTTATGGTTAGTTCTCACCTGTATAAACATCATTGGTCACTTCGAATGTTTTCAATCATATGCTAGTTTTTGTGTACGGAATATGTATTCCTAAGAGCATGTGAAATCGTAAAATCGCTCTTCAACTGTTCTTGTAGTTTTATTTTATTAAATATTTAATTATTTTTTTCTACTTTAGCAATTGAAATTATTTTATTTTATTTTTTACAATAGTTAGAATCAATGTGCAATTATTTCATGGACTCAACTTAATTTTCTTTATCCTACCAATTAATTATATATTTAATATTTAATTTAAATAAATTTATCCACCCAAATAAATTGAAATGTGAAATTTAATAATACATTTATATTTTTTAATTGAATTGAATTTTTAAAATTTTCATATTTAAAATTAGTTTCAAATTTTAAAAATTATTTTGTGAACAAAAATTAAAAAGAACCAAATATTTAAAAAAGAATGTAATTTCGATTTTTAAAAGAATCAAAATATAATTTTTATAAAAAAATCAGAATTTTTTAACCTTTTTTTAAAAAAAAATCAGAAATTTGTTTTCAAAAAATGAAAAAATGCAGGTTTTTTTTAAAAAAATCAGTTGAGACATGTGACACATTCTGATTGGGCCACGTATTCCAATCAATTTTTTTAAAAAGAAAAAAGAGCAATACAGTTGTTGTCACGCGGCTCAGTCAAAAGCTACCACATAACAGCTGGGGGAGGGACAACCAATGGAGCGCGGGCCCCATAATCACATGGCCTTGCCAGCTTTCTCAACTGGTCACGGTTCCAGTTTGGTTGAACCGCTGGCCCCTTCCCCAATTGTGGAACCCTTTTGGAACCCCCATTGTTGGGTTTCAAAGTTCTAATTGGGTTCCAAATCGATCTCAGTTTGGAACTAAAACCAATCTGGAACCCTGATTGCATATGCTCTAACTTCCTATCCATTTTAATAGTAGTTTGTTGGAAAGAAAAAGTAGAATATACTGGAAAGTTTCCCATCTTTCTCATCATGGAAAATGTAAAAGCATCTAATACCAATGTATTCATTTGTTGAATGTTTATGTCATTAATAAGTGTGAAATTTATCTCAATACAGTGATGGCATTTGATTCGATTGATTAGATCGTTTCGTAATGATTCTCAATTTAGTTGTTCGATCAGATTTTGTTAGGGTTCTTTTGTTGGTTGATGTTTGTGGTTCTAATTATTTGAATGCATTTAGTCTGTGTTCAAGGTGTTTACTTGTAGACGGCACATATCCACGTATTGACATCACTGATGTTGGAGATCGACAATTAACATATTAAATGATGCAAAGAGTGATTCCATGTAAAAAGAGTTATGTGGCTTTGGTGGATAATTGTTAGTATTTTTAAGTGTGTTATTGCCATTTTGTAAGAAGAGTAAAGTGCTAAAATAACCTTACTTTTAACCTAAAAATGTCAACATAATCCTGCAAAATGAGAAGGTGCCAAAATAATTCTAACTTTATGATGTATGTGCCAATATAATCATGAGAGTCGTTAACTCCAATTGTCAACGCCGGAATTGATTTGATTTTAATGAAATGACAATTTTACCCATGCTAAAAAAAGAAAAAATATATTAAAAAATTTATTACTACCCCCTGTTGACTAAACGAATTATTCTTCCTGTAAACCCTTTTGCGTTTCTTCCCACGACAAAGCCCCTGCCGGAATCTTCTTGAAATCGCCGGTGGGAGGGGTTCTAATAATCATTCCGTGGGCTGGGGTTTCAAATTGAACCGGAAAGTAATCGTTGCAAATTGCTTACAAATTATTTATAACCGTTCGATTCTTGAAAACGTGGATTCCGACGACTGAAAATCTTTAAACCGAACGATTGGAAACGGTGACGGACTGGAAGAGGGTGGGGGCTAACGGGGATGAGTTTAGGAAGATTCCAGCGGGGTTTTGGGGTGGGGGAGAGGGTGGTCGCAGAAGGTGGCAGGTGGTGGTTGGAGGCAACATGAGGGGTAAAATGGGAAAAAATTAAGTTGAAAGTTCTAAAGGTATACTCTATTTGTCGTTTTGGCTCCGGTCAACGACCTAATTGCTGAGTCAACGCCAGAATATGATCTGGAGGCTATATTGGCACCATTTATCATAAAGTTAGAGTTAGTTTGACATTTTCTTATTTTGGAGGGTTATATTGACAATTTCAACCTTACCGTGGGGTTAAAAATACATTCAACCCTTATAAGAATTCAAATCTATGATAAGAAGATTAATCTAATCGATTGATCAATGTGTAAATTAATTATATATTAACGACACTCATAATGTGATTGAGAGAGATGCAAAAACAAGAACAATAAGACGGGGGCAGAAATAGATGTAAAGCAAAGAAATGTACGGGAATAATCAATTAATCATAGTGCAAACAAAATACTACATGACATTTAGCATACAAAAACACCAAAGGGCAAGCAGATTAAATAAAGTACTCTCTCTCCTAGTTGTAATTAGATACTAGTTTATTTGCTACGTATATTTTTTAATATGTTAAACTACTTGTAATATTAATATGCAATATATATATATATATATATATATATATATTTTGCATGTTACTATTAAAAGGAAAAGTTTTAAATTTTGGGCGACAAAAAATCTTCGTTCGGGAAGACTAGATCTAAAACTCTCTCATGAAGTGACAGCATCCAAAGACAAGAGGATGCGAGGTTGTCAATAGGTTTCAGAGTGGGAAAAATGGTGGGACAGAGCAGTCGGCAAGCAGCTAACAACCACATTGGGTAAAAAGTGATGAAACCGTCTTGACAACAATAGGCCCTATAAGTTCCACGACGCCTGGTAGACTTCCAGTGCATTTTTTTCTCTACTAGTGGCAAGCGGAATCATCACTAATAGTGGCAACAACTCTGGGATCAGATCTGGTGGAGGGTTTGGTCAGATGGTCGAAAATTTTAAAAATAAGCTTTTTCACTACCTGATGCCAGACGATTTGGGTTTAGGTTTCAGGTCACAGCTAGACTGGATAGATTTGGAGCCAGTTGGGTCGGGTCCTTTAGTCTCTATGGAGGTTTGGGCTTAGGGCATACTCAGCAGAGCCGACCCAGGTCACCATAACTAGACCTCAATAGAACACACAAGTTGGGTCTCTCTAATTTCAGTTTGGATCAGGGGGTCCCAGTGGGTTGACAGTTACTACAAAGAGGTACTATGGGGAAAATCATCAAAATGTAAGAATAGCTGAAGTCTAAAATTGATTTTACATTCGAGCGTAAATACTTATCGATTCTCAGTTGTAGAGAAATCTTGTCGCAACATCCATGGGAGACTCTACGGTAGAGCCACTCCCAAAATTTTCTTCCTCCTCTAGAAAATTTGTCTAGGTGAAAGTTATGAACTCTGAAGCACCAAATTAGTAATGTAATATGTTTAAGGACTTATTGTATGTAACACAATGATCGAAGGGTTCGATTCAGTAATCGGATTTAGGTAGGGAGAATTTTAGTTGATAGTGGCAATGCACGTCTTTTATGCTTTGGAGTTGAGGCTTATGCAGTTCAATCTTAAGAAGACAATGATGACCGGTTTGACTACTACCATTTTCTATTGATTGATTTGTTTACTACATCAAGTGCTCAAATTTAGTTTAGCTCTCATATTACCATATGAGTCTTAGATCTGTAATTTTCTACATTGAAGCGCTTCTTTGTAAATGAATTCGATCCCACTTCTCATGTGAAAGAATCGGTTCAGTTGTGAAAGATTCCAGCCTATTCGGTCACTAATATGAAGGATTGGACATCCAAAAAACCGCCATGTCTTACAAATGAATTTAGTTACTCCCTTCGACCCATGTTAAACTTTCTACTTTGGGATGTCCCTATCTAAATTGCACAAGATCGACTTTTACCAAATTCAGCCAAGTTGACTCCTAATAAAAAGACAAAATTGCCCCTGGACCACTACTTATTTGCAGCCTTAATGGCTAATTAATTAAGGAGAGGTTTTCTCCATTTATACGTGTTGGCATTTGGGCTGGAGGCGTGTGAATTATTTTGAAAAAGGGATCCCATGCCTGACATTATCATATGCCTTTGTCTTTCACTCTTCCCGTTGCTTCATCATTGCTCTCAACCATCAGAATTCCATTGCTCTCTCCTTTTACTCTCTCAACCAACTGAGATCTCTCATTTATTCCACAACGATCCCCTCCTTTCTCTCCCAATCCCTCAAACCCTAGCCGCTCCTCTCCCATTTCATTTCATTTTTTACCTCATTTTGCCTCTGTTTATATTCATCTTGCTGTTATTCTTCGTGTTTTTCACTGTTTGGTGTTGATCGATTAGGTTTTAATCCATGTTTTTGTTGGGTTTCGAGAACCTGAGGAAGTTTTTCGGATCTATGGTTTCCCGTTCTGAGAATTGGGTTTCTCGCCTCTGTTTATGTAGTTCTTTAAAATATTGTTCACGTTCTTCATAGTTTTTTATTCGTGGATTAGGGTTTCAGTGCTTCTTGCTTTTGTTTTTGCAGAAAAATTGAAAATTCGTCTCAGATCTGTGGTTCTGCTTTCAAAAATTAGGGTTTATGTTTTTCAAATTTGGGGTTTTTCAAATTTGACTTGAATCGAACTTTTGTTGATGTTGTTTACAAAGCCTGAGCATAGGTTGATTGTTTTATGCATGATTTTATCATGTGTTGATGTTTTAAAGTCAGGTTGTAAGAAGTAGAAAAAGGTTGTATTTTAGCTCCAAATGTGAATTTTTGGAGCCAACAATTAGATTTGGTGGGAAATTTTAATCCCTAAATTCATTTTTAAACAAGTTTAGTCTTTTTCCTGCTTTACTGTTCAATCAGTACCTTTTCATGTTCTCAGCTTCCAATTTCAGCTTTTTCCCATCCATTCAGTCCTTTTTTGTACTTTTCCCTTTTGCCCCCAAAATTTCTCTTTTTGCAAAATAACTTGGGACAAAGGGAATATAAAAAAAAGTAAATTTAATTGTATCTCACATGATAATAATATTATCACTTAGATAATACTATGTATTTGAAATCATCATCAAACATACTTTGAAAAAAGTTGACTGAATCATGAAAAGCACTCTAGAACTGCTGAAATATCCTACTCCCTTCGTCCCAACTTAAATGATCCACTTGATTTTTTGATATTATTCTCTATCAAAATTTAATCACATATTTAATTAGATATATGAGCAACAATATTATCGTATGTGATATTGTTGAATTCGTCGTAAAAGTAGTTTCTAAATATTAACCATTTGTTTTCCGTTATTATACGTAGATGAACATATTAACAGTCCAACATATTTTTTGAATTGCATTAACATAATTGTTGTGCAATTAAAACGGGGACAAAGAGAGTACTCGTACTATTATCCAAAAATCTAAACCCCTATATAGAATTGTAGTGGGGATTGAGAACCAATGGTTTAAAATTCTTATCCTAAAGCAAATGACACATGCCTTAACCATGTGTTCTAATGTCACAATCTTGAACAACCTTCTCAAATTTATCAGAAAAATTTAAGAAAAAAGGACTCATAAATAATAAAATTACAACTACACATGTCTTCTTCTACTTTTCAAAAAGAAGAAACAATGCGTCTCATCTTTCCGAAAAACTTTATGTGTAGTGTAATCATAGAAATACTCAAAACATTATTTTTATCTGGTTTGATTAGATAAAGGGCTGTCATTTTTGGTAATTATTAAAAGGCCGAAGACATTAGTCCTTTCATGCTTAAACTTTACACTTTATTTTGTGTCATTATTCATTATTTAACTTTCACATATTATTACGTATGATATGGTTGGATATATCGTAATAAGTACTCTTACTGATTCACTAATATTGACTCACTTTCCTTTTTGAGATGATTTTTTAACATTGACTCATTCCATTTTTGGAAAATTTTAGATTATTTTCATCCACTCATTTTATTTTTTACTTTTTCAATGCATTTTCAACCACTAATTATACCTTTTCTAAATCTAAGGGTTAAAAGGAAGTGAGCCAATGTTAGTGAACCAGAAAGAGTAATTTTTAAGTATTCATTTTTATTATATATAGTTAAACATATTAATAGTAAAATATATTTTTTAATAGATGTGAATTTTTTTTAATGAAATTTGATTTGCGAAGGATGGAGTATATAAATTCTGGGCTTTTTACAGAAACGTCCATGAACATGGCATGTGGATCCAGGAGAAATGGTCAAATAACAAATGATGGAATTTGCGTGAGTCATTTTATCAGGAATTCTCAACTACTTTTTAAAAAGTCAAACACTAATTTTTATTAATTACACTTTTTAAAATTGAATAAAGAGTTTAGTTGCCAAGGAACTTGTACGGTGCGTGCAACAGAAAACCAAACATTAACTTTTATGTTTAGAGGTTGACATTTTAATATTTAAGTTTTTCTTACAAACTACCACATATTCAGTACAAGCAAGTTAGTAGTTTAGTTTTCCTGTTGCAACTAATTTTTACACAAAAATACTATATATATATATATATATATATATATATATATATATATATATATATACACACACTAGGTTTCTTCAGCACGCGCTGTTGAAAACTTGGTTGACAACGGGTCACTACTCGAACTCTTATCACTTGAACCCTCATGGCTCGAACCTCTCAACTCGTAGACTGGATTTGAATTGTCTCCACTCGAACCATCTTGTCGGACCCTCGTTCCTAATGTTCATGTTTTCTTCACCTTCAACCTACCGAAGGTTTATTTGTGAGTGCAAGGTGTTTGTTGAATTGCGTGACTTGTTTGCTCCCCAGGCCGCTTACCGAGGAATAGAAAGGAAGGACCAGGGGAAAGAGCAAGTTGGGTTGGGGTATAGAGCCGTAAGCGCGGCGTAGTTTGGTATGAAGGAGCCAATGGTGGCGATGGATTTTTCCTGGAAATACCTTTTTTGGGTTTTTATGCAAGCTTATATCATTGTTTTCTTAGTTTGTTGAAAATATTTTGTTTTCATTTGTAGTGATTCACTGATTGGACTGCGGTTTCAGTTATTGAGCTGGAGCTGAGAAGTGAGAGGAAGCCTTTTATAGACTCCGCATTTTCATTTATCTGTTCCACATGTGCTAATTCCGTGTATCTACCGTATGGGCTTTTTTTGGTCGTAATGGTTGCAAAAATGTCCGTTTAGAGTGGTCATTAATTTTAATTCTGAACTCATTCGTAAAATAGGTTATATAATTTAGCATCTATCAGTGTTATGCCTTTGTTAATGTTTTTTTTGTGGCATGGAGCATCAAAACCCAGCTTTGCTTTATTGTGGCATGGAACATCAGAAACCTGCGCAGTAAGAGGCGAAGAAATGTTTCAATCTTGAGTAGAGGGGTTTCGAGGGTTTGAGTGGTAAGAGTTCGATTGGAGAGGTTGAAATGGAGACAGTTGAAATAGAGGTTCGAGTGGTACTGGGTTGGAGTTATACTTGGTTTAAGTGGAGGGGGTTCAAGTGGAGAAGGTTCGAGTAGAGACGGGTCGAGTGGAGAGGTTCAAGTGAAGAGGTTCGAGTGATACTGGGATCGAGTGAATAGGTTCGAGTGTAAGAAATTATTCTGTATTTGCGTGTTTGTTAGTTTTTTTTGGAGAGGGTTCGAGTACAGGATTCGAGTGGTACTGGGTTCGAGTGGTACTGGTTCGAGCGGAGAGGTTCGAGTGGAGAGGTTTCAAATGGTACTGGGTTCGAGTAGTGAGGGTTCGAGTGGAGAGGGTTCGACTAGAGGGTGTTCGAGAAGAAGGGGTTCGAGCGGTCCCTGGATGAACAGTAAACTTTCGTCGTAATTTCCTAATTTTGTTTTTTCCCTCCCCTATTGTCTATGTTTATCCGTTCTCCATCATTCAACACGTGTCCTCTACTTTTATACGTGGCCATATCTGAAGCTCTTTCCAATTACACGTATCTTCTTTTTTTTGGCTTCCTGTCTATGTTTATCTGTTCTCTATCATTTAACGCGTGTCCTCTACTTTTATATGTGCCCATATCCGAACATCTTTCCAATTGATAATTAAGACCTCACTCCACGTTGAGAAATTACGTAAGAGAAAGAGATTGATAGTCAGTCTCTTTCAAAGCAAAGAAAATAAAGGACTTTTTTTTCCCGTAGAGCACTAGCAAACAAGTTCCATTACAACATAGTACTTTTCACACGAATACTAAAAAATAATTGGATAGTACCAAATTGGAGAGGGCTTCAATTTTAATAGGTAAAAAAGTAAGAGAACCGAGCCTTCGTCGAACTGTCTGCTTTCTGCCTGAAGCTTTCAATTTTCAATGAATTTCTCTATATCTAATTCCAAGTGAGATGTCCAAGATCAAAGGATGGAGGGTAAGAATCAATGAGGAATCTATAAGATAAAATTGTGAATTCAAAAGCGTGACGATAATTCTCAACTCGATATGTTAGAGGGTGCAAAATCAATAGGTGCTGGAGCTGCTACAATCGCTTCAGCGGGAGCTGTTGTTGCTATTGGAAACGTCCTTAGTTCCTCGATTCATTCTGTGGCGCAAAATCCATCATTGTCTAAACAATTATTTAGTTATTCCATTGTGGGCTTTGCTTTAACTGAAGCTATTTCATTGTTTGCTCTAATGATGGCCTTTCTCATCTTATCTGTATTCCAATCAAAGAAACAAGGAAGAAGTTTTATAAAGCAAGCACATTTTCCATCCCTAGTCAAATCAAATAAGGGGTAGGACGCAGTTCTTAAACAGAAGAGTGGCGAAAAAGGGTAAAATAAATAAAGTAGAATTGGAAGTAAAGTAAGAAGGAAGGCGGCTAGTCCCCCAAAATGCCTCAAGGTGGGGTTTACTGCTCCTTAGTTCATCTCTTGGTAGAACTATGCACTTACACGGTAGGTTTGACTTCCACAAGAGCGCACATTACTTAGCAATCAGCCGCTTTTCATTCAAGGAAGGGTATAATTGAATGAATCAACTATTTCATTTCATATTCAATTAATCGGCTATATGGCATATATTTTTCAAGTGCGAGACCCATATAGCAAGATATAAATATATAAAATATGAAAGAATCTTACTCTATAAAAGAGCAACCGTCCCATTATACCCCTAGGTACGGGGTTCTCAGGAGTAGGTCTACAACAAATAAAAAAAAGTCCGTAATAGCACTCAGATAACACTGACTTTACTTAAAAGATGATTTAGCCGCAATGGTGAAGTAATCTTCCGAAACCATAATGCGTCGCGCACTTGCTGCAGTGACCTTATACATAGAAACAATAGAAATATCAGAGAAATAACAATGAAACCATCTACTAAATAGAATAGGAAAGTAATGGTGGAATTATAACAATATCTTTAGCTCATTCCCTGTGGAGCGCATACCGACAAAAAAGAAAAACCCTTATTCTAGGGCAGGTAGCTCAGAACTCAGTAACTCAATAGCTCATAACTCATAACTCGTAGCCCAATAAGTCATCAATCAATAATGCAGAGCTCGCGGTCGTAGCCCAACCAGTTGTTCCGATTGACAGCATTAATACCCTTATTCTTTCGACACCTACGACCACTGCTACTACTCCTATTTCTGCAGATACCTTATAGCCTTGTTCTCATAGTGAAAGAACCTTACCTGATTCTGAAACAAAAACAACTGATAATGTTACTGCTACCTTGCTTGTTGTTATTTCTATTGAAGAGATGACCGAACTACAATAATATGTTTTCAGGCTTGGCTTCCTTGATAGATTTTGGCTGGCCCCTTTATAAATCTCCTAAAAAAAGAGGTGTATGAATAGGGTTTTTGGCTCACAATATAGCTAGGGCCCTGGTCGAGCAAGACGTAGTCCTATCTATCCACCTCTCCAAACACAATATCTTGAGTATCTATGATGGTGATCACATCTTCTGGCATGTGATGTTTGGACATAAAATCGAGTCCTTGTCAATGGTCAAATCCAGGTGCTCTTATTTACGGCGGTAGGGATGATTGCTTCCATTACTGACCAGAAAGACACCAAATTCTCCTTTATGTGCTTCAACTACGGTATAGGTAGAAGAAACTGGTACGGAAAAACCTTATGTATAAAGTTTGAAATGGTGAATCAAGCTAGAGTAGACCGATGATCCTCTAGCCATTTGGCCGGCTATTGAAAGAAAAAGCTTGCCTTGCAATTTCCCCTATTATATAACCGGTCCCATCTGTCTCCAAACCTAACGTGATAGTTTCCCATCATAGGGCTTTCTATTTATAGATTAAGCCATTACCAAGAAGCTAATTCATTCAGAACTCAGCTGATTGCTTATATAGATAAGGCAGAGTGCCCTTGGCTCAGCATTGATAGCAGCACATAGAGCTTCGACGCTACTACAACGCTTCGAGTGGTACTGGGTTGGAATTGTACTTGGTTTGAGTGGAGAGAGTTCGAGGAGAGACGGGTCGAGTGGATAGTCAAGTGGAGAGGTTCAAGTGATACTGGGATCGAGTGGACAAAGTTCGAGTGGAGATGGTTCGAGTCGAGATTTGTATGGAGAGGTTCGAGTGGTACTGGTTTGAGTGATGAGGTTTTGAATGGAGAGGGTTTGATTGGAGAGGTTTTGAGTGGTACTAGGTTTGATAGGTACTGATTCGAATGGTACTGGTTCCAGTGGTGAGATTCGAGTGATGAGGAATCGAGTGGAGAGGGGTCGAGTAGAGAGGGTTCGAGTAGAGAGGTTCGAGTGGAGAGGGTTCGAGTGGAGAGGGTTCGAGTGATACTATATTCGAGAGGTTTTGGATTTGTGTGGTAAGGGTT
This sequence comes from Rubia yunnanensis, assembly GCA_037428765.1. Classification (NCBI taxonomy): domain Eukaryota; kingdom Viridiplantae; phylum Streptophyta; class Magnoliopsida; order Gentianales; family Rubiaceae; genus Rubia; species Rubia yunnanensis. The sequence goes on along the minus strand of CM075065.1, from coordinate 3,478,139 downwards.
CGAGTGGAAAGGGTTCGAGTAGAGGAGGTTTGAGGATTCGAGTGGAAAGGTTCCAAGTATAAGGTTCAAGTGGAGAAGGTTCGAGGGTTGAGGGTTCCAGTAGTGAGGGTACCATCCACCACTGTAGAGAGTATCATATACCCATCGAGAGGTTATAAAATCACCCCTCGAGAGAGGTATACCATCCACCACTGGAGAGAGTATCATCCACCCCTCAAGAAGTTTGTCGACCACCCTTCGAGGGTACACCATCTACCTCTCGAGAGGGTAAACCATCCACCACTGGAGATAGTACACCTTCTACCCCTCGAGGGTACACCATTTATGTCTCGAGAGAAGTGGACTAGCCATCGAGGGTATACAAACCCTCGAGAGGTCACACATCCACTCCTCTAGAGTACACCAGCTCTCGAGGTATACCACCCCTCGAGAGAGTATACCGCTGAGAGCGTCGAATCATCCACATTAGTTCTCGAATCATGACCCACTCGAGGAATATATCCCTCGAACTATCCACACCACCACCATTCGAACCACTTATCCCTCGAACACTAATCATCCATTCCTGGGACCATCACTCCTCGAACTATTAGTTCTCGAACATCCACCACGCCACCACTTGAACCATCCACCCTTTAAACATCAACCATCCATCTCGAGGGGTGTTGATTCAAGGAATTATCCCTCGATTCATTAATCCTCGAGGCCTTGGAACCATCAAATATCTCCCTCGAGGCATCACTCCTTGACTCAAACCTCTTCATTCTAACCTCTACTCGAACCCTCACAACTCGAACCAGTACCACTCGCTTTCCATTCGAATCCTCTATTCAAACCCTCCTCACTCGATCCTCACCACTTGAACCCTCTCTACTCGAACCCAGTATCACTCGAACTTCTTTACTCGAGCCCATTAGTACTCAAATCCAGTACCACTCGGACCTCTCCATCGATTCATAAACCCTCGAGGTCTTGGATCCTGGAACTATCCCCATCGAGGCATCACCCCTCAATCCATCAACCATCCGCCTCGCCACCACTTAAACCATCCACCCCTCGAACATCAACCATCCACCTCGACTCAAACCATCCACCCCTTGAACATCAACCATTCGTCTTGACTCAAACCTCTCTATTCGAACATTATACCCCTCGAACCTCTCCGCTCGAACCCAGTACCACTCGAACCCTCGCCACTTGAACCCAATACCACTTGAAACTTTCAACTCGAACCCTCTACTCGAACCCAGTACCATTCGAACCTCTCAACTCAAACCTCGACTCGAACCCAGTACCATTCGAACCTCTCAACTCAAACCTTGACTCGAACTCTCTCCACTCGAGCCCTCACCATTCGAACCAGTACCACTTGAACCCTATCTACTTGGACCTCTACTCCAACCCTCTCCACTCAACCCTCACCACTCGAACCCTCTTAACTCGAACCCAGTACCACTCGAACTCAGTACCACTCGAACTCAGTACCACTCAAACCCTCTCTACTCAAACCCAGTACCACTCGAACTCAGTACCACTCGAACTCAGTACCACTCAAACCCTCTCTACTCAAACCCAGTACCACTGAAACCTCTCCACCCGAACCTCTCTACTCGAACCCTCTATTCGAACCCAGTACCACTCGAACCTCTCCACTCAAATCTCAACTCGAAGTCTCTCCACTCTAACCTTACCACCCGAACCCTCTTCACTCGAACCCAGTACTACGTGAACCCCTCGACTCAAATCTTGACTCAAACTCTCACCACTCAGACAAGTACCACTTGAACCAGTACAACTCAAAATCTCTCTACTCGAACCCAGTGCCACTCGAACCTCTCCACTCAATTCTCGACTCAAACTCTCTCCACTCGAACCTAGTACCACTTGAACCTTTCTATTCGAACCCTCCACTCGAACTCAGTACCACTCGAACCCCTCTACTCGAATCTCGACTTGAACTCTCTCTAATCGAACCAGTACTACTCGAACCAGTACCACTCCGACCTCTATTCGAACCCTCTCCACTCGACCCTCACCACTCAAACTCTCATCACTCAAACCTTACCACTGGAACCATTACCTATCGATCCAGTACCACTTGAACCTAGTACCACTCGAAACCTCTCCAGTCGAACCCTCTCCATTCATACCCCCACCACTCGAACTCATTATCACTCGAACCTCTCCATTCAAACTTCTCTACTTGAACCTTCCCCACTCAACCCTCACCACTCAAACTCTCATCACTCAAACCTTACCACTGGAACCATTACTTATCGATCCAGTACCACTTGAACCTAGTACCACTCGAAACCTCTCCAGTCAAACCCTCTCCATTCATACCCCCACCACTCGAACCCATTACCAATCGAACCTCTCCCTTCAAACTTCTCTACTTGAACCTTCCCCACTCGATCGTTCTCCACTCGAACCAGTACTACTCGATCCCAGTATCACTTGAACCAGTATTATACGTGTAATTGGAAAGAGCTTTGGATATGACCACATATAAAAGTAGAGGACACACGTTGAATAATGAAGAACGGATAAACATAGACAATAATGCCTAGGAGGGGGAGGGGAAAAAATTACAAAATTATAACAAAAGTTTACTGTTCATCCAAGGATCGACACATTTAAGAGCAGTGGATGGATTGATGGATTTGGATAAGGTAGATAACCCCAATCTCTATTTCTAATCTGTATTCTCGTTGATCAGAGGAGTTTTCGAATATAAAACCATTGATACCATAACCTTAAACAATATATATACTACCATTTAGCATCTGTTCCATTCCATCTTATATAGAATTGATTATTGAATAAGAAGGTCACAAGATCAGAGGAATGAAGAAGCAAGAATCCGGTGAATATAAGGAGCTGTTACTGGTGATGCTGGTGATAGCGAGGAGACACGTGCTCCTCTTCTAGTAATGGATCTGGAGAATCTGCAGCTGGTTTGATCTGTTTCGGCAAAGTCTCTGATTGAGTGAATGCCTCCACTGAATCAGGATGAGGTCAGGACCGCTAACGAGTTTCTCTGGACATCTCCATCAGTGTTGTAGCTGCGGTCTTAGCGAACAGGGCTCTCCGGTGGGGTTGGAGCAGAGTTTACCGGGCTTTTGTCATTTTTATGGTGGCAGAAGGGGATAGATGGTTTTCTTGGTGGCGCCACCTCTCAAACCATTCATTCAGGTTAAGCCTTGGTCGCCTTCGACGAAGGTGGGGCAGAGAAGGAGGTCGGCTTAGGCTGTTGAGGTGGTGAAAAGGCTGGGAGATGGTGGTGGTAGGCGGGGGTGAGTGGAAGAGTGGGAATTGAGCTGGTGGTCTCCGGTGATGTCGCCACCGAGGCTTGGTGAGCCACGGCTTGCCGCCGGGTGGCTGGTGGAGAGGAGACCGATGGTGGTGGAAGGTGGTGTATGTAGAGAGGGAGGCGTACTCGAATTCTCACCAGTCGAATCAGGAGTACTCGAACCTTTCCATCAACCATCTGCCTTGAGGGGTGTTGATTCGAGACATCCTCCCTCTAATCATCAACCTTGAGCCCCTGGAACCATCAACCATCCCCCTCAAGGCATCATCCCCCGACCCATCAATCAACCGCCTCGCCACTAGTCGAGTCATCCACCCCTCGAACATCAATCATCCACCTCAAGGGGTGTTCATTCAAGGCATCATCCCTTGATTCATCAACCCTGGAGGCCCTGGAAACTTCAACCATCCCCCTCGAGGCATCACCCCTTAACACATCAATCATCCACCTCGCCACCACTCGAACCATCCACCCCTCGAACACCAACCATCCACCTCCTAAAACCATCACTCTCGGATCATCACCCCTAGAACTCTTGGAACCATCAACCATCCGCCTTACCACCACTCGAACCATCACTCCTGAGACCATCACCCCTCAAAATATCATCCCTCCAACCATCCACTGCGCCACCTCTCTAACCATCCACCACTCTGACCTTGAACAGTTGGTTCCTAACCCCTGGAAAAATCCATCGCAACCATTGGCTCCTTCATACCAAACTCCGTAAAAAAGAATCCCCCATATCATGTAGCTGTCCTGAATCGCGGTGGCACGACCTTTGCGAATAAGAATGGGAAAACAAGGAGAAACCAACTAGCAAAACAAGTCAGACAATTCAACGAACAGCTTGCGTTCACAAATCAAACTTCGGTAGGTTGAAGGAGAAGAACATATGAACATTAGAAACCCAGAGAAATGGCCAAAATCACATTCTGTCGGACTCTATTTCGACTAAGAAATTGAGAGCATACCATAAATATTACACAAATCGGAGCAACAATGATGGAAAATGCGGGCAAATTTAGTTAAGAAAACTATGAAATTACCTTGTGGAATTATGCAAGGATAGAAACCCAACCACCAGAGAGCAAAATCCTATGGAAACCAAAAATGAGAATGATGGAGAACAGATAAACATAGAGAGGAAGCAAAAAAAGAGAAGATACGGAAAAGAAGAGATGAGTGAGAAGAAGAGAAGTTTGGATGTAACAGAGGAAAATGGTAGGGATGATGTGTGGAAGATGGTTGGAAAAGATATATATATAGGTAGCAGGACGCGTGTACGACCGTAGTAAAAGATAAGAAGCACACGAAACTTCACACAAATTACGACAAAGAAGTGAATGGATAATGCGTAGGAAGGAGGAATAAAAAAAGGAAAAGGAAATGAATCACCGACGACGAAACTTCACTGTTCATTAACTGGATCGCCGCTTTAAAGATATATATATATATATATATATATATATATTTAAGCTGTGGCTATGCTTATAAGTAAAACTGACTTATTTTGACTTATTTTGAAAGTAGTGGAAGATTCGCTTCTACTTTACCCTCAAAGATAGGTTTTGCTTCTTAAATAATTTTTTTATGAGTTTACCAGACACTAAACATGTGCTTAACTTATAAGCAAAACACTTATAAACCTTCTCAAACACATCCTATAACTGTTTTCATCTGTGGAATGAGATATAAATATATTAATAGTCAAGATGTGAATAATAAAATACAACTAAAGCCATGTTTTTTTCTTCTAATTACTTATCTACACTTTAATTTAACTCAGTTTGATAAAAATTTAAATTGATGCTATTTAATTTTGAAAAAATGATACCATCTTTAATTTTATTTCAGTTCGGTAAGAAATTAGGGAATGACATGATTTTAGATCATTATTTTTCAACTTAACTTCACTTTACTTACCTTCAATTCACATCGATTAAATTAAATTAAATTTTAGTCTATTGTTACTAACTTTTATATTGTTTTATTTTATTTTAGTTCATGTTAGGCCAAAATAACTCCATTTAAACGCACAAAAAAAATGACAAATAAAGGATCAAAAGTGAGTTTTTTTCCTTCCAACAATCGAAACTACATTTACGAGCTTTGAATTGAATACCATTTTATGCGAGAAACTTTTGTAACCCGTCCCAGTCAATTCTGCACAAGTTGACTTTTGTCAGTTGACTTAAAAAAGTTTGATCATTAATATCTATAATTGTGTATATATATAAGTTATAAAAAAATAATATTTTAAAAATTCACGTTATTACGAATTTAACAAGATCACATATGACAATATGCTAACTTATTTATCCATTCAAATTTAAGGTCAAAGTCAATAAATTTTGACTAAATAAATAGTTAAATTACAGAAATTACTGGAAAGAGGAAGTATGTGTAGTTGAGCATCTAATAGAATCTTATCTGATGAATTTAAAAACTACCATAAACTATCACAATAAAAGAATTCTGCCATACTGACCAATTAGTTGTGGTGAATGAATTAATTGTTCATCTTAGGTAACTATATAAAACAAATCCTCCCAGCCAAATGGTTGGCACAAACCGTCATCAGGGGCATAATGGTAATTTTGCAGAACTGCCTAACATGTGCCCCTACAGGTGCTCCCAAGCGGCTGCCCAAACCGGTGTAGTTTTTGGCATCATTTTTTGTTGTTTTGTGCATTTTTTTTTAAAAATTGCAGCGTTGCCATGAACGTCTACAAGTGCTGTCAGGTGGCTGCCCAAAACGACGTCGTTTTGACCATTGGACGCTTCGAGAGGTGGAGGTTCCAGTGGAGGAGTTCGAGAGGTACGTATTTGAGAGGTGAAGGTTCAGGTGGAGAGGTTCGAGAGGTAACCATTCGAGAGGTGAAGGTTCCAGTGGAGATTCGAGAGGTGAGAGTTCGAGTGTGGGTGTTCTAGAGGTAATGGTTCAGGTGGAGAGGTTCGAGAGGTAACCCTTTGAGAGGTGAAGGTTCAATTGTAGAGGGTTCCAGTGGATGGTTCAATTGGAGGGGGTCGAGAGGTACCCATTCGAGAGGTGAACGTTCAGGTGGAGAGGGTTTCATTGGAGGGGTTCGAGAGGTAAGGATTCGAGATGTGCGAGTTCCATTGGAGGTTTGAGAGGTGAAGGTTCCAGTGGAGATTCGAGAGGTGAGAGTTCGAGTGGGGGGTTTGAGAAGTAATGGTTCAGGTGGAGAGGTTCTAGAGGTAACCCTTCGAGAGGTGAAGGTTCAGTTGTTGAGGGTTCAAGTGGAGGGGTTCCATTGGAGGGGCTCGAGAGGTACCCATTCGAGAGGTGAAGGTTTAGGTGGAGAGGGTTCCATTGGATGGGTTCAAGAGGTAAGGATTCGAGATGTGAGAGTTCCATTGGAGGTTCGATATGTGAAGGTTCTAGTGAAGATTTGAGAGGTGAGAGTTCGAGTGGAGGGTTTCTAGAGTTACCGATTCGATAGGTGAAGGTTCAGGTGGAGGGGTTCAATTGGAGGGGTTCGAGAGTTAGCGATTCGAGAGGTGAAGGTTATGGTAGAGAGGGTCCCATTGGAGGCTTTGAGAGTTAACGATTCGAGATGTGAAGGTTCCATTGGAGGTTCGAGAGGTTAGGGTTCCAGTGGAGATTCGAGAGGTGAGAGTTCGAGTGGGGGATTCGAGAGGTAAAACTTCGAGAGTTACCGATTCGATACGTGAAGGTTCAGGTGGAGAGGTTCGAGAGGTAACCATTCGAGAGGTGAAGGTTCAGTTGTAGGGGGTTCAAGTGGAGGGGTTCCATTGGAGGGGCTCGAGAGGTACCCATTCGAGAGGTAATGGTTTGAGAGGTGAAGGTTAGGGGTTCCATTGGAGGGGTTCGAGAGGTACCCATTCGAGAGGTGAAGGTTCAGGTGGAGAAGGTTCCATCGGAGGGGTTCGAGATGTGAAGGTTCCAGTGGAGATTCGAGAGGTGAGAGTTCAAGGGGGGGGGGGGGGGGTTGAGAGGTAATGGTTCGAGAGTTACCGATTCGATAGGTGAAGGTTCAGGTGGAGAGGTTCGAGAGGTAACCATTCAAGAGGTGAAGGTTCAGTTGTAGAGGGTTCAAGTGGAGGGGTTGCATTAGAGGGGCTCGAGAGGTACCCATTCAAGAGGTAATGGTTCGAGAGGTGAGAGTTCGAATGAGGGGTTTGAGAGGTGAAGGTTCCAGCGGAGATTCGAGAGGTGAGAGTTCGAGTGGAGGGGTTCCACTGGTGGGGCTCGAGAGGTGAAGGTTGCAGTGGAGATTCGAGTGGTGAGGGTTCAAGTGGAGGGGTTCCATTGAAAGGGCTCAAGAGGTACCCATTCGAGAGGTAACTGTTCAGGTGGAGGGGTTCCATTGGATGGGTTCGAGAGGTAAGTATTCGAGATATGAGATTTCCATTGAAGGTTCGAGAGGTGAAGGTTCGAGAGGTGAAGGTTCTAGTGGAGTTCGAGTGGAGGGTTTCCATAATTAATGGTTCGAATGGGGGGTTCGAGAGGTGAAGGTTCCAATGGAGATTCGAGAGGTGAGAGTTCGACTGGGGGGTTCGAGAGGTAATTGTTCGAGAGTTACCGATTTGATAGGTGAAGGTTCAAGTGGAGATGATCGATTCCACTAGAACCACTTCCTCTCGAACCCCTCCAGGTGGAGAGATTCAAGAGGCAATCCTTCGAGAGGTGAAGGTTCAGTTGTACAAGGTTCAAGTGGAGGGGTTCAATTGGAGGGACTCGAGAGGTACCCATTCGAGAGGTGAACCTGTACCGCTCGAATCCACTACCTGTCGGACCCATACCTGTCGGACCCCTACACTGGAACCTTCACCTCTTGAACCTTCACCTCTTGAACCTCCTATGGAACCTTCATCACTCGAATCCGTACCTCTCGAACCTCCACTGGAACCTTCACCTCTCGAACCCCTCCAATGGAACCCCTAACCTCCACCTCTCGAATCGGTGCCTCTCGAACCCTTCCAATGGAACCTAGACCTCTCGAACCCCTCCAATGGAACCTTCACCTCTCGAACCCCTCCACTGGAACCTTCATCTCTCGAACCTACTATGGAACCTTCACCGCTCCAATCTGTACCTCTCGAACCCACTACCTCTCGAACCCACTACCTCTCGAACCTCCACTGGAACCTCACCTCTTAAACCTCCAATAGAACCTCACCTCTCGAATCCGTACCTTTCGAACCCCTCCACTTGAACCCTCTCCACCTCAACCTTCACCTCTCGAACCATTACCTCTCGAACCTCCACTTGAACTCTCACCTCTAGAATCTCCACTGGAACCTTCACCTCTCGAACCTCCAATAGAACTTTCACCTCTCGAACCTCCAATAGAACTTTCACCTCTCGAACCCGTACCTCTCGAACCCCTCCACTTGAACCTCTCCACCTCAACCTTCACCTCTCGAACCATTACCTCTCGAACCTCCACTCGAACTCTCACCTCTGGAATCTCCACTGGAACCTTCACCTCTCGAATTGGTACCTCTTGAACCCCTCCAATGGAACCCCTAACGTTCACCTCTCAAAACGGTACCTCTCGAGCTCTTCCAATGGAACATACACCTCTCGAACCCCTCCAATGGAACCCCTAACCTTCACATCTCGAATGGGTACCTCTCGAACCCCTCCAATGGAACCCCTAACCTTCACCTCTCGAATTTTCCAATGGAACCTTGACTTCTCGAACCTACTATGGAACCTACACCACTCGAATCCGTACCTCTCGAACCCTCCGCTCCAACCAACTACCTCTCGAACTTCCACTGGAACCTTCACATCTCGAATTCGTACCTCTCGAACCCCTCCACTTGAACCCTCTCCACCTGAACTTCACCTTTTACCATCTCCACGCTTCAATTACATGTATAATTGATACATTTATAACTTAAATTACAACTCTTTTAACAACTGACTGTGAAGCTTTGGAAAAACAGTTGGTCTTTTGGCATTTTGTATTCTTAGTAACTAGTTTGGTTACGCAACGTGCGGTGAGCTTGATAACAAATTATATGTACATGTATAGTTGTTTGCAGTTGTTGCTACAACTTTATTCTTTCGGAAGAGATCAAACGGTGAAACAAAACAAAAATCATTTCTTTTTCCCCCCTCTCTCTCTCTCTGAATAACCGAATTGACCAAGAAAGATGATAGAATTGAAATGATATACTATTTGAAGTTTGAGGGGAATCTCCTTTAGAGACCTCAAAGAAACAAACACTATTTTCCTCCACTCAAAACGGCACCCCTATCTGCTAAGGAAAAGGCGCTCCAAAACCACCCAATCTTGCCCTTAATATAGCCCCCTCAATCCCTTTTCCCCACCCGGCCATTTACTCCACACTTCACTCTTTTCTTCTGCTCCATTTTTGCTGATATTTCCAGGTAGAAATGCTGCATTTTTAGCTACATTTGTGTTTTCTGCTTAAAAGATTGGATGAAGTGATGCATTTTCTTGAAGTTTTTAGCTCTTTTGGTTTGTTGATGGAATGTGGATCCCTTTATTCTTGTGTGTTGTTTGTATTGAATCTTTAACAATGAGATGGGATTTTGAAAAGATGGGAGAGGGTAGTAAATGCTGGTGTTTTTGATGATTTGAGTTCATTAAATTGGTGGGATGGCATGCTTTTTGTGGGACAGGGACAGACAGTGGTGTAAAGGCAGATTCTTGACTGCCACTTTTACAAAGTCTTAATCTTGATAATTTTTTGGGTTTTAGAATATGTATATTCTAATCCCTGTGAATGTTGGACTGGGGATGCCAAAGTGATCATCTTGTGAGTGTCTGATTTTTTCCCCATGTTTTGTGCTTTTGGTGGCCAGACATGATAGCGAGATATGATCCATATAACTGACCCCGGGATTGAGGCTTAGTTGTTGTTGTATCATGCTTTTGGATTCGGGTTACATTTTACTTAGTCCTATACTCTCAATCTGCCTTAGCTTTCTTTCTCGAAGGTTTTCCTTTTGATCGTATGACACTCGAAGGGCACAGTTTAATGGTTTACTGTCTTAATCTAATCTTAGCATTCAGAAATGGCGCAAATCTTAGCCCCTGCACCACAATGGCAAATGAGGATTCCTAAATGCTCAATGAATGCTAGTCCATTGACTTCAAAGATGTGGAGCTCATTAGTGTTGAAACAAAACACCAGCAAAGGAGCTGTGAAGAGTTCTGCTAAATTTAGAGTCTTTGCTCTTCAATCGTATGACAGCACGGTTAATCGCTTGGAGCAGCTGCTTAATCTTGATGTGACTCCGTATACTGATAAAATCATTGCTGAATACATCTGGTAAATCCCTTTTCAGTTATGCGCATTAAATTCATGTTAAGAGTTCTAATATTGAAGTGTTTCCTAGGAAAGCTATAGTTTTTATGGTTCTGCACAGTCTTTAATTGTCAAGATTTGATTTTTGAGGTATTTTCTTTGTGACAGGATTGGAGGAACTGGGACTGACGTGCGCAGTAAATCAAGGGTATGTGATTTAAGTGATGTCTTTGGTTTTTGGATTTATAATTGTGATTGTGTGGTACTGTATTTGAGTTTGTTTCATTTCAGACTCTTTCTAAGCCAGTTGAACACCCGTCTGAGCTCCCTAAGTGGAACTATGATGGTTCGAGTACAGGACAAGCACCGGGAGAGGACAGTGAAGTTATCTTATAGTAAGAACATGGAATGAGGATTGGATTTATTTTAGTGCTTGATAATTGCTTAAGCTTGACTTAATCTTCTTTCAGCCCTCAGGCAATTTTCAAGGATCCATTCCGTGGTGGAAACAACATTCTCGTGAGTGATGCTAAATAAACAATCACCATTTTTCTGTTGGTGTGAGATAGTGGAGTTCTTTTTGTGCCTTTAAATGTCAGAATTCAATCGTGCTCATATTCGTGTGTGTTGAACAGGTCATTTGTGACACTTACACTCCAGCTGGTGAGCCCATTCCTACAAACAAGCGTGCCAAGGCTGCTGAGGTATTCAGTAATGAAAAAGTCATCCAAGAAGTGCCATGGTAAATTTGAGTGGATTGGCTTCTTCATGTTCACACGTTTGTTGTTTCTGTTTGTGTATCATTTGACATTGGTGACTTGTAATTGAAATTCAAACAGGTTCGGGATAGAGCAAGAGTATACTTTAATGCAGAGAGACGTGAACTGGCCTTTGGGTTGGCCCGTTGGTGGTTACCCTGGTCCTCAGGTGATTCGAGTTTTCCTTTCAAGAATTTGTAATCAGCAGACCTTTCTGAACTAGAATTTACATGTCTTGATAAGGCCAAATTGTTGTTTATTGTATGTCACCGTTTGAACTCTTTGGCAATGTTAGGGTCCCTATTACTGTGCTGCTGGAGCAGATAAGTCATTTGGAAGGGACATTTCAGATGCTCATTATAAGGCCTGCTTATATGCCGGTATCAACATCAGTGGCACCAACGGGGAAGTTATGCCCGGACAGGTTCTATTCTCTCTCGACATTTTTAGTTTTGTATATGCTCTTCCCCCTTTTTTGTGTCATTCTGTAGGTAATTACTGGGGGATTTCTCTAACTCAATTTTTATTCGGCAGTGGGAATTTCAAGTAGGTCCTAGTGTAGGAATCGAAGCTGGAGATCACATCTGGTGTGCTAGGTACCTTCTCGAGGTAATTACAACTGGTGTCAAAAATGCAATGGTGGCAAAAAGATTGTTACGAGTGTTGTATTACACCTCACATTCTATCAAAGATAGTAAATTAGAGAAGTTTTACTTAAAAGTTTGTGATGATTTTCAAGTTATAGTTTAACTGAGGATTCTTTGACTTTTCGGGCGCTTGGCTATGGATTTGACAGAGAATCACCGAGCAAGCAGGAGTTGTTCTCACTCTTGATCCTAAACCAATTTCGGTACTCCAGATTCTATTTTCCATGCCTTTCTTTTCCATTTTGATGCTTTCGATTATGTAAGACATTTCTATGTTTTGCGTTGAATTACCAGGGTGACTGGAATGGCGCCGGAGCACACACCAACTACAGGTACATTAGGATCTTTTTAAAAGCTGTGACTATCGTGTATGATGAAAACAATGTATGAGTTCAAAAGATGGATCTTTTTGAATTTGTAAATGTTTTTGGACTCAGTACCAAGAGCATGAGAGAGGATGGAGGCTTTGAAGTAATTAAGAAAGCAATTCACAATCTGTCTCTCCGACACAAAGTGCACATTAGTGCTTATGGAGAAGGAAATGAAAGAAGGTTGACAGGAAAGCACGAGACTGCAAGCATCGACCAGTTTTCTTGGGTAAGCAATCTCGCTTCTTAACACCGCTGCTAACACATATCATAGTTTACTTCGCTCCCTACTTAAGTTTTCTTGATTCTAACTGGCAGGGAGTCGCCAATCGTGGTTGCTCAATTCGTGTGGGACGTGAGACTGAGCAGAAGGGAAAAGGTTAGAATTTGAACACAAGAATAATCAATCACCGCAAAAGGACTATGTTTTTTTAACTTCTCTGTTGTCCGTTTTAGGTTACTTGGAAGACCGTCGCCCAGCTTCCAACATGGACCCCTACGTCGTGACAGCATTACTCGCCGAAACAACACTCCTATGGGAGCCTTGAGGACAAGTACTTGAGTCAGAAGTGTCAAGCTTGTTCCCTTTCTTTTATCCCCTTAGTGTGTAAATGAGGAACCCTAAGGTTTGGATAACCGGTTCCTTCGATGTAACCATTGCTTTTTTTGATTATAGAGTTCCAAGATTCTCTGCCAATAAATTGATGACATTAAACTCTTGTTTCTGTTTCAGTAATACCATTTGGTTGTGATTGATGAAAGCTTTTTGACTGCCTAGTAGCAGTATAATCAGATAGATTCTTTTCTCCTTTGTGAGGAAACCTGAAAATAAAGCCAAGGAATATCTGGAATTCCTTGATTTGTAACAACATATAGCTATAGAAAAGCTGATTTAAGGCCAAGTTTGGTATATTCTGTTTTATATATACAACCTGCATTTGCACATTGATTGGAAGTGTTCATTTCAATCAAGAAAATGGCTTCAGGAGTGGGCAAATCAGCAGCATTCACCCTTCTGATCATCAATGCCTTTCTCTACTTTGTGGTTGCTGCATTTTCAGGATGGGCAGTAAATCACGCGATTGACGTTTCTCGCCAAGAAGGTATGTTAAAGCACTCCTCTTTCCCGATCAAAATCTGCATTTCCTTGATTTTACTGCATGAATGATGTGTTTATCTTCTTCTTCTTCTTTGTATGCAGCATCTGCTCTGAGTTATGAAGTGAGATTATTTCCGATCTACTTTCCCATTGGGAACATGGCGACGGGTTTCCTGATCATTTTCGCGCTCATTGCTGGTGTCGTGGGATTCATCACCTCGGTTTCTGGAATCCTGAATGTTGTTCAATGGAACCTCCCGAACCTGCACTCAGCTGCATACTCGTCGCTGATCAGCTGGCTCCTCACGCTCCTCGCGATGGGGTAAGTGGAAGCATCGAGATTTTGTCAGAACTATCGACGTTACATGTTGTTATACACTAATCACTGCTCTCTGAATCATACTACAGGTTGGCTTGCAAGGAAATCCATCTAGGATGGACTGAATCCAACCTGGTAAAAATCTTTACATTGTTTCCAAGATTTGAGGATGTATTTCTGAAAAATTAATGATCTTTTGTGTGTTTTTGTTCTTGCAGAGGACATTGGAAGTGATCCTGATAATTCTTGGAGGGACACAATTGTTTGTCACTGGTGCCATTCATTCTGGGATTGAAGATCTTGTGGGAAGAGAAAGGAGCATCAGAGGCCGATATTACTGAATTATGATGAATAAATGTTACTGAATTATGCATTTTCTGAATGATCTTGTGATGAATTCATCTAAAACAAACCTCTTTGTTTCATTTATTGATGAGCCACTTCAATAATTTTTCTCAATACAAATAACCCGTTAGTTAAATTAATGATTTCGTGACTGATCCGACTATCATTTTACACATCTACTTCTATATGTACTACTTAGCTAGACCACATAACTCATATGTGTACAAAGAATAATATTCATGCTTTGTTACTGGATTTATTAATGCTATCACGTCGCTGAATTTAGGTGAAGAAAATTAGTGAATAAAATTAAATGTAGAAAGTAAAATTTAAAGAGTGGATAAAAATTGAAGGAATTTTATTTAAAATGGAAAACGTGTCATTTAAAAGAAGATATCCAATAAGGTAAGTGTGACACTAATAGAACAGAGGGAGTATAAGGATTTATAGGGTTCCTTGTTATACTAAACTCAATTTGCAAGAATGTGCTTACAATAATAAACTCATGAAAAGATCTTTACATAATCTATTGTGAATTAAATTCTAAACAAATGCTTTTGAGGTAATATGATAGGTCTAAAAGACGACTTAATGATCGTTTAATGTGGATTCGTTCGAATTCATCTGGCTAAATCCACCGACTTAAGACTTAAGATAGTGTCCCGTCTCAAACCGATCACTTTCATTGCTTACTTTCTATTCAATTCACTTCAATTGAAAAGATTGTGACCTAAATCGAACATCTCCAAATTTTAAATACTCATTTCATGTAATACTCGGGATTTATACAAAGAAAAAATTGTGGATTCTTGAAACACCACAAACCTCTCAGTATAACTACCATGTACACTCAACTTCTTCGTGCTCAACCCCAGCTGAATCTCCCTTCAAATTCTTCTCCCCTGTTTTCAATCAGAACCTCAAAAAATCGAATTTCAAATCTTCAGTTTGTCACAAACTCAAGAACCCAGCTTTTCTTCTTCCAAAAACACCACTTCCACAAGTTCAGGAGGCCCCTCATCAATTGCGCAGCCGGCAGTGGAGCTCCCAAGAACTGGGAAAATTGGGTCCCCAGAAACTTCATTGTTGCTGACAAAGTGTTCAAATGGATTTCTGAGGCCACTTCGAGTCCAATTGTTCAGTATATTTCCTCCCCACTTACTTTCTTGCATTCTGTGGATCCCAGAATTAAATTGGTACGGGTGTTGAAATTTTGTGTGTTTTATGGGTTTGGATTAGAGAGTTCTTTAATTGATCTGTTTGAAGTTGATTAGCTGGAGAAAACTAGAAAGCAGCATCTTTGTTAGATCATTTGAGTTTGGTGCATTTTTTGTTTTAAGTTATAGATATCATAGAATGTATCTGTTAGGGAGACTGGTTTTGTGTCATAAAAAAAAGGTAAATTCTTGGTGTAAGTGTTGATCATGGTGTAAGAAAGCAGCCATCTTTGTTTGATCATTTGAGTTTGGTGCAATTTTTTGTTTTGAGTTATAGTTATTAAACTTATTATAGTACTACAGAGTATCGGATAGAATATTGAGATTAGTTTTGTGTCATAAAAGAATGCAAATTTTGGTGTAAGAGTTGATCATGGTGTAAGAAAGCTGCTATCTTTGTTTGATCATTTGAGTTTGGTGTATATTTTGGTTTGAGTTATAGTTATTATAGTACTACAATGTATCTGTTAGAATATGGAGATTGGTTTTGTGTCATAGAAAAAAGGCAAATTCTTGGTGTAAGAGTTGATCATGGTGTAAGAAAGCTGCCATCTTTTGTTTGATCATTTGAGTTTGCTGTATTTTTTGGTTTGAGTTATAGTTATTATAGTACTACAATGTATCTGTTAGAATATGGAGATTGGTTTTGTGTCATAAAAAATGTAGATTCTTGGTCTGAGTTTATCATGATGTTCTTAACCTGTATTTTGATTTAGATTGTCCTTAATGCTTTCAGGCTATTGTTTTAGGATTGTTATCATGCATTCTTTTTGCTGTGTCTTCATTTGCAGGCATGGCTCCTAGTACTTGTTATTTTGCCTGCCCGATCGACTATTTCTATGCGCTTTGGATTAGTCATTTTCCTGTCTTTGCTATCTGTATGGACACAGCCAAAGCAGGTTTGGATGGTGAGTAACATTTTTTTTTCTTCTCTCCACTTGATGCTCTCTCAATGCTCAGGCCTGTATGTTGGTTTCTACGGTTTGTATGTAAGAACGGGACTTCTGTAAAATAATATATACAGCCAATGGAGTGATTTTTTTATTCGTTCTATCGTAGGATCAATTGGGGCGTGTGGCCTTGCTTTCTGCTGTCTTGTTTATAATGTTGGGGCTTGGTTCTGACAGTGCGCCTTCCCTCGTTTGTTCCAGAGCACCTCCACCCTCCATGTTTGGTTTGCCCAATTTCCCCAAATCGTTGGAAGGCTATTCGTATGTAATAGCAAAGTTTGGACCTTTGCAACTCACGAGGAAGGGCTTGTCAACTGCTAGTACATCAGCATGTTTAACCTTCACCGTGAGTTCTACATTTTCTGTAGTTTTTACTTTTGTAAACAAGCCCGCTTGATAGACTTACGGGAATTTTGGAAATGATTTCATGGACCTATTCCGAGACCTTGACTTCTGTTTTTATGAAAGATTTTCCTAAGCGCAAGCCTGTGCTTGACGAGTACAAGACCCGAGCAGCTTGCATTCGCCTTGCAGTGGTTTATTCAACCTCTTAAACATATCGGTTTTCCAGTAGCAGAAGTGATCCTTACTCTCTTGCTTTCTTTGAGGTTCATTAATCTAGTGTTCGATGAGGTGAGGAATATCACAGTTGTCTTGCCAATTTTGTGATTCTTTGAGAACCGTTCTTACTTTGTCGAGTTTTTTAACAGGTTCGTAATATCGCTTTAGGCATTGTATCTCGCAGAATAGATTGGAAACTCTTGAGCACTATGGAGACTGTTGACAGTAAGCATTGAACAATTCCGAGTGCTTAACCAATACGAAGTCTGTCTTTACTCTTTACTAGTAATTCTGATTTTTCAATGACTTGCCTTGCAGTTTTTGTCTCTTACATTCGGCGTATCTTCAAAAACATCTTCAGCCATTCTGAGCAAATTTCTCAGGTTTGAACCTTACTCGCAGTATTAGTTTTTAAGGTTATGGTGTCATATCTAAGCTATGAGCAACTCTTGTTAGAGCAGGCCATGATTGTTAGAGGTTTTCGCGGAGACTGCAATACGCACAAAGTATATCTTTCGGCCGATACATCTAGTGCAATGGCAAATATCTTATCCTTGCTTTGCCTAGTCGGTCTTGTTGGCGCTTCAACTTGGTCCAGGAGCCTCATATCATGACGACGTTAGGGTTTAGGTTTCGAATTTGTTTCTGAGTTGTTGATGTAGCCATAATGTCTATGTGAAATTAAGGTTTAGGGTTCAAATTAGTTCAATAGAATCTCCTGAGGAGGTGGCTCTGTTATCATAATGTTCGGATGAATTTAGGGTTAGGTTTTAATTTATTTCAATAAGACAGCGTGGAGGTGATTTTTTTGGTAATCAGAAATCTTTATTGATTGCAATTCAATAATCTAAAGATTTCCACATTATAGTGTTACAGTCCATGTATCAACTGAAATTTACGATTTAAATTCAATAATTTTGACTTAATAAATAGTTAAAGTGCAGCGGGCGGACGTAAATAGTGCTAAATACACGGTTAACACCTCTGATGTAATGGGAAAATTTCCAGGAATGCCAAAAATCAATAAAAATGCAGTGACATTCAGGAACAGTAACAAGAAAAATTCTTTGGCTTTAAATGGGGATCTTCAGGAAGAGCAGGTCGTTCCACAAAATCCTTCTGTGATATTTTGCTTATTCAATAATTATGTCTCGTTCCAATTATGAATTGGCGATCATTGAGATTTATATCCATTCGTATTAATATTTAGGTATAGATATTCTTTTTTTTTTTCAAACAAATTGAAATGATTGAAATTTTTCTATTTTCTAAATTTCCAAAAATAGAAGACACAGATCAAGAAATCGAATTTCAATTATTTGTGGAGATATACCAACTGGTAGAACCCTTGATAAAAGAAAAGGATGCTGTATATGAATTATTAACATATTCCTCTGAATTATATATATCCGCGGGATTAATTTGGAAAACCGGCATGGATATGCAAGAACAAACAATTTTTATTGGAAACATTCCTCTAAAGCAATTCCTTCCCGATACCTCCCAAGGAAAATCTTGAATTGGATCCCAAAGTGACGGGTTAGTGTGAGCTTATCCATGCGGTTATGCACTCTTCGAATAGGAATCTGTTTTCTAAAGGATCCTGGCTTTCATACTTTGGTGGGTCTCCGAGATCCTTTCGATGACCTATGTTGTGTTGAAGGGATATCTATCTAATCCGATGATCGATTGCGTAAAGACCGCGGTATCAACGGAACCGAGTATGGTTATTTCAGAGGATTGAAATTAAATGCGAATATTGGAGAATATTAGTATAGGATTCTGAGATTAAATTTATAGTCCGTCTCGTGAAAGACGGTATTTCCATAAACCATAGAATGACCAAGGTTTAAAGTAGAATTTAGAAGAAATTAAGATAAAATTTTTGGGTTGCATAAATCGTGTTATAAATTTTATAACTATTACATGTTGCATAATAAATTATTAATATTGCACCTAAGATCTTTTACTTTTTATTATTCTAATTAAGCCCATATTTTCTTAAATTTATGAAAAGACGATCATTCCCAATAATTTATATTAAATTTATAGGTTTGGGGACAACTTCACAATGCTGGCTGCCTAATAATTTTTGGGGCCCGCATTGTACATGCCTACTCTGCCACCGCTGACATTTAGAAGTGGTTAAGCAACCTATATTATCGGTTGAAACTTCTAAACATTGCCCTTGATATAATAGGTGAATCCATATATCACGCCATGTATTTTATTTGATTATGCCCCGTATTTATATTATTTAGTATATAATAAGTATTTATAATTTAATTTAAATATATTTAATTAATATGAAATAAAATTTATTATTTACCACTGCAGCCGCTGCCGTGCACCACCGCCACCGTCGCCACCACCATCGCCATCACCGTCGCCACTGCCAATACCGCCACCACCGCCGCCGCCATCGCCACCGCCGCTCTCCTCCTCTTCTCTTTTTTTTTCTCTGGCGGTCTCCTCCTACTCTCTTCTTCTTCTCCTCTTCTCTTCTTCTTCTTCTTCTCCTCTTCTCTTCTTCTTCTTCTCCATTTCCCTTCTCCGCTCTCCGTCGTCCGCAGTGCTCCGGCGACTCCTCTCCCCGCTCTCCTTCTCCTTCTCCTTCTCCGCTCTCCTTCTCCTCCTCCTTCTCCTCACCCGGTTCTCCCGCCCCGGTTCTCCTCCTTCCCTGGTTCTTCTCCGCTCTCCGCTACTCTCCTCTCTCCGCTACTCTCCTCTCACATTTCTCCGCCGCTCTCCTCTCCCGCTTCTCCGCCGCTCTCCTCTCCCACTTCTCCTCTCCAATTCTTGTTTCTCCTCTCGGGTTGGGTTTTGCTCGATGGGGATGAATGAGAAGGAGGGATGGTGGGCTAGGGTTTTGCTCGACGGGTACAAAGGAGAAGGAGGGACGGTGGGCTAGGGTTTTGCTCGACGGGGACGAAGGAGAAGGAGGGACGGTGGGCTAGGGTTTTGCTCGATGGGGAAGAAGGAGAAGGAGGGACGGTGGGCTAGGGTTTTGCTGAGGATGGGGACGAAGGAGAAGACGAGCAGCGGGTAGGGACGACGGCGGGCTAGGGTTTTGCTGGGGATTGGAGACGAAGGCGGGTATGGACGACGGCAGGTACGGACGGCAGCGGACTTTTAACGGCGGCAGATGGTTGGGGACAAAGGCCGGGGACGGCGGCGGTGGTTCCGGCGGTAGCGGTAAGATTGTTTTTTTTGTTTTTGATTTTATTTTGAAAAATTAAAATTAGTATTATACATGTTTATATGTATTAGGGCGAAAACTAGTAAAATACAGGGCGTGATATAGCAACACCCTATAATAGCTACCAAGTATGCACGACATGACATCATGGCTGACTATATTTGTTTGATGAATCTTTGATGTGTGTTTTTGAGGATATTTATAGAGCTTTCATGCCAAAATTTTCATACATCACAACTATTCTAATATTGGCTTGTCTTTAGAGTCACCGATGCCATACTGGTGAAGACAAAATTTATAACCCCTTCTAAAAAATAAGGGTAATAATGTGTATTTGTATTTATGATCTCGGGGTACATTATATAGTGGTACAAAATACCTATACAAACTAGGAAAATGAAATAGAATATAATTACAATTACAAATAATATCTACATTCCTTAATACCCTTTCTCAATTTAGAGCATGGGGATCAGAAATGCCCAACTTGCCAAGTAATGAATGAAACTGTTTACGGCCGAGAACTTTGGTAAACAAGTCCATAGGTTGATCTGAAGTGCGGATATAATGAGTGACAATAGTACTAGACTGCACAAGATCCCGGACAAAATGACAATCAACTTCAATATGCTTCGTACGTTCATGGAACACCGAATTTGCCACAATATGAAAAGCATATTGACTGTTACAAAATAAATGCATAGGAGTAGTATGCGCAAGGGGTGGGCAAAAAAACTGAAAACTGAACCAAAAATCGAGTTATCCGAATTCAAATAACCCAAACCGAATTTGAAATACAGTTTTTGGATAACCAAATTGAATAAACCGAGTTTTGAATATGGTTTTTGGTTTGGTTTTGGATATTGAAACTCAAACCGAAAACTGATCCGAATACCGAATTGTAAATAAATATATATTATGTATATATATATATATATATATATATATTAATATAAGGCTAATAAATTAAGTAAACTTGGCCATTTGAATAAATGTGTTTGCCTAAGCCCAAATAAACTTGGACCACTAGGGTCCACAATCCTACCACTTTATAAACATAACACAACTCACATTTCTTGATTATTCAGCAGCTGATGCCTGATATTCCGGAGCTAAGGTTCACGCCGCCGCACCTGTAACCAACGCCGCCGCACCTGCAACCAACGCCGCCCGATCTCCAATCATGGCAGAAACGGTGAGTATCTCACCGCCATTGCAGTCGATTCAAGCTTTACTCTCGATTCTGCATGATTCATCATACTATATTGACGATGGATAATAACGTGGTTTGTACTATTTGTAGAATGTCAAGACCTTCTTCAAGCAGCCTAAGGTGTTTCTGAGCACCAAGAAGACGGCCAGGGGGAACAGACCTGGCAAGAGAGGGAACCATTTCTTCAAGAACATTGGGCTGAGATTCAAGACTCCTGGTGCCGCTATTGAAGGTATTGATTTTGCTATACATGCGTTTGTATTTTGGTAGATCATGCTGTTTGTTTATTGAGATTTGTGTGTTTTCCACAGATTTGAACCTAGTTTAGGGTTTATTTAGCTCTGGATGTTTAGGATTTTGAGTCTTCTCAGAGGATTATAACCTAGTTTACCCGCAGTTCAGTGTGCTTAGTTTGTTTAGGAGTGATTTGTATATGTTCAACTATCAGATGCTTCTTGATGTGCACAACCTTCTTTCTTATGATGATATAACTTGTAATGTCATATGACTGACTTCCAAGTTTATCTATGGAAAATGGATACTGAAGCAACAATATATTATGTATATAGAAATGATAATTTATTTACCAGTAAAGTATAAATGTGTCCAAAATACTGAAGACCTTGAAGTGCTTGAGTTTATTATTGTTATTGCTACTATTATCATTTCATTTGTATATTAAACTCAAACTTTCTTATGCCGGGTCCATCTGTGGTATAGGTTTCGTTGTGCATTGAGAACCTGCGTCAGCCTAACCAAGAACATCAAGATGGTGGAGAAAAGTCAGATTATGTTTCTCCACCCATAAAGGTGGTTGTGTTTCTAGCAGTTTCTTCTTGTTCCTTTTTACTCATGATTTTTTTTTAAATATCGATAGTCTAAGTGAAAACTTCTCTCAAACTTCTCTTATTTCTTGTCAGACTGAAATGCAGAGCAGCAATTCAAGTTCTACTGATTCTTCATCTCCTTCGGTTGAAATGAATGATGATTTTAGTGCTGAAAGTGACAGGTGAAAGCAAGTGAGAACTCACTTATTATATTTCCTTCTTCCTAACCATCTTTGCTTGTGGTGGCAATGTTATCTAGTTTTCCTTTCGAGTAAGATGTCTGAATTGTCATATTCAACTCAGACATTTTCTTGTTTTCTCTATTTTTCTCCCATGTAAAGAGTGACCATCATTCACACTATTTTATTCCTGCAAACTCATGTTTGACACTTAAACTATTCCAACTCTTTTGACTATTAATGCACATATAGCATGCTAAGTTTATTTCGCCATTCATGTTTCTGATGCAGAATTAGACCTTTAGATAGTTCGAAGAGTACAATCAATTCTAGCAAACAATATCTTCCACATTCTGCTGACCCTAGTTCCTCAGATCGTGCCAGGAGGGGATCAGCTGGGGTGATAGGGTCCATGATGCTTTTGAAATCAAACCAGCAAATGCACGCTCCCCTCACGCAGGTTGATCTGTTTGAAGTAGCTTGCTTAGCTGCACTGCCTTTTCTTTTTTATCTTTTGCTCACTATTACGTTGAGTTATTGTAGAATCCACCACTCATGACAGAAGATATGTAAGAAGAACGACTCCAAGCAGTTGAAGCCCTCAGAGATACCTTTGTAAGCTTGAAATTCCCTTGTCTTTACTTTCTTTTTCAGTCCTATAAAATGTGTGTGAAGTAAAATAGAAGATCAACTTTTCACTATAGGAAAATTCCTATGAAAATCTACCATTTGTTGAGATTATGTGCTTGTGTATGGATTTTTTTGTTGAACAGAGTTTATGATATAATCATTTTAAATTGAAACATCATACAATTGTTTATCTTTTTTATTACAGAGCTTTTCAGCTCAACTGGAGAAACAAAACTTGTCATTGGGTAAGAATACTTCCGTCATTGATAAGTTATACAGTGTCATTCTTGGTATCTGAACCTGAGTGAATCTTTCTCCCAAATGCTGATATTTTGAAGGGATTCCAGAAATCTCTCATGTCAAAACTAGACTAGCGGCTTAATGTTCCTTTTGTTCAAAGTTTGGAGGGGAAGGTTCTTAAGAACTAATAGAGAAAAGTTCTGTATATGCTTGAACATGCCATTACTTCATTCCTTCTTTTTATTGTGCTTAACTACGTGAAGCCTCTCTTGCTAATCTCTCGGAATTGAGATTTCTTTCATTAGTTAATGAATCTTCAGATGTAGTTTTTTTGGAACTTTGATTTAGAATTAGATGCTTATTGTGTAAACTTCGTGTGTCAAAATGCCAGTTATCTCTTGCCTCTGAAGAGGACAAATAACATGTGCTGCAAAAAGATTATCACTTATAGCCTGAATGTTTTTAGTTGCAGTATATATTTTTATATGACTGTTAGTTTTGAACTATTTGAACTAGACATGTCAACATTTAAATCTACGAATCCTGCTGCTGTATTAGAAGATTTCATCCGATGGCATTCTCCTAGGGATTGGGAGTATGATGATAGTAGGGAGGTTGAAGTATCTCAAGCTGATACTGGAAACATTTCAAACAATGTGTGGCCTCCTAGAGGAAAGCTTTCTCAGAGAATGTCCGATATGGGAATTCGTAGAGAGATTTGGAACGATGCTCCTACAATTCCGGGCTTAGCCCCTTCTTTGCCTTTGAATTTTGAAGGTAGTTTCTTCATCTTTTGTTTCAGCCGTTGTATATGTCTGATTCCATCTTAAGTCTGTTATGCTAATGGTGCTAGAATCTTTGCAGTTTTATGATCTTACTTATTGTTGCTTTCCTGTTACTTTGTTACAAGGAGGTTTTAGTGGAAGGATTAAGGAATAATCAATCAGAATAGAGCCTTTTCTTTTCTGTGCTGATTCTTCATACATGTTCTCACATATGAATTCGGAGTAAAGTTGGTGTTTGTACAAGCTGTTCTATGTAGGTAGGGGTACATTGTTGATGTAATCTTAAAGGCTACTGAACTGTACATTGCTTTCATGTTAGTTGATGTTTTAATCTTCTCAATTCTTTGTATTTTCAAGGTAAACTTAAAGTGCTTCAAGTCTTGAAGAAATGTGAAGCTTTTGAAGATAAATATTAAAACAAACTATTGATCCTTGATATTAAGTGTAATCCATGGTTGAATTTGTATTATATTTGTGGGATTTTAATTCTGAAGAACTGATTTTGGTGATGTAGAATTTAAATTACATATTCAGTATTTTTCTTAAATTTTGAATTAAGTAATGTATTTTAAATATTTTTTAAAAGTGTTCTGGTCCAATTCGGTTTATTCAGATTAGATCCGAATTCAAACTGAAACCAATTCCAAATTTGGTTCGGTTAATTCGGGTTATTCGGGTCGGTTTTGGTTTTAGAATTTTTAGAAAAAAACTGAATAAACTGAATCGAATAAACCAAAAATTGAATAAACCAAACCGACGCCCACCCCTAGTATGCGCAACCCCAAGTCTTTAAGAAAGACTTAAGCCATAACAATTCACAATAGGTAATAACCATAGCATGATACTCCGCTTCAGCAGAAGACCGAGAAATCGTAGGTTGCTTCTTAGTCTTTCAAGAAACTGGAGAATCATCAATCATCACAAAGTATCCGAAAAGGGAACGCTGGGTAATAGGGCATTCAACCTAATTAGAATCACAGTAAGCAGTCAACTGTAACGTACTACGAGAAGAGAGAAATAAACCTTGACCAAGATGACTCTTCAAATAGTGCAACATGCGAACTGCAACTTGCTGGTGAGGAACACAAGGAACCTTCATGATCTGGGCAAGTGTATGATCTGAATAACTAAGCTCAGGATGAGTGATGGTGAGGTATATCAACCGCCCAACCAGGCGCTGGTATTGCCAGGACCATTATAAAGTGGACCTTCAACGCGCGCCAGATCGTGTTGTTGGCCCAGGAGCAAAATTTTCAGTATAGTCAATCCCTTCAATCTAGCGATTCCCAAGAACAACCAGGTGAGCTTTATGACGTTCGATGGTACCATCAGACTTAAATTTGGTACGGTAAGCCCATTGGCAACCAATAGCAGTCTTATCCAGAGGTAGATGAGCCATCGTCTATGTCTGATTGCGCTCAAGCACAATAATCTCATCAACCATAACATCTCTCCAATGAGCATGCTTCGACGCCTCAGAACAATTGGTGGGATCTGTACTAGAAGTTACTGCACCCAAAAATCTAGAATGCGTACTAGAAATTTATCACAATTTACATAATCAGTAAGAGGATAGAGAACACCTGAGAATAGTGATGACGCATGAGTGATCATAGCAGTGGGGGGAGGGGGATGAGGTTTCTTCAGTAGTGACAATACAGATAAAATCATCCAAGTAAGAACGAGGTTGACGATTGCGGATACTCTATCGTGGATGAGGTAGCTCGGCGGCAGGAGGCGGCACCGGAGTGACTGGTGAAGTAGGCGGCAGAATGGGTAATAGGTGGTGCAGATGACAGAGTTCGAAGCCAGATACGCCACGTCAGGCGGTGCGTGAGGTGCATTGCAGACAGGAGCCGGCGGCGCTTGAGGCATTTATAGCGACGTCGGTTCAGGCTAGGCGTCATCGGACCAAACCGGCTGAGTAGGTGGCTGGTGGTGGGGGCTGATCATTGGGTCCAGCTGCAGAAGCGAAGTGACGACCGGTGGGGCAGCGACCGGTGGGAACGGCTCCGGCAGTGACGGAGGTGATACCAGCAGTGAGGTGGTGGCACTGCCGGGATGCACTGATGATGCCGATGTCAGAGTGACTGCATATAGGAAATGGCTTAAAAAATTAGCATCCCGATTGTTGAAGAAAGTACGAGATTCCAAGTCATAAAGACGATAGCCTTTCTTTCCGGCAAGATATCCAAGAAACAAACATCGCCAACTTCTTTGTGCAAACTTGTCACAGAATCTGGGAATGTAAACACAAGCATTCAAATACCTTCAAAGGCTTGTAGTTTGGAGCTCGTCCATAGAGCATCTCAAATAGAGTGCGACCATTGAGATGTTTCGTCGGTTTCCGATTAATCAAATAAGCAGCAGCAAGAACACATTCTCCCCAAAAGTTAACAGGCAGATTAGCTTGAAAATGTAAGGCACGAGCCACATTAAATAAATGGCGATGCTTGAGTTCAATACGACCATTCTGCTGTAGTGTATCAATCATAGATGTCTAAAAAATTATTCCAGATTCAGTAGAGTATGATCTCAAAGGCAAAAATTCAGTACCGTTATCAGCTTGGATGTGCAGAACTGAGCGGCCTTGATCAAAGCAAACAATTCCATAAATCTAGAAGCTACATCTAACTTAGCAACTTATAAATAAACCCAAACAACTCGGGAATAATCTTCAAATATTGTTAAAAAATAAAATGCACCACTAGAAGATGGTGTTCTATAGGACCCCAACATCATAATGTATTAATTCAAACAATGAACTAGCATTTGAAGACCTTAAAGAAAAAGTATGTCTAGTTTGTTTTGATCTATAACACACAAAGTAAGGAACAAAAGTATTATTTGTGCTAAAATCAATAATAGAAACAGAAGACAACACCGTAGAGGAAGGATTTCTAAGAAGCTGATGCCATAAATAAGAAAAAGACACAGAAGCAACTGTCAGAAAAGACTGCTGGATAGGAGGACAAACACGAGTATCCAGCAGATGAAGCTAATAAACCCCCCCTCTTGCTGTTCACCCACTCCAATCATAGTTCTCGTACTAATTTTCTATAAAATACAATAATTTTCAGTAAACAAAGCTAGACGGTTTAAGGCAGATAACAATCTAGAGAAAGATAATAAGCTGCATCACAAAGTATGCATGTAGAGCACATGATTAAGGGTAACATCACCAAAGCATATAGAGCCATATTGTGTAGTGGAAGACACGGATCCATCAAGCAGTTCAACATTCACAGTATCGATAACAGTAGTAATATTAGTAAGAGAACCCTTGTCAACGGTCATGTGATATGAGGCTCCCAAATTAAGAATCCAAGGAAAAGTAGACTTATCTGACCCATAGTCAGACAGAGAATTAAACTAATTCAATAAATGCATGGTCATGATCCATAGGTCATCAGACAGAGTAGGTCCAAAATCAGAATGGGTAGGGGCACTACCATTGGAGGTTGCCTCCACAAACCCTGGCGGCAACGTGGCATCGCCGGTGAACAACGACGGAGGTGAATGGGCCATAGCAGTAAGGCCAGTGACGATGATGGACTGATCAGCTGGCGCCGTCTTCTTGGCAACGTTGGCTTTCTCCCTCATCTCCGTGTACTATTCTGGATAGTCTATGAGTTGAAAACATGAATCTTTGTCGTGACCCTTCCGATGACAATGCGTACAGATGAGATTCTTGCGATCAACTAAAGTGAGGACAACTGTCGAAGAACCCGTGGGTGGTGGCATCGTGCGACATATGCCATGGAGTTAGAAGAAGGCTCGCAAGACAGTATAACAGCTCAGTGATTCTTCTCCTAGGCAGCAAGCGCATACACTCACATGACTGGTGGCAGTGGATCAAGACTCATGATATGGGATCGCAAGGTGTGATAGACTTCATCAAGACTACAGATAAATTGATAGATCAAATCTTTCTCTCTCTCTTGGAAGGCACGGGCAACAAGGTTACAAGTGCACCGCGGTTTGCAAGCTTCAAAGGGGAAAACTAAAAGAGGTCGCAGAGAATTGTAGTTCCTGAACAGCTTCTTCATATTTCCAAAATAAATGGCGATGGTTTGACCATTCTGCCGACAGTTCTGAATATCTTCACGCATCTGCAGAATTGTCATACCATCACCAAGGGTAAAACGTGCCTTCAGGTCGTCCCATAGTTCCTTAACTGTGGCAAAGACACTTGTAGAAGATCGCAATGCAGGATCTAGGGTCTGTAAGATCCAGCAGGCAAGGGTATCATTAATTCCAGGCCAATCAGCAACATCAGCGTGATCATCTGGAGGTTTAGTAATGGATCCATCAATGAATCCAATCTTATGCTTGGCAAGCATAACATGGAAAATTCTATCAGACCATTCAAAGTAATTCTCGTGACCCTTTAAGATGGTGGGTACGATAACCAAATTAGGATCGTCAGAAGAGCCAACAAAGTAGGGATCGTTCGGTAGACGACCAAAAGGTATAGGTGACTTAGGGCCATATTACAACTGCAACTGTTTCAATAAAGTTGCAATTACCTCATAGACGTTCATGTTCTGCAGCTTATTAGCATCGGCTTCAGCATCAATGTGAGCCTATTGAGCAATATTGGGATTAGGTTCAGAAGTCAACATAATGTAATGTCAGGATTGACGGCAACCAAGCAATCGTACGTTCATGGAATACCGGATTTGCTGCAATATGAAGGGCAGATTGAATGTCACAAAATGAATACATAGAAGTAGTATGCGCAACCCCCAAGTCTTTAATCAAAGACTTAAGCCATAATAATTCACATGTAACATCCATAGCACGATACTCCGCTTCAGCAGAAGATCGAGAAATCGTAGGTTGCTTCTTAGTCTTCCAAGAAACCAGAGAATTGCCAAGCATTGCAAAGTATCCAGAAAGGGAACGCCGGGTAATAGGGCATTCAGCCCAATTAGAATCACAGTAAGCAGTCAACTGTAATGTACTACGAGAAGAGAGAAATAAACCTTGACCATGATGACTCTTCAAATAGTGCAACACGCGAACTGCAACTTGCCAGTGAGGAACACAAGTGTATGAACTGAATACCTAAGCTCAAGACAAGTGATGGTGAGGTATATCAGGCGCTCAACTAGGCATCGGTATTGCTCATGATCATGGTAAAGTGGATCTTCAACACGCTCCAGATCGTGTTGTTGCTCTATCAAAAAATCAATCAGTTTAGAAGCAGATAAACCTGCGTCGGATAAAATGTCCAGGGCATATTTCCTTTGTGAAAGAAACATCCCATCCAGTCTTATAACAATCTCTATACCCAAGAAATACTTAATCAGACCAAGATCTTTCATGTGAAAATAAGAGCTCAAGTATTTCTTGAATTCAGAGATAAGAGCCGAAGAGCTACCAGCAATAACCAAATAATCCACATAAACCAGTATATGCAAAGATACCGATCCACGGGAGAATAAAAAAAGAGATTAATTTACTTTACTCTGAACAAACCCTAATGCACGCAAAGCTTGAGCTAATTTGGAAAACCAAATACGAGGAGCCTGGTGAAGACCATAAAGAAATTTCTGAAGGCGAAAAACCTGTCCGGAGGACGTAGGATAGCCTGGGGGAGGTTGCATGAAAACCTCTTCATGCAGATCACCATGTAGAAAAGTAATATGCACATCCATTCGATGTAGTTCCCAACCACGAATAACTACAACAGACAGGAATAGAAGAACCGAACTCATCTTTGTAACATGAGCAAATGTTTTAGTATAGTCTATCTCTTCAATCTAACGATTCCCAAGAACCACCAGGCGAGCTTTATGACGTTCTATGGTACCATCAGACTTAAACTTGGTATGGTAAACCCATTTGCAACCAATGACAGTCTTATCCAGAGGTAGAAGAGTCATCGTCCATGTCTGATGGCGCTCAAGTGTAGTAATCTCATTAGCCGTAGCATCTCTCCAATGAGCATGCTTCGACACCTCAGAATAAGTGGTGGGATTTGTACTAGAAGTTACTGCACCCAAAAATCTAGAATGCGTAATAGAAAATTCATCACAATTTACATATCAGTAAGAGAGCACAGAACACCTAAGGATAGTGATGATGCATGAGTGATCGTAGCAGTGGAGGGGGGGGGGGGCTGGGGGTTTTTTCAGTAGTAACATCTCAAACATAATCATCCAAGTAAGAAGGAGGTCGACGATTACGGACATTCTATCGTGGAGGAGGCAGCTCAGCAGCAGGAGGCGGCACCGGAGTGACTGGAGAAGTAGGTGGCGGAGCAGGCAATAAACAGCACGAACGGCAGAGTCCGGAGTCAGAGACGCTGTATCAAGCGGCAGGGCAGAAGTTGGATCCAAGGAGTGCGGCGTGTGAGGTGCATTACCGACAAGAGCCGGCGACGCATGTGGCATTTGCAGCGGCTGTCAGTGTGCTAGGAGTCATTGGACCAAATTGGCTGAGTAAGTGGCCGGTGGTGGGGGCCGATTGTCGGGTCCAACTGTAGAGGCGGAGCAGCGACCAGCAACAATGGCAAGGTGGCGACCGGTAAGAACGGCTCCGCGGCGGTGGAGGTGATACCGGCGGCGAGGTGGTAGTCCTGCCGGGATGAAGTGATAATGCCAATGTCGGAGTGATTGCATACGGGAAATGGTCTTCAAAATAATCGGCATCGCGACTGTTGAAGAAAGTACGAGATTCCAAGTCATAACGGCGATAGCCTTTCTTTTCAGCAAGATATCCAAGAAACAAACATCGCTGACTTTTTGGTGCAAACTTGTCACAAAATTTGGAAATATAAACACAAGCATCGGAATATTTTCCTTGTAGTTTGGGGTTCGTCCATAGAGCATCTTAAATTTAGTGCGACCAGTGAGATGTTTCGTTGGTGTCCGATTCATCAAATAAGCAGCAGCAAGAACACATTCTCCCCAAAAGTCAACATTCAGATTAGCTTGAAAACGCAAGGCACGCGCAACATTTAACAAGTGGCGATGCTTACGTTCATCACGGCCATTCTGCTGTAGTGTATCATTCATAGATGTCTAAAAAATTATCCCAGATTCAGCAAAGTATGATCTCTAGGGCAAAAAATCAGTACCGTTATCAGCTCGAACGCGCAGAATTGAGCGGCCAAACTGATTCTTAATCAAAGCACAAAATTTCATAAATCTAGAAGCCACATCTAACTTAGCAACTTATAAATAAACCCAAACAGGTCGAGAATAATCATCACCTATTGTTAAAAAATAAAATGCACCACTAGAAGATGGTGTTCTATAACGACCCAAAACACAACAATGTATTAATCAAACAATGAACTAGTATTTAAAGAACTCAAAGAAAAAGTATGTCAAGTTTGTTTTGCTCTATAACACACAAAGTAAGGAACATAAGTATTATTTGTACTAAATTTAATCTTATGAAGCTAAGTATAAATACAAATAAAATATATGTACGCATTTGAATTTAATCTAGAATAAATGAGTATTAATACAATTCTTTCAACTTTTATTATCATAAACATGACACGTCAACATTGAAGTGTCATTTAGGTGCATTGGAGATCAAAACTTGATAAATTTATATTGGAGAGACTCTTTAATTCACATCATATTGAAGCCCAATAATAATTCACCACGAGGCCTCTAAATTCATGGATAACCCTCGCTGCATTGGAGTTGCTCTAATTATTTTATAATTGATTCTTAAGTGTTCTTGATTGTTCTTGGTTTAATTTATTCTTGATGTATTTAAGCCTAGCCAACCTGAATATTATTGGGATATTGCTATCTAATTCCACAAATACGTAATCATTGAAAAGAGTTAGTAAGTTGCGAGTTATTGTGAAAAACAGCTAACTAGCCAAGACTGTAATAACAAGATGGGAAACAATTAAGTGTGTGCTACTATTTGCTTTTACTTTGGTAGTTGCTATATCAGGTTCTTTTCATTCTTAATCCTATCAAAATGTGTATCTGGTTCAGCGAATACTTTCCGGGGATATTTTGGTAAAGGAAACAGTTAGTTATTTATAATTAATTAAATGTCGATAAAGTAAGAAAGAATTGGAGTGGTTAAGTGTACCTACTCTCCTATAACTGATAGATATATATGAATTGATTTATCTTTGCACCTATGATCGATGTTTAACTAATGTGAGTTATTCCGATCCGATTACGTTCTATATATATTTTCTATATTTGTTAGTTTGCATTTAATTAGTATTTGATATTTTTAGTTGCATTATTAGTTTTAGATAAAATCTTGAAAATTAAGCTGTGGTGGCTACACAAAAAAGGTTCTATATTAGTAGGTATTTTATTATAGTTTTTGCTCCGTTCCTCGTTGGATCGACTCTGCTTGCTGCTGTGCTAATTTTCTTATTAGAGTTTGCAAATTATTTTAGTGAGTGAAACAACTATCACCAGTGTGTTAAGAGTCTCACGTTGATGATGACAAAACGCTTGTTGCACGTCAGGGGGTGTGTTAACCGTCCTAGGTTGACGAATGCAAGTTATAGTTTAATAGTATGTATTATCATGTATCACTTATATATAGTACACTTGATTTAATGAGATAACCTCATATCTCTAATATGACTCATTTTCCTTTTAATATGTTTTTCTAAGAACCGTAACACTATATTCATGATAAAAAAAATCATTCTCATCCTGTCAATAATTAAAACTTAGAAAATAGCCTTATCTAGTCAAGATGTACGGTTTAGAAATTGTTGTTTAAATAGAACCATGGTGGTTCCTGCTTTGGTTTCCCAACATGCAGATGATCAATGATAGTAAACACATGGTGGTTCCGATTTTGGTGGCAACGGTTCATTAGCAGTGTAATGTTTGGGGTGTTCTAATGAGGGCATGCCTAACTATTCAAATAGATGAATTTTCAGACTACATTGAATTTCAACAAATTCAAAAAAAAATAAAAAAATAGAACCACGGGTTTGTATGAAAGGAAAACCAAGTTACGTTTGGATTTGTTTACATGTGATTGAAGTAGCAAAAAAGAATTCAACTTTACTTTAAGATCAGCCGATTGTCATCCAACGTTACATTATAGGACATCGATCATTTCATTTTATTTAGGAAAGGGGGAGATTTCCTGAATAATGTTTTCACAAATTGCACGCTTAATTTTTTTACACTATTATCTATCAAAGTTTGACCATATAATGTTAAATTTATCGTAACAAGTAATTTTTAAATATCGACATTTTATTTGCCGTTATTATACGTAATTTTTGATATTAATGGTCAAATATGTTTTATACTTAATGATTGGTGTGCAATTTAAGATGGGACGGAAGGAGTATAATATTTTTTAAGTTATACAATGTACATTTAATTTATATACCGTATCTTTAAATTTAAATATTATATTTCTATAATATTTCTTGTATTTTATATTAGGCAAAGTCCTGGGAAAGACGGTCTTATATATCTTTATTTTATAATATATAATATTTAAAATAAAATATAATACTCCCTCTGTCCCAGTTTAAATTACAGCTTAATCATTGCACAACATTCGAGAAACATGTTTGACCATTTTCTAGAAACTATTTGTTACGACGAATTCAACAATATCACATACGATGATATTATGTCTCATATATCTATTCAAATACGAGATCAAATTTTAATAGAGAATAATGTTAAAAAGTAAGTGAATAATTTAAGTTGAGACATAGGGAGTACTTAAATTTAAATGTACTCCATGAAATTACGAAAAGTCATCTTTTATAAAATTTAGACTTTATTTACAAAGTAGTGTAGAATCTAACGTTTTATTTACAAGAAAAATCTTTTAACTTAAAGCACATGCACAGATAGATTTCAGTGACTGCATTACAAAAATATACAAATTCCACATGATAGTAGTGTGGTCCATATATTGTCAGAATTTTACAATTAACACACTTTTAACTTAATGAATCAATTGAAATATAGTCTTTTTATAAATTTATATACATTTTACAATGACTTTTAGATTAAATGTTGTAATTTTTTTAATAAAATTTAAATATTGTATTTTAAAAGTTAAAAAAAGTAATAATATGTATTTGAATGTGAAAATATAAAAATATATAATATAAAAAAAAATTTCAAAATTTCTGAATTTAATATGTAATTTAACTACTGCGGTGTATAAGGTAAAATAAGTGATTTATCCATAAGTTTATTAATAGGCAACCTGTTAGGAGACCCACTCTTGACAATATTGTTGGTGGGAAGAAAAGTACTCCACATTTTTGTTAAATATTTTTTAATTTATTTTTTCTTCGATTATTGATAACTTTTAGTTACATATTCTAACATAAATTTGGTTTTACCTAATTATATCAATTAGTACTACCATGTTCCAACATAATCTATCTAATCAAGTATGCAATAAAGTAAATCATGAGCACACGATACTTGGTTATGCAGATCGGTGAAATTCACCTACATCTGCGGGGTCTGGCCCATTTCAGAATGAATCCACTTATCAGAAAGATACAGTACAAAGTATACCATACAATTATACTTATCTTATCTAATTATGATACGTGAATTCTGCAAGCTCCCCTTGCTACCGATCCGCCTTGATTAGACTCCCTCTGATATCGAAACTCGGCGATGTTGGATTTCTTCCTCCCGAGGAATTAAGGCATATGATGCTGAACTTGATCAACCGGTTATGATCATGTTGGAACACAGACGAAAGCTCTTGAGCACTTCTCGAAATATACGAACACCTGGATGCATATTTTCTTCAATTAAAAGCGTAAGTAACTCAGCCAAAATATCTTCTATTCATGCTTTGATTGATCAACTTCATAATGAAGAGTTGAAGAATAAATCGAAAGTGTCTTGGATTGATTGTTCAAGAGATTTCAAATAGTGAAGACATCATGAAGAACACTATACTCTTTTTCCACTTGATTTTTTTAGTGAGCTAGTGTGATCATTGTAATTTATTTCATTTTGGAATAAGACCTATTAAACTCGGCCATGTTGACGTTTGAAATGTTTAAAATATTCAGTTTGATTTGATTAGAATTAGATTTTGTAAGATTAAATAAGGCAATATTCATTCTTTTTAAACTTGATGAATTCGGCCAGTGGCGAAGCCACACTGGAACCTGGGGTGCACGTGCACCCCAGAATTTTATTTTTTTTAAAATTTTTTTTTTAATGGGGCAAAAATGATTTAATTTTAATTGTGCACCCCTGACTCTGAGAAATTTATTCAGCGCACCCATTTCCTGATTCTCCTCCCAGATGGACGGCCAGGGCCAGACCTCCATCTTCTGCCTCGGCTGCTCAATCTGCTCGGCCACGGCCCATCTCCCTGCTATTCTGCTCGGCATCTCCGGCTCCCTGCTCGGCCGCCCATGCCCATCTCCTCCCTTTTCTGTTCGCCCCTGCCGCCACTGCTCCCTGCTCGGCCTCGGCTGCTCATCGGCTCATCCCTCTTCTGCTCGGCGTTATTAATCAAGCCTATCAAGGTTCCTTTCTCTATTTTTTCCCTACTTTCCCAAATTGCAAGTTCCCAACGTTTTTGATTGTGAGGTTTGTTTGTATTTTTGAAAATTTTATGTGTGGTTATTGTGGTATTTGATTCAATGATTTCCAATTTGAAAGGTATCTAATTGAAAGTTCCCAACGTCTTGATCAATTAATTGTAAGATTTTGATTGTATTTTTGACATTTTTGTGTGTATGTGTGTTGTGGTAAATATAATATTTGATTCAATGGTTCTCACTTCTCAATATGAAGGACATTTAATTAAGGAACATGGGGTATATTTTGTTCCTAGAATTGTGAGAATCGGACTCCGATGGATTTGTAGTTTTGTATTGAAGATGAACACATCTCACTAGAACAAAATTTTGGGGTTTATGTGCTTGTGTTTCCATTGAGTTTAATCTTTTTGGAGTTTTGAATCTTTTAATTTTGGGTTTTAAATTGTTATTTTGCTTAACTTAATTATTTTATCCAGGATGAAAAGGAAACAAAGTGGTGGTATTTTAAGTTTTTTCTCAAAAGTTCCTAAAGAAGGGGGCGAAGGTAGTTCTAGCCCAAATCTTCAACAAACTCCATCATCTCAAGAAGTATTGCATTCTTCTCCTCAATTGAATGATTCTCCACCCGAAGAAACAAGGGTTTCGGACATTCCTCAAAATCAAGAAGGGGAGGGTACATCAAGGTTGAGAGAGGAGGGAAGAGTAACTGATATTGATTTGTTGAATCTCCCTCAAGATCCGGGAAAGAGAAAATTGATGAGTACATTCCATCCCGATGATAAAAAACTAGTTAGGAGGGCTTATGTGAATAGACCTCTTTGTCAACCTGTAGGTCATAAATTTCCTCTTACACAAAGTGGAAAGAAAAACCGCAGATTCAACCCGAGATGGTTTGTAACTCACAAAGCTTGGCTTGAGTATAGTGTTGAAAAAGATGCTGCTTTTTGCTTTGCTTGTTATTTGTTCAAGAATGATGACGATGGATCTGATGTTTTTGTTAGTGGTGGTTTCAGGAGTTGGGGCAAACCGGATTCTCTTGAGAGACATGTTGGTGCACTTAACAGTCATCACAATGTTGCTATGACAGAACTTGAAGCTTTTAAAAATCAAAAAGGTTCTCTCCCTTCTACTTTGGCTAATCATTCCGATGAAACTAAAAGGCAGTACAGAATGAGGTTGGAAGCTTCCATTGAATGCATGAAATGGCTTTCTGTTCAAGGGTTGCCCGCTCGTGGACATGATGAAAGTTTAGATTCATTGAATAGAGGTAATTTCATACAACTTCTAAAATTTCATTCAAAGGGTAGACCTGAAGTTGCCTCAGTAGTCCTAGAAAATGCTCCTGGTAATTGTCAATTGACATCTTCTGATATTCAAAAGGATATCTTACAAGCACATGCTATAGAGACTACTCAATTGATTATTGATGAAATTGGAGATGATTTCTTTGCCATTCTTGCTGATGAGTCTGCTGATATAGTTGATAAAGAACAAATGGCTCTTTGTTTGAGATACATTTGTAAAGATGGTGAAGTTACAGAACGTTTTCTTGGTGTTATACATGTTGTGAATGCTACTTCTTTGACCCTAATGGAAGCAATTAAATCTTTGCTTATGGATCATTCTTTACCTCTTTCTAAAGTTCGAGGTCAAGGTTATGATGGAGCTAGTAATATGCAAGGGTCATTGAATGGTCTTCAAAGATTGATTAGAAATGAGTCCCCGTCTGCATATTATGCTCATTGTTTTGCTCATCAGCTTCAATTAACACTTGTCAGCGTTGCTAAAGATAATGATGATGCTAGTTGGTTATTTTGTGAGGTGCTTCCCCTTTTGATTAGTTTTGTGGGTGGTTCACCAAAGAGAAAAGCATTTCTTCGGGAGAAGCAGAAAGAGAGAGTTGTTGATGCTTTATCTATTGGTGACATTGAATCAGGTAGCGGTTTAAATCAGGAGAAGAGCTTGGCTAGGGCTGGTGATACTCGTTGGGGTTCTCACTATAAAATTATTTTGAATGTTCTTGATTTGTTTCGCCCACTTCTCGAGTCTCTTGATGCTATAGCAGATGAAGCTAAGGAAAAAAGTGAGAAGCATAAAGCATGTGGAATCACTCACATGTTGATGACATTTGATTTTGTTTTTGTGGCACACTTGATGAGATCTATCTTTGGGATTACAAATGAGTTGAATTTGGCCTTGCAAAAGAGGGATCAAGATATTGTGAATGCAATGAGTTTGGTTGATGTAACTAAGAGAAGTTTGCAAAGAATGAGAGATGATGGATGGAATGATCACTTCGACCAAGTCACTTTATTTGTGGCTAAGCATGGCATTGAGATGCTAAACATGGAGGATATGTATGTCATTCCGGGGAGAAGGATGTTTCGTGGTAAAGGGCCAAGAATTACAAATCTTCATCATTTTCAAGTCGATGTTTTTAACAGTGTGCTTGATCGACAATTATCAGAACTTGAAGACCGATTTACCAAGCAAAGTAAGGATTTACTTATCTATATGTCATGTTTTAATCCTACTAATCGGTTCTCATCATTTGATACATCGAAACTTGTCCAACTTGCTGGGTTTTATCCTAATGAGTTTTCAAGTGTTGATTTGATGGTTTTAAAACATTCACTTGATACTTTCGTTGATGATATGCGACATGATGAAAGATTTTGGGCATTGAAGACTCTAAATGAGCTTTCTGTCAAACTTGTTGAGACAAGAAAGCATGAGACTCATTCTAGAGTATATTTGCTTTTAAAGTTGGTTCTGATTCTACCAGTGGCAACAGCAAGTGTGGAAAGAGTTTTTTCAGGAATGACTTTCATCAAGAATAAACTGCGTAATAGCATGGGAGAACAATTGTTGAATGATAGTTTGGTTACTTATTTGGAGAAAGATTTGGCCTTGGATGTTAGTCCAAGTACGATTGTAAGTCGGTTTCAAAGTATGAAACCTCGACGAGTGACTATTTAGTGTGTTGTATTGAACTTTTTAGACATTGAGTATTATGATTTTGATTGTAAAATAACTTGATTAAGATCTAATTATTTATTTTGATTTTAATTTTTTTTTTAATATTTGAAAGTGCACCCCGATTTTGAAATCCTGGCTTCGCCCCTGAATTCGGCCATATCTTATTTTAGATAGTTTAGTTAAATATGGTTTTAGTTTCTTAAAGCTACCATAAGTCATTCGAGAAATTACCAAATCATGTCTTCGTCCTGTTCAGAGGTGGCCGAACAATACCCTTTAAATAGGGAGGCCATCCACGAATTTTAATACATCTTTTATCAATCATATATTCATATTTTGAGTTTATACTCCTTGCTTGTTAAACTATTAAACCTTTAGATTTGTCCATTTAAGATTAGTGCTTAGAACCGTTAGGATTCTTTGAGTTAATTTTGGTGCAACTAGTGCTTGGGTTCTGTGGAATTCGACGCATGTGTTAGTGAAGTTCTTAAAGTTGTGTTCTTGACTAAACTTCATCCGTGTCTTCTTGAATTCAAGAGGGTGCTTCGATCAATCTTTGTTAAAGAGTATTTCTCAAAATTCCATAGTTTAGATTTTTCGGAAAGAGATTTATATCATCATTACTAGACGTTCCAATCAAACCTTGTTACATTAGAAGTTTTTTCCCACTTAAATAATTTGTTTTAAAGATAATATTGATCTTATAGTGTAAAATCTCGTGTTTATATGTTAAATTTACTAGACTTTACTTATTTTGGCACTAGCTCATGATATTTTACTCTCTTAATTTTTATTTTTAACTTATATTTTGTTCGATGTGTTATCTTTTCAGCATGACATTTTAAAAATTAATATTGATTTTTTTCTCTAAATATTATATTATTAAAATATGCCTTGATGTTTAGATAGTGGGAATTGAAATTTATATTTTAGTAATAATATTTTTTTATATTAGTGTCACATTTTTATATGCACTTTAATATTTTTAATATAATATATATTTTATTGATAATCAAACATAATCCTAAAAAAAACTAACCTAAAAGAAAACTAACCTAAAAGAAAACGTAACTACTTCTACTTCACTTCCAACTAGCAATATAGTTTGCTCGGCGTGTGAACCGGTCTTCAGTGTTTTTTTTTTTTAAGATTACGTATAAACATCCGACATTAACTTGGATACACCACCATTAATTATATTGAAATTTAGTGAACTCAAGAATAGAGTGAGAGAAAATTCTCTCCGGAGAGAAAAAAGGGCGCAACCCTTCTCCGGAATACCGGGGCCGATTTTCTTCCAGTTTCTCTCCTACGATTCAGAGTTTCTGGCGAAGAATCCGACATTAATGTTGGATTCCACGCCGGGCATCTTTCGAGGTATGATTTGTGCTTGAATTTGAAGATTTGATCTTTGGATCTGGAGGTTTTGGGTGAAGATCAGACTTTTCGATCTTGAAGTTGTGGATGGAGCATATCTGATGAAGATCTATCATTGTTCCAAGTAAGTCTTACTCTTTCGTTGATAGATCTAATCTGGATGATTGATGAGGGGTTTATTTATGATGAATCTGTGTGGATTTGTATGGAAGATTATCTGTTTATGGTGGATAGTCAATGTGATGTTCATGTTGGATTGAGAGTAGAGATGAATTTGAAGCATGAATTTTTTAGTATTTGGAAGAGTTCATGATGGATCTGTTGAGAGGGCATTCATGTGATTAGATGCCCCACTGTCCATGATTGTCTGCTTTAATTGGAACTTCGACCAGATTGCTATGTTTCATGCCAAGAATTTAAATTTATTTTCTTGACTGATGAACAATCATGTGGGATTCAAGATTTTGGGTGTTTGAATGTTATTGTTCGATGGGGTTGATGGTTTGAGATTAGTCGGATTCAAGACAGATGTTTGGAGTTAATTGGTTTAATTGGAATCATTAACGACCATAGGCCCAAGGTTTTCTCCTCGTTGTTTCAATCTCATGATAGTATTCAGATCTAGATGAATGGAGGAGCAGATTTTTCGTAAAGGATGGATTATTTGGATTATGATTGTTAGAATTTTCCGATCGGATTGGCCGGAAAATCACTTTTTCCGGCGAGATATAATGCTTGTTATGCCTTGAAAAAATTTGGATCTCGTTTTGTCATGCATTAATACATCGGAAAAGCAACTGATAATTTTTGGGTTTTGGAGATTGAAGTTTTGGATTTTCCGATTGGAAGTCGCCGGAGAAACGCAATTCCGGCAAGGGAAAAGTACGAAACCGCCTTGATTCTCTGTCCCTAGACTCGGATTTCTATTGCTTCATGCTTGAGATGCTTCTTACGGCTGGAAAAGAGAACAAAGGAGTGTGGATATGGTTGTTTTTGCTCGCCGGAAAATCGCGACTCCGGCAAGGGGAATGGTTAATTTTTGGCCGGATTTCACATACCACGGTTTGGGGGTATAAAATTCAGTATTCTAGGTGCTAAATCCGGTTGAAATTTCACTTGGAAGAGTGCCCAGATTCGAGAGTTTTCATTGGCGAATATTTGCAGATTCCGGCTTCTTTCCGGCGGTCGGACGGTGCCGAAAAATTGCGAAACCGGCAAGAATTTGGATCTGGGTGCTTGACCCTTTTTGTGCACCGCCGGGTCAGAGTACCCGAGATAGGTAAAATGGGTTGGAGGCTGTTTAGGGTTTCGGCCCGACTGGTGGCGGCGCGGGTCAAATGACCCGCTAAGGATGCGGCCGGGTCAGCAAAACAAAACCCTAGTGCAAAGGTTGTTGGGCCGAGGTACTGGGCTGAAAGCTATTAATATCTTGGGCCAATGCTGGGCTGAAACTCGGGCTAATTAAATAGCGGTTAGGCACGAAATGTGTCAAGCTTATAACCCGGTTTTAACCCGGTCAATGGCTTCATAAATGGCGGCGGCTGCGGTCAAGTTGAAACCCTGGCTTAGGGTACTGGGCCGAGCGCTGGGCCGAAAATGGAGCTGCTGGGCCGAGGGAATTAATCAAGCGGGTGGGCCTAATTCAAGGGTTCTTGGGCCTAATTAAATGGAGTATTTTTCAGCTTACATGCATTATTCTTGGGGTGAATTTCCTTCATTTTTGGGCTCTAATTTATGGATTATTGTGGAGTTTTGGCCTTCCCTTTGGGCTAAAATTGTATTTGGTGAATAATTGCATATTTTCCACTTGGAGGGTGGGAGAGCGGCCTTTCTACATTTGGTTGCCTGACCATA
This sequence comes from Rubia yunnanensis, assembly GCA_037428765.1. Lineage (NCBI taxonomy): Eukaryota > Viridiplantae > Streptophyta > Magnoliopsida > Gentianales > Rubiaceae > Rubia > Rubia yunnanensis. Next base: position 3,436,492 of record CM075065.1, on the reverse strand, counting down.
GGAATTGGGTAGTGGGTTAATTAATTAGCGTACGCGAAATTAATTAACTCACTGCTAATAGTTACTTGGACTTGACGGTTATTTTGCGCTCTATGCTTGCGCTACACTTTTGTGTTAAATTAGCATAAAGCTGTCCATTTGCTCAAAATGGAGTGGGCGATTACAGAATCGCCAGGCTTGATGCACGCCGTATAAGTTGTGTCCGTTCTCTCCATCCTTAGGAGGGCTACTTTTAGAGGGATTCACAAGAGCTATTGGCAACTGCCTACGACACTCTCTCCCTCTAAATTAGTCTCGGTTCATATCACGGGAACGTTTGAAGGCCAATAACACCCCTCTATCCTCACCTTAGGGGTGTATATGGTAGAAGCTGCTCCTCCTTTGGCGGTCCTAGCTTCATTCGGATTTAGCAACACCAGCACACCATGGCGACCATTCAAGACCCGAGTACACCACACTCGGCTGTGCTTTTTGTCTACCACTGGCGCCCTCTTCACTATTTTCTTCAAGACCCGAGTCTCGGCTGCGATGAGGTTTTCATTTGAAGAGCCAGTACACATTTCTGGTTGCTATGTATAGGTCCAGATTCACACATCCGGACTTGCAGTTATTTTTCCCTGGGCTTAGTACTTTCTAGCTTAGGGTTAGCATTTCTTTAAAAAATAATTGGGGGGGGGGGGGGGGGAGGGGGGTACTCATTTGGGTACACCCCCCCCCCCCCCCCCGCTTCTTTTTCCCTAGGTTTTTAGCCTAGGGTTGGATTATGTTTTGTATTTGGTAGGGCTCTTTTAGGGCTCTATCGTGGGTCCCACCGTCTATACTATTTACCTATTTACTCAAAATTTAGTGAACTCCGAAATTCCATCAATTTGTTAGGGACGTCCTCTTGAGAACACTCAAACGCTGCACCACTAACGAATTACCACCATCGAAGTCGAAACCATCACAATCTCACCTTCATCGACCATCTGCAGGTTGGAAAACCACAGCGAGGATTACTGACACGGTCCCATAACGTTAATTTATCCCTATAAAAAAATTGATCTAATATTCACAATTAATCAATTATAGAGAGTGTGGATTACCGCCCGACGAGGCCCAGTTCACTTTAGTGTCTTTTGTATGATTATGTTTTGATTCCTTTTGGATTTTCTGGAGAAAAATCTTTGTTACATTGGAGTTGTATGCTTGTATAATTTTTTTTTTACTATTTTTGTCAATGGCACTTTAATTATTCATTAAATTAAAACTACGTTTATTTAACTACAAAATTTTATAAATATATGATATAAGGAGAGGGTATCTTTTTAGACCGCATAATGACTAGATCAATCATAAAAAAAATTATTTCAATAATTTTTAAAATTAAATTATATTTAATATATTTTGAAAGATGTTTGAAATTAAAGGAAATTTCATTGTAATAAATTAAAATAAATATTATATGATCATTATGTTAATTATAGAATGAACTCATCTAACGAATAGACAGTTTAAAGCAAGATTTTGTGTAATGTTATTGTATGTAAATTCTAATTTTTAAGTTTAAAAGATATAACATTTGAATAAAAGGTATACCGTATAATTTACAAATATATGTATATATATGTATATGTATATATGATATTAAAACTAAAAATATAATAACCATCTATATATAAATTTATTTTTTAAAATATTGTTCAAAATCTAAATAAATTGTAATGAACGATGTCTTATATTGTAGAGTTGGATGACAATGAACTGCTATGAGTATAAAGTTGTATTCATTTTTTTCTACTTTGACATGTGAACAAATCCCAAACGTACCTTGGTTTTACTTTCACGTAAAACCGTGGTTCTACTTTCACATAAAACCGTGGTTCTACTTTCATAGGAGCAATTTTTAAACCGTTCATCTTGTGCAAATACCAATAATTTGTTTCATCCATCCATCTGATATTCTAATACTGATAATTTATTATTAAGAGTTTGAAGAGTGTGAAAAAAAGTTAATAAATAAATGTAAACTATTTATTTTTATCATAAAAGACGTTATGATCTTTAAAAAATAGATAAAATGACAGTGTGCGATAGAACACCGACTTGAGTAGGGGTGTCCATGAACCGGTCTGATTTGATAAAACAAATTGAAGTGGACCGGAATGTAAAGACCAGTATCAGTTATATGACATTCTGATATGATCCTTGGTCCAAGGTTTTTTAAGATTCTGGGTTCCCATCAGGATCGGATGGACTGATATTTTACTTTTAAGTATATTTTTTAATTATTAATAAATTAGTTTCATATACTGGTTTAGATTTATTTGTGATGGCAAGTAATTTTCTATAATTTTGAGGTAAAATTTTCTAAAAACTTCTAGTTTACTATCTTTTAAAGAAAAATTGATTCAATTTTTTACGACGCCAAAATTTGAAAGTAAAAAAATAAAGTGTATTAGAATCTGGTTTAGGCCGGTCCGAAATCAGAATGATCCGGTCCCGGTCCCGGTCCCGGTCCAAAGTACCCACTAATTGGTCCGATTTTTGGTCCAATTTTTTGTAATTCAAGTTCCGATCCGGTCCGGTCTATGGCCGATGAACAACCCTAGACTTGAATGTCAGACGGGGTGTGTTGGAAAGACACTCAAATGCTTAAGTTTGCATAAAAGTGTTTATATATCAATAATAAAACGAATAGACTAAGAATACAGTGTGATATTTATAAATGTTGTGCCCTATCCGAATTTTACTAGGTATAAGCTATACACATTACTTACTAGGATATTCATTTTACCATATCAAACTTGATATTTTGTCATGCTTATACAAGTAATATTGAATTAGTTGTGGTCATACAGCATCACGTGGAAATAGTTGTGATGAATGAAAAGTTTGGCATGAATGCTCTATAAAATGCTCTATAAACATCCTAAAAAACACACATCAAATATTCATCAAAGCTAAAACATAGTCGGACATGATGTCATTTCGTGCATACTTTGCAGCTATCATATTTGGGGCGTTGTTGATCTTCACTACTTCCTCTCTAGCTGATAATGATCGTCGTGACCTTCCTGTTGCCAATAACATGCCACCATCTCAATCTGCAATAGTAACGACGTCATTTGTAAAAAATCCCGGTGCCCCTCTCCACCCATGGGTGAAACCCCCATCCGGCAAGGTATTGCAAAGCGGAGGTCGCCCACCTCGTCCTCCTCGTGCTCCTGAGGGTAGGAATTATTCTCCATGACCCTAGATGGATGTCATGGAATATTACTTATTCCTCTCTCATCTTTCATGATAAGAAGTTATGTTTTTAAACAAAGCTTTTTTATCTGTAATGGTTGAGAGAGTTATTATAAACTATTGTGTGTGCTATGGAATAAAAATCACCCATGTGATATATTATATTATGTTTTAATTCTATGATTCTACAATACTTTTACCAGTGACTTCATTTATTAACATAGCATTCAAGATCAAGAGATCGAGAGAATTCTAGAAAAAATGTTGTGGAAAGATGGATGTCATGAAAACCGAGAGATAGATAGCATTAAATCTTCCATTTACCAATCAAGAACATAATAATAGAAAAAATTACACCCTATGTTCAGGTATTGTTGGCACATTTTTCAGCTAGAGTTGCCAAACTACATTTGACATTAATTTTAAATTATATATAATTAATAATTTTATCAAGTAAGGTATCGTTCAATTCTTCGTAGCATATACTTTATAAATATCAAACGTTTACACTCCATTATGATATGTAGTTAAAGCTATTAATGGTTAAACGTGGTTTGAAAAAGTTGATTGAAAAATATGTTACAAACGAACTGAACAGAGATCATGCCATGTTTTTTTTTTCTTGGTAGCTGAATTACTTGCAATGCAAAACCTGGATCAAAAGCATTGAAATTGGAATTGAAGTAGAAGAGACATGATCCTACATTACAAAGTAACATGATATTCTTTCTGTCTCAGTTGAATCAGCACTATTTTTATAAGTTCTCTACATCATATTTAATCATAAATATCAATTAGTATATAACAAACAATATATCATGTAAGATATTATCATATTTTATATAATAAATATATTCTAAATATTATTTATACATTGTTAGACTATGTAACTAAAAGTTATCAATAATCAAGAAAATATTAATGAAAAAATGTAATTCAAACTAAAATGTGGATTAGTACTTTTCTTACCACTAGCAATGTAAATTTATTTTACGGGTCTACTATGTCATTTTTATGATCATGTACTACATTTTGATTCCTTTGTGCTTTTCTAGAAAAATTCTTAAGTAAAGTGCATTCATGTCCCCGATTTCTTTGTTTAGTGCACAAACACACACAAACACACACACACATATATATATATATATATATATATATATATATATATATATATTAATCAAAGTATTAACAAGTAATCAAAACAAGTGCATTCTTAAGTAAAGCAGAGATTTGTAACCGCAAATCCTTAAGGTTGCCAAGGTTATCAGCTCCACAACATTTTGAGACTACTCCATCAAAGAACCATCATCAAAGACGGTGACTTTGTCTCGAAGATGCCTTATGTATGAAGCCTTTTGAGCTTCTATATGTCCGATACTGTCCCTCAAGTGGTCCTAGTCCGCCGAAGCCGACCCTCCATTTCGTTAAAATTGGGCACCTCGAAGCTAGGTCCTCAACAAGCCAAATCCATCGAAGTTAAGTTCCCCGAAGCCAAGGGCCTCGATCGCCCATCCCTCGATGGTATCATACGTGGCCCATCGAAGCCGTCATCCACCTTCGATGCCTATAGAGACCCTTGATGGATTCATCGACACAAGAAGCCATTTTCAAGCTCTTACGCCTCAAGAAGCTTTTGCCTCGAGCCTCCAGCATTCTTGCCAACTAAACCAGGGAAGCCTTACCTCTCTTCCTATAATTTCATTTCACTATTATATATTATATGTTCATACGATACTTAGAGCTTTACATATAACTCCCTGGATGGTACTCATGCTTTGACTAGTGGCTATTTTTATGTCCTCTTTTTAAAACTCGGATGTGATAGATTTTGTAGTAGCTTGTTGACTGCAAATATGTTTTTGTTTTGAAAAGGCACCCCAGCTACATGGAAAAATTGAACGTCCTGCTTTTATGATCTGAAATCAGTAAGAGTTTTGATAATTGTTACCAAGCAGTGTCAATGTTCGTGGGGTATTTGAATAATATCGATGTTGTCTTTCAATTTTTGACCAAACAACTTTGATTGTAAATTAGTTCATGTGAGAACTTTGTTTAATACCTGGCATTTTGATGCTAGAATAAGATAATGGGTTTCTTATATATTGCCATGTTTTGTGTGAAGAATATGTCACATTATTTAACTTAGAGTCCCAAGATTTTGCCTAAAAAAAATATCATTCTCATCCCATCAATAATTAAAACTTAGAAAATAACCTTATCTAGTCAAGATGTACGGTTTAGAAATTGTTGTTTAAGTAAAACCATGGCGGTTCCTGCTGTGGTTTCCCAACCTGCAGATAGTCGATGATAGTAAACTCATGGTGGTTTCGATTTCGATGGCAACGGTTCGTTGATGGGGCAACGGTTCGTTGATGGTGCAACGTTTAGGGTGTTTTCAGGAGGGCATCACTAACTATTCAAATACATAAATTTTTAACTACATTGAATTTCAACAGATTCAAAAATAAAAAAATAGAACCACGGTTTTGTATGAAAGTAGAACCAAGTTAAGTTTGGGATTTGTTTACATGTGATTAAAGTAGCAAAAAAGAATTCAACTTTACTTTAATATCAGTCGATTGTCATCCAACGTTATATTATAGCTTAATTTTTTTACACTATTATCTATCAAAAGTTTGACTACATATTATTAAATTTGTCGTAACAAATAGTTTCTAAATATCGACTTTTTATTTGCCGTTATTATACGTAATTTTTTATGTTAATGGTCAAATATGTTTCTTAAATAACGTTATATTTAATGATTGGTGTGCAATTTAAGATGGGACAGAAGAAATATAATATTTTTTTAAAGTTATACAATGTACATTTAATTTATATACTGTATTTTTAAATTTAAATATTATATTTATATAATATTTCTTGTAATTTATATTAAACACGTCTTATATATCTTTATTTTATAATATATAATATTTAAAATAAAATATAATACTCCCTCCGTCCTAGTTTAAATTACAACCTAATCATTTTTTTTTTGATACAAACCATCGTAAGATGGGGGGACTTTATTTGGCTCCCCAAACCTCCAAATTGGGCTTAAAACCCGTAGAGTTTATCAGACAGTTAGATACATGAGATAATTTGAACAAAATATAGACAGTTCCATCGGCATAGGTATATGCCATCAAAAGAAGAAGCCTGTACAAAAGCGAAAGGGAAGTGGAGAGTGGCTCTCCCTTCATGTATTCGAACCGGGAACAGGAGGAGCTCTTCTGTTTGTGTAAGCCTCCACACCCCAAGTGTCGACTTACACTCCAGCCTAGCCTAGCCAAAACCTGTGTTATGCCCTGATTCTTCTCCAAGAGTGAAGATTATCCATCAAAAGCTTCTCTCTCAGTTGTGGAAAATGTCTGAGATCCGTGAGATGCCGTGATTCCCTCCTTTGCTGACCATACTTTGCCAAAAAATCAGCAGGGCCGTTAATTTCTCTGTAGATGTGGGAAGCTCGGATGTTGTTCTGCTTCGTCAGGTCTGCAACTTGTCTGGCCAAATGGAGACAGATCCATGGAGGCTCCAAGTTGCCATTAATGATGTTCACTGCCGATTGACTGTCCATCTCCAGTGAGATATTGTAATAGCCGTGTTCCTTTGCTAATTTGATGCCTTGAAGGGCTGCTTGGAGCTCCACCTGCAATGGGGAAACCCCGTGTGTTATATTGTAAAAAGCCAACCTGAATCTTCCCCTATTATCTCTTATTAGACCCCCAACAGATGAGGAGTTTTGTTTAAAGGATGCATCAACATTAAGCTTGAATCCAGCATCAGGGGGTTCCCATTTAATGGGGATAAGTCTTGTTAGTGGGGGTGGATTCAGAACAGAGATCAATCCTCTTTGGATCCATTTGCAATCAGAGGGATTGCCAGAAGCATGTGTCCTTACTATGGAGATTAGTCTACTGTTTGCCTTTACTTGATTCCAGGTTTGTAAAGGAGTATTTTGAACACCCTGGTAAAGTATCTGGCCCCTAGCTTTCCACAGTTCCCATAAAATTAGACATGGTAGAGAGGAGCACAGGAAAACATGAAGTTTTGGCAGATGTGATATACTCCAGTATGATGTTAATCTGTCCCATAAATTAACAAAATGAATCTGTGGTAGTTCTAGGATAGCATGCATTTGTTTCCATATTAGAGAGACATAAGGGCATGTGTTAAAAAAATGCTGCAATGTATCCTCATGCTGACAGAAAGGACATTTTGATACATTAGTAATCCCAAAATCTTTAAGCATATCATCCATTGGCATCAAATTATTAAGGATTCTCCAAGTAAGGAAGGTAATCTTCACAGGTAAGTTTAGAGATTGTACCTTTGTCAGTGATGCTGATTCTCTATGCCTGTGTCTCAAGCTTTTATATGCACTTTGAATCGAAAACTTACCTTGCGGGTTTGGTGTCCATACCATGATGTCCTTGTCCTCAGTAAAAATGTGCTCCCTTTGCATCTTCTGTATCATATCTGCAGAAATGTATGGTGCCAAGAAAGCTAATATGGATACCTTGTTAGTGTAAAATTCTCTAACTGTCAGGTTAGGATGCAAGGGTCTGATTCCATCTATCTTATCTATCAGCATTCCATCACCCAGCCAGTTTGAATTCCAGAAACTGCATGTACCATTTCCCAAAATGATTCTAGTGTGGGATTCTGCAAATTCAGAAACTGACTTCACTCTCTTCCATACATCAGAAGTTCTTCTGTGGTTTGGAAGAGACCAAAGGAATTTGGTCCAGGGTGCATTACCCTGTTGCATTTTCCACCAAAGCTTAAGGGAGTATGCATCTATAATGGAGTCTAAGTTTTTAAAACCTATCCCATTCTCTTGTTCTGGAAAAGCCATTCTTTCCCAGGATCTCCAGTGTTTATGCTTCTTTCCTTCTGTTTCCCCCCATAGAAAATCTGAGCATAGCATTTCAATTTTCCTAAGAATGAAACTTGTTGGTTGCATCACAGCAAATACATGTTGGGGTATGGAGGAGAGTACATACTTGATAAGTATTACAACCTAATCATTGCACACCGTTCGAGAAACATGATTGACCGTTAATATGTTTAGCTACGTATAATAACGACAAACAAAAGTTACTTTCTAGAAACTATTTGTTACGACGAATTCAACAATATACATACGATAATATTATGTCTCACATATATATATATATATATATTCAAATACGCAATCAAACTTTAATAGAGAATAATGTTATAAAATAAGTGAGTAATTTAAATTGACTTATAGGGAGCACTTAAATTTAAAAGTACTCCATGAAATTACGAAAAGTCATCTTTTATAAAATTTAGACTTTATTTACAACATAGTGTAGAATCTAACGTTATATTTACAAGAAAAATCTTTTAACTTAAAGCACATGCACACACATAGATTTCAGTGACTGCATTACAAAATTATACAAATTCCACATGATAGTAGTGTGGTCCATATATTATCTGAATTTTACAATTAACACACTTTTAACTTAATGAATCAATTGACCATGGAGAAAATATAATGAAAGGCAGTCCTTTTTATAAATTTATACACAGTAATGAATTTTATATTAAATATTATAATTTTTTAATAAAATTTAAATATTGTATTTTAAAAGTTAAAATAAGTAATAATATGTATTTAAATGTGAAAATATAAAATATATAATATAATAAATATTTTCAAAAATTAAAAATTTAATATGTAATTTTACTATTGCGGTGTATAATGTAAAAAATAAGTGACATATCCATAAGTTTATGAATATATAACCTGTTAGGTTACAAGCTCTTGGCAATATTGTTGGTGGGAACTCCACATATTAGTTAAATATTTTTTAATTTATTTTTTCTTTGATTATTGATAACTTCTAGTTACATATTCTAACATAAATTTGGTTTTACCTAATTATATCATTTAGTACTACCATGTTCCAACATAATCTATCTAATCAAGTATGCAATAAAGTAAAGCATGAACACACGATAGTTATGCAGTTCGGTGAAATTCACCTACATCTGCGAGGTCTGGCCCATTTCAGAATGAATCCACTTACCAGAAAGATACAGTACAAAGTACACTATACAATTATACTTATCTTATCTAATTATAATACGTGAATTCTGCAAGCTCCCCTTGCTACCGATCCGCCTTGATCAGATTCTCTCTGACATCGAAACTCGTCGACGCTGGATTTATTCCTCCCGAGGAATTAAGGTATATGATGCTGAACTTGATCACCGGTTATGATCGTGTTGGAACACAGACGAAAGCTCTTGAGCACTTCTTGGAATATACAAAAATCTAGATGCATATTTTCTTCAATTGAAAGCGTAAGTAACTCAGCCAGAATATCTTCTATTCAAATACCCCACACACATTGAGACCCTGTGCAAATATAATTCTCTCTTCACATAATATTCTGATTACAACCAAATCCTCTGAAGATAGGAATTATCAAATCTAATCCCTGAAAGATAGGAATTAGAATCTCGTCCAAATCCTTTCCGAAAAGGATATTCATCAAACCAATTCCAATTTCCATAAATCCAAACAAATCACTTAAATATAGGAATTGATATATTTTCCGATCACACCTCTTGGACGAAATATAGCCTCTCGGATTTCATCTCCAATTCCTTATAGCACCCGACTTTCCTTTTTTGATGTTTCAACACAAACTATTCCACATTTGCATAATTTTCACAAATTTCCAATTAAACTTAATATTATTGATATTGATACTCACAGTTCCCATCTAGTTTTCTCAAACATCGATAAGTGTATTCCATGATCAGCACAAAAAACAGGGGGGACATGGGGTCACCCTGTCTGAGCCCTCGCTTTGCTTGAATGAACTTGGTGGGAAAGCCATTTATCATGTATTTATACGTAACAGTCATCACACATTTCATAACCCATCTAATGAACATACCTGGGAAACCCAGCTCTCTCCGGATGGTCTCCAGTGCCGTCCAATCAACTATGTCGTAGGCTTTTTGAAGATCAATTTGAAGCATACATCTCGGCCCACCAGCCTTCCTGTTGTAGCCCCGGATAAGCTCATAAGCAATATCACATGGTCATGAATACTGCGTCCCGGGACAAAAGCTTCCTGGCTCTCATGAACAATATCTGCTATTAAACCACTCAAAATTGTTGTTAAAATCTTTGATATAATCTTATAGAATGTTGTACAGCATGAGATAGGTCTCAGATCACCCATTTTTTTTGCTGCCTGATGTTTTGGTATTAGCGTCACCACTGTACTATTCACCGCCTTATACATCCTATCTTCATCAAAGAAATTCCATCACAGCCCCTATAACATCCCCTTTATTTACTCTCCAGTTGGCCTTCAAAAATTTAGAACTAAATCCATCAATTCCCGGGGCTTTCTGATCCCTAATGCCCTTTAAAGCCATCCAAATCCCCTTTTCTGTTACCCTGCCAATCAGTTGTTTTCTAGCATCATTGGTAAGAGTACATCTAGCTTTTATCGCTTCAACATCAATACCCACCATTCTCTCAGCTTTTTTGCCAATCAAGTGTTCATAAAAATTCAAGACTTCAGCTTCCATGCCCTCCTGATCAGTGATCTCAGTACCATCCTCCCTTTCCATTTTCATAACCCCCATTATATTGTTTTTAAATTAAACTGATGCGTGTTTCCGTCACCCAATCTGAGCCAATCCACCTTCAATTTTTGCCTTGCTATTTTCTCGTCAATCTCATTCCACCTCATTAGCTCCTCTGTACACTTCACAACCTTTACTATCCTCCCCCTCTCCATTCTATTTGAGATGAGCTCCTATTGTGCCACAGAGAGCTCTTGCCTTGCTGTCTCCAGTTTGTTTTGTACTCCTGATAGCTTTTTTGTGTATACTCCTAACACCTGTTGAAGCCTTAAAAGTTTCCTCCACACCACAAACATAGGCCTTCCTTTCAGGTCCTCCTTCCAGCTCTCCTGAATCACCCTTGAGACTTCATCATTCTCATCGAGAAATCCTTCTTCCAGATATGCAAAAACATCGCCCTTTTATAGATTGTGTAAGGGCCTCTGCTTAGCACTGCATCTCTATCTTCTCTACACTTGAATCTCATGATAAAATACCCACCATCATTATACAGCAATTCAGGTAAAGTAACAAACGTCCAATAATTCATCATAAACCTTTTAATTGCGTTCATCTTTAGCTCCCCATCCATTACATACATAATCAAGAAATTTCCCCAATACTTGAGCTCAGATTTAACATCCTCCAGTTCTATCTCCACTTCGATTTCACCATCAATTACAGTAGGGGCAACAAAATAAATCTTCATACCATTTGAATAACCTATTCCCATTTATGACATACACCCGGGGCTTCTTCTCAATTAGATCATCATCTTTAGGGGTAGGGTTTTCTAGTGTTACCTCTTGGTGCCCCAGTTGCTCTGCCTCAGATCCTCCACCCGGTACTTCCAATGGTTCCTCCACCGCATCTTTGTCTTGACTGATAGCCTCTGTGATCCCATCCTTAATCACAACTCTATTCCAATCCGCCGAGGCCAAGGTCACCCATTTTTTTTGGCCTACCTCTCCTCGTTTTCATGGTCACCGGCAAACACCGCTACTGCGTGTTAATCGCCCGCACAGTCGAAAGCATTCTTTTACTCAATTATTATTATAGTAGTAATCATGTTTTGTTATAATATTATCTATTTATTTTGTTTAATTATTATGAGTAGCTAATTTATATATCGGCATGGAATAACAAGCATTAGTTTATGAATCGTGAGGCCTAAGAGCATCTCCAATGCAAGCGTCAATTAGGTAATCCTCTATTACCACGTCATACTAAGTGACTCTCAGCCTCAAATATCATCCAATGCAGGGTCAAATAAGGGCGTCAATCTGAGGTGGACAAAAATGAAAGTGACCCCTTCAAATTGAGTTTCTATTTTCAGAGGGTGAAACTGAAGCCGCCACTTTGCCACATCAGCAAAATTTCCATACATACAAATATCAATCAAATTAAAAGTTTGATCAAGTTTCCAAATACAATTTCAATCAATTTAAATTTTCAATCAGATTTCTATAAACACAAATTTCAATCAATTTAAATTTTCAATCAAATTTATATCAATTAATTTAGTATATCATATTTTTCTTATTAGTTAAATATATATGATATTAAAATTTCATACACTCCTACATTTCTTAAAAAAATATACTCCCTCTATCACAGATCTATTTGCACTAAAAATTATTCATTTAGTCAAACTTTATTAATTTAAAAAGTAAGTTTTAAGTAATAAATAATATAATATATTATCACGTGCGATATCATTGGAATCATGTAACATCTATTTTTATAATATTATTATTTTATCATTTTTAAATATGCACAACTAAAGGTATTACTGGTAAAAAATAGTTCTGGTCAATCTGAAAAGGTCAATTTTTGCAAATAGAGTTGGGATAGAGTGAGTAGAAATGAAGATATTTAAAATAATTTATATAAAATTTTCAAAGATGATGTAAATTATTATAAAAAGTTAAGTTTTTTTGAATTAAATATACATGTGCGTATATGTGTTTAAAATAAAATACATATACTTATATAGTTATGAAGCTGAGAATAAATACAAATGAAATATGTACTCATTTGAATTTAATCTAGCATAAATGAGTATAAATACAATTCTTTCAACTTTTATTATCATAAACATGACACTTTAACATTGAAGTCTCATTTACGATGTTTGCATTGGAGATCAAAACCTGACAAATTCATATTGGAGAGACACTTTAATCCACGTCATATTGAAGCCCAATAATAATTCGCCACTTGGCCCCCTAAATTCATGGATAACCCTCGTTGCATTGGAGATGCTCTAATTGTTTTATAATTGATTCTTAAGTGTTCTTGATTGTTTCTTGGTTTAATTTATTCTTGATGTATTTAAGCCTAGCCAACCTGAATATTATTGGGATATTGCTATCTAATTCCACCAATACGTAATCATTGGAAATGGTTAGTAAGTAGCGAGTTCTTGTGAAAAAGAGCAAACTAGCCAAGACTGTAATAGCAAGATGAGGAACAATTAAGTGTGCATTACTATTTGCTTTTACTTTGGTAATTGCTATATCAGGTTTTTTTCATTCTCAATCCTATCAAAATGTGTATCTGGTTCAACGAATACTTTCCGGGGACACTTTGGTAAGGAAAACAATTAGTTAATTATAAATAATTAATGGTTGATAAAGTAAGAAAGAATTGGGGAGGTTAAGTGCACATACTTTTCTATAACTGATAGATACATATGAATTAATTTATCTTTGCGCCTATGATCGATATTTAACTAATGTGAGTTATTCCGAGCCGATTGCGTTCTATATATATTTTTCTATATTTGTTAGTTTACATTTAATTCTTATTTGATATTTTTAGTTGCATTATTAGTTTTAGATTAAATCTTGAAAATTAATTTGTGGTGGCTACACCAAAAAGGTTCTATATTAGTAGGTATTTTACTACCATTTTTGCTCCGTTCCTCGTGGGATCGACTCTGCTTGGTGTTATGCTAATTTCATTATAAGAGTTTGCAGATTATTTTGGTGAGTGAAACGGTGTTCACCAGTGTATTAAGAGTCTCACGTTGATGAATGACAAAACGTTTGTTGCACATGAGGGGGTGTGTTAAGAGTCATAGGTTGGCGAATGCAAGTTATAGAATAGTATGTATTATCATGTATCACTTATATGGTACAATTGATTTAATGAGATAACCTCATATCTCTAATATGACTCACTTTCCTTTTAATATGTTTTTCTAAGAGCCGTAACACTATATTCATGATAAAAAAAATGTCATTCTCATCCCGTCAATAATTAAAAATTAGAAAATAACCTTATCTAGTCAAGATGTACAGTTTAAAAATTGTTGTTTAAGTAGTACCATGGTGGTTCCTGCGGTGGTTTACCTACCTGCACATGATCGATGCTAGTAAACTCATGGTAGTTCCGGTTTCGATGGCAACGTTTCGTTGATGGTGCAACGTTTGAGGTGTTCTCAGGAGGGCACCCCAACTATTCAAATGAATAGATGAATTTTTGACTACATTGAATTTTAACATATTCAAAAATAAAAAAATAGAACCACGGTTTTGTATGAAAGTAGAACCAAGTTACGTTTGGGATTTGTTTACATGTGATTAAAGTAGCAAAAAAGAATTCAACTTTACTTTAATATCAGTCGATTGTCATCCAACGTTACATTATAGGACATCGATCATTTCATTTTATTTAGAAAAGGGGGAGATTTCCTGAATAATGTTTTCACAAATTGCAAGCTAAATTTTTTTACACTATTATCTATTAAAAGTTTGACTACACTTATTGTCAAATTTGTCGTAACAAGTAGTTTCTAAATATCGACTTTTTATTTGCCGTTATTATACGTAATTTTTGATATTAATGGTCAAATATGTTTCTTAAACAACATTATAATTAATGATTGGTGTGCAATTTAAGATGGGACGAAAGGAGTACAATATTTTTTAAGTTATATAATGTACATTTAATTTATATACTGTATTTTAAATTCAAATATTATATTTCTATAATATTTTTTTGTATTTTATATTAAACACGTCTTATATATCTTTATTTTATAATATATAATATTTAAATAAAATATCATTCTCCCTCCGTCCCAGATTAAATTAAAGCATTATCATTGCACACCGTTCGAGAAATATGTTTGACCGTTAATATGTTTAGCTAAATATAATAACGACAAACAAAAGTTACTTTCTAGAAACTATTTATTACGACGAATTCAACAATATCACATACGATAATATTATGTCTCATATATCTATTCAAATACACGATTAAGTTTAAATAGAGAATAATGTTATAAAGTAAGTGGGTAATTTAAGTTGAGACAGATAGGGATAACTTAAATTTAAAAGTACTCCATGAAATTACGAAAAGTCATCTTTTATAGAATTTAGACTTTATTTACAACATAGTGTAGAATCTAACGTTTTATTTACAAGAAAAATCTTTTAACTTAAAGCACATGCACAGATAGATTTCAGTGACTGCATTACAAAAATATACAAATTCCACATGATAGTAGTGTGGTCCATATATTGTCAGAATTTTACAATTAACACACTTTTAACTTAATGAATCAATTGACAATGTAGAAAATCAAAGTCCTTTTTATAAATTTATATATAGTTTATAGTGGCTTTTATATTAAATATTATAATTTTTTAAATAAAATTTAAATATTGTATTTTAAAACTTAAAATAAGTAATAATATGCATTTGAACGTGAAAATATAAAAATATATAATATAAAAAATATTTTTAAAATTTTTGAATTTAATATGTAATTTAACTACAGCGGTGTATAAGTTAAAAATAAGTGACTTGTTCATAAGTTTATAACTAGATAACCTGTTAGGAGACCCACTTTTGACAATATTGTTGGTGGGAAGAAAAGTACTCCACATTTTAGTTAAATTTTTTTAATTTTTTTTTCTTCGATTATTGATAACTTTTAGTTACATATTCTAACAGAAATTTTTTCTTCAATAATTTTTATTCACATTTTGCATTGCAAGTAATCACGTTGGACCACTAATAGCATTAACTAGGTGTCATAACGAAATGTATAATTTTGATATATATAAAGTATATACTACGAAGAAATGAACGGTACCTTATATAATAAAATGACTATTTATATATTATTTAAAAATTACGCTCAAACATAGCTCGACGAATGAAGCTGAAAATATAATAGCATCTTACATGGTATGTTGTTAGTTATATAGTAATTAACATTTATGATTAAATGTGATTTAAGAAAACTCATAAAAGTAATGCAGATTCAAAGGACGTGGAAAGAATATCGTGCTTCCTTGTAATGCAGGATAATGTCTCTTCTTGGCATTTTCACTGAATTTCTACCTCAATCCCAATTTCAATATTTTTTATTCACATTTTGCATTGCAAGTAATTTAGTTCCCGCGTAAAGAGAGTTTGGCATGCTCTCTCTTTTCAGTTCGTTTGTGACATATTTTTCAATCAACTCTTTTGAATCACATTGGACCACTAATAACATTAACTAGGTGTCATAATGAAATGTATAATTTTGATATTTATAAAGTATATGCTACGAAGAGAGTTTGGCATGCTCTCTCTTTTCAGTTCGTTTGTGACATATTATTCAATCAACTCTTTCGAATTACGTTGGACCACTAATAACATTAACTAGGTGTCATAATGAAATGTATAATTTTGATATTTATAAAGTATATGCTACGAAGAAATGAACGGTACCTTATATAATAAAATGACTACTTATATATTATTTAAAAATTACGCTCAAACATAGCTCGACGAATGAAGCTGAAAAATGTGCCAACAACACCTGAACAAAGGGATTATTTTTTTTATAATGTTCTTTATTGGAGAATGGAAGATATATTTCTCCAACTATCTCTCAATTTTCTCGGCATTCATATCTTCACAACATTTTTTAAAGAATTCTCAATGGTCGATCCGTAGATATTGAATGCTCTGCTAATAACTGAAGTCAGTGGCAGAGGTACTGTTTAATCACATAAATAAAACGTAATATAATACAATAGAAGAGTATCACATGTGCGATATTTATTCCATTAGTATACATAGTAATTTATAATATTCCTCTCGCCCATTACAGATAAAAGATTAAGTTTTAAAACACAACTTTTTACTACGGCAGACAGGAGAGGGATAACTTATAATATTCCATGGCATCCATATCTAGGATCTTGGTGGAGGTGGTGGTTTCTGTTTACGATAAGGTGGCTGAGGAGGTGTGGAGTATCCCTTTGTGCCACCGCCACTTTGAGATATACCCAAGTTTGTCAATATTTCCAGCTGAGATGGTGGCAAGACATTGGCGACAGGGAGGTCACTGAGATCATTATCAGCGAGGGAGTGAGATCATTATGGATACACAAACACTTATCTGCAAACTATAGCATTTGAGAGTTTTTCCGACGCACCGACATCCAACATTCATGTCTAGGGTTGTTCGTCAGTCCAAAATCGGGCTTGAACCTGAATCACAAAAAACCTTGGATCAAAAAATAAAATCGGTTAGTCGGTACTTTGGACCAGGATTGGACCGGAGTAATTTTGATTTTGGACAAGTTCAAACCGGATTCTAATAAACATTATTGTTTTACTTTCAAATTTTTGTGTCAGAAAAAATTGAATCACTTTTCGTTCTTTAAGAGATAGTAAAGTAGAAGTTATTAGAAAAATTCACCTCAAAATAACAGAAAAATACTCATCATCAGGAATAAATCTAAACTAGTATATTAAACTAATTTATTAATGAATTTTAAATATATAAGTTAAATACTGGTCCATCCAGTCCCGACCGATAAAATATGATTTTGGAAAGGTCATGACTGGAATCCGGAATCTTAAAAAACTTTGGCTCGAGGAACGAGCCAGAATTCCATGTAACTGATACCGGCCCGGTCCAATTCATTTTATCAATTCATACTGGTCCATAAACACCCCTACTAAAGTCGGTGTTTCATTACACATTGCCATTTTAGTATGTTTTTCTAAGATCATAACGCTTCCTTTTATGATAAAAAAAATTACATTTATTTATTGATGATACTCTTATGAAGATAGAATTGGGCTGCAGACCAGTCCATTAAATATTACCTTTAGCCCAATAAGGTTTAGTCATGGATGGACCAAGATGGACATTCAATACGTATTTAATAATAATTGCGGTTACAGACAAGGAGGGTTAGGGTTTATTAGTATACATATGAAGGTATGTAATTCATTTTGGATCATTCACAATTACTCCTGATTGCTATTTCTTTCGAGAGCTTGTCTCTCGAGCTCATTTTCATCAACCATTGAGAGCTTGTCTGTAAAGTTAGTTCCGCCGAAGTTGCCCCCAAACCTTTGATCAATGGGGATGTAGCCTTCGATGACAGCCTTCGATGGTAGTCCTTCGATGGTCTGTTAGTTAACGAGAGCTTTGAAGGCAACCTTCCCCTGGGTAAAGCTAATGTGTGTCAAAGCCTCAACTGGGAGTACCTTTGATATTTAGGTAGTGGGACACAGGGGCGGAACCAGAAATTTTTTTCAGGGGAGGCTGAAAAATTTTTGCCTCTGGAAAATTTTTTCTGGTTTCGCCCCTGGGAAACAGTAACAATAACAAAAAAATTGAGATAACAATAACAAATTGATTTATTTTTAAAAAATCTAAAAGAGTTACGAAACAATAACAACTTGAGATAATAAAAAGTTCATAAAATCATATTCATCTAAATTCAATTTAACAAATATCCCTAATTGATAATTCCATAAACCGATTATGACAAATTGACAATTTCATTGTCACATACAATTATACAAAATAAATCAAACAATTATAATTTCAACTAAATTCCAACTAAATATGTAATTCAACTAAATCAATTTATGCAATTCAACTAAACTTCAACAATCATATATAATACAACTATATAAATTCAATTCAACATCCAATCTAAAAATCATGTTCACATTATACATATATTTATTTAAATTTTGAAGAAATAAATTAGAAAGACAATAAATTATAAACCCTAAAATTAATAAATATTACTATATTAGCATAAAGAGAAGAGAACTAGAGAAGACTTACCGTGGTTTGGAGAGGCGGCGGGAGACGAGGCAGGCAAGCAGCAGCCGGTGGCGGACGGCGGTGGCGCGGCGGCGGCGGCGGCGACGAGCTGAGGCGAGTGTCGAGAGGCAGAGGAAGGGGAGAGCTGGTTCTGGTTGCTTTGCTGTCCTTTCCCGCCTCCATTCTATTTATATAATACAATGGATTAATGTTTTGTTTGGCATTTGGATTGGGCTCAGCTTTCGGCCCAATCCATTTCCGATTTCATTTTTTTTTCATAATACTTAGTGAAACGACGTCGTTTCACTAACGTGAAACGACGTCGTTTTACTACTTTGGCATTAAAAAAATAAAGCTAAATGAAACGACGTCGTTTCACTAACGTGAAACGACGTCGTTTTAGTACGTCTGAGTTTAAAAAAAAGAAGGCCGCAGCGCGGCCTTCTTCTCCGGCGAGCAGCTGAGCTCAGCAACCGGAAACGCGCTCAGCCCGCGCCGGAGACGCGCTCCCGCCACCTCTTAGCTCCGGCCGGCGACCGAGGTAGGGCTGGAGCCCTACCTCGCGTATCAATAGATCCGCCACTGGTGGGACATATGCTACTCCGCTGGCTTCGCCGAAGTACCTTTGAATTTAATCTAGAATAAATGAGTATTAATACAATTCTTCCAACTTTTATTATCATAAACATGACACGTCAACATTGAAGTCTCATTTAGGTGCATTGGAGATCAAAACTTGACAAATTTATAGTGGAGAGTTTCTTTAATTCACGTCATATTGAAGCCCAATAATAATTCGCCACGTGGCCTCTAAATTCATGGATAGCCCTCGTTGCATTGGAGTTGCTCTAATTATTTTATAATTGATTCTTAAGTGTTCTTGATTGTTCTTGGTTTAATTTATTCTTGATGTATTTAAGCCTAGCCAACCTAAATATTATTGGGATATTTCTATCTAATTCCACAAATACGTAATCGTTGAAAATGGTTAGTAAGTTGCGTGTAATTGTGAAAAACAGCTAATTAGCCAAGACTGTGATAGCAAGATGGGGAACAATTAAGTGCGTGTTACTATTTGCTTTTACTTTGATAATTGCTATATCAGGTTCTTTTCGTTCTTAATCCTATCAAAATGTGTATCTGGTTCAGCGAATACTTTCCGGGGATATTTTGGTAAAGGAAACAGTTAGTTATTTATAATTAATTAACTGTCGATAAAGTAAGAAAGAATTGGAGTGGTTAAGTGTACCTACTTTCCTATAACTGATAGATACATATGAATTGATTTATCTTTGCGCCTATGATCGATGTGTAACTAATGTGAGTTATTCCGAGCCGATTACGTTTTATATATATTTTCTATATTTGTTAGTTTGCATTTAATTCGTATTTGATATTTTTAGTTGCATTATTAGTTTTAGATAAAATGTTGAAAATTAAGCTGTGGTGGCTACACAAAAAATGTTCTATATTAGTAGATATTTTATTATAGTTTTTGTTCCGTTCCTCGTGGGATCGACTCTGCTTGCTGCTGTGCTAATTTCCTTATTAGAGTTTGCAAATTATTTTAGTGAGTGAAACAACTATCACCAGTGTGTTAAGAGTCTCACGTTGATGATGACAAAACGTTTGTTGCACGTGAGGGTATGTGTTAAGAGTCCTAGGTTGACGAATGCAAGTTATAGTTTAATAGTATGTATCATCATGTATCACTTATATATAGTACAATTGATTTAATGAGATAACCTCATATCTTGACTCATTTTCCTTTTAATATGTTTTTCTAAGAACCGTAACACTATATTCATGATAAAAAAAAAATCATTCTAATCCTGTCAATAATTAAAACTTAGAAAGTAGCCTTATCTAGTCAAGATGTACGATTTAGAAATTGTTGTTTAAATAGAATCATGGTGGTTCCTGCTTTGGTTTCCCAACTTGCAGATGGTCGATGATAGTAAACACATGGTGGTTCCGATTTCGATGGCAACGGTTCGTTAGCAATGTAATGTTTGGGGTGTTCCATTGAGGGCATGCCTAACTATTCAAATAGATGAATTTTCAGACTACATTGAATTTCTAACAAATTCAAAAATAAAAAAAATAGAACCACGGGTTTGTATGAAAGGAGAACCAAGTTACGTTTAGATTTGTTTACATGTGATTGAAGTAGCAAAAAAGAATTCAACTTTACTTTAATATCAGTCGATTGTCATCCAACGTTACATTATAGGACATCGATCATTTCATTTTATTTAGAAAAGGGGGAGATTTCCTGAATAATGTTTTCACAAATTGCACGCTTAATTTTTTACACTATTATCTATCAAAGTTTGACTATATAATGTTAAATTTATCGTAACAAGTAATTTCTAAATATCAACTTTTTATTTGCCGTTGTTATACGTAATTTTTGATATTAATGGTCAAATATGTTTTATACTTAATGATTGGTGTGCAATTTAATATGGGACGGAAGGAGTATAATATTTTTTAAGTTATACAATGTACATTTAATTTATATACTGTATTTTTAAATTTAAATATTATATTTCTATAATATTTCTTGTATTTTATATTAAATACGTCTTATAAATCTTCATTTGATAATATATAATATTTAAAATAAAATATAATACTCCCCCTGTTCCAGTTTAAATTACAGCTTAATCATTGCACACCGTTCGAGAAACATGTTTGACCATTTTCTAGAAACTATTTGTTACGACGAATTCAACAATATCACATACGATAATATTATGTCTCATATATCTATTTAAATACGAGGTCAAAGTTTAATAGAGAATAATGTTAAAAAGTAAGTGTATAATTTAATTTGAGACATAGGGAGTACTTAAATTTAAATGTACTCCATGAAATTACGAAAAGTCATCTTTTATAAAATTTAGACTTTTTTCACAACATAGTGTAGAATCTAACGTTTTATTTACAAGAAAAATCTTTTAACTTAAAGCACATGCACACAAATAGATTTCAGTGACTGCATTACAAAATTATACAAATTCCACGTGATAGTAGTGTGGTTCATATATTATCAGAATTTCACAATTAACACACTTTTAACTTAATGAATCAATTGAAATACAGTCTTTTCATAAATTTATATACAGTTTACAGTGACTTTTAGATTAAATATTGTAATTTTTTTAAATAAAATTTAAATATTTAATTTTAAAAGTTAAAACAAGTAATAATATGTATTTGAATGTAAAAATATAAAAAATACTTTCAAAATTTCCGAATTGAATATGTAATTTAACTACCGCGGTGTATAAGGTAAAATAAGTGACTTATCCACAAGTTTATGAATAGGCAACCTGTTAGGAGACCCATTCTTGACAATATTGTTGGTGGGAAGAAAAGTACTCCACATTTTTGTTAAATATTTTTTAATTTATTTTTTCTTCGATTATTGATAACTTTTAGTTACATATTCTAACATAAATTTGGTTTTACCTAATTGTATCAATTAGTACTACCATATTCCAACATAATCTATCTAATCAATTATGCAATAAAGTAAATCATGAACACACGAGACTTGGTTATTCAGATCGGTGAAATTCACCTACATCTGCGGGGTCTGGCCCATTTCAGAATGAATCCACTTATCAGAAAGTACAGTACAAAGTACACCATACAATTATACTTATCTTATCTAATTATGATCCGTGAATTCTGCAAGCTCCCCTTGCTACCGATCCGCCTTGATCAGACTTCCTCTGGCATCGAAACTCGGCGACGCTGGATTTCTTCCTCCCGAGGAATTAAGGCATATGATGCTGAACTTGATCAACCGGTTATGATAATGTTGGAACACAGACGAAAGCTCTTGAGCACTTCTCGAAATATACGAACACCTGGATGCATATTTTCTTCAGTTAAAAGCGTAAGTAACTCAACCAAAATATCTTCTATTCAAACCCTCTACACGCATTAAGACCTTGTGCGAATATAATTCTATCTCCACATAATATTCTGATTACAACAAAATCCCTAGGAGATAGGAATTATCAAATCTAATCCCTTAAAGATAAGAATTAGAATACCTCGTCCAAATCCTTTCCGAAAAGGATATTCATCAAATCAATTCCAATTTCCATAAATCCAAACCAATCACTTAAATACAGGAATTGATATATTTTTCAATCACAACTCTTGGACGAAATATAGCCTCTCGGATTGCATCTCCAATTCCTTATATCACCCGGATTTCCTTTTTTTATGTTTCAACACAAACTATTCCACATTTGCATAATTTTCACAAATTGCCAACTAAACTTAATATAACTTTACACTAACCATGTATAAAAAATTAATATTTATTATATAAAATATAATAGCATCTTACATGATATATTGTTAGTTATATAGTAATTAACATTTATGATTAAATGTGATTTAAGAAAACTCATAAAAGTAAGGCAGATTCAATGGACGTGGAAAGAATATCGTGCTTCCTTGTAATGCAGGATAATGTCTCTAGGCATTTTCACTGAATTTCTACCTCAATCCCAATTTCAATATTTTTTATTCACATTTTGCATTGCAAGTAATTTAGTTCCCGCGTAAAGAGAGTTTGGCATGCTCTCTCTTTCCGGTTCGTTTGTGACATATTTTTCAATCAACTCTTTCGAATCACGTGGGACCACTAATAACATTAACTAGGTGTCATAATGAAATGTATAATTTTGATATTTATAAAGTATATGCGTTCCTTATATAATAAAATGACTACTTATTATTATATAAAAATTACACTCAAACGTAGCTCGACGAATGAAGCTGAAAAATGTGCCAACAACGCCTGAACAGAGGGATTACTTTTTTTATAATGTTCTTTATTGGAGAATGGAAGATATATTTCTCCAACTATCTCTCAATTTTCTCGGCATTCATATCTTCAAAACATTTTTTAAGAATTCTCAATGGCCGATCCGTAGATACTGAATGCTCTGCTAATAACTGAAGTCAGTGGCAGAGGTACTTTTTAATCACATAAATAAAACATAATATAATACAATAGAAGAGTATCACATGTGTGGTATTTATTCCATTAGCATACATAGTAATTTATAATATTCCTCTCGCCCGTTACAGATAAAAGATTATGTTTTAAAACACAATTTTTTACTACGACAGACAGAAGAGGGATAACTTATAATATTCCATGGCATCCATATCTAGGATCTTGGTGGAGGTGGTTTTTTCCGTTTACGATAAGGTGGCGGAGGAGGTGTGGAGTTTCCCCTTGTGCCATCGCCACTTTGAGATACACCCAAGTCTGTCAATATTTCCAGCTGAGATGGTGGCAAGACATTGGCGACAGGGAGGTCGCTGAGATCATTATCAGTGAGAGAGTGAGTGGTGAAAATCAACAATGCCCCTAATATGATAGTTGCAAAGCATGCACGAGATGGCATCATGGCTGGCTATGTTTTAGGTTTGATGAATATTTTATGTGTGTTTTTAAGGGTTTATATAGAGCCTTTTATAGAGCTTTCATGCCAAACTTTTCATTCACCACAACTTGTTTCCATGTGATGATGTATGCCCAAAACCAATTTAAGATAACTTGCGAAAGCATGGCATAATATCGAGTTTGATATGGTAGAATGAATAGGGCTGCACATTTATAAATATCACAATATGTTGTTATTCTATTCATTCTATTCTCATTATTGATACACAAACACTTATCTGCAAACTATAGCATTTGAGAGTTTTTCCGACGCACCGACATCCAACATTCATGTCTAGGGTTGTTCGTCAGTCCAAAATCGGGCCTGAACCTGAATCACAAAAAACCTTGGATCAAAAATTAAACCGGTTAGTGGGTACTTTGGACCAGGATCGGACCGGAGTAATTTTGATTTTGGACAAGTTCAAACCGGATTCTAATAAACATTGTTTTTTTACTTTCAAATTTCTGTGTCAGAAAAAATTGAATCACTTTTCGTTCTTTAAGAGATAGTAAAGTAGAAGTTATTAGAAAAATTCACCTCAAAATAATAGAAAAATACTCGTCATCAGGAATAAATCTAAACTAGTATGTTAAACTCATTTATTAATGAATTTTAAATATATAAGTTAAATACTGGTCCATCCAGTCCCGACCGATAAAATATGATTTTGGAAAGGTCATGCTGGAATCCGGAATCCTTAAAAACTTTGGCTCGAGGAACGCGCCAGAATTCCATGTAACTGATACCGGCCCGGTCCAATTCATTTTATCAATTCATACTGGTTCATAAACACCCCTACTTTAGTCGGTATTTCATCACACATTTCCATTTTAGTATGTTTCTCTAAGATCATAACGCTTCCTTTTATGATAAAAAAAATTACATTTATTTATTGATGATACTCTTATGAAGATAGATTTGGGTTGCAGGCCAGTCCATTAAATATTACCTTTAGCCCAATAAGGTTTAGTCGTGGATGGACCAAGATGGACATTCAATACGTATTTAATAAGAATTGCGGTTACAGACAAGGAGGGTTAGGGTTTATTAGTATAAATATGAAGGTATGTAATTCATTTTGGATCATTCACAATTACTCCTGATTGCTATTTCTTTCGAGAGCTTGTCTCTCGAGCTCATTTTCATCAACCATTGAGAGCTTGTCCGTAAAGTTAGTTCGGCTGAAGCTGCCCCCAAACCTTTGATCAATGGGGTTGTAGCCTTCGATGACAGCCTTCGATGGTAGTCCTTCGATGGTCTGTTAGTTGACGAGAGCTTTGAAGGCAACCTTCCCCTGGGTAAAGCTAATGTGTGTCAAAGCCTCAACCGGGAGTACCTTCGATATTTAGGTAGTGGGACATATGCTACTCCGCTGGATTCGCCGAAGTCTCCCCTACCGTTGGTAGACAGATAAAAGCAGAGATTTGTAACTGCAAATCCTTAAGGTTGCCAAGGTTATCAGCTCCACAACATTTTGAGACTACTCCATCAAAGAACCGCCATCGAAGACCGTGACTTTGTCTCGAAGATGCCTTATGTATGAAGCCTTTTGAGCTTCCGTATGTCCGATACTGTCCCTCAAGTGGTCCTAGTCCGCCGAAGCCGACCCTCCATTTCGTTAAAATTGGGCACCTCAAAGCTAGGTCCTCAACAAGCCAAATCCATCGAAGTTAAGTTCCCCGAAGCCAAGGTCCTCGATCGCCCATCCCTCGATGATATCATTCGTCGCCCATCGAAGCCGTCATCCACCTTCGATGCCTACGGAGACCCTTGATGGATTCATCGACACTAGAAGCCATTTTCGAGCTCTTAAGCCTCAAGAAGCTTTTGCCTCGAGCCTCTAGCATTCTTGCCAACTAAACCAGGGAAGCCTTACCTCTCTTCCTATAATTTCATTTCACTATTATACATTATATGTCCATACGATACTTAGAGCTTTACATATAACTCCCTGGATGGTACTTATGCTTTGACTAGTGGCTATTTTTATGTCCTCTTTTTAAAACTCGGATGTGATAGATTTTGTAGTAGCTTGTTGACTGAAAATATGTTTTTGTTTTGAAAAGGCACCCCAGTTACATGGAAAATTTGAACGTCCGGCTTTTATGATCTGAAATCAGTAAGAGTTTTGATAATTGTTACCAAGCAGTGTTAATGTTCATGGGGTATTTGAATATATCGATGTTGTCTTTCGATTTTTGACCAAACAACTTTGATTGTAAATTATTTCATGTGAGAACTTTGTTTAATACCTGCCATTTTGATGCTAGAACATGATAATGGGTTTCTTATATATTGCCATGTTTTGTGTGAAGAATACGACACATTATTTAACTTAGAGTTCCAAGATTTTTCCTAAAAAAATATCATTCTCATCCCGTCAATAATTAAAACTTAGAAAATAACCTTATCTAGTCAAGATGTATGGTTTAGAAATTGTTGTTTAAGTAGAACCATGGCGGTTCCTGCTGTGGTTTCCCAACCTGCAGATAGTCGATGATAGTAAACTCATGGTGGTTCCGATTTCGTCGTTGATGGTGCAACGTTTGGGGTGTTCTCAGAAGGGCATCACTAACTATTCAAATGAATAGATGAATTTTTGACTACATTGAATTTTAGCATATTCAAAAATAAAAAAATAGAACCACGGTTTTGTATGAAAGTAGAACCAAGTTACGTTTGGGATTTGTTTACATGTGATTAAGGTAGCAAAAAAGAATTCAACTTTACTTTAATATCAGTCGATTGTCATCCAACGTTACATTATAGGACATCGATCATTTCATTTTATTTAGAAAAGGGGGAGATTTCCTGAATAATGTTTTCACAAATTGCAAGCTTAATTTTTTTACACTGTTATCTATTAAAAGTTTGACTACACTTATTGTTAAATTTGTCGTAACAAGTAGTTTCTAAATATCGACTTTTTATTTGCCGTTATTATACGTAATTTTTGATATTAATGGTCAAATATGTTTCTTAAACAACGTTATAATTAATGATTGGTGTGCAATTTAAGATGAGACGGAAGGAGTATAATATTTTTGAAGTTA
The DNA here is from genome assembly GCA_037428765.1 of Rubia yunnanensis. Classification (NCBI taxonomy): domain Eukaryota; kingdom Viridiplantae; phylum Streptophyta; class Magnoliopsida; order Gentianales; family Rubiaceae; genus Rubia; species Rubia yunnanensis. The sequence continues at coordinate 3,409,016 of CM075065.1, read as the reverse complement.
TATAATGTACATTTAATTTATATACTGTATTTTTAAATTTAAATATTATATTTCTACAATATTTTTTTGTATTTTATATTAAACACGTCTTATATATCTTTATTTTATAATATATAATATTTAAAATAAAATATTATTCTCCCTCCGTCCCAGATTAAATTAAAGCCTTATCATTGCACACCGTTCGAGAAACATGTTTGACCGTTAATATGTTTAGCTACATATAATAACGACAAACAAAAGTTACTTTCTAGAAACTATTTATTACGACGAATTCAACAATATCAGATACGATAATATTATGTCTCATATATCTATTCAAATACACAATTAAGCTTTAATAGAGAATAATATTATAAAGTAAGTGGGTAATTTAAGTTGGTACTCCATGAAATTACGAAAAGTCATCTTTTATTAAATTTAGACTTTATTTACAACATAGTGTAGAATCTAACGTTTTATTTACAAGAAAAATCTTTTAACTTAAAGCACATGCACGGATAGATTTCAGTGACTGCATTACAAAAATATACAAATTCCACATGATAGTAGTGTGGTCCATATATTGTCAGAATTTTACAATTAACACACTTTTAACTTAATGAATCAATTGACAATGTAGAAAATCAAAGTCTTTTTTATAAATTTATATACAGTTTAGAATGGCTTTTACATTCAATGTTGTAATTTTTTAAATAAAATTTAAATATTGTATTTTGAAAGTTAAAATAAGTAATAATATGTATTTAAATGTGAAAATATAAAAATATATAATATAAAAAATATTTTTAAAATTTCTGAATTCAATATGTAATTTAACTACTGCGGTGTATAACGTAAAAATAAGTGATTTGTCCATAAGTTTATAACTAGATCACCTGTTAGGAGACCCACTTTTGACAATATTGTTGGTGGGAAGAAAAGTACTCCACATTTTAGTTAAATATTTTATTATTATTTTTCTTCGATTATTGATAACTTTTTGTTACATATTCTAACAGAAATTTTTTCTTCAATATTTTTTATTCACATTTTGCATTGCAAGTAATCACGTTGGACCACTAATAACATTAACTAGGTGTCATAATGGAATGTATAATTTGGATATATATAAAGTATATGCTACGAAGAAATGAACGGTACCTTACATAATAAAATGACTACTTGTATATTATATAAAAATTACGCTCAAACGTAGCTCGACGAATGAAGCTGAAAAATGTGCCAACAACGCCTGAACAGAGGGATTCTTTTTTTTATAATGTTCTTTATTGGAGAAAGGAAGATATATTTCTCCAACTATCTCTCAATTTTCTCGGCATTCATATCTTCAAAACATTTTTTAAGAATTCTCAATGGTCGATCCGTAGATATTGAATGCTCTGCTAATAACTGAAGTCAGTGGCATAGGTACTGTTTAATCACATAAATAAAACATAATATAATACAATAGAAGAGTATCACATGTGTGGTATTTATTCCATTAGCATACATAGTAATTTATAATATTCCTCTCGCCCGTTACAGATAAAAGATTATGTTTTAAAACACAACTTTTTACTACGACAGACAGAAGAGGGATAACTTATAATATTCCATGGCATCCATATCTAGGATCTTGGTGGAGGTGGTTTTTTCCGTTTACGATAAGGTGGCGGAGGAGGTGTGGAGGATCCCCTTGTGCCATCGCCACTTTGAGATACACCCAAGTCTGTCAATATTTCCAGCTGAGATGGTGGCAAGACATTGGCGACAGGGAGGTCGCTGAGATCATTATCAGCGAGAGAGTGAGTGGTGAAAATCAACAATGCCCCTAATATGATAGTTGCAAAGCATGCACGAGATGGCATCATGGCTGGCTATGTTTTAGGTTTGATGAATATTTTATGTGTGTTTTTAAGGGTTTATATAGAGCCTTTTATAGAGCTTTCATGCCAAACTTTTCATTCACCACAACTTGTTTCCATGTGATGATGTATGCCCAAAACCAATTTAAGATAACTTGCGAAAGCATGGCATAATATCGAGTTTGATATGGTAGAATGAATAGGGCTGCACATTTATAAATATCACAATATGTTGTTATTCTATTCATTCTATTCTCATTATTGATACACAAACACTTATCTGCAAACTATAGCATTTGAGAGTTTTTCCGACGCACCGACATCCAACATTCATGTCTAGGGTTGTTCGTCAGTCCAAAATCGGGCCTGAACCTGAATCACAAAAAACCTTGGATAAAAAATTAAACCGGTTAGTGGGTACTTTGGACCAGGATCGGATCGGAGTAATTTTGATTTTGGACAAGTTCAAACCGGATTCTAATAAACATTGTTTTTTTACTTTCAAATTTCTGTGTCAGAAAAAATTGAATCACTTTTCGTTCTTTAAGAGATAGTAAAGTAGAAGTTATTAGAAAAATTCACCTCAAAATAACAGAAAAATACTCGTCATCAGGAATAAATCTAAACTAGTATATTAAACTAATTTATTAATGAATTTTAAATATATAAGTTAAATACTGGTCCATCCAGTCCCGACCGATAAAATATGATTTTGGAAAGGTCATGCTGGAATCCGGAATCCTTAAAAACTTTGGCTCGAGGAACGCGCCAGAATTCCATGTAACTGATACCGGCCCGGTCCAATTCATTTTATCAATTCATACTGGTTCATAAACACCCCTACTAAAGTCGGTGTTTCATCACACATTTCCATTTTAGTATGTTTTTCTAAGATCATAACGCTTCCTTTTATGATAAAAAAATTTACATTTATTTATTGATGATACTCTTATGAAGATAGATTTGGGCTGCAGGCCAGTCCATTAAATATTACCTTTAGCCCAATAAGGTTTAGTCGTGGATGGACCAAGATGGACATTCAATACGTATTTAATAAGAATTGCGGTTACAGACAAGGAGGGTTAGGGTTTATTAGTATAAACATGAAGGTATGTAATTCATTTTGGATCATTCACAATTACTCCTGATTGCTATTTCTTTCGAGAGCTTGTCTCTCGAGCTCATTTCATCAACCATTGAGAGCTTGTCCGTAAAGTTAGTTCCGCCGAAGCTGCCCCCAAACCTTTGATCAATGGGGTTGTAGACTTCAATGACAACCTTCGTTGGTAGTCCTTCGATGGCCTGTTAGTTGATGAGAGCTTTGAAGGCAACCTTCCCCTGGGTAAAGCTAATGTGTGTCAAAGCCTCAACTGGGAGTACCTTTGATATTTAGGTAGTGGGACATATGCTACTCCGCTGGCTTCGCCGAAGTCTCCCCTACCATTGGTAGACAGATAAAAGCAGAGATTTATAACTGCAAATCCTTAAGGTTTCCAAGGTTATCAGCACCACAACATTTTGAGACTACTCCATCAAAGAACCGCCATCAAAGACGGTGAATTTGTCTCGAAGATGCCTTATGTATGAAGCCTTTTGAGCTTCTGTATGTCCAATACTGTCCCTCAAGTAGTCCCAGTCCGCCGAATCCATCCCTCCATTTTGTTAAAATTGGGCACCTCGAAGCTAGGTCCTCAACAAGCCAAATCCATCGAAGTTAAGTTCCCCGAAGCCAAGGTCCTTGATCGCCCATCCCTCGATGATATCATTTGTCGACCATCGAAGCAGTTATCCACCTTCGATGCCTATGGAGACCCTTGATGGATTCATCGACACTAGAAGCCATTTTTGAGCTCTTACGCCTCAAGAAGCTTTTGCCTCGAGCTTCCAGCATTCTTGCCAACTAAACCAGGGAAGCCTTACCTCTCTTCCTATAATTTAATTTCACTATTATACATTATATGTCCATACGATACTTAGAGCTTTACATATAACTCCTTGGATGGTACTTATGCTTTGACTAGTGGCTATTTTCATGTCCTTTTTTTTAAACTTGGATGTGCTTTACAATGATAGATGTTGTAGTAGCCTGTTGACTGCAAATATGTTTTTGTTTTGAAAAGGCACCCCAGTTACATGGAAAAATTAATTGTCCTACTTTTATGTTCTCAAATTAGTAAGAGTTTTGTTAATTGTTACCAAGCAGTGTTAATGTTCGCGGGGTATTCGAATAATATCGATGTTGTCTTCCGATTTTTGACCAAACAACTTTGATTGTAAAATAGTTCATGTGAGAACTTTGTTTAATACCTGACATTTTGATGCTAGATTACGGTAATGGGTTTCTTATATATTTCCATGTTTTGTGTGAAGAATACGACACATTATTTAACTTAGAGTCCAAGTGATACAAATTACAAAAGCTAGCATTCTTGATTTCTTTTGGTACAACTCAAATAAAGCTTTTTAACTTGGTTGATCATCATCTTCCGAGCTCAACTTATTCTAATGTTTGAGTTCTTCCATGCACTGCTTCTAACTAGGATGAACATTAGATTCAATGTTGGAATTGGTCAAGTCCAAACTCCTTTCTCTAGGTGGGGGACAAAGGAGTGTGGGTAAATCGGTGCACAGAGCATGTCGTATGTGCACGACAACTTACTGGTTACCCTACAACCCTCACTAAAATTGAGGTTATGGTATTCTATTATCACTTTTTCCATGTTTTGCTTGTGAACGTGGGAATTCTAAATTTCGATTATATATGTCCATAGTTGGCAGATTCTAGTCAAGTGACTAATAAACTTATTTTAAATTATTTTATTTTATTAAAATTATTTTAAATCCTTTTTAAGATTTTAAAATAATTTTGGGGGCTGTAACTATGCACCAGTCACCAAGTATGATATCTCTTTCTCATTTCAATTACCAGTATGAAATGAGTTACATTGCTATTTGAGCAAAGCTATACTATAACGGTTTCCCAAATCCTCGCACACTTATAAGGTGCTTGTTCGAATCCTATTGGAGGAATGTTTAAAGAAAAAGGTTTGAGCTTGAGTATTCGATGTGATTCAACTTGCACTTTTCATATACGAGTATCTGTTACTAGAATTTTTAGCTTGATGCAATTTTTGCAAGTAGCTAGATAACTCACTGGTGTTTTATCGAACAGGATAATTGAAATTGGAGTCAGTGTTGCGTCATCTCGGGTGATCATGCAATTTCTTGTACTATGAACGGGGGGAAACCCTGGTGATCGAGGGGGGATTGATGCAACGTGTGTTATTTATTTGAGGAGCTGCTTTATTTAAACTTCTCTGTTACTCAGGATGGTTTTCGACATTGTTTTCTGATGGTGTGGTTTTCTTTATTTAAACCTCTCTGTTACTCATGATGGTTTTCGATATTGTTTTCTGATGGTGTGATATTCTTTATTTAAGCCTCTCTATTACTCAAGATGGTTTTCGATATTGTTTTTCTGATGGTGTGGTATTCTTTATTTAAGCCTCTCTATTACTCAGTGGGCTGATGTTCTTCGACTGAGAGGGGGTAGGACACTCGAGGAGCATCACCATTATAGATTGAAGGGCATCCCTCTCGATACCAGATTATTGATATTGTTGTTGCTCTTATGACCTTGAGGGGGTTATCGACATGATGTTCGAGTGGTTTGCTCTAAAGCGGCATTCTAGTTGATGATCAAACATGTTGCTTTAAAGTGGTGCTCTAGATGATATTTCCAGCAACGACTGATGTTCGAGTGGTTTGCTCTAAAGAAGCACTCTAGTTGATGATCGAGCGGGTTGCTTTAAAACGGCACTCTAGATGATATTTCCAGCCACGACTGATGTTTGAGTGGTTTGCTCTAAAGCGGCACTCTAGTTGATGATCGAGTGGGTTGCTTTAAAGCAATGCTCTAGATGATATTTGAAGCCACGACTGATGTTCGAGTGGTTTGCTCTAAAGCAGCACTCCAGTTGATAATCGAGCAGGTTGCTTTAAAGCGGCATTCTAGATGATATTTCCAGCCATGGCTGATGTACGAGTGGTTTGCTCTAAAGCGGCACTCTAGTTGGGGTACGAGTGGTTTGCTATAAAACGACACTCTAGATGATGTTCGAGTGGGCTACTTTAAAGCAGCAGTCTAGCTGATGTTCAATCAGGTTTACTCTTAAGCGGCACTCTAGATGGTAATTCCAGTTAAGGGTGGTGATCAAGTGGTATGCTGATAAGCGGCACTCTCAATGATACAAGTACTCTCTCTGTGATGAAAATGAGTATGCTGATAAGCTACTCTCTTTGTGATGATTCGAGTATGCTGATAGGCTACACATATTAAAGTAAGTGTACCCAAGAAAATCACTGTCAAAAGTTGGAGGACAGCCTAATCGACTCAACATTTATTATTAAGGAATCACACTCTCAACATTACATCCAACTATGAGATTTATGATTATAACATGTATGCTCGGTGCTACATTTTTACCAGTGACTTGTTCAGCTTCGTATACCTAGAGCAACATTGTCCCAATCCACATCGATTCTAAGACTCTGTAGACTTGATCGAGTAAAATTACTTCAAGTATGCCTCGGTAAATATATAAATATTACAATATATAGCATGATAGCTGTCATGATACACTCTCTTAAAGGCTCAACGAGGGACTCAATGATGGAGCTTTATCGAGAAAACTATCACTGAAGTAGGAATAATTATTTGCAAGATCTCCAAGCATTGTACCATGGGCTTCAATAGTCCCTCGCTGGACGTTAATTTCTTCCTTGGCATACCTATTTTGCTCTACTATATTGCTATCGCTAGTTTGAAATCTCCTTGCCTCGTATTGTTGGGAGACTATTACTACACCAGGATTCTAAATCTTCGCTGGCGTTAGTTAAGTCCCTCTCAACCCTCATGAACTCGAGGGATGGTCATAGTCGAATGATAACGAGATTCCTCTAATGCTTCCTTCAGATTCATACACTAAAAAGGCAACGAAAATAAATTCCTTAGTCTTGGCCAAAGAGAATCAAGTGCTGAAACTCTTTAGTCTGGGTCATCTTGTTGGTACAAACTTTGAGTAAAGAATGCTGGCAATAGTGTTATATGCTTGCTCTAAGCCTCGCTTATGAATCTCAGAATTTTTACCCAACTGATCATCGATGCCGGGGGCTCGATATTAAAATTCCCCCTTTTAAAGAAAATAAGCAGCTCCAAAGTACAAGATTTCGAGAGACCATTCGAGCGAGGGAGGAAAACTCAACATATTCAAGGATATGATGTTAAGAGAACTAAGACATTCCTACGTTGTTAACGTATTCGATTAAGTTGATTCGAATACTTGAACATAATTATCATATACTCTTATGAAGATAGAATTGGGCCGCCGACCAGTCCATTAAATATTACCTTTAGCCCAATAAGGTTTAGTCATGAATGAACCAAGATAGACATTCAATACGTATTCAATAAGAATTGCGGTTACAGACAAGGAGGGTTAGGGTTTATTAGTATAAATATGAAGGTATGTCATTCATTTTGGGTCATTCACAATTACTCCTGATTGCTATTTCAATTACTGACTTTATCATCGGAGAGTTTCCCCCCGGAGTCTCTCTGGGGCTTTGTCTTGCAGGTCATGAATCAAGAATTCGGTGGTGCAGTTTCTTCAGAGCTCCAAGACGCATAATTTATTATTAATTTTTCACACTCTTCAAACATTTAATAATAAAATATTAGTATTAGAATAATTGCTGGATGAAACAAATTACTGGTATTTGCACAGGATGAACGGTTTAAAAATTCCTCTATGAAAGTAGAACCACGGTTTTATGAGAAAGTAGAACCAAGGTGCGTTTGGGATTTGTTTACATGTCAAAGTAGCAAAACTGAATACAACTTTATATTCATAACAGTTCATTGTCATCCAAATCCAACGCTACATTATAAGACTTCGTTTATTTCAATTTATTTATATTTTGAACAATGTTTACAAAAAATTATTTTTAGATGATTATTATATTTTTAGTTCTAAAATTATACATATATTTTTAAATTATACAATATACCTTTTATTCAAATATTATATCTTTTACACTTTAAAATTAGAAATTGCATATAATCGTTAGACTGTCTAATTGTTAGATGAGTTCATTCTATAATTAACATAACTAATAGAATCATTTGATATTTATTTTCATTTATTGCACTGAGATTTCCATAATTTTAAAGATGTTTCAAAATATATCTTAAAATATAAATAATTATTATCCGACTTTAAAAATTATAGAATCAATATTTTTAATGATTGATCTAATCATTATGCGATATTTTTTTAAGATACCTTCTCATTATATTATATATTTATAAAATTTTGTATTCAAATAAACATAGTTTTAATTTAATGAATAATTAAAGTGCAATTGACATAAATAGTAAAAAAAAGTATACGCACATACAAATCAAATCTAACAAAGAGATTCTCAAGAAAAGGCAAAAGGAATAATAAACAAATAATAGACACCGAAGACCGGTTTACACGCCGAGCAAACTATAGTGGAGCAAAAGGTAAAATTCCTCGTCCGCATAGCCCCGTCACCTACGGGTTGATGCAGAGGTAAATTACGGCGTTCAAGGGTCTAAGTAACCCTCCTACAGGCAAACATTCCGATACTACAACTGTTAGGTTTTGAACCCATGATCATGGAACATTTAACCAGGCACTTGAAAGTGGAGTAGTAGTAGTTACGTTTCAGTAGTAACTCCATATTTTTAGGTTATTTTTTTTATATTACGCTTATTGTCAATAATTTTATCATCATATTTTCAAAACTTACAAAAAAAGTCAATATATGGAAAATATATATAGTAGGGAATTTAACCATGTCTCACATAATGTATTGTTATTTATATAGTTGAAATGTATAATCACATGTAATTTAAGAAAATTGAATGAAGAGTTTGTCTCCTTAAGACCGTTTATAGCAGATGTCCCTGTTTGGCAATCAGCGATTGGGGGTTGGCTGTTGGAGGTTTTGTTTAGCTGGTTTGACCAGCTATTTGTGCTAGTGGTTTGTGTTGCCTGTTTGACCCTTACCTCTTTACAAAAGTGATGGGCAAATGTAACTGTTAGCTGTTAGCGATTTTATGCTAAATGACGTTTAAAGACATGATGACCATTCATTATCTATAAACTCATTTTACATATTTTATTATTATTATTTATTGATATTAATATAATTTATTTTTAATTTTTTAACATATTCACAAATATTAGAAAAAATATATTTATAAATTAATTTCAAATATTTTTTTACTATTATTCATTATGAGTATTAATATAAGAGAATAAATATAAACTATATTAGTTGACTTATTTTTATTAGATATAAAAAAAATTATATTTAAAGCTTTAAAAATTACAATATCATATGAATGTAAAGAAATATATGAAATCAATAATCTAGTATTTTTATGGAATACTTACTTGGTTTCAACCATAATCTATTCTGCCTACGCATGTAATAGTGGTATGGTGGTGATACGTAACACGACCTACATCTGTCTTAAAGGTAAACCACAATGGAGGGTTTTATGGATGGAATATACGATGGAATAATGTTAGAATAAAAAAGTACAAGGTTAAAAAAGTAATTGTTAAAAGTAAAAGTCAATCCAAATGAAAATGCTATAATTACTAGCATTTCGTATTTGGCGGAAACACTACGTAGAAAAGCCAACCAACCAAACACTTCTTTTTCCTATTCTCTGGCGGTTTGACCGAGCAAAAATGCCAACCGTCAAAAGCCAATCAAAACGTCAGTGAAAAAGCTAATACCAAACAGAGCCAAGATCAAGGGTTTTATAGAAATTGAGGAAAAATACAATAGTAGCAGGTTACATTTAGGGGTCATAACATTATTATTATTATTGGGATCACATTTAAAATAAGGTTCGAAGTTTAGGGACTGAATTGCAAACGCGCTCATGGTTCAACGGTGGAACCCTACCTTCTCCAATTGCATGCGATGACTTTTACGACGAATGGAGAATGCAACGATTGATGCTCATGTTAAAGATGAAGGGTAACACCCGATTCTTTCTTTCTGGAGATCGGCGTTCGATCAAAATCAAGTTATGATTCGGGCATCAGAGATTGTGCAATCAAAATCAGGTATTTCTTCCCGAAGTGGTCAATTTTTTATACGGGCCTCTGAAGCCGTGTTGATTGGAAACTGATGGAGTCGTTCTATTTTGTAGCAATTCCGGTTGGGTCAAAATTGGATTTTAGATATGCGTCTATGCTGATTGGAAGTCACCGACGTCTGGTCATATTCTTCCGCACTGGGTCGAACAATGGGTTTGAATCCAAGTTTGAACAACTTTATTTTGGGGTTAAATTCGGGTCCGAACAATAGGTCAAACACTAGTGAGAGGAGGGCCATTAAAGGCAGTTCTATGGAACCCGAGAAGGCACTTTAAAACTGCCTTCTCTGGCTCCGCCTTTGATCGAAGGTGGTTCAAATAACCGCCGTCCGTTAATATGATCCAAAATAGGTTCTAAACTCGGAACCTATTTTTGGTCTTCCAAAAAAATAGCTGCCAGAAACCACCAAGGAACCCAGATCTGAAACAATATTGCACGATAACATAAAAAACAACAGCAACACCAAAACAATCAAAGATATCGGCAAAAATACAGCAAAGGCAACCCTAGCGGCGGCAGCAGAGTCAAGGCACTAACGGTGGTGGGCTTTGATGGAGAGTCAAGACAACGATAGCTAGAGCGATGGAGGAACTCTAGTGGCGAGAGCGGCAGAGGAATCCTAGTGACAAAAGCAACCTTAGCGGCAGAGGAACATTCCTCGGCGTCGATCTCTAGCAATGGCAAGCGGCGGAGGAGGGAGCGGCAGAGGGCTTGGCTGGAGTGGCGAAGGACTTGGCTGGAGCAAGAAGGAAAGGTCGATCAATGGGATAGAGTTGGTGAAATCAGATTTAGTTGCATATAATCTCGCACGAATGAAAACCTGAACTCGGAACCCCTTCCAGACCTCAATTAAAGGCGGTTTCAAATTTTTTACCGCCTTCTATCACCGCCTTTAATGAGCTGCTCTCTACTAGTGAAAGTTGATTATATTTAACCGGACCATTTGGATATTATTTTAGGTTCCACCTCCGCCTCCTCCCGCTGCCTCCGTCACCCACCAACTGGTTCGCCTTTTCATGGCTTTTGGACCAACTCCCAAAGCTCTGCCCCGTAAAATGCATCACAGATCTTATCGTCCTCAAACACCGCTTCGAATCACCTGACCCAAACTCGCACAACCCAACATCGAGTCGCAGAATCTGGAGGCGTACTTTTCACAGAAGTCAAAGGAGGGTGAAGATGGAGTACGATGAGTTTGAGAAGTTTCAGAAGATTGGGGCAGAAATTAGAAGTTTAAGAAGAGAAGGTCTGAAGAAGAAGAAGCAATTAGGTAAGAACTTTTGGGGTCAAAATATTAAATTAATTTGTTTTTTTTATTTTTTTAGAGGGGTAAAATTGACTTCTCACCCAATTCCGATCTAAATCTGTCGGAGAAGGTTATATTTGCACATAGCCTAAATATCCTGGGTTATATTTACACTTTCAATTATTGTAAGGTTATATCTGCACTTTCGTCAATTATGTAGGGTTAGATATGCACTTAGCTCTTTTAATTATATGTCTACATGTAGTAATGATATTAGTATACTAATATTTACCTCATCTTCAAATGTAAAGAAATTTTATTACACATTAACGTGTAGTAAATGATATAAGAAGTGTAATCAATTTTACTACACTTGAGAATGTATTTAAATTCACTACGTTTTTCTTATGTGTAACTAAAATTGTGTACCTAATGAACTTTTTATGTAGTGACAACTTAACATTGATCAGTTGATTGTCATCCATCGTTACATTATAAGACACCAATCATTTTGATATATTGAAGAGGAAAGAGGTCTCCTGAATAATGTTTTCTTAAAGACATGGAATAATTATTAGACTTTTTATACTTTTAAATAAAGTATTTTTTTAAATGATGCAATGAATATTTAATTTATATACTACCTCCATTTTATTGAATGTGACACACTATGTTTAGGTGATTGAATTTAGCTGAACAAAATGAGTGGATGAAATTGATTTTAGAAAGAAAATATAGAATGAGTGGATGTAAATGAAGGAATTTTACCAAAAAAGGAAAGTGTGCCAAATTCACAAAAATAACCAAAAAAGGAAAGTGTGCAACATCCAATGAAACAGAGGGAATACTATAATTTTTAATTTAAATATTAGTGATATTTTTTTAATAATATTTCTTGTATTTTCAAATTGAACACGCCTTATATATGCATGGGCGAATTGAGAGGGGAGCCAGATGGTGCTCCAACACCACCTCAATCCCAACATACGAAAAGGTAGGTCCAAATATTTTCTTGATAGGGATTAACTAATGTTATAGGACCATATTAGTAGTTTCCACTGTGGTTTTCCAACCTGCAGATAGTCGATGAAGGTGAGATTGTGATGGTTTTAACTTCAGTGGTGGTAATTCGTTAGTGGTGCAGCATTTGAGCGTTCTAAGGAGGGCGTCCCTAACAAATTGATGGAGTTCCAGGCTTCACTAAAGTTCAATAGAATTAATGGTGGTGTATTCTAGTCACCGTAGGATGTTTATATGTAATCTTTAAAAAAACACTGGACACCGGTTCACACGCCGAGCAAACTATATTTGCTAGTTGGAAGTGAAGTGGAAGTAGTTACGTTTTCTTTTAGGTTAGTTTTTTTTAGATTACGTTTGATTATCAATAATTTTATCAATCTATTTTTATGAGTCCGCCTCTTGAAACGGTTCTTTCATAAGCCATGGAAACCTAAGTTTCTGGCAGTAAGCAAATGAAACAGATAGGAAGTTTTACAGATCCAAACAATAAACAATAACTTACAGATCCAAACAATAAACTATAAACATTACCGATCTAAGCAAGAAAATGAAACATTGTTACAGAACCAGACAATAAACATTATAGATCTAAAAAATGCACAAACCTACGAGTCGAGGAAACGCGTCAGACCGGTGGCGGAGGAGACACGTCAAACCGGTGGCGGAGGAGACGCGTCAGACTGGGGGGCGGAGGAGGGCAACGTCAGAGCGCCGGAGGAGATCAATGCCGGTGGCGGAGGGAGGGAGAGTGTCGCGACCAAGAGGAGGATGCTGCTGGGTGGGGAAGTGACGCGGAGAGGCGGGAGAGCTGGAGAGCGGGTTGGTGAGGGAGAGGGAGGGGGAGCAGCAGCGCTGGATGGGGGAGGGAGAGGAAGTGGCGACACTGGGTGGAAAAGGGAGAAGAAGGGTTTATTTTATGTGGAAAAATCTAAGGGAGAGGAAAATGAGGCAGATTCATGCCTTAGAAAAAAAAATGAAGTGATGAAAGGAAACCCTATGTACCCTTTTACACTTGCCCAACAAAGGCACGCAATTAAATGTGGTTTTCCAATAGAACCACTTTTAAATGATGTCAATTAAAGATGGTGCATGAAGAACCGTCTTTAATCCATTTAAAGTGACATTAAAAATTTTAGGGTGATTTGGGAGGGATTTTCAAATTCGGAACCTCCCTCGAGTCTCAATCAAAGGTGGTTCCTGAAGAACCGATTTTGAATGCTGGCTTTAAACAAAGCATTTCCACTAGTGGGCCAGATTCTTTCTTTCTGGAGATTTGACGTTCGGTCAAAATCAAGTTATAATTCGGGCATCAGAGATTTGGGCAACCAAAACCAAGTCTTTCTTCCCAAAGTTGTCAATTTCTTAGGGCATTATTATATCTCGCCCTGTATTTTACTATTCTCGCCCTAATACGTATAAATACACGTATTTTGAATTAAAATAAAATAATTTTTAATTTTAAGAAAACAGAAAAAAGAAATAAAAAATATTAAAAACCCTAAAATTACTATAAATAACCCTCTCCCCCTCCCTCTCTCCTTCCCTCTCCCATTCCTTCCCTCTCCCACTTCCCTCTCCCACTTCCCTCTCCCCCTTCCCTTCCATTTCCGCCTCCAGCCCGCCGCCCGCCGCCGACCGCCGACGCCGGAATCTCGCCGGAATTTTGCCGGAATCCCGCCGGAATTTCGCCGGAAAATGTAAGTTTTTGAGAAATTTTTTTTTTCTTTTCGTGGGAATCGTTGCCCGATCTATTCGAATTTTGTTGAACTTGTTGGAATTGTTAGAATTTTGTTGAGCTTGTCGGAATTAATGACATAATTGGACATGATGACATAATTGGAAGCTTATTGTGTTTTTTAGTAATTATTTAGTTTAAATTTGGCCATAATATTTTAGAAATTGTATTTTTTAGAAGTTGGATTTTTTAGAAATTATGTAGTTATGTGACATAATAGAAATTACTTAGGAATTATTTGTTTAGAATTTGTGATGTTCTAAATTATTTAGGTATGTGACATAGTTGGAATTAAAACGAAGAAATTGTGTTCTGTGTAAATTACTTAGTTTAAATTTGGACATAATATTTTAGGAATTGTTTTTTTTAGAAATTGGGTTATTTAGAAATTATTTAGTTATGTGACCTAATAGAATTTATTTAGAAATTGTATTTTTTAGATATTGGGTTATTTAGAAATTATTTAGTTATGTGACATAATCGGAATTAAAACGAAGAAATTGTGTTTTGTAGAAATTACTTAGTTTAAATTCGGACATAATATTTCAGAAATTGTATTTTTTAGATATTGGGTTATTTAGAAATTATTTAGTTATGTGACATAATCGGAATTAAAACGAAGAAATTGTGTTTTGTAGAAATTACTTAGTTTAAATTCGGACATAATATTTCAGAAATTGTATTTTTTAGATATTGGGTTATTTAGAAATTATTTAGTTATGTGACGTAATTGGAATTGAAACGAAGAAATTGTGTTTTGTAGAAATTACTTAGTTTCAATGTGGACATAATGGTTTAGAAATTGTATTTTGTAGAAATTGGCCAATTTAGAAATTATTTAGGTATGTGGCGTAATTGGAATTAAAACGAAGAAATTGTGTTTCGTAGAAATTACTTAGTTTAAATTTGGACATATTGTTTTAGAAATTGTATTTTTTAGAAATTGGGTAATTTAGTAATTATTTAGTTATGTGACGTAATAGAAATTATTCAGAAATTATTGATTAGGAATTGTGTTTTTTGGAAATTATTTAGTTATGTGACATAATAGAATATAGTTCTATGTAAACAAACTTTAGTAATCCGATGTAAACAATTGTGTAGTAAACTGTTACGATATGTTTTAACTATTGTTTCCTTGAATGTTAATAATAGTGGTAAGAAAATAAGATTATTTAGTTATGTAATCTCCAATTTGTAACTAGAAAAAATGTTCCAGTTCGTTGATGCACTGTTCGGAAAATCAGTTCCCACGTTGTTGAAATGTATGTTAATTTATCTTATCATATCAGTTTGATTCACTTGTTGTTATACTAATTACATATCTTGTGTCGTAGATGAGCACTGGTGGTCAACCTGACGGTCATGGTCGTTCCATACGACGAAGATGTGTTAGTGCCTCGGCGAGACAGGCTAGAGGCCGCGTGGTCGAGGATGAACCGTCGCCTCGCCCGCGGGAGTTTGATGTAGGAGCGGAGCAGCCTTCTCCACCGAGCGTTCGTGCATTCGATCCCATGCCGACATGGGACGGTCCGGAGATTAACATCCTCGCGCCCGGTGGTATTCGTCATGAAAGTGATTGGCAGATGAATTATGACCTGCCCGCAGATGTCCCCCCGGTGGGCCAACCTGGTTCGAGTGTTCCATTGGATGCCGGGATCGTTATGCTGAAGCTGGAGCCAGGCACACCGTGAGGAACAGAGCTGGTCAATTCGCACAGTCTTCTGGTGGATCGTGCAATGCCGGTGAGCCTAGCACCGGAATGGCACGGAGGAATAGGAGGAAGCGACCCGCCGCCGATGAGACGTGGCTAGTGCGGGGACCAGTGGCTGGTGGCCCGCAGGATGACCTTCATACCAAGCTTCGGAGGACATGTCGCGCTTGACGTTTGGAATGGTATAGAGCGAGGTGTGTTGAGATGCCATGCTCGGTCGCCGCTATGCAAGCAGCTAGTCGACACGCTCCCCGAACTGAGCGATGTTGCACAGGCCCGGATACATGCGACCGGGTTGGGCCACCTGCCTGCGATTATGTTCCAGTTCCTTGACATGGCACTGATATCCACTTTTGTCGAGAGGTGGCAGCCGGACACGAACACGTTTCACATGCCGTTTGGGGAGATGACCATCTTGATGCATGACGTTGAGATGATTCTTGGCATTCCCATCGATGGTGGCGCTGTTGCGAGTACCATTTCGGCGGAGACTATTGAGGAAGCGTGCGCCGAACTGTTTGGGAAAGACGTGGAGTCCTTTCTCGCGGAAGACTGGAACGGGGGTAACATAGATGCCCAATCTTTGATGGCGAGGTGTGTAGCGGCGGGGCAGAGCCAGAACTTCCAATTCATGTGCTACATGCTGACCCTGTTTTCATCCACGCTTTTTGTGGATAAAACTGGGAATAAGGTTAGAGCCAACCTTCTACCCCTGCTTGATTCGCAGTTGTCGTGGGGCTCGGCGACGTTGGCCAGTTTGTATCTGCAGTTGGGAATTGCGTCCCGGTCCAAGGCGCGCGGCCTATGCGGATGTTGCACGCTGCTCCAAGCATGGATATACGAGTACTTTGCGATGTTTTGGCCGGGACCGAGTATGTTGCCAGCTCTTCCGGGTCGCGCCAGTCGGTGGCACACAGGGGTTAGATCGGGGAGGGGTACGGGGAGGCTCGGTGCCATCAGGCGACAGTTGGATGCCTTACAGCCCGACCAGGTATGAATTCCATGCTTTTACTCTTATTCTGACAGTAGTAGATAGATCGGATTCCATAGAAACGTAACATGTCTGTGAAACTTTTTGCAGGTGGATTGGTTGCCATATGGAGTGGACGTGGTTAGGGCTGCGGGGGGGAGGACTCACTACCGCGGCGTGATCCGATACCTCGACGCAATGGAGGCGTACATGCCAGATCGCGTTGTGCGGCAGTTCGGTCTCCTACAGGGTATACCGCGGGGTCTTGCTATTGCGCCGGAGCCTTGTTCCCGCCCGGCTGATCCAGCCGGCTATTCAGTGACCTACCCAGGGAGGCTGCAGTTGACCCTATGGGAGATGGCACACACTTGGCACAACGAACGGCTTGCGGCGTTCCCGGTAGCCACGCCCCAATCAGAGTGTACCATGGATTACGAGGACTGGTACGAGACTCATTCGCACCCAGTGATCGCAAATCCTGAACATGCTGCCGCGAGTGGCCCGGACAGGACACATCATCAGGTATCGGTAAGTTTTCACTAACTGTTTGCTTCGAGTAATTATATTACATTTTACTGTCTCGTTATTGTAAACTCCGTTTCCTGTGTAACAGATGCTGAGTGACGTGATGAGCGCACTGGATCCGTTTGGCTCGGCGACCGTTGATGGACTCGGCGACCCCAGCGTGAGGGAGTTGATGACGACTCTGCTCGGTCTTCGCGATGAGTATCGGAGGCTCGGTTATGGACCCATTCCTTAGTCGAATGTTTGTTTATGTGTGAGCTCACAGTTGTGCCATATTCTGCTCATTTATGTAATCAGCTATGTTTTTGCATATCACATTTATGCGTCATTCATTTTTGCATCGACAACGCTCTCAAAATTAATTACGCGACGCGTAGGCAATAACTGTAACGGTTGCGTACATGCCGAGTTAATAACAACAGTTAATTACTCTGGGAGTATGCTCTTCTCCAAGCGCTTAGCCTCCTACGAAAGGGTAACTCCCAACCTACGACATCAGGCTTCCTTAGCGTGGTCCACAGATTAACCACGGGGGGCATGGGACAGTTTTCCTTCATGTTTACCCGGACGAAATGGCTTGCACTGCGAACGTATACAATGTGCAGCTCCCTACTTGTTCCAGCCTCGCCCCCACCCGCCCTCAGTGGAAGGACTGTACAGCAATGGTTCGCCGACCCGTTCTCTAAAATGTAATATAAAACCACGACCGTGTTGTAGTAGGTGGCGACGGGAAACATGTCCGCAATGACCGTGAACCAATGCTCTGGACCACATGGACCGCTGGTGTGGTGTATACGGGCTCTGGCGAGTTCAACGTCATTTTGCGAACCGTAAATGGGAACGTAGTCAGGCCAATGAGTTGATATCTCGTTAAATACTGCCCGACGCGCTGTGGACCATTCACCTTCACCGTCTACGTGGAACGCATCAGCAACGCATCTGAAGCCACAGTTACCATCACTCACGACATCGTTCCAGCCTTCGATGTAACGCCTGACAATGTGGGGGACACTTTCGAGGAACGGGAATGTCGCTGCAGGACAACACATTAACATAAATATCTTGTGCAGGCGGCGATATACATTTAGATAAACAATAAGATAAACATGTTGTACTTACCGTGGCGGCGACCGCTCCCTGAAGCACGCCCCGGGGACCTTGAACTACTCCCGTATCGCCTGTTCACGTGCTCGTGGTAGCTCGGTGAACGTCGGGTTGATCTTGATCGGGGGACCTGCTCGCTTGGTCTCCCACGTGCACTGGTACAGATGTCCGGCTCGCCGATGCCGCTCTCCTCCGGATGCAACTGCGCATCTACGTAGGATGCAACTCGTCGTCGGACCGAAGGGTCGCTGCGTGCCAACTCCTCCAACAGAGTGTCGAACCGCGACTGATCCTGTTCGGCCCTCGAGCTGTTCTCCGTGCTCTGCGAGTGATCACCCAATGCCAGGCTCTTAAACAGCGGATGAATGTCGTCCAAGTACAAGGGGATTCCTTCAGCAACTGCCGCGGCCATGACGCATGCACACGGTATTCCGTATGTCGAGCGCAGCACACAGCCGCAGTAAGCATATACCTGTGCTCCCAGTGCATCAATCCTGCGGTACTCGACCCTCAATTTATCCAGGCAGAATTTGGACACATTGTTGATCAAGTTGCTGAAAACGGCCATACGGTGCAATCTTCCGATACGCGTTCTTGACTTCTCGAGGCCGGTCTTGATCATAGTAATCTGCTGGGCTATCTGCAGGTCGACACGCCTCCATACCGTGTCCAGTGAACCAGTCGACGTGTGTAACCACCCTTTCAGTGACGAGTGTGCACTCTCGACCCTGCACGTAGTTGTGTTCCCGAAATGCAGAAATCTGTTCGTCCATGCCCTCACAAATTTCTCCTTATGGGGTGTGAGCCACGTCGTCTCAGCGTAGCTAATAACAGCCACGCTCCAAGCCCATGCAGCCCTCATATCAACCACGGCGGTTTCGTACTCTGTAACGGTGGACGCATTGCAAATCCGGAACCATGCACCGTTCTTGAACCCTGGCCCGTTCCTCTTACTCCCCGTCAGCACGGTGACACGTGCCTCCACATCCTTGTTGATATGCCAGGTGCAGAGCAGATGTTTCGATTCTGGAAACACAGTCCGAAGTGGCCTAATCAGTCCCATCTCCCGATCGGTGACCACAACCTCAGGGAACGGTCCATCCACAAGCAAGTTCTTCAGAGCGTTCAGCACCCACTCATAGGTGTCTGCCGTTTCGTCAACAACAATTGCGTAGGCGATCAAGAAGTTTGTGTTGCAAGGGGACATCCCAACCATCTCAATGAATGGCATGCCGTACCGATTGGTCTTGTATGTTGAGTCGATGGCCACAACCCACGGAAACGTGCGAAATGCCACAACAGCATCGGGATTGGCCATGAATAAATGAGTCAGAGTGCCATCACCTGCTGAGCGGTGACTAACTACATACCCTTTCGCGGTGGCCAGATGCAAACAATTCTCCGCCGTGTTGCGCCCGCCTCGCCTTTCCGTTACATATGCCGATCTCTCATTGTACACCTGCCTAATGTTCTGATGCAGGTCCGGAAACGAATTACTGAGGCTGGCATTGATATGCCTTGGAGCTGTTTCTGAATCTGTCAAATCTCTGATCATCTGCTTCGCGTTCGCATGGAGCTTGGAGCTCTGTCTGTGACCCTCGGGGTACACTGAGAAAGAGTGGTTGTGCGTCCCTCGTCTAGGATCCTTACACGGCACTACATTCCAACCATTCCCCGTGATTCCCTGTTTCAAGACAATCGCGAATGGGCATTCACAACTTCTGGTCGAGCTGCTACTCCGTCGGACTACATCAGATTCGCTCGTATCTACGGCCTTATCCTTCCAGCCCCGATTGCAAATGCAATATAACCTCAGCGGACCATTCCTGTTCTGTTTGTAGGACCCCGTCACAAGTTCAAATCCCACCTGCAGAGCAATCCGCTGCAGGTACGAATAAGCCTCGTCAACATCTGGGAACACAGCTGAGGTGGCAAATGGAGAGTATCCATTCCGCCCTGCAGCAGCTTCACATGACTGACTGTCATCCTGAAACAGCAATAAACATCAGGTAATTAGTAGGACAACAAAATCAACGCTACAGTAATTAATCGGACATAAATTATTGTACACAAATTCAAAACAGCATTACGTAGTTAAATTAACATAGTATTTTCCATCCAATCAGAATTACAACGGAACAACCAAAATTAACGTTACAATAATTAATAGGGCATAAATTATTGTAGATAAATTCAAAACAGCATTACGCAGCTAAATTAACAACAAAATTAACGTTACTGCAACTAGTAGGAGATAAATTCATAGGAGATAAATGCGCAATAATTTCTACATAACAGTTAACAAATTAAAACACAAAGAGTAGCACAAATTTCTACGGCAATAATTAACAATTTTAACAGAATAACAAAAGCAACGCTACAATAATTAATAGGACATAAATTACTGTACATAAATTCAAAACTGCATTACGTAGCTCAATTAAGAACAAAATTAACGGTACTGCAATTAATGAGAGATAAACTCGTAGGAGATAAATGTGCAATAATTTCTACGTAACAGTTAACAAATTAAAACACAAAGACGGGCATAAATTTCTACAGCAATGCTTAAGAATTTTAACGGAACAACAAAATTAACATTACAATAATTAATAGGCCATGAATTACTGTAGATAAATTCAAAACAGCATTATGTAGCTAAATTAACAACAAAATTAACGTTACTGCAACTGATAGGAGCTAAATTCAAAGGAGATAAATGTGCAATAATTTCTACGTAACTGTTAACAAATTAAAACACAAAGACGAGCACAAATTTCTACAGCAAAAATTATTAAATTTAACAACTACTTACGGACAGAAAACTAATTAGTAAAATTACCTCCGAAGACATGGAATTTGTAACACCCTTTTTGGAGTTTTTTTTCACCAAACTAGGACTGCAAAACAATTCAAGTGCCATTGGAAGAATGGAATCCGAGCACATTTATAGAAGTCAGATTTTTGAAAAAAAAAAAAAAAAAAAACAGCCTGGCACGGCTCGCGCCCAAGCCACGGCGAGCCGAGCCGCGTCCGGCTCGCACCCACGGCCTGGCGAGCGGACCGCGTCCGGCTCACGGCGAAGGAACGGCGAGCGGTGGCTCGCGCGCTGGCGAAGGCGAGCGGCGCCGGTCCGGCTCGCGCCCGGACCGTGGCGAGCGGTCCGCCGGCGGCACGCGGCCTGTCCGTGGCGAGCCGACCGGCGGCGGCTCGCCGTCCCGCGGTGGCGACCGGACCGCCGGCGGCACGCGGCCATGCCGCGGCGACCGGACCGCCGGTGACTCTCCGCCACGGCTCGCGCCCAAGCCGTGGCGAGCCGACCGGTGGCGCCTCGCGCCCAGGCGGTGGCGAACCGGGTCCGGCGCCGGCGCCCGGTGGTCCGGCGGCGGCGAAATTTTTTTTTTTTTCCCCCAGATTTTAGTTTTTTTAAAAATTAAATTTTTAAAACTATAATATAATTTAATTTAGTTATTCAAATTAAATTAAAAATATATACTGTATACGTATTAGGGCGAGGATAGTAAAATACAGGGCGAGATATAGTGATCCACATTTCTTATTCGGGCCTTTGAGATCGTGTTGATTGGAAACTGATGGAGTCGTTCTATTTAATAGCAATTTTGGTCGGGTCGAAATGGAATTTTGGACAAAAAATCTAAGCTGATTGGAAGTCGCCGATGTCTGGTCATATTCTTCCGCACCGGGTCGAACATTGGTTTTGAATCCGGGTTTGAACTGTTTGATTTTAGGGTTAAATCCGGGTTCGAACGATAGGTTAAAGTTGATTGTATTGAGCCTGACCATTTGGGTCTTATTTTGTGTTGGACTTGATCCCTTAAACTCACATCTAAAAAATAATCGATCATATAAAAATAGACAAATTTAATATATATATATATATATATATTTATTTATTTATTTATTTATTTCCTCTGGCCCATTCTAAATTGCTTATTTACTTTTTCGCAGTCTTCAATGGGCACGTTTGACTATAAATATCTCTAGTTATGTATAATAATTTCGCATGAAAAAATAATATTTAGAAAATAGATGTTAAGATAAATCTAACAATATCTCATATGATATATTTATTATTTATATATTAATTTATATTCTAAAGTTTACACAGTTTGACTCTCAAAAAGTGACTAAGCAATTTGGAGTGAGGCAGAGAGAGTATATATCAAATAAAAAATTAAATAAAAACACTAAAAAGCTAAATTGAATTGAATAAACATCAACTAAAATAGTAAAATACAAATCAAACTAAAAAAATAAAAATCAAACAGAATACTAATAATACATGAAATTTGATTAGTTAAACATCATACAAAAATTAAACATGCCCATCAAATAAATATAGTGATATATCAAATAAATAAACTAAATTACACGCTGAATTAGATAAACACTTAAATGACACAACAAATTATAATAGTAAATATCAAGTGAAAACACTAAATACACATTAAAATGAAATATTTAAATGAATACACTAAAATATACATCAAATTTAAACAGTTAAATGTCAAAAGAAAATATTAAAATACATATTATTTTCAAAAAATCAAAGTGCACATCAAAATGTGACACTAATATAAAAAAAAAAGTATTATTACTAAAATTTAAAATTTCAATTCCCACTATCTAAAGACTAAACATCGAGGCATACTTTAATAATATAATATTTAGAGAAAAGAAAAATAAATATCAATATTAATTTTGAAAATGACATGCTGAAAAGATAACACATCGAACAAAATATAAGTTAAAAATAAAAATTAAGAGAGTAAAATATCAAGAACTAGTGTCAAAATTAGCAAAGTCTAATAATTTTAACATATAAACACGAGATTTTACACTATAAGATCAATATTTATCTTTAAAAAAAATTATTTAATTGGGAAAAAACTTCTAATGTAACAAGGTTTGATTGGAACGTCTAGTACTGATGATATGAATCTCTTTGCGAAAACTCTAAACTAAGGAATTTTAAGAAATACTCTTAATGAAGATTGATAGAAGCACCCTCTTGAATTCAAGAAGACACGGAGTAAGTTTAGTCAAGAACACAACTTTAAGAACTTCACTAACACACGGGTTGAATTCCACAGAACCCAAGCACTAGTTGCACCAAAATTAACACAAAGAATCATAACGGTTCTAAGCACTAATCTTAAATGAACAAATCTAAAGGTTTAAGGCTTAACAAGCAAGGAGTATAAACTCAAAATATGAATATATGAATATATGATTGATAAAAGATGTACTAAAACTCGTGGATGGCCTCCCTATTTAAAGGGTATTGTTCGGCCACCTCTGAACAGAAAGAAGACAGAATTTGGTAATTCCTGTCAGATGCTGGAATGACTTATGGTAGTTTTAAGAAACTAAAACCATATCTAACTAAAATATCTAAAATAAGATATGGCCGAATTCATCAAGTTAAGTCTTGTATGAATATTGCATTATGTAATCTTACCAAATCTAATTCTAATAAATCAAACTGAATATTTTAAACCCTAAAATAAAGTATAGCCAAAATTAAACACTTCAAATGCCAACATGGCTAAGTTTAATGGGCTTTATTTCAAAATGAAATAAATACAATGATCACACTACCTCACTAAAAAATCCAATGGAAAAAGAGTATAGTGTTCTTCATGATGTCTTCACTATTTCAAAACTCTGGAACAATCAATCCAAGACACTTTCGATTTATTCTTCAACTTTTCATTATGAAGTTGATCAATCAAAGCATGCAACGCCACATCTCTAGCTTTGCTCTTGCCCTAGTCATAGGACCAACCATGTCTCTTAGAGGATCTCGAACATAACCCTTGTAACTTTGATCTAGAATAGGCACGTTACCTGACACGGGCATTGGCACAGCCCGTGCTGGTGGCTCGACTCGTGTTGTAGCACCTGGCACGGATGATGGCACGGCTCATGCAGACCATGTAGCTTCCGGATTCGTATCGACTAAAAGTGAAACATCGATTCCAGTAGTAAAAGCACGTGAATTGCCCGAAAATTGAGAGAAAAATGTGATATTTGCCTCAGTACCCAAAAAATATGATTTTTTTCACTCAAATCCATCCTTATACCCCAAAACTTTTATAAAAACTATTTAAAACTAGTTCCTCCATAATACTTATAAACTCTCTATTTTAACTTTGATCTCACTGTTAGACAATCTCATATAAAATTTTGTCTCTCCCATAATAAGATTTCTCATTGCACCAAAAAAAGAGGTAGGAAACTTAGAAAAATCCACTAATTTAGTACTAGCCTTTATTCAATAAATGGATAAGTAATAAGGCCAAATAAAATGCATATAATCTAAAATAAATTGTTTGATAAATTAATGGAAATCTGGAAATATGCCATGCCGCCGCTGCTGATTAATTTTCCCACCGAGTTTTTCTTGGTATTTTTCATTCTAACTTTGATGTTTTCATTGCCGCCGCTTTGTAGATCTTACATCAATGGTGTTTTCTCTTGATGAGGTGTGTATTATTTACATTTGCTGCACATGAGGATGATCCGATGAATGTATATTCTTACAGTTTGGCCCGTAATCCCCTTTTATCTACACAAGAGATTGTGTATTAAACATGTTTGATGCACGCGAGAGGTGTATTATGTTTGGACGGTGCTACATGCGTGGGTCTCCTGACAGGCGGCCTGTCCATAAGGTTATGGACAGACCACTTATTTCTTACCTTATACACTATATTTCTTAAATTACATACAAAATTTAAAATTTTTGAAAATATTTTTTTATATCATATATTTTTTTATTTTCACATTCAAATACATATTATTACTTGTTTTAACTTATAAAATGCAATATTTAAATTTTATAAAAAAATTACAATATTTAAGGTAAATGCCCCTAAGTACTGTCCATAAACTTATGAAAAGACCATCTTTCCTGAGACTTTCCCGTGCTACGTTTAGTGCATGCGAGGGGTGTGTTAAGAGTCACTAGTTGGTGTCTGACAAAATGCTGGCGCATGTCAATTGATGTGTTAAGATTTCTACGCTGATGAATGCAAGTTATAGTTTAATATATATTAACATGCGTCTCCTACATGTAGTACAACTAATTTTATGATATAACCTCATGACAAAAATATAATGCACTTTCCCTATTAATATTAAAGTAGCAAAAACGGAATACATTTTATTTAGTGGAACGACCATCTTTCCTTATTCATGAGGAAAGCTAAGAGCATCCACAGTGGTAGCTTCTTAACTACACTTTTCTTAATAAGGACCACTCCTTATTTAAGGAGAACAATTTTAAGAACTACTCATTAATAAGGAGTTGCTCCTTATTGAAGGAGTATGTACCTCTTCATTTGTGCAATGCCAACGAACCAATGATTGAAATTTTTTTAGTATATCTAACTAATTATAATTTGAAATGAAAAAGAAGTGCTTTCCATTGTTGGAAGTTGGTTCTTATCTTTTTTTTATAATCAAAATCAATGATGTAACACTTAAGAAGTGTTCCTTAAGTCTACTACCATTGTGGATGCTCTAAACTTCTAGAAAACTCTCTGGAAAATCTATTGTAAACAAACAACCACTATTTTCTTACAGTTGATGTGAGCAAAACACTGATTTCAAAGATCAGCAAGCCGGCAATTTGCACACAAACATGAACGGGAGAATCTCTTATGCAGATTCGTCAACACAACTACGTTTCCTGATATGAATCTCTTTGCGAAAACTCACGATTTGTGGAATTAATATCTTTGATCTAGTGAAGGGATCTACAAATCCGCACTATCTCGTACAAAATTCAGGAGTCTAGCCCTTAGGGTACGCCTAACTTCGACTTGCTATCTAACTAGCCCTCAGGATCAGATTACAAGGTTTATTGATACTTAACTAGCCCTCGGGGTTAAGCAACAATGGAATAGCTCGCAAGAAAAGAATAGGAACTCAAAATGTTGTATATTTGATTGATAAAAGTGTGAAATTCGTCCAAAGGCCTCCCCTATTTATAGGGTTACAATCTTGCCCCAAACCCTAATCACAACTGGAAACTGAATTGACTTATGGCAGTTTTAAGAAGCTACAACCATATCTAACTAAAATATCTAAAATAAATGATAATCTAAGGTAATCTGGTCGAATTCTTCAAGAATTAACCTTGAAGAATATTACCTTATGTAATCTTACCAAATCTAATTCTAATCACAATAAAACTGAATATACTAAACCCTAATGGACTGTATTTTTGAAATTCAGCTATTCAAAGCCCACATGGCTGAGCTATCAGTCCAATAAACCCAATAATGAAATAATTTTACAATATTTTACAGTGATCACACTACCTCATTAAAAACCCAATGGGAAAAAAGTATAGTGTTCTTCACGATGTCTTCAGTTCGTCGATAATCTAATGAATCCAAGATGTCGATGGGGATTCCTTCAATTCTTCATCATAAAGTTGATCCATCAAAGCATTTAAAGCACATCAAAGCATTTGATATTCATATCACTCCCTCCCGGATCGAAAGGTTTCGTCCTCGAAACGGGAAGCATATAACCTATAAAGACATCCTTGAATTCCTGTAACAACTGAACAAACCGCGAAAACATATCTACATGAATATCTTCTTTGGAATAGTAACTTTCTTTAAATGACATTTTAAGAACAAAAGAATGATTAGTCAAAGATCGATTCCCATCTCTTATTGAAGAATAAAACGATTTACCAGAGTCAGTAGATAGTTCATGCCTCATCATATAAATAGAAAGTAAAGGACTAAGATGTGAAGACAAACTTTATGAGACTTTTCATAATCATTCTACAACATACCTGTCTTACCTACCTTAGGATCGACCTGGAACTTGTCTATGGCAACATTTACTGTCATTTTGGAGGAATTGACACTATTTTGGTCGAAATTACTTGCTCCTTGTGGGGGAGTAATTTTAGCAACATTTTTGTAATACGCCTCAAAAACATCTTGTGTTTCAGGACCTTTCCCACCTCTGTCAACAATGGTCATCATCTATTTGTTCTTCTTCGGTGTCATGCTGTGCATGCATATCATCATCTTCCGCCTCCTCCATTGTTGTTATAATTCGTTCATGGGGGCATTTATTGTGAACATGTCCTCGTTCATTACAATGAAAACATGTAGGAGTGTTAGAAGAAACTGTATCTGACAAAGTAGAAATTGACTTACCTGTATCTTGCTAAGAGACTGATTGGTTGCAATAATTCTTTGATCAGTGGGTTCCAATGGTGGATTTGAGTAGGTTTTGGTCGAATTAGGGTCTCCTCGGCCACCCATGTTAGAATTGCTACAACCCCTGGTCGGATTTGGGCTTCTGAAATTGGAGAATTGCCTTTGACTGTCAAAGCCGAAATTAGAGCTTCCACTGGGCTTTATGTCGACTCAACCAACCTGGACTTCAACAATAAATCTTGCATGGAAACATAATACTGGAGCTTAGCCGGAACTTACAGATTTTCTCTTAAACCTTCAATAAATTGATTCTTTATAAAGTCATCATTTTCTCTCATGTCAACTCTTATCATAGCTAATTCAAGATCTTGCCAGTATTCATCTACACTGTGGTTGCCTTGCTTCAGAGTGCTGGGATATGAATGTTGCTCTATCAAATATGTTCGTGGAATATGATGTAATCGAAGCTTGGTCCTCAATCTCTCCCAGGTGGAGATAGGTTTCTTTCCGGAAAGATATCTTGATTCTTTCAAATTCTCCCACCACTCTATGGCACAATGGGTGAAAGAATACTCAGCGACCTTGATCTTATCTTTCTCACGGTATTTTTTAAGATCAAATAGGTTCTCGATCTGCTTCTCCCAATCCACGTATTTTACAGGATTGTGTCGACCATCAAATCTAGGAATACCATACTTGAAACCTTTGATGTCACAAGCAGATTCAACTTGTCTTGTAGAACGACGTGTCGTTGGATTTGATAACTCATCTACCTTCCTAGACAATCTCTGAGCCTCGCTCATTATGGCCTTTATGACATTCATGGAATTCATTTTAGGTTTATTGTTGGGATTGCCAACAAATGGCGGGACAAATGGATTGTCCGCCATCCCTGCTAAGAAGAAACAAATCGTCAGGAATAAATGTCCCCTTTCCCCTTTTTTTAGTAAGGTCACTCACCAAGTGTATAACACTCACAACTCACAAGGCAAAGGCTATGCGATGGCAATTGATCAATTCACCGCAATTCAAAGCAAACTATGGAGATGAGTACTGCAGAACTTATTTCGAAATCTAAAAATATATAACCTGAAAATTTGGCTCTACAATCTGGAATTCCAAATTCTACAAAGAATAAGGAAAAAAACACAATTTGAATGGCACGAATCGGAGCTATATTGAATGAATTATGACCAAAACAAGATTGCTTTATATAGGTGACAAATAGGTTCCAAAAATTCAAGAAACTTTTCCAAAAAAAAAAATTGGAATAAGAACTCAAATCCAAATTGAAATAGGAAGCACAGCCTCAGTTGCCAGATTGATATATGCAGATCACGAAGACATTCACTCAGCAATATAGTGGGAACAGTGGATGCAGCATCAATGGAATGGTCATAGCAGGTGGAGTGGCATCATACCAATGTAGAGGAGTAGACAGTGGGTACTGAAAGGGATGATTGTGGAAGAAAATGAAACTACGAGGAATCACGAGGGCGGATAATTGGTGCACAAACAATCCAAATTAGGCACTTCAGATCCCGTCCAGTTTTAATGTTAGGATTGGGAATGCTGAAAACAAGCACTAAAGATGAAGCTGAGGGGGAAAGTCCTAACAGAAGGAGTAAACAAGCACTGAAGACCATGAAACCATGGAAGTCTCCGGGGATGGATGGTATGCCAGCAAGATTCTACAAGAGGTAATGGGACCATGTAGGAGAACAAGTCAGTACAGAGACATTAAATATCCTTGATAGTGCATTAATCCTCAGTGGCCCAATAATATTGGGCCACGAGCTAAGATAATGAATAATCATGTAATATTAACAATTGGGCCTACTTGGCCAATAAAGTTGAAGGGTAATCTCATAAAAATCCTAGGGTTGAGAATACACGCTCAGGTATATCTCCTGTTATTATGATGCTTGGTTATTCCTCATTACACACATTGGGCCTTACTTTGCCATCGGAGAATCTTCCCCCAGGTAACACCCGAGAGCTTTGTTTTGCAGGCCGCAATGAAGGGATTGGTGGCGCTGTGTAATTGAATTTCATGTAGCATTAATGGTACGCCTGGTGGGACCCGAGAGAAGTCAATTCCCTTCGGTGCTGACATTGTAATCTACTCCGAGCAAATTCTCCTCGAGATGGTTCGGGTCGAAATGGTCATAATCACCTCCTCCAGATGATTATGATTATCCCATTTTTGACAAAGTTCACTTATTATGATTTTCGCAATATGGTCGCCGGAGTAAGGACAACAAAGAGTGTGTCGTCCAGCTCTGAACTCCGCTCAGTTTGCTGAAGGAGAAGGCCAACACGTAAATACACGCGCCAACTATTTGGCAATCTCTTTCTCCGTCTTCAAGGTGAAATCAGGCCTCTCACCAATAATTGGAAATCTGGTCTTGAGCTTCCCTTGCCGTCGTTCTCCTTGGAGATCCCGTGGTTGTCCTTCAAGCTTACCCGCAGCTCCTTCACTGCTTGTTGCTCCCTGTTGAAGGCTCCTGTCAAGAGTTTTCAACCCTCGGGGGCTCTGCATTCGGCCTTTGAGAGAGCTCACCAGAGGCCCTCTGAGCCACCGGAGTGCCCAGTTGAACTGACCAACATCGAGCGGCCAGAGTGCTCAATCCAGTTGACGATCGAAGCTCGACGTCAGCTTCTTGAACGATCGCCGGAAGCCCCACCATCAAATCCACTTTGAGGTTCAGGTATTACGAGTTGATGTTTTTAGTTTTTGGGTAATATAGATCGATATTTGTATTTTTTAAAAAAAAACACATTTTGTTGATGTTTTACGATTTTCAAAGTAGATAATTTATACTCTTGAAGTACGGTAGTTTTTTTTAAAAGGTTTTTTTCTCTCTAATGTTGATGTATTTCATTTTCTACGTGAGTTTTAGGTGATATGGGTTGGTGTTTGTAGCTTTTTTGGTGATATGGTTGATGTTTTGAAGTGTTTTTTTCCTTATGTTTACGGTTTTCAATTTTTGGATGAAGTTTATATGGTAATAATTGATATTTTTAGCTTTTGAGTGATATAGTTAATGCTTGTAGTTTTTTTTTTAAAAAAAGATAATTTTGCTTTGTTGAGGTTTTTATGATTTTTAGTTGATTTTTTATTAGTCGTAAACGACGTTTTTTTCTTCAATTTTTTGTTGATTTTTATTTTATTTTTTATCCTTTTTGTTGTTTTATTTAATTCTTAATATATTTTTTGCTGCAGTTTTTAGTTGATATTTTATGATTTTTCATTGATGTTCGGCTATTTTATGCTGATGTTGCTGCAGTTTTTTTTATTAATTTTTTTTGCATTTAAAAAATAATTTTAAAATAATTTTTTGATTTTTTTGCGGATTACAGGTGGCGAGAAAATGATAGGAAAAAATTGGACGAAAAATCCCCTAAAAAGTTATTAACGATATGTCCCTGTAAAATAAGTCCTTGTAAAATAATTAGAGATGGGTCCCTGGAGCAATGATATTGTTAGCTCCAAGGACAAAAATGTATAAGAAAAAAAATCAGGTAAATTTCTGAGACAAATAAGGCAAAGTCTTGGGAAAGACGGTCTTTCCATAGCTTTATGGAAAGACGGGGTTTAATTCGAATAATAAAAGGTAAAAATGTCTTAGTTGCAACATTAAAAATTTATTATGCAACATGTAGTAGTTATAAATTTTATAACCCGGTTCATGCAATCCAAAAAGTTTATCTTAATTTCTTCTAATTTACACTTTAAAGCTTGGTCTTTCCATGACTTATGGAAAGACCATCTTTCAAGAGATGCACTCGACAAATAAAACTGAAAAACCCTTACAAAAAAAAAGTCACAAATTAAAACGCATACAAAATTTCGAGTTCAACATCGCACATATCGGATTCATTAAAAGAAGAATCAAGAAGAAATGAAGGGTTTCAAAACAAAACCACGTGTAACTGGGTATGTGAAGAAGAAACCCGGCGTTTTTGCTTGAGAAGCAAGCAGGTGGAGAAGGGGCGAAAACGGCTGCGTTTTTGCAAGCGAAAATCTACTTGTAGATATGCTATTCTCGCTTTTATAGTATAGTAGATAGAAATTCCACTTGATAGAATTTTGTGGTCCATATATTATTAGAATTTTGCAATTAAATTAACAAAATTTTAACTTAATGAATCAATTGACCATAATGGTACTAAATACACGCATGTACAACTCAAATGTAATAAAGAATTTTGAGTAAATTGCATTCATACGCTCAGTTCCTTGTTTAATTAACACATAACCTTAAGTTTTTAAAAGTGCACATATATTCTCAGTTCCTTGTTTAATGCATATATACTGAAAGAGTGATTTTCCATAATGATTATGATTAATAATGAAGAATATATATAGAGTACAAAGAAGACTAGTCTAAATATAACTCTAGTACTAGTCATCAACATGGAATAAAATATTATCTAATCATCTACTTTCTTTATTCTAACACCCCCCTCAAGCGAAGTGTTGGATGCTCGTCGACGCACAGCTTGGACCTGAAGAACTCGAACAGTGGACGAGAGGGTCCTTTGGTGAAGATGTCCGCAATCTGAAGAGAAGTCGAAACATGAGCAACGCGCAGCTTGCCAGATGTCACCAACTCTCGAACAAAATAATAGTCAATGTCAACGTGCTTCGCCTGCTTGTGCGCCACTGGATTCTGAGCCAAGAAGATAGCACTGCTGTTGTCGCATAACAGCAATGGAGCACCAGAAAGCGGAACCCGAAGATCACGAAGCAAATGAATGAGCCAGAACACCTCTGAAGCAGTGTTGGCGAGAGCACGGTATTCAGACTCAGTGCTGGAGTGAGAAAAAGTGGGTTGTTTCTTGGCACTCCAAGAAACCAGATTCCCACCAAGATAAACCGCATAACCATAAGTGGACCGTCGAGTCTCCAGACAGCGGGCCCAGTCACCATCAGAGTACCCTAACACGTCAGGAGAAAAACTAAGACCAAAAAATTCGTGTCACTACAGCGAAATGTTCACCCCTGGGATCCTGAAGATACTGACTCACTGTGTTGACCAAAAAAGCCAATATGGATGAGTGATGGTGAGATACTGGAGGGCACCAACAAGGGAACGATAAAGTGTAGGATCCCAAAATGGATGACTGGTAGAGTTGTGAAGCTGTGAATCGGTAACAAATGGCGTAGAAACAGGGGCCGCATCAGACATACCGGCCTGAATTAAAATATCCCGAGCATACTTTACTTGGCCAAAAAGTAACCCTGATGAGGTAGGCGAAACTTCAAAACCAAGAAAGTAATGGGGAGCACCAAGATCCTTGATCGCAAACTCTCTGTGTGTCCGATCAATGAACTGACGAAGAAGAGTTGAGTCATTGCCTGTAAGAATGATATCATCCATATACACAAGTAGATACAGTAACGATAACCCTCTCGAGAGAACAAATAAAGAAGTATCGGCTGAGCTGCACCGAAAACCTAGCTGTGTTAGATAACCGCTGAAGCGTTGGAACCAAGCCCGAGGAGCCTGCTTAAGACCATAAATGACCTTCCGCAAGCAAAAAACATAGTCTGGATGAGCAGAATCCTGATAACCAATGGGATGCTTCATATAGACCGGAGCATCAAGAACACCATTAAGAAAAGCATTCTTGACGTCCAACTGATGAAGTGACCAGGAACGCATGGTGGTTATAGCGAGGACTGTCCGAACAGTGGAGGCTTTGACCACTGGACTGAAGGTGTGGTCAAAGTCAAAACCCAGAATTTGTGAGAAACCCTGGGCCACAAGCCTAGCTTTATGATGCACAATAGTGTCATCTGGTCGATACTTCAGTCTGTAAACCCATTTGGAGCCAACAATATTGATGTCTGATGGGCGAGGCACCAAATCCCAAGTGTGTTGTCCACGAAGAGCTGTCATCTCGTCATCCATGGCAGAAACCCAAGTCGGATCTTGAAGAGCAGTGCGGTAATCTGTGGGCTCTGACTAAGAAAGTAAGGCGGCAGTAAGACCTGGGCAATGATATCAGGATAATCTCTTCCCTAAATAGCTCCAGTTGATGATCAAGTAGCCGTACGATGAGTGCATAGCCGAGGTGGAGAAATCGGAGGAGCAGTGGAAGCAGGCAAATGGGCCGGTGAGGTGACTAGCGAAGGAGCAGGTGAGGTGGTCAGCGAAGGGCCCAGTTAAATGGCCAGAGAATCAGATGGGCAGGTCGGTCGACCAGGTGAACTGGTCGATGGTGGGATGGACATAGCAGGATGAGTTCGAGCGGCCAACGGATGGTCCGAATCATCAGAGCAGTTAGAACATGGTGTTGTAGTCGGTGATGACGACATCATCGATGAACCAAGAGGAAATACACCGTAGAAGTAACAGCTGATGTATCAGCAGGATCCAAAAACAATAGAGACATCCAGAGAGAACGGAGATACTGAAGTAGAACCATCGGCATAAGGGAAGAAAGTATCATCAAACTGAGTATGTCTGCTGACATACACCTTTCCAGACGTAAGATCCAAACATCGATAACCCTTGTATTAGGAGTCGTACCCAAGGAAGATACAGGGAAAACTGCGAGGAGCAAGTTTGTGAGCTGCATATGGACAAAGATAAGGATACACACGACAACCAAATACATGAAAGTTCATGTATATGGGAACCCGTCCATTAACGACCTCAAATGGTGATCGTCCGCCAAGAACCGGAGTGGGCAACCGATTTATGGTATAAGCAGCTGCACAAAGGCGTATGGCCAGTGAGAAAGAGGAACATGAGAGTGGTACAACATAGACAAGCCCATCTCAGTAATGTGGCGGTGCTTGCGCTCAGCCCGACCGTTCTGCTCAGGAGTATACAGACAAGAAATCTGATGGTGAATGCCTTTTGTCTGAAAATGAGAGCGTAAGCGACCATTTACGAACTCAGTCCCCCCATCACTTTGAAACACTTTAATGGTGGAAGAAAATTGGTTCTCCACAAAGGCCTCAAACTAGCGATAGACATCCCAAAAATCAGATTACGACGAAGTGGGTAAAACCACGAGAGTCGGGAATGATCATCAAGGAAAATGGCATAGTAAGAGAAACCATCAGAAGATATAATAGGAGAGGACCCCCATAGGTCACAATGAACTATATCAAGTATCCTAGCAGCACGTTTATCATTTGTATGAAAAGATAAAAGTTTCCCTTTAGCTTTTTCACATACCTCACAAATGGTGGGTTTAGGCAAAACCGAAGAGACAGATAAGGATCCAGAAGCACGTAAACCAGAAATAACAGAATGCAGAACATGACCAAGTCTAGCATGCCATATTTCAAAGGATGCATGCGACTTATTTAACTCCACAGTAGACACTAGAGCAGATGCACCATAGTTTAAGACATAAAGACTATCCTCAATATGATCGTGACCCAAGGTTTCCCCAGTGATTTTATGCCGAATGATAAAAGAATGATCATCAAAGCAGACAACAACATTTAAATCTCGAGCTAATTTGCTAATAGAGAGCAAATTTTTAGTGATATCATGCACAATAAGCGCATCATAAATAGGCAAAGACTTAGAAAACCGAGATTCACTAACATGAGTAATAGGGAGTTGAGAACCATTACCAACATAGATGTGGGAAGAGCCATGGTAAGGTCTCACATGATCAACAACAGCAGGAGATGATGCCATGTGCTTTGTAGTGCCAGAATTTACAATCCACTTGTACCCATTGGGCTTAAATTATGAGAAACCACCAAAATAAGTCAAAGGGACAAAATTTGAGTAGGGTATGCGCTAGATACGTTGAGCGCATGATGGATACGCGCAGGGAAGCTGCTGGGCACGTGTAGCCCACGCGTGATTAACGAGACGCGCAGACATGCCTGCGTGCATGTGGATCTCACGCGCTTTTTTGATTGAGGACGCTGGAAGTCGGCTTCTTCGCTGGAGCACATAGATACCACCTGAGAATCAAAATACTGAGATGCCTGAGATGCCTCTTTGCCGGAACTGGACGGCCGGAGATCGAAAAATGCCGCTGGAGAATGCAACCGAAGAAGAAGGCCTGGGGCACTGGTCACAAAGACGCTGGAGAATTGGAGATCTCGAGAATATTGACGAAAGATTGGAGATCTATAAAACCGATTGAGCGGAGAACTGTTGGGAAAAAAACTACTGTCGGAAGTTGACAGGGAGAGGACCCGAAGTTGCTGGGAATTGGCCGGAAATTGCCCGAAAGTTGGTAGGAAAAACAGACGGGGAGGTGGTCGGAAAATCTAGAGTTTATGTTTTAGGATTAGAACTTGCTCTGATACCATGAAAGAGTGATTTCCCATAATGATTCTGATTAATGATGAAGAATATATATAGAGTACAAAGAAGACTAGTCTAAATATAGCTCTAGTACTAGTCATCAACATGGAATAAAATGTTATCTAATCATCTACTTTCTTTATTCTAACATATACCCCTCAGTTTTCAAAGTCGGTCTATGATTATAGGAATAGTTTTTCAAACTGACCTCTGATTGTAGAGATATATATGCACTCTCCAAAAACGTGTGTTTGTGTGCACACTAAACAAAGAAATAGGGGACATGAATGCACTTTACTTAAGATTTTTTTTCCAGAAAAGCACAAAGGAATCAAAATTAGTGCTCCCTCTATTTCTCAATTAGTGGCACACCACTTTTGAGTGTTAGAATTTATGAGATGCTAAATGAGTGGATGAAATTGAATTGAAAGAAAGAAAAATTAAATGAATTGATATAATAACCATTTAGAAAGTGTCAAAATAAAAAAAACATCCCAAATCAAAAAGTGTACCACTAGTAGTAAAACGGAGGGAGTTTGTGATCATAAAAATGACATCGTAGACCCGTAAAATAAATTTACATTGCCAATGGTAAGAGAAGTACTACTCCACATTTTGGTTTAAATTACATATTTTTCATTAATATTTTCTTGATTATTGATAACTTTTAGTTACATATTCTAACAATGTATACAAATTTAATATTTATAATATATTTATTATATGAAATATGATAATATCTTACTTGATATATTGTTTGTTATATGCTAATTGACATATTTATGATTAAATGTGATTTAGAGAACTTATAAAAGTAGAGTTGATTCAACTGAGGCGGAAAGAATATCGTGTTACTTTGTAATGAATGATCATGTCTCTTCTACTTCAATCCCAATTTCAATGCTTTTGGTCCAAGTTTTGCATTGCAAGTATTCAGTTCCCGCGAGTATGCAATGAGTCAGTTCGTTTGTTACATATTTTTCAATCAACTTTTTTGAACCACATTTAACCACTAATAGCTTTAACTACATATCATAATGGAGTGTAAACATTTGATATTTATAAAGTATATGCTACGAAGAATCGAGTGATACCTTGCTTGATAAAATCATTAATGTCAAACGTAGTTTGACAACTCTAGTTGAAAAATGTGCCAGCAATACCTGAACATAGAGAGTAATTTTTTCTATTATTATGTTCTTGATTGGCAAATGGAAGATTTAATGCTATCTATCTCTTGATTTTCTTGACATTCATCTTTCCACAACATTTTTTCTAGAATTCTCTCGATCCGTTGATATTGAATGCTATGTTGATGTATAAAGTCGCTGGTAAAAGTATTGTAGAATCATAGTATTAAAACATAATATAATATAAGATTATCACATGTGTGATCTTTATTCCATTAGCACACATAATAGTTTATAATAATTCTTCCGACCATTATAGATAAAAAACTCTGTCTAAAAACATAACTTTTTATCATGAAAGATGAGAGAAGAATAAGTAATAATCCATGACATCCATCTAGGATCATGGAGAATAATTCCTACCTTGAGGAAGATTATGTGGGCGATCTCCGCTAGGCGGTACCTTTTTGATTGGGGATAACGCCCATGGGTGGACATTTAAAAACGATGTCGTTACTATTGCAGATTGAGATGGTGGCATGTTATCAGCGACAGGAAGGTCACGACGATCATTATCAGCTAGAGAGGAAGTGGTGAAGATCAACAACGCCCCTAATATAATAGCTGCAAAGTATGCACGAGATGACATCATGATCGACTATATTTTAGCTTTGATGAATATTTGGTGTGTGTTTTTGAGGATGTTTATAGAGCCTTTTATAGAGCTTTCATGACAAACTTTTCATTCATCACAACTATTCCCATGTGAAGATGTATGACCACAACTAATTCAAGATTACTTGTGTAAGCATGACAAAATATCAAGTTTGATATGGTAAAATGAATATCCTAGTAAGTAATGTGTATATCTTATATCTAGTAAAATTTGAATAGGACACAACATTTATAAATATCACACTTTATTCTCAGTAATGATACACAGACACTTTTCTGCAAACTTAAGCATTTAAGTGTTTTTCCGACACACCGCGCCTGACATTCAAGTCTAGAGTTGTTCATCGGTCATAGACCGGAACATGAATCACAAAAAATTGGACCGAAAATCAGACCAGTTAGTGGGTACTTTGGACCGGGACCAGACCGTTCTGAATTTGGTCCGGTCCAAATCGGATTCTAATACACTTTATTTTTTTTACTTTCAAATTTGTGTGTCGTAACAAATTGAATCAATTTTTCTTTAAAAGGGAGTAAAGTAGAAGTTATTAGAATATTTCACCTCAAAATAATAGAAAAGGGCTTGCCATCACAAATAAATTTAAACTAGTATATTAAAATAATTTATTAATAATTTTAAAAATATACATAAAAGTACAATATCGGTTCATCAGGTCCGGACTGGAATCCAGAATCTTAAAAACCTTGGACCGAGGATTTGATCAGAATTTCATATAACTGATACTGGTCTTTACATTCCGACCCAATTCAATTCAATTTATCAAAACAGGCTGGTTCATGAACACCCCTACTCAAGTCGGTGTTCTATCGCACATTGTCATTTTAGTCTATTTTTTAATGATCATAATGCCTTTTATGATTAAAAAAAATTTACATTTATTTATTAACTTTTTTCACACTCTTCAAACATTTAATAATAAAATATCAGTATTAGAATATCAGATGGATGGATGAAACAAATTATTGGTATTTGCACAAGATGAACGGTTTAAAAATTGCTCCTATGAAAGTAGAACCACAGTTTATGTGAAAGTAGAAACAAGGTACGTTTTGGATTTGTTTACATGTCAAAGTAGCAAAAATGAATTCGACTTTATACTCATAGCAGTTCATTGTCATCCAACTCAACATTATAAGACATCGTTCATTACGATTTATTTATTTTTTGAACAATATTTTTTAAAAAATATTATTCAAAATAGATGATTATTATATTTTTAGTTTTAATATTAAATATATATGTTTGTAAATTATACGATGTACCTTTTATTCAAATGTTGTATCTTTTAAACTTAAAAATTAGAATTTGCATACAATAACATAACACAAAATCTTGTTTTAAATGGTATGATCGTGAGATGAGTTCATTCTATTAAAAACATAACTAAAATGATCATATAATATTTATTTTCATTTATTACAATGAAATTCCCTTAATTTCAACCATCTTTCAAAATATATTAAATGTAAATAATTATAATTAAATTTTAAAAATTATAGAATTAATTTTTTTTATAATTGGTCTAATCACTACGCGGTATAACAAGATACCTTCTCCTATAGGCAAAGTCTTGGGAAAGACGGTCTTTCCATAGGCTTATGGAAAGACGGGGTTTGATTAGAATATTAAAAGGTAAAAGGTCTTAGTTGCAATATTAAAATTTTAGTATGCAACATGGAGTGGTTATAAAATTTATAACCTGGTTTATGCAACCCAAAAATTTTATCTTGATTTCTTCTAATTTACACTTTAAATCTTTGTCTTTCCATAACTTATGGAAAGACCGTCTTTCAAGAGACGGACTCCCTCCTATATCATATATTTACAAAATTTTGTAGTTAAATAAACATAGTTTTAATTTAATGAATAATTTAAGTGCCATTGACAAAAATAGTAAAACAAAATATACAAGTATACAACTCAAATGTAACAAAGAATTTCTCCAGAAAATCCAAAAGGAATCAAAACATAATCATATAAAAGACACTAAAGTGAATTGGGTCTCGTTTGGTGGTAATCCACACTCTATATAATTGGTTAATTGTAAATATTAGAGTAATTTCTTGATCGGGATTAATTAACGTTATGGGACCGACAGTAATTCCCAATGTGATTTTCCAACCTGCAGATGGTCGATGAAGGTGAGATCGTGATAGTTTCGACTTCGGTGGTGGTTCGTTAGTAGTGCAACGTTTGAGTGTTCTCAGGAGAGCGTCCCTAACGATGAAGTTTCAAGGTTCACTAAATTTCAATAGAATTAACGGTGGTGTATCCTAGTTAATGTTGGATGTTTATATGTAATCTTTAAGAAAACACTGAAGACCAATTCACACGCCAAGCAAACTATATTGCTGGTTGGAAGTGAAGTAGAAGTAGTTACGTTTTCTCTTGGGTTAGTTTTTTTTTTAGATTATGTCAACGTATTTTTATGAGGATGTCTCTTGAAACGGTCATTCAATAATCCATAAAAAGAAAAAAAGTTTACAAATTAAAATAAATGAAAATAAAATTCTTGGATTGAATTAATTGGATCATAAACTTTATATCTATCGTACGTTGCATAATAAATTTTTAATCTTGTAACCAAAACATTTTACCTTTTACCTTTTACCTTTTTATTATTCTAATTAAATCCAATGTTTCCTTAAATCTATGGAAAATGGTTTTTTCCAAGAATTTGCCTATTTTTATAACATATAAAAAATTATTATATGAAAAATACTTCTTGTTGGGAATTTAACAATATCCCTGTATTGTTATTTATATGAAAAATACATGTTCAAATATATAATCACACATAATTTGAGAAAATTGAATGAAGAGTCTAACTCCCTTAAAACCG
This sequence comes from Rubia yunnanensis, assembly GCA_037428765.1. Classification (NCBI taxonomy): domain Eukaryota; kingdom Viridiplantae; phylum Streptophyta; class Magnoliopsida; order Gentianales; family Rubiaceae; genus Rubia; species Rubia yunnanensis. Next base: position 3,368,467 of record CM075065.1, on the reverse strand, counting down.
TCTTATAGTAAAATTAAAGACTAAATAGAAATTGTGCAACAATAAAATAGGAGCATGTCACATATAGGGGTGATAACATAATTATTATCATTGGGATCACATTTAAAAGAAGGTTTGAAGTTTAGGGACTGAATTGCAAACACACTCATTAATGACATCGTTCCATCCTCCTCCTTCATCAGCGGAATCCAACCTCTCTAATTCCCAATCGATGGCTTCTGTGACGAACAGAGAATGTAACGATTGATGCTCGTGTTAAAGATGAAATGTAAGGACACTAGTGGAAAACAGAACAACTAAAAGCGGTTTTATTGGATCAGGTCAAGTGCCTCTCTGGTAGTGACTTTGTTTTATTTGATCAACGGTGGTTTCGAAAACTGCCTTCTATCGGATCCAAAATAGGTTCCGAATCCGAACTTGGAACCTATTACTAAGGTCCCAAAAAAAAGGCTGCCGGAAACCTAGATTTCTGGCAGCAAGAAAATGAAACAGATCGAAAGTTTTACGGATCAAAACAATAAACAATAACTTACAGATCAAAATAATAAACAATAAACATTACCGATCTAAGCAAGCAAATGAAACATTGTTACTGATCCAAACAATAAACACTACAGATCTGAAAAATGTACAAACCTACAGGGGGGAGGAAATGCGTTAGACCGGCGGCGGAGGGGACGCGTCAGACCGGCGGGCGGAGGAGGGCATGTCAGACTGGCGGGCGGAGAAGGGCAAAGTCAGAGCGCCAGGTGGGGGAGATTTATACCGATGGAGAAGGACAACGTCAGAGCGCCGGGCGGAGGAGATCGATGCTGGTGGCGGAGGGAGAGAGAGTGTCGCGACCGTGAGAAGGATGACATCGGGTGGGGAAGTGAAGCGGAGTGGCGGGAGAGAAGGAGAGAGGGTTAGGGAGGGTGAGGGAGGGGGAGCGGCGACGCTGGGTGGGGGAGAGAGAGGAAGCGGTGACACTGGGTGGGGGAGAGAGAGGAAGCGGTGACACTGGGTGGAAGAGGGAGAAGGAGGGCTTATTTTCTGTGGAAAATCGAAGGGAGAGGAAAATGAGGCAGGTTCATGCCTTAGAAAAAAATATATGAAGTGAAGAAAGGAAACCCTATGTACCCTTTTATACTTGCCAAACAAAGACACCCAATTAAAGGCAATTTTTTAATATAACCACTTTTAAAATGATGCCAATTAAAGACGGTGCATGAATATCGCCATTAAGCCATTTAAAAGTGGCATTACAAAATTTTGGGGTGACCTGAGAGGAACTTTCGAACTCGGAACCTCCCTCGGATCTCTAGCTTTAATCAAAGCATTTCCACTAGTGGCATGATTCTTTGGTTTTGGAGATTTGACGTTTGATCAAAATGAAGTTATAATTCAGGCATCAGAGATTTTGGGAACCAAAACCAGGTTTTTCTTCCCAAAGTTGTCAGATTCTGATTCGAGCCTCTAAGATCATGTTGATTGAAAGTTGAAGGAGTCGTTCTATTTAATAGCAATTCTGGTCAGGTTGAAATTGAATTTTGGATAAAAAATCTAAGTTGCTTGGAAGTCACCGATATCTGGTCATATTCTTCCGCACCGGGTTGAACATTGGGTTTGAATCCAATGTTTGAATTTTTTTTTTTTTGACTCCTTCTCATTAATAAACCATGTTGCCCCACACAAAGGGGATGAGGCTTCCCTGTGTCTCACACAAAGGTGGGGTGAGCTCCCACAAAGGTGGGGTGAGCTCCCACAAAGGTGGGGTGAGCTCCCACACAACTTACACAAAGTGAGACTCCTACACCTAACACGGTGCAATTGGAGACTGAACCCCAGAAACTGTCCCACATCGAATCGAACCTGAGTTGCTCCTAGGACGGGCATATGCTCTGGCCACTGGGCTACTCCCAGTTGGTTAATGTTTGATTCAAACATTGGACTATAGATTAAAGTTGATTCAAACAGTTTGATTCAAACAGTTTGATTCAAACATTCAAACGGTTTGATTTTAGAGTTAAATCCGGGTTCGAACTATAGGTTAAAGTTGATTGTATTGAGCCTGACCATTTAGGTCTTATTTTGTGTTGGACTTGATCCCTTAAACTCACATCTAAAAAATAATCGATCATTTAAAAATAGATAAACTCAATATATATATATATATATATATATATATATATATATATATATATATATATATATATATATACTTTGTCTCACTCTAAATGGGTTATTTACTTTTTCACGGTCTTCAATAAGCATGTTTGACTATAAATATCTCTAGTTACGTATAATAATTCGGCATGAAAAAATAATATTTAGAAAATAGATGTTAAGACAAATCTATCAATATTTCACATGATATATTTATTATTTATATATTCATTATATTCACGGTCAAAGTTTACAAAGTTTAACTCTCCGAAAGTAATTAAGCAATTTAGAGTGGGACAGAGGGAGTATGATAAGAATTGTTTTTCCTTATTTTGCTTGGTCTTCTAGTCCGTTTGCAAAAGTCCTAGTCTGTAGGGAATAAGTTAGCCTCAACTTGAGTGCTAGCTGTTGCTTTATTTCAGCACCTGTAAGCTTTATTTCAGGGTTTTCGGTTTTGCTTCAAAGCTATTTAAAGGCTTGGAGTTATGCTAATAAAATCATTCCCTTCCGCCCAATTGTTTTGTTGAGATTCGATTCTTGTTTCATATTTAACATTTGGTATCAGAGCGAAGGGTTAACGTGAGGAGAAAGATGAGTGCTGAACCAAGCAATGGCTATGCTCAGCCGAGCATCCCGAGGTTTGATGGTGATTATGATCATTGGAGGATGGTCATGGAGAATTTTCTCCGATCCAAGGAGTATTGGGGCGTGGTGGAAACAGGATTCACGGTGCCTGAGAATGAAGAGGGTTTGCCAGATGCAGAGAAGAAAGCGTTGGAGGAGTTGAAGCTGAAAGATTTGAAGGCCAAAAATTACTTGTTTTCTTCAATTGACAAGTCAATTTTGAAAACGATCACGAAGAAGGAGACGGCTAAGCAACTCTGGGATGCAATGAAGGTGAAATGTCATGGCAACGCTCGAGTTCAACGAGCACAGCTAAATCGTCTTCGTAGGAGTTTTGAAGTGTTGGCTATGAAGAATGAAGAATCAATCACTGACTACTTTGGTCGAGTAATGGTGATTGCAACGGATATGCGAAACTATGGAGAAAACATGCCTGATGTGAAGATTGTGGAGAAAATCTTGAGGACTCTCACTGAAAAATGGAATTACATTGTATGTTCCATTGAGGAGTCAAAAGACATAGATCAGCTCTCCGTTGATGCTCTTCAAAGCTCTCTGCTTGTGCATGAGCAGAAATTCAGGAAAGATGCTGAAGGAGAGGACGAGCAAGCATTCAAGGTTTCGTATGATGGGGAACGAGGTGGTAGAGGACGCGGTGTTGCAAGAGGACGAGGAAGGGGCAGAGGAAGACACGCTTTCTCAAGATCCACGATAGAGTGTTTCAAGTGTCAAAAACTTGGGCACTTTCAATATGAGTGTCCAGGATGGAAGAGTGAAGCAAACTATGCTGTCAAAGATGAAGAGTTGCTTTTGATGGCTTATGTTGGAGTGAATGAAAGCAAGGATAATGCATGGTTTCTGGATTCGGGTTGCTCGAATCACATGAGTGGAGATAGAAGTTTGTTCTATAAGTTGGATGAAGGGTTTAAAACATCGGTGAAGTTGGGGAACAACTCCAGAATGGACGTTACGGGGCGAAGTAATATGAAATTGTTTTATAATGGCATGAGACACATTATAACTGGGGTTTACCATATTCCGGAGTTGAGGTCTAATCTCCTGAGCCTTGGGAAATTTCAAGAGAAGGGCTTAGGAATTGTGATGCAGGGAGGAGTGTGCAAGATTTATCATCCTGATAAAGGTGTTATCATTGCAGCTAATATGAGTGCAAACAGGATGTTTATAGTGCTCAGTGAGTCACAAGGCCAATATTCAACTTCAAGTGTGAACAACAATTGTCTCATTGCAAGTGGAGATTATGCAACTCAGCTATGGCATCGCAGATATGGTCACTTGAACTATAAGGCTCTGAAGGAGTTAGAGAGTAAGAAGATGGTTCGAGGATTGCTGAAAATCACTGGAACAAAAAATGTATGCACGGATTGCCTTGTGGGGAATCAACATCGGGATCCAATACCAAAAAGGAGTTCATGGAGAGCTGGTCAGATTCTAGACCTTGTTCATGCTGACATTTGTGGCCCTATAAATCCTAAGTCGATCAGCAACAAGAGGTACACTCTCTGTTTCATTGATGATTATAGTCGAAATTCATGGATTTATTTTTTGGTTGAGAAGTCTGAAGCTTTTAGTCATTTTAAAAGTTTTGTAAAGTTAGTAGAAAATGAGACAGGGTTGTCACTGAAATGCTTGCGAACAGATAGAGGTGGAGAGTTTATCTCTTCCGAGTTCAATCGTTTTTGTTTTGAGAATGGTATACAAAGATAGTTAACTACTGCATACACACCGCAGCAGAACGGTGTTGCCGAGCACAAAAATAGAACTGTGTTTAATATGGTTCGATCTATGCTCTATGAGAAAAAGCTTCCAAAAACCTTCTGGGCTGAGGCGGTAAATTGGAGCAATCATGTGTTGAACAGATGTCCAAATGCAGCAGTTAAAGATGTTACTCCTGAAGAAGCATGGAGTGGTTTAACCCCCTCGGTTGATCATTTTCGGGTTTTCGGCTGCATCACACACGTTCATGTGCCTGAGGTACGAAGAGCTAAACTTGATGATAGAAGCTTTCCATGTATTTTCTTAGGAATAAGTGATCAATCAAAGGGATATCGCTTGTTTAATCCTATTTCTAAGAAAATTGTTGTCAGTAGAGATGTTGTGTTTGAAGAAGAAAAACAGTGGAACTGGGATGAAAAGTATAGAGGAGAAATTCTGATGGAGCTAAATTGTGCCGATGAAGAGAACAATGAAGAACTTGGTGGAGCTGAGCAGGATGAGACTGATGAGACTGATGGAGCCGAGCAGGATGAAACTGGTGGAGCTGAGCAGGAGACTGAGGAAAATGGTGAAGCTGGACATGGGGGTAATGATAACGGTGAAAACAGAGGCATTGAAAATGTAAGCATGGCCAAAGAAAGCAGAAGAAAACATCGTCCTTCATGGATGGATGATTACGTCAGCGGGGAAGAGTTATCTGGAGATGAAGAAGCTCACATGGCTTTAATGGTGGGTGTTGATCCTGTGTACTTCAAAGAAGCAGTTAAGAGTGAGATTGGAGGGCAGTTGTGAATACTGAAATGGAGTCCATCGAGAGGAACAACACATGGAGCTTAGTTGATTTGCCTTCAGGGGCAAAGAAAGTTGGAGTTAAATGGGTTTACAAGACCAAGCATGATGAGAAAGGTGAGATTGAAAAGTATAAAGCTCGTTTGGTAGCAAAGGGTTACTCTCAAAAATATGGAGTTGATTATGGGGAGTTTTATGCACCTGTAGCTCGAATGGAAACGGTGAGGACCATTGTGGCATTAGCAGCTCAAAGGAAGTGGAAGATTTTTCAGATGGATGTTAAATCAGCCTTTTTGCATGGAGAGCTCTATGAGGATGTTTATGTTGACCAACCAGAGGGCTATGAAGTTAAAGGGAGTGAAGAGAAGGTGTACAAACTACATAAGGCACTATACGGATTAAAACAGGCACCTTGAGCTTGGTATAGTCGTATAGAGTCTTATTTCATGGCTGCAGGTTTTGAGAAGTGTCCAAATGAGGAAACACTCTTCATCAAGAGAGGCAAGGAAGGTAAATTGTTCATTGTTAGTCTTTATGTTGATGATCTCATCTATACTAGTGATGATGAAGGAATGATGTTTGATTTTAAGACTTCGATGATGCAAACTTTTGAGATGACTGATCTTGGGGTGATGAAGTTCTTTCTTGGCATATAAGTGGTTCAGAATTCAAGTGGAATTTTTATTTGTCAACGAAAGTATGCTAGGGAGATATTAAAGAGGTTCGGAATGATGGAGAGTAATGTTGTAGGAAGTCCAATTTTTCCAGGAAACAAGATAAGCAAGGATGAAGATGGAGTTGCAATTGATGAGTCTTTTTTCAGACAAATTGTTGGCAGCCTGATGTATCTTACAGCAACTCGGCCAGATTTACAGTATAGTGTGAGTCTTGTTAGCAGGTTTTCAGCTAAGCCCACGGAACTGCACTTACAAGCTGCGAAGAGGATATTAAGGTACCTCAAGGGAACACTTGACTATGGTATTATGTACTTGAGAGGCAGCTTAGATTTAATGGCCTATACAGACAGTGATTATGCTGGGGATTTGGATGACAGAAAGAGCACGTCTGGTTACGTGTTCTTCCTTGGCTCAGGACTTGTTTCATGGCTTTCAAAGAAGCAGCCCATTGTCACTTTGTCAACCACTGAAGCTGAATTTGTTGCTGCAGCTGGGTGTGCAAGTCAAGCAGTTTGGTTGAGAAGAGTTACAGAAAATCTTGGTTGTGTTCATGATGCAGCAACAATTGTTTACTGTGACAATAGTTCAACTATTAAGCTTTCTAGAAATCCAGTTATGCATGGATGAAGTAGGCACATTGATGTGCGTTTTCACTTCCTGAGAGAGCTTGTTCAGAATGGAGTCATTAATTTGGAGCATTGTAGAACTGAGGAGCAGATTGCTGATATTATGACAAAGCCTTTGCAGCTGGAAGTTTTCTTAAGGCTGAGGGAACGTTTGGGTGTTTGCATGCTTGAAGCTTAAACTAACTTCAGTTCTGGACGTTAGTTTAGGGGATGGTTTGATAAGAATTGTTTTTCCTTATTTTGCTTGGTCTTCTAGTCCGTTTGCAAAAGTCCTAGTCTGTAGGGAATAAGTTAGCCTCAACTTGAGTGCTAGCTGTTGCTTTATTTCAGCACCTGTAAGCTTTATTTCAGGGTTTTCGGTTTTGCTTCAAAGCTATTTAAAGGCTTGGAGTTATGCTAATAAAATCATTCCCTTCCGCCCAATTGTTTTGTTGAGATTCGATTCTTGTCTCATATTTAACAGAGTATATATCAAATTAAAAATTAAATAAAAACACCAAAAAGCTAAATTGAATTGTATAAACATCAATTAAAACAGTAAAATAAAAAAAACTAAAAAAATAAAAATAAAACAGAATTCTAATAACACATGAAATTTGATTAGTAAAAATTCATACAAAAAATAAACATACCCATCAAATAAACATAGTGATATATCAAATAAATAAACTAAATTACACACTGAATTAGTATATGGTTAAACATTGGATAAACACAAAAATCACACAACAAATTAAAATAGTAAATATCAAGTGAAAACACTAAATACACATTAAAATGAAATATTTAAATGAATACACTAAAATATACATCAAATTTAAACAGTTAAATGCCAAAAGAAAATATTAAAATACATATTATTTTAAAAAGATCAAAGTGCACATCAAAATGTGACACTAATATTAAAAAAAGCATTATTACTAAAATTAAAAATTTCAATTCCCACTATCTAAACATCTAGGCATACTTTAATAATATAATATTTAGAGAAAAGAAAAATAAATATCAATATTAATTTTTAAAATGACATGCTGAAAAGATAACATATCGAACAAAATATAAGTTAAAAAATAAAAATTAAGAGAGTAAAATATCATGAACTGGTGCCAAAATAAGTAAAGTCTAGTAAATTTAACATATAAACACAAGATTTCACACTAAGATCAATATTTATCTTTAAAACAAATGATTTAAGTGGGAAAAACTTCTAATGTAACAAGGTTTGATTGGAATGTCTAGTACTTATGATATGAATCTCTTTGCAAAAACTCTAAACTATGGAATTTTGAGAAATACTCTTAACAAAGATTGATCGAATCACTCTCTTGAATTCAAGAAGACACGGACGAAGTTTAGTCAAGAACACAACTTTAAAAACTTCACTAACACAAGGTCGAATTCCACAGAACCCAAGCACTAGTTGTACCACAATTAACACAAAGAATCCTAACAGTTCTAAGCACTAATCTTAAATGGACAAATCTAAAGGTTTAATGCTTAACAAGCAAGGATAATAAACTCAAAATATGAATATATGATTGATAAAAGATGTATTAAAATTTGTGGATGGCCTCCCTATTTAAAGGGTATTGTCCGGCCACCTCTGAACAGAAAGAAAACAGGATTTGGTAATTCCTGTCAGAAACTGGAATGAATTATGACAGTTTTAAGAAACTAAAATCATATTTAACTAAAATATCTAAAATAAGATATGGCAGAATTCATCAAGTTAAGTCTTGAATTAATGTCGTCTTATCTAATCTTACCAAATCTAATTCTAATAAAATCAAACTGAATATTTTTAACCATAAAATAAAGCATATCCAAAATTAAACACTTCAAACATCAACATGACCGAGTTTAATGGGTCTTATTCCAAAATGAAATAAATTGCAATGATAACACTGGTTCACTAAAAAATCCAGTGGAAAAAGAGTATAGTGTTCTTCATGATGTCTTCACTATATCAAAACTCTTGAACAATCAATCCAAGAGACTTTCGATTTATTCTTTAACTCTTCATTAGGAAGTTGATCAATCAAAGCATGCAATGCCACATCTCAAAGCTTCGCTATTGCCCTAGTCATAAGACCAACCATGTCGCTTAGAGGATCTCAAACATAACCCTTGTAACTTTGATCTACAAAAGGCACACCAGCTGACACGTGCATTGGCACATCCCGTGCTGGTGGCACGACTCGTGCTGTTAGAGCTGGCACGGATGATGGCACGGCTCGTGCAGACCATGTAGCTACCGGATTCGTATTGACTGAAAATGAAACATCGATTCCAGTAGTAAAAGCACGTGAATTGCATGAAAATTGAGAGAAAAATGTTATATTTGCCGCAACACCCAAAAAATATGATATTTGCACTCTAATCCATCCTTATACCCCAAACCTTTTATAAAAATTATTTAAAACTAGTTCTTCCATAATACTTATAAACTCTCTATTTTAACTTTGATGTCACTGTTAGACAATCTCATATAAAATTTTGTCTTTCCCATAATACGATTTCTCATTGCACCAAAAAAGAGGTGGAAAACTTAGAACAATCCACTGATTTAGTACTGGCCTTTATTCAATAAATGGATAAGTAATAAAGCCAAATAAAATGCATATAATCTAAAATAAATTATTTGATAAATTTATGGAAATCTGGAAATATGCCATGCAGCCGCTGCTGATTAATTTTCCCACCGAGTTTTTCTTGGTATTTTTCATTCTAACTTCGGTGTTTTCATTGCCGCCACTTGATGAGATGTGTATTATTTACATTTGCTGCACATGAGGATGACCGATGAACGTATATTCTTACCGTTTGGCCCGTAACCCCCTTTTATCTACACAAGAGATTGTGTATTAAATATGTTTGATGTTCATGAGAGGTGTATTATGTTTTGCCGGTGCTACATTTAATGCATGTGAGGGGTGTGTTAGGAGTCACAAGTCGGTGACTGACAAAATGCTGGCTGCATGTGAGTGGGTATGTTAAGAGTTCTACATTGATGAATGCAAGTTATAGTTTAATATATATTATCATGTGTCACCTATATATTACAACTAATTTTATGATGTAACCTCATGACAAAAATATAATGCACTTTCCCAATTAATATTAAAGTAACAAAAATGAAATACATTTTATTTAGGAGAACGACCAATTTTCCTTACCCATGAGGAAAGCTAAGAGCATCCACGATAGGGCCGGCCTTTATATGGCCCAACCGGTACTGTTGAACAGGGCCCCAAAATTTCTGGGGCCCCAAAATTATATTATTAGGTATTATATATATATATATATAAATCTGATATTTTCCTTTCCCATCAGAAAACAGAAATCGTCTACGCATCTTCTCCATCTTCATTGTATTTATGGTTTGTTTTTCCAACCAAATCAATCAATGCCCATTCCAATTTCCAAGCCAATTTCATCAATTCTCTCCCTCAAATCACTTCCCCTTTCGTTAATCTCGGATTCTCGACTACCGATGATGCTGTTAAACGGCTTAGCCAGATTTCATCGGCGAAATCTTCAAGACTTCAACGGGCAATTCGTTAATTTTTCCCTATTTATATCAAAGGTCAGGTCTCTCTCAAATCTCAATCATCTCTCTAATTCTTTCAGAGTTTAGAAATCCAAGGCTAATTCATTGATTTGTTCTATTTTCTATCATCTAAAGATTCAGATTTTGCTCCTGGAGTTGTGTTCAATTAGCATAGTCAAGGGGCAAGGGCAAATCGGAGGTGAATATCTATTTCGCATTTCGGCACAACATCCATTAGCCAGGGACGAGCTACGGGCTTTCGATTTTCAATTTTCAATTTTTCATTCTGCACTCTTCAATATCCAGGTTTTATCTATCTTATTTTATCAATTGGTTTAAATTTTTGGCATTGCAAATTATTGTTTGGTCTTTTTAATTTGGCGTGAATCTGTGGTGTTTGATTTAATTGAATTTTGTGTAATTATTGAGTCATGCCTCCTAGGAAATATGATTCTGGTTGTCAAAAGCGTAAAAAAAGACAAAGAATTGAAGAGTTAACTCAATCTCAAAGAGGAGCTCTTCATAAATTTATTGTAAAGAAACCTCAGGTTCTTGTAGAAAATAACAATGATGATATAGGGAATGTAGAAATTTTAAATGAAAGTTGTTCTAATGTTAATGTTGATGTTGCTGATGTGCTTTTGAATGAGAGTCATAATATTAGTGATGGTGAAAATACTGAGAATGAATATGATGATAACCATCCCATTGATAATGAGAATGTTGAGTTGTGCAATGATAGTGAAAATAATGATGTTAGGGATTTAGACCAATCTAAAGAACTGTACACATTTGATATTTTTGATCCGAGAAATTGGGATTCTCTTGATTCTAAAATGATAGATATTTTAGCGGTTAAAGGACCTAAAAGAGATTTATCTATTGTCAAAGGTCCCGAAGATAGGTATTGTAAACGGTTTTCGGCAACTTTTTACAAACGAATTTTACCAAATGGAGAAAAATGTGATAGGGATTGGCTTGTTTATTCAAAAGAACTTGATAAAGTGTTTTGTTTTTGCTGTAAATTGTTTAAAAAAGGTTATTTAAAAAGTCAATTAGTTAAAGATGGTTTTGGGGATTGGTCTCATTTAAGTACACGACTAAAAGAGCATGAAACAAGCATAGAACATTTTAACAACATGAGAACTTGGTATGATTTGCGTCTAAGGTTGCAAAAGAATGAAACCATTGATAAATTTGCTCAAAAAGAATTTGATAAGGAAAAAGATCATTGGAAAAAAGTTTTATTTAGAATCTTTTCAATTGTGAAATTTCTTGGAAAACACAATTTAGCATTTCGTGGTACAAATGAGCGATTATATCAAAGTAATAATGGAAATTTTTTAGGTTTAATTGAAATGTGTGTTGAGTTTGATCCAATACTTCAAGAACATGTTAGGAGAATTACTAATGATGATATTCATATTCATTATCTTGGTCATAACATTCAAAATGAAATAATACGTACGCTTGGTTCTGCAATCAAATCTGAAATTATCAAGAAAATAAAACAAGCAAAGTATTTTTCTGTTATACTTGATTGTACTCCTGATGTTAGCCACCAAGAGCAAATGACTTTAATAATAAGATATGTTGATTTTTCTTCGAAACCTGTGACTATTGAGGAGTCTTTTTTAGGATTTTTAAATGTGAATGATACAAGTGGTCAAGGGCTTTTTGATGTTTTACAAATGGAATTGGAAAATCTTGGTCTCAACATTGATAATGTACGAGGACAAGGTTATGATAATGGAGCAAATATGAAAGGAAAACATCAAGGAGTACAAAAAAGAATTTTAGATTTAAATCCTAGAGCATTTTATACTCCTTGTGGTTGTCATAGTCTTAATTTGCTATTATGTGACATGGCTAATACATGTGGTAAAGCTAGGGATTTTTTTGGAATCATTCAGCGTATTTATACTATATTTTCACATTCTACGAAAAGATGGCAAATTTTGAAAGAAAATGTTAAAGGATTGACTCTTAAGTCATTGTCATCTACTCGTTGGGAAAGTCGTGTTGAAAGTGTTAAAGCCATAAGATTCCAAATGGGTGATGTACGTGAGGCTCTACTCCAAGTAGGAGAAACTGATCTTGATTCTAAGATAAGAAGTGAAGCTAACTCTTTAGCGAATAATGAACTTGGTGATTTTGAGTTTTTAGTGGTAATAGTTATATGGTTTGAAGTTCTTTTTGCTGTTAACTCGGTTAGTAAGAATTTACAATCGAATGATGTGCTAATCGGTGAGGCTATTGAAAAAATAAAGGGTTTAACTACTTTTTTTGAGAAATTTAGAGTAACCGGATTTGAAAAAGCTTTAGAAACTGCGAGGGAAATTGCCATAGAGATGAACATTGATCCCATTTTTCCTCAAAGATGTGTAATTCGAAGAAAACGTTTTTCTGATGAGGATCCAAATAAGGCAGCAACCGAGCCACAATCCGGGGAGGATTCTTTTAGAGTTAATTATTTTTTATACATTATTGATCAAGCTATTATTTCTCTTAATAGTCGATTTGAGCAATTCAAAGAATATGAAAAAATATTTGGCTTTCTATTTTGTTCTTATAATTTACAATCCCTTGATGATGAAAGTTTGAAATCTTCTTGTACTCAATTTGAAATTGCACTTCAAAATCAGGGACAATCTGATATTGATGGAAATGAATTGTATGTTGAGTTAAAGTTACTTAGAGAATTTTTGCCTCCAGAAAACTTGGGACCATTAGATATTTTAAAGTTTTTAAAGAGTCGTGATTATTTACCTAATTGTGTTATTGCATATAGAATTTTGTTGACTATTCCCGTGACTGTTGCATCGGCAGAGAGAAGTTTTTCAAAGTTGAAATTGTTGAAGTCGTATTTACGATCCACAATGGCACAAGAAAGACTTAATGGTTTGGTGTTGATGGCAATTGAGAATGATGTTTTGGAAACAATTAATTATGAAGATTTAGTTGATGATTTTGCGTCTAAGAATGTTAGAAGGATGATTCTATTTAAGTAGTAAGCTTATGTAAACTTGAAAGTAAATGTAAGAACTCCTCTTGTAGTGTTTTAATATTTAATATAATAGTAATTAGCTATTAGTATTTTATCTTTTTGCCTTTTGATTTTGTTTAGAAAATTTGTAATATCGTATTGATATAATTCTTATATGAAAATTTTACATTAATATATTTAGGGGCCTCATTTTTCATTTGCACAGGGCCTCCGAAATGTCGGAGACGGCCCTGATCCACGATGGTAGCTTCTTAACCACATTTTTCTTAATAAGGACCACTCCTTATTTAAGGAGAATCGTTGTAGAGTTTTAAGAACTATTCATTAATAAGGAACTGCTCCTTATTTAAGGAGTGAGTATCTCTTTATTTATGCAATGTCAACCAACTAATGATTGAACTTTGTTCAGTATGTTTGACTAATTATAATTTATAACGAAAAAGAAGTGCTTCAGAAGTATTTTTCATTGTTGGTAGTTGATTCTTACCTTTTTTTTAAAATCAAAATCCATGATGTGACACTTAAGAAATACTCGTTAAGCCTACTAACACCGTGGATGCTCTAAGCTTCTAGGGAACTCTCTGGAAAATCTATAGTAAACAAACAACCACTAATTTCTGACCATTGATGTGAGCAAAACACTGATCTCAAAGATCAGCAAAGCAGCAATTTGAACACAAACATGAACGGGAGAATCTCTAATGCTGATTTCTCAACATAGCTACATTTCCAGGGTCAAAATTTTGAGAGAGTATATGTACTCAGGTATATCTCCTATTATTATTATGCTCGGTTATTTTTCATTACACATATTGGGGCTGACTTTGCCATCGGAGACTCTCCACCCGGGTAATCCCCGGGAGCTTTGTTTTGCAGATTGCGGTGAAGGAATTAGCAGCACTGCATAATCGGATTTCATGTAACATCAAATGGGATGCCCGATGGGACCCGAGAGAAGTCAGTTCCTTCACTGCTGACATTGTAATCTACCTGGTGCAAATTCTCCTTGAGATGGTTCAGGTCGAATTGGCCATAATCATCTCCTCCAGATGATAATCATCTTAAAACCCATATTATGCTTTGCTGGTGGTGCTCTTCGACCGGTGGTCTCCTCGAACTCACCATGATGGAAGGTGCCCTTTGAAGTCGTTGTCGGAGAGCCTCCTTCGAACTCAACGCCGGAGGCCCCTATTCGAACTCGCAGGTGGCCAGTGGCTCTATTCGAAGCTCACCAGCTTCCATGATTGTTCGAAGAAGGCCCCATTTGTTAGAGGTAGAAGCGGATTATTTGTTATGGGTAGTGAGTTTGTTCTCACCCCATTTGTCTAGTGTTTCATAGCCTGTGTTTTTCCAGGTTGCTTTGTACTCCCTTTGCGCGATCATCTTGCTTAGGGTTGGTAGTTATTTTACTTAGGAAAAAGGGGGGGGGGGTGGGGGAGTGTTATCCTTTGGGTTTACACTTCCACATCCCCCCCACCCTCCCTCCCTCCCTCCCTCCCTCTCTCTTTCTCTCGGATTTGCTCCTTAGGTTCACTACGTTACCTAAGGTTGGATTCTTTTTGTATTTGGTAGGGCTCTTTTGGGGTTCTACCGTGGGTTCCACCGTCTATATTATTTACCTCTTTACCTCGAAGCCCCCTTGGTCGGTCACTCCATTGGACTTGCAGCAAAGTCTGCACACTTGTGCAAATAATTCATTGGCTCCCCGCTGAATTTGATGGTGCCCCGTAATACGCACACAGATAAGTTTGAGTATTGAATTAAAAATATTTAATTCTTCTAAATAATGACGATAAACAACTACTTTAATTTCTTCTTGGTGAAAATTATGTGCCTGAGTAACGGCTCTTTTTGCCTAGCCACGCCAAGATGGGTGCTAAGTGTGCGCTGGATTATTTGCGCTCAACTCTTTTCTTCAGGTTAGGCCTCAGGTCACACCTAAACCTTGAAATATGCAATATGTCTGCTCGTATTGTGATTTTTGCGAAGTAATTAAAAATATACCAACGACACCGTTGTAAATCCAAGAGCACCCTCAATAATACATATTCAAAGGGCGAACAAAGCCCATCGAATGTGCGTCAAGCGCTATTCTCCTCAAATCGGAGTAATACATATTTTGAATGGCCAACAAAGCTCATCAAACGCGCGTCAAACACCATTCTCCTCAAATTGGAGCAATTTGAATGGCCAACAAAGCTCATTGAAAGTGCATCAAGCGTCATTCTCCTCAAATCGGAGTAATACATATTCAAAGGGTCAACAAAGCCCATCGAACGTGCGTCAGACGCCATTATCCTCAAACCGGAGTAATACATATTTGAAGGGCCAACAAAGCCTTGTTAGAAAAATAAATATCAAGATTAATTTTTGAAATGACATGTTGAAAAGATAACACATCGAACAAAAAATAAGTTTAAAATAAAAATTAAGAGAGTAAAATATTATGAACTAGTGCCAAAATAAGTAAAGTGTAGTAAATTTAACATCTAAACACAAATTTTAAATTATAAAATTGATAGTTAACTTTAGCAAAATAAAAATTTAAGTGGATTAAAACTTCCAACATCACAATGTCTAATTTGAGCGCCAAATGTTGAAAATGAAACATCAATTCCAGTAGTAAAAGCACGTGAATTGCGCAAAAATTGGAAGGAAAATATGATGTATTCCCCAGTACCAAAAGAATATGATATTTGTACCCAAATCCATCCTTAATTTTACCCCGAACTTTTATAAAAACTGTTTAAAACCCGTTCATAATATTTATAAACACTCTATTTTAACTTCGATCTCACTGGTAGACAATCTCATATAAAATTTTGTCTTTCCCGTAATAAGATTTATCATTGCACCAACAAAAAGAGGTGAGAAACTTTTAAAAAATCCACTGATCTAATACAAACCAGGTGTATTCAATAAATGGATAGGTAAGAAGGCCAAATAAGATGTGCTCCCTCCCTGTTTCATCCTATTAAGCACCGAATTTTTTCACGGTCTCTAATAAATATATTTAACTGTAAATATATGTAGCTACAGATAATAATGACACACACAAAATTGATATTTAGAAATTAAATGTTACGGAGAATTTAACCATATCTCATACGATAAAATTATTGTTCATATACCTATTTAAATATGTGGTCAAAGTTTGACATTTTTGACCAACAAAAAATTCTGTGGATAATAGGTTGGGACGGAGGGAGTATATAATCTAAAATAAATTATTTAATAAATTTATGGAAATCTAAAATATGCACCCTCGCCATTGCAGATTAATTTTCCCAGTGAAATTTTTTTGGTATTTTCATCCTGACTTTGGTGTTTTCATTGTTGTCGCCGTGTATATCTCACATCAACGGTGTCTTCTCTTGATGAGGTGTATATCATCTACGTTTGCTGCATATGAGGATGAGCTGGTGAATGTATATTCCTACTGTTTAGTGGTAAATATTCCCCTTCCTCCCTACATGAGTGTATTATCTGATAGAGGTTAAGCTCAAGAAGATCATTGGGTCAAAGATGTGGCGGTCCATCTAACAGAATATTTAATACCCTAATGTAATTACCGCATTCGTGGGTAATTAAATAATCAAGGAGGACGTTATTTAGGATACAGAGTATATATACAAGATACACATTTACTTATCATTCATTCTGAAATCTCTGGCTTCAGCAGGATCTGTCAAATGGGGTGGTTCGTGAGCACCACTATTTTGTGTCCCTGGAAGTAGGGTCTCAATCTTCTGGATGCATGTACGAGGGCTAGAATCAATCTCTCGAGGACAGTATACCTCATCTCCGGCTCCTGCAAAGCACGACTAACAAAGTAAATTGGATGTTGAACTTTTTCTCTCTCTTTTACTAGGGCCAGACTGATTGCCAACAGTGACGCAAAAATGTACAAGTATAGCTTTTCACCCTTATCTGGTTTCATCAAGGTAGATAGTGTCCCCAAGTGTTTCTTCAACTATTTGAATGCCTCGTCGCACTTGCCGTTCCACTCAAATTTCTTTTCCCTTCAAATGACATCGAAGAAGGGTAAGTGCTTCTCCGCCCCCTTAGTCAAAAATCTGCTCAATGCTGCTAAAGACCCTGTAAGCTTTTGTACATCCTTTATTGATTGTGGGATTTTCATTGTCTTCAAAGGTTTAACCTTTTCCGGGGTTACATCAATCCCCCTCACCGAGACCATGAATCCAAGGAACTTCCCCGCCTCCACATCAATAACACACTTAGACGGGTTCAACTTCAAATTAGCCACTCGAAGTCTACTAAATGTTTCCTCTAGGTCCTTTAAGAATTCTTCATAACTTTTGCTTTTGACAACCATGTCATCCACATATATTTCCATGTTCTTCCCCATCTGCCCCCTGAACAGTTTATCAACCAGGCTCTGGTAAGTAGTCCCAACATTTTTAAGCCAAAGGGCATCTTCTTATAGCAGTATGTGCCTGCATCTGTAATAAACGATGTTTTTCCTTGTCTTCCTCCACCATGAGGATTTAGTGATACCCCTTATGCCCGTCAAAGAAGGCCAGAATCTCATATCCAGTGACGGCTTCCACTAATTTGTCGATTGGTGGTAACGGGTTACTATCTTTGGGGCACCATTTATTTAACTCGGTAAAGTCTATGCACATTCTCCAGCCCACATCATGCTTTGGAACCATGACTGGATTAGCAATCCATTCGAGGTAGAACACCTCCTCGATGACATCTGCCCTCAACAACTTCTCCACTTCTTCTTTAATTGCTTCAGCTCTTTCGGGAGAAAACACCCTTCTCTTCAGCTTCACTGGCTTAATTGAGGGGTCAATGTTCAACCTATGCAGTGCGAGACTCAAAGGTACTTCTGTGAGGTCATAAATATCCCACGAGAACACGTCTCCATACTCTCCCAACAAGTCTCTCAGTCTCTCTTTAACATATTCGGGAATTAACTTCCCCATAGCTACTGATCCCATATCCCAAATAGGCATATGTATTGTATCAGCCAATCCCACATCTGCATGTATCCTCGCAACATCTCATTGCCTTCTCTCTTCCTACACTACCGTAAGGTTACATTTTTTAGCCACAATTTGATCTCCTCAAATGGATGCCACCCCCTTTTAGTCAGAAACTTCATTTTCAGGTGATAGGGTGACCAAATTTACCGAGCCTGGCACATCCATAGCCTTCCTAAAATCATATTATAAGGGGAAGGGGTATCCACGACAGCAAAATTACACCTGATAGTCATCCCTTTGTCACCATTCGCTACGCGAACGTGCAGGGTTATCTCTCATACGGGGAATATCGGGTTTCCCATGAATCCGGATAAAGGGGAGGCTGACCTTTTCAAGTTGTCGCGCCCTATGTCCTACTGGTCAAAACACTCAGCAAACATCACTTCTACCCCGCTTCCATCATCAACGAATACCCTTCTTATCAAAGACATTCCAATAATGGTTGAAATTATCATAGGATCCGCATGAGATGTTTGGTCTGGTATGACATCCGCTTCCAAGAAAGTAACCGTCTCGCCCAGTCGAAACCTCTTGTGACTGGGCTCTTCAGCAGGAACCCTTAAGAGGAAGATACCTCCCATAACCTAGGCATCAACACTCCGCCTCTCCTCTTCCAGAATTTTTTGTTTTTCCTCGAGGATTTTTTTTTTGTTTTTCCTTGAGAGCCCTATTCTTCTCCTCGAGTGCTCTCTTTAACTCCAAAATTTTAGCATCTTGTTTGCTGAGCTTTTCCTCGAAGGAACCATGACCAAAAGCACTAGCGAAGGCAAAAGCTGCCATCTTCTCAGTTGCATCGTGGTCTCGCTAGCGGCTTTAGGAAACAAAAGCCCACGAAGCAGGGTCAAGGTCCTCCTAAAGGGACCGTTACTCCCTCAAATCAGGCCTCCACTCCCTCGAATCAAGCCCCCCTCTCACATTAGGTGGTGAAAGGCCTACTACGACCATTGCTAATGGCGAGCCTCCTCATACTAGGAATGTTCGTTAGAAGACAATGGCAGATGGCAACAATGTTGGTAACGCCTCTCCCCCTCCATTAATAGGAGCACGCGGTGATGAGAACGCCCATCAATAGTTGGCACCCCCTTCGAGTGATGCGGCTTCCATGTCCAGGATTGAGCATTATCTCTCAAGAATGGCCTCTAAGCCTGAGGTTTTCATCCGTTCCTATGAAAAATTTATTTATGTGTCATTTTTCCTAACATTGATCTAAGCTGAACTATACCTCAAGGGGCACTGGTTGATTTTTGGGGTGCTTCCTCCTCTTCCTCGAGGGACGTCCTATCTCTCAAAAGAGATGGATTCTCCTCCTCCTCTATGACCTCGAGGGACGCTTCCTTGCAGGCCAGAGATGTATTTGACCCCCCCCCCCCCTCCAATTTGAGCTCTAGATTTGGAGGAGGGTAGAAGCCAATTTTGCCACTAGTAGGGGATCTCCTTATATATGGCTTAACCATGCCTGGTGGCCATTTCTCAACAGGCTCTCAAGGAGGCATATTAGTTACTGGGAAAATCCTCTCTTCCCCAGGAGTGTTAGTAATGTGGTCAGACATGCCTCTCCGGCATCAAAATTATATAGGAATTCTTCAGAATGAGTCCATTCTGAGTCACTAATAGCTCTTCCTGGCGTACTAATCCCCGCTCCTCCTAACCTAATCTCATCGGAAAATCTCTCAGAGGTGGAACCCTCATCAGAACGGGGCATGATTGTAAGGTGAGGAAATGAAAAGATTAGAACAAGAAGAGAGGCGAAGGTACGTACTAATTTTTGGGGAAAGGCGATGAAAATTAAATCACTTGAGAGAGAAGTAGAGAAAGAGTACTCGTAAGAAGTTCCTACAAATGGGAAAAGTGAAAGAAGGAAGAGCGGTTAAGGGGTAGTAATGGGGGCTAAAACAGTGGATAATTATGACTGCCTTGGGAATATAAAAAGTTATAGACATACACGATTGCTTTTCTGTCTTTGACAACATGCTGTTTGGGGAGAAGTGACGCGCACGGTTGTACGACACGCGCGTGCCTTTTGGAATCCTAACACCGAGAGCAGTGACACACGCGATTGTACGGCACGTGCGCATCTTTTGGAATCTTTATGCTGAGAGTTTATTAGAAAACTAGGTTCCCTCCCTTGAAGGCAAGAGCAACAAAGTGCAAGGTTCATTTTGAGTCTTCAGAGTCCTCGAAATGTCCCATACATTCGAGACCTTGAAGAACCTTTGTACCGTTCTAGTCTTCCGAGGTCGAGAACCTACTCTTCTGGGGGCTCTTGATAGAGGTTAAGCCCAAGAAGGTCATTGGGCCGAAGATGTGGTGGCCCAACTAAGAGAATATTTAATACCCTGACGAAATTACCGCATTCGTGGGTAATTACGGGTGATAATTAAGGAGAACATTATTTAGGACACGGAGTATAAATACAAGGTACGCATTTACTTATCATTCATTATGTCTTAATCATATTGGACTCTTGGACTAACTTAGGCATTGGAGTGCTAACCCCTGGAACCCCCAGGGACAGTGTTATTGCATGATAGAATGAGAAGAACTCAGGCCCACAAACTGGTCGGTTGTTCGAGATGCATCATTTCTATGTTTGCTGCACATGAGGGGTGTATTATGTTTGATCAGTGCTACATTTAAGAGTCACATGTGCGGGTGTGTGTTAAAGAGTCTCACGTGTTGGTGACTGACAAAATGTTTGTCGCAAGTGAAGGGGCGTGTTAAGAGTTCTTATACGTTGATGAATGCAAGTTATAGAGTCTAATGTACATTATCATTTGTCACATATACGTAGTACAATTGATTTTATGATATAATCTCATGACACTAATATGATTCATTTTACCTTTTAATACTAAAGTAGCAGAAAAAATATACGTTTTATTCAGGAGCAAAAAAGACTACAAATTAACATTGATATCAGTTGATTGTCATCAAACCTTACATTATAAGACATCAATCACTTTAATTTATTCAAGATGAGGAGGTCTCTAGAATAATGTTTTCCTGAAGATAGAGAATAATTATCAGACTTTTTATGTTTGAATACGGTATTTTTTAAGCTATGCAATGTATATTTAAGTTATATACTATATTTTTCAATTTATGTACTAGTATTATTTCTTATAATATTTCTTGTATTTTTATATTGAACACGACTTATATATGTTTATTTTATACTTTACAATATTAAAAATAAATATACAATATTAAAGCTAAAAAGTATAACAGTTGCTCCATGAAGTTACGAAAAGTCATCTTTCATAAATTTAGGCTTTATTTACAACATAATGTAGAATCAAACGATTTACTTGCCACAAAATCTTTTAACTCAAACCACATCTATACACATAGCTCTCATTGATTGCGTTGATGAGGAGATGCTGAAGTATAGCGGTCATCTGACCACAATTCATTCGATACAGAGGACGGAGGATAAAGATGTGGAATCATAACCACTACACTTTGCACTTCATCCTACATAGCTTATTAATTCTTTTGATGGGCCTAAGTTTTACTTGGACAAAATCATACATGTACTGAATCTCTTATGGTTACCTTATTTTAGTTTGAGGAGCCTAATGAATTTCTCCCAATTCCACTTGATAGTATTGTGGTCCATATAGTATCAGAATTTTATAATTAAATTAATTTAACTTAATGAATCAATTGACCATAATGGTACTAAATACACACATGCTGTACAACTCAAATGTAATAAAGAATTTTGAGTGAATTGCATTCATACCCTCAGTTCATTGTTTAGTTAATATACAACCCTAAGTTTTTAAAAGTGCACATATATCCTTAGATCTTTGTTTAATGCATATATACCCCTCACTTTTTCAAAGTCGATCTACGATTATAGGAATAGTTTTTCAAAATGGCCTCCGAGTGTAGAAATATATGTGCACTCTCCAAAAACATGAAATATATATATATATATATATATATATATATATATATATATATATATATATATACATGTACACTAAACAAAGAAATCGGGGACATTAATGCACTTTACTTAAGAATTTTTCCAGAAAAGCATAAAGGAATCAAAATGTAGTACATGATCATAAAAATGACATCGTAGACCCGTAAAATAAATTTACATTGCTACTGGTAAGAAGAGTACTACTCCACATTTTAGTTTAAATTACATTTTTTTCATTAATATTTTCTTGATTATTGATAACTTTTAGTTACATATTCTAAAAATGTGTAAATAATATTTAAAATATATTTATTATATGAAATATGATAATATCTTACTTGATATATTGTTTGTTATATACTAATTGACATTTATGATTAAATGTGATTTAGAGAACTTATAAAAATAGTGTTGATTCCGTGTTACTTTGTAATGAATGATCATGTCTCTTCAACTTCAATTCCAATTTCAATGCTTTTGATCCAGGTTTTGCATTGCAAGTAATTCAGCTCCCGCGGGAAAAAAAGTACGGCATGATCTCTTGTCAGTTCGTTTGTAACATATATTTCAAACAACTTTTACTAACCACGTTTAACCACAAATATCTTTAATTACATATCATAATGGAGTGTAAACGTTTGATATTTATAAAGTATATGCTATGAAGAATCGAACGATGTCTTACTTAATAAAATTATTACTTATATATTATTTGAAATTAATGTCAGACTAGTTTGGTAACTCTAGATGAAAAATGTGCCAACAATACCTAAACATAAGGAGTAACTTTTTCTATTATTATGTTCTTGATTGGAAAATGGAAGATTTAATGCTATCTATCTCTCAATTTTCTTGACATTCATCTTTCCACAACATTTTTTCTAGAATTCTCTCGATCTATTGATATTGAATGCTATGTTAATATATGAAGTCACTAGTAAAATTTGTGTAGAATCATAGTACTAAAACATAATATAATATATCACATGGGTGATTTTTATTCCATTAATACACATAATAGTTTATAATAATTCTCCCGACCATTACATATAAAAAACTTTGTTTAAAAACATAACTTCTTATCATGAAAGATGAGAGAGGAATAAGTAATATTCCTTGACATCCATCTAGGGTCGTGGATAATAATTCCTACCCTCAGGAGCACGAGGAGGACGAGGTGGGCGACCTCCGCTTTGCAATACCATGCTGGCTGGGGGTTTCACCCATGGGTGGCGAGGGCCACCGGGGTTTTGTACAAATGACGTCATTACTATTGCAGAGTGAGATGGTGGCATGTTATCGGCGACAGGAAGGTCACGACGATCATTATCAGCTAGAGAGGAAGTGGTGAAGATCAACAACGCCCCTAATATGATAGCTGCAAAGTATGCACGAGATGACATCATGGCCGACTATATTTTAGCTTTGATGAATATTTGGTGTGCGTTTTTGAGGATGTTTATAGAGCCTTTATAGAGCTTTCATGACAAACTTTTCATTCATCACAACTATTCCCATGTGATGATGTATGACCACAACTAATTCAAGATTACTTGTATAAGCATGACAAAATATCAAGTTTGATATGGTAAAATGAATATCCTAGTAAGTAATGTGTATATCTTATATCTAGTATAATTTGAACAGGGCACAACATTTATAAATATCACACTTTATTCTCATTAATGATACACAAACACTTTTCTGCAAACTTAAGCATTTGAGGGTTTTTCCGACACACCGCGTCTGACATTCAGGTCTAGAGTTGTTCGTCGGTCATAGACCGGAACATGAATCACAAAAAATTGGACCGAAAATCAGACCAGTTAATGGGTACTTTGGACTGGGACCAGACCGTTCTGAATTTGGTCCGGTCCAAATTGGATTCTAATACACTTTATTTTTTTACTTTCAAATTTGTGTGTCGTAACAACTTGAATCAATTTTTCTTTAAAAGAGAGTAAAGTAGAGGTTATTAGAATATTTCACCTCAAAATAATAGAAAAGGGCTTGCCATCACAAATAAATCTAAACTAGTATATTAAAATAATTTATTAATAATTTTAAAAATATACATAAAAGTACAATATCGGTTCATCAGGTCCGGACTGGAATCCAGAATCTTAAAAACCTTGGACCGAGGATTTGATCAGAATTTCATATAACTGATATTGGTCTTTACATTCCGGCCCAATTCAATTCAATTTATCAAAACAGAACTGGTTCATGAACACCCCTACTCAAGTCGGTGTTTTATCGCATATTGTCATTTTAGTCTATTTTTTAAAGATCATAATGCCTTTCATGATTAAAATTTTTTTTACATTTATTTATTAACTTTTTTCACACTCTTCAAACATTTAATAATAAAATATCAGTATTAGAATATCAGATGGATGGATGAAACAAATTATTGGTATTTGCACAAGATGAACGGTTTAAAAATTGCTCCTATGAAAGTAGAACCACAGTTTAAGTGAAAGTAGAAACAAGGTACGTTTTGGATTTGTTTACATGTCAAAGTAGCAAAAATTAATTCGACTTTATACTCATAGCAGTTCATTGTCATCCAACTCAACATTATAAGACATCGTTCATTACGATTTATTTATTTTTTGAACAATATTTTTAAAAAAATATTATTCAAAATAGATGATTATTATATTTTTTAGTTTTAATATTAAATATATATGTTGTAAAGTATACGATATACCTTTTATTCAAATGTTATATCTTTTAAAGTTAAAAATTAGAATTTGCATACAATAACATTACACAAAATCTGGTTTTAAACTGAATAATCGTTAGATGAGTTCATTCTATAATTAACATAACTAACCTGATCATATAATGTTTATTTTCATTTATGACAATGAAATTCCCTTAATTTCAACTATCTTTCAAAATATATTAAATGTAAATAATTATAATTCAATTTTAAAAATTATAGAATTAATTGTTTTTTTGATTGGTCTAATCATTACACGGTATAACAAGATACCTTCTCCTTATATCATATATTTGTAAAATTTTGCAGTTAAATAAACATAGTTTTAATTTAATGAATAATAAAAATGCCATTGACAAAAATAGTAAAAAAAAAACATATACAAGCATACAACTAAAATGTAACAAAGAATTTCTCCAGAAAATCCAAAAGAAATCAAAACATAATCATATAAAAGACACTATAGTGAATTGGGCCTTGTTTGGTGGTAATCCACACTCTCTATAATGGATTCATTGTGAATATTAGAATAATTTCTGTTGGGAAAAAAATAGTTTCCCCCTTTGTGTGATTAGGATGATGAATGAGAAAATAGTATAAAAATAAGTAAGACACCAAATTTGGTTATGCGAAAAACCCAAAACGGGAAAAACCGCGGGACTAGGTAGTCCAACTCTTCCACTATATGATTAAAGTGGGGTTACAAAGTCTCACCCCAAAAATGTGGATGGATTACAAAGGTTTTCTCACACTATGGTGGATATCTATCAACTAGAGAGGATGAAGACTTCTCCCTACTACTCTCTCTTGGAGGATATCTAGAAGGAAAGGAAATGGTTTTTGGTTGGATGATCAAGTCCTCTCCAAGAGCACCTTATTTATAGATGAGCACTCAAGCTCTAGAATTCTCTTCTCCATCTCTCCAACTACCACAATTAATGTTTGGAGGCTTCTAGGAGGTATCTCTAGAATATGCTTCATGGTCTAGATACATCCCCCATCATACTAGAATCTTCTTCCAATTTTACCAAAGAAAAATTCTAGAATTAGGGAGGAATACCCAACAAATCTCCTCCTTCCGACCTAATTGGAAGGGATCTCCACACCAGCGCCTTTGCAGCAATCATCGAATTTCTTACTTGGTAGTGCTTTAGTCATCATATCGGACCAATTATCATTGGTGTGAACTTTTTCAAGTTGTAGTCGCTTTTCTTCCAATACGTCTCGAATCCAATGATAGCGAACATCAATATGTTTCGTTCGGGAGTGGTAGGCTGAATTCTTGGCTAAGTGGATGGCACTCTGATTGTCACAATAGAGGACGTACTTCTCTTGCTTTAGCCCCAATTCAAGTAGAAAATTCTTCATCCACATCATCTCCTTACAAGCCTCGGTGGCAACAATGTACTCTGCCTCCGTCGTAGAAAGGGCAACACATTTTTGAAGTTTTGACTGCTAAGATACAGCTCCCCCTGCAAAAGTAGTCAGATATCCCGGCGTTGATTTTCGAGATTCCAAGTCTCCGGCCATATCAGCATCTGTGTATCCCTCCAACACAGTTTTGGTTGTTTCAAAGCGCAAACATCTTTTGGTTGTTCCTCTGAGATATCAAAGTATCCATTTCACAGCAGCCCAATGCTCCTTCCCAGGATTTGACAAGTGCCTGCTCACAACTCCAACTGCATGTGCAATATCCGGCCGGGTACATATCATGGCGTACATAAGGCTACCAACAGCTGAAGAATATGGAACACCTCTCATTTCTTCATCCCTTCTTGGATTTTTCTTCTTGTCGAACTTGAAATGTCCGGCAAGTGGTACGCTAACAGGTTTGGCTTGATGCATATTAAATCCCTCAACAATCTTCTCAATATATCTCTCTTGAGATAGCCAAAGTAGCTTTTCAGATCGATCCCGCGTGATCCGCATACCAAGAATCTGCTTCGCTGGCCCCAAATCTTTCATCGCGAAAGAATTACTCAATGCTTTCTTAAGAGCAGCTATTTTTCTTTTATCCTGCCCGACAATCAGCATATCATCAACATAAAGCATGAGTATGAGAGAGTCATCTCGATCGTACCTCTTCATGAAGACACAATGATCGGTGTGTGTCTTCTTGAATCCATGATGATTCATGAAGGATTCAAACTTCTTATACCATTGACGGGGTGCTTGCTTCAAACCATAGAGACTTCTTTTGAGACGGCACACTAAATGCTCTTTTCCCGGCTCTTTGAATCCTTTGGGTTGCTCCATGTAAATCTCCTCCTCAAGGTCTTCATGTAAGAAAGCTGTCTTAACATCGAGTTGCTCAACCTCCAAATCCAAGCTAGCAGCAAGACCCAACACAACTCGGATTGATGACATCTTTACCACGGGAGAGAAAATCTCATCAAAATCTATACCTTTCTTCTGGTTGCAACCTTTAACAACGATTCGAGCCTTATACCTGGGTTTGAGATTGTTTTCTTTGGTCTTGAGCTTAAACACCCATTTGCATTTTAGAGCTCGTTTCCCTTTTGGTAGCTCTACGAGATCATATGTATGATTCTCGTTCAAGGACTTCATCTCTTCTTGCATAGCCTTTTCCCAATCATCTTTGATACGAATTAGGTTTATTTATTTATATTTATTTATTAGGATTTTTAGAAGATAACACTATACTCTTTTTCCCACTGGGTTTTTTAATGAGGTAGTGTAATCATTTTAGAATAAGGCCCATTAATTCTGCCATGTTGGCCTTAGAAGAATTAATGTTTCGGTCATGCATTTATTTTAGTATTTAGAATATTAAGTTCTGATTTGATTAGAATTAGATTTAGTAACATTAGATAAGGCAATATTCATTCAAGATTTATCTTGAAGAATATAGTCATTTATTTTAGGTAGTCTAGTTAAATATGGTTTTAGCTTCTTAAAGCTGCCATAATCCTTTTCAGTTTCTTATTTGTATTTTTTGAAGACCATACCTATGAACTATAAATAGGGGTGGTATTCAACATTATTTTTACCTTACAACCTTTCATCAATCAAATATACAACCTTTTAAGTTCATACTCTTTGCTTGCGAGCTATTCCATTGTTGTTTAACGCCGAGGGCTAGTTAAGTATCAATAAACCTTGTAATCTGATCCTAAGGGCTATTTAGAGAGCAAGTCAAAGTTAGGCGTACCCCGAGGGCTAGACTCCTGAATTTCGTGCGAGATAGTGCGGGTTTGCAGATCCCTTCACTAGATCAAAGTTATTAATTCCGCAAATCGTGAGTCTTCGCAAGGAGATTCATATCAATCTTTATGATCACTTTCCATAGCTTCACCATAGTGTTGAGGCTCCCCCTCATCAGTGAGTGTCACGTACTCATCTGGTGAATATCTGGTCGAAGGCTGTCTCTCTCTAGTTGAACGCCGGAGCATGGGTACTGCTGGGTCATTTGCTTCCTCCATTGCTTCGCCACTTGTTTGAGATTGCTCTGTATCTTCTCTGGGATCACGGTTTCAACTTCTTCATCGTGAACATCCTCCACTGATTCTCTTCTTGTGTTATCTTGCACCACGGGAGATGGCATGGACTCCAAAGGCTCTCTGGTCCGCCTGGTTTGAGCTTCTCGCGATTCCTTGTAATTACTAATGGTTTGGTCCTCAAAGAACACGACATCGCATCTTCTCACGATCCTTTTCTGGGCTGGATCCCACAGCCGATAACCAAACTCATCCTTGGGTGAGCCAAGATAGATACACTCTCTTGTTTTTGAATCTAGCTTGGCCCGCTCATCCTTGGGAATGTGAACAAATGCTCGAGATCCAAATACCTTTAGATGGTCATATGAAGCCTTTCTCCCTAACCAAACTTCCTCCGGTATGTCTCCATCCAAGGGAACTGAAGGGGTCAAGTTGATGATATCAACACCAGTCTTCACAGCTTCTCCCCAGAAACCTTTAGGGAGGTTTGCATGAGATAACATGCATCTAACTCGCTCTTCAATGGTGCGGTTCATCCTCTCTGCAACTCCATTCAACTGAGGTGTCTTCGGTGGTGTCTTCTCAAGTCGGATCCCGTACAACTTGCAATACTCTTCAAATGGGCCGCGATATTCTCCACCATTGTCAGCTCTGACAGACTTCAAATTTCTGCCTGTCTCACATTCCACCCTTGCATGGAACTCCCTGAACGCCTTAAGTACCTGGTCTTTAGTTTTCAACAAAGACACCCAAACCTTTCGAGAATGGTCATCAATAAAACTTACAAAATATTGTGCACCTCCAAGGGATCTTTCGGTCATTGAGCAAACATCAGTATGCACTAAGTCAAGAATATTCTCTCTTCTACGTGGGTAAGCAGGCTTGAGGAAAGAAACTCTATGTTGTTTTTAGGCTAAACAATCAGTGCAAGGGTCAAGTGTTGTACCTTTTATGTCGGGGAGGATATGTTTCCATGCGAGGATTTGAAGTCCCTTCTCGCTCATGTGGCCAAGCCTCTTATGCCACAACTCTATGTTCGAGGTTTCATGTGCAACATTAGCCTCTCCCTTGCAGATTTTTCCTTGCATGACATATAAGGATCCATCCTTCTTTCCTCAACCAATCACCATATTGCCTTGAGTGATCTTCCATTTTCCATCTCCAAAGTGGCTTATCATTCCAGCATCGTCAAGCTTCCCCGCCGAGACAAGGTTGAGCCGCATTTCTAGGACATGTTGCACATCCTTCAACTCAAGCTTGTATCCCGTGTTTGTCTTCAAGATGATATCGCCTTCGCCGACAATCTTGCTTGTGACTTGATTTCCCATCTTCATAACGCCGAAATCTCCACGCTGGTAGGACGAGTAGAGCCCTTTATGTGGGGTAACGTGGAAGGAAGCACCGGAATCACCGATCCATAAATTTTCATCGTAGGCGAGATTGACATAATCGTCAATGACAAAGATATCACCATGCTCCATGAATGCCACCGCCGTAGTGCTTTCTTCTTCCTTCTTCTTTGGATTGACTAGATCAGGTTTGACCGTGCCATTCTTCTGGTCTCTCTTGAGATTGTGACATTCATCTTTCTTGTGACCTGCTTTGCCACAATAGTAGCAAGTAACTCGGGAACGAGACTTTGACCGACCTCGTGATCTGTCACGTCCACCATTTCTAAATCTTCCACGCGACTCATTTCTTCCATGATTCTCGATCACGTTTGCCTCCGCATAGGCTGTTGTGCCACGTTCTCTTCTCCGTGCTTCTTCATTTATCAAGCTGTCGGCTACATCATCCATAGTAAGCTTTCCTGTTGGAGCCGAGTGGCTAAGCGTGACCACCAAAGTGTCCCAACTTTCAGGTAGTGAGCTTAGGAGCAACAAAGCTTGCAACTCATCATCGATCTTCATCTCGGTCTTTGCCAATTGGTTTACAAGCCCCTTGAAGCTATTCAAGTGCTCGATCATATTTTGGCCATCCTTGTACTCCAATTTCACCAACCGCCTCACTAGGTGGGCTTTTTTACGTGGTGTCTTCTTTTGAATCATAGACTCAAGTTTTGTCCATAGCTCAAAGGCATTGGTGTATGTAGAAACATGCTCAAATAAACTTCGCTCTATGTACTTACGGATCATGGCGACCGCCTTCTTATTTAGGATCTCCCACTCTTTGTCATCCTTTTCCTCCGGCTTGGTCTCCTCCGTGATTGGTTCATACAAATCTTTGCAATATAAGTGGTCCTCCATCATGGGCTTCCAATATGCGTAATTTTCCACCGTGAGTTTGAACATATCTCCCGCCTCCATCTTGAATCACACAAGAATATAACGCTGATCAACCGAGCTCTGATACCACTGTTGGGAAAAAAATAGTTTCCCTCTTTGTGTGATTAGGATGATGAATGAGAAAATAGTATAAAAATAAGCAAGACGCCAAATTTGGTTACGCGAAAAACCCAAAATGGGAAAAACCGCGGGACTAGGTAGTCCAACTCTTCCACTATATGATTAAAGTGGGGTTACAAGGTCTCACCCAAAAATGTGGATGGATTACAAAGGTTTTCTCACACTATGGTGGATATCTATCAACTAGAGAGGATGAAGACTTCTCCCTACTACTCTCTCTTGGAGGATATCTAGAAGGAAAGGAAATGGTTTTTGGTTGGATAATCAAGTCCTCTCCAAGAGCACCCTATTTATAGATGAGCACTCAAGCTCTAGAATTCTCTTCTTCATCTCTCCAACTACCACAATTAATGTTTGGAGGCTTCTAGGAGGTATCTCTAGAATATGCTTCATGGTCTATATACATCCCCCATCATACTAGAATCTTCTTCCAATTTTACCAAAGGAAAATTCTAGAATTAGGGAGGAATACCCAACAATTTCTTGATCGGGATTAACTAACGTTATGGAACCGTGTCAGTAATCTCCGCTTTGGTTTCCAACCCGCAAATGGTCGATGAAGGTGAGACCGTGATGGTTTCGACTTCGATACCAGCAATTCGTTAGTGGTGCAGCGTTTGAGTGTTCTCATGAGGACATCTCTAATAAATTGATGGAGTTTCAGGGCTCACTAAATTTCGATAGAATTAATGGTGGCGTATCCTAGTTACCGAAGGATGTTTGTATGTAATCTTTAAAAAAACACTGAAGGCAGGTTCATACGCCGAGCAAACTATATTGCTAGTTGGAAGTGAAGTAGAAATAGTTACGTTTTCTTTTAGGTTAGTTTTTTTTTATATTTTGTCAACATATTTTTATGAGTCCGTCTCTTGAAACAGTCATTCCATAAGTCATGGAAAGAAAAATGTTTAAATTGTAAATTAAAAGAAATGAAAATAAAATTTTTGGATTGAATTAATCGGGTCATAAACTTTATAACTATTGAACGTTGCATAAGAAATTTTTAATCTTGCAACCAAAACCTTTTACCTTTTTACTATTCTAATTAAACCTCATATTTCCTTAAACTTATGGAAATACGGTCTTTCCCAAGAGTTTGCCTATTTTTATAACATATAAAAAATTAATATATGAAAAATACGTGTTGTTGGGAATTTAACAATATCCCACATCATGTATTGTTATTTATATAAACAAATACATGTTCAAATATATAATCACACATAATTTCAGAAAATTGAATAAAGAGTCTAACTCCCTTAAAATTGTCTTATCTTAAGATCAAAGACTAAAAAATTTGAGCAACAATAAAATAGGATCAGGTCACATTTAGGGGTGATACCATAATTATTATCATTGGGATCACATTTAAAAGAAGGTTTGAAGTTTAGGGACTGAATTGCAAACACTCTCATTAATGACATCGTTCTGTCCTCCTCCTTCATCGGCGGAACACAACCTTCTCCAATTGCGACGGCTTCTACGACAAACAAAGAATGTAATGATTGATGCTTGTGTTAAAGATGATGTAAGGCCACTAGTGGAAAATAGGCCAACTAAAGACGGTTTTATTGGATCAGGTCAAGTGTCTTCTCTGGTAGTGACTTTGTCCGATTCCATCAACGGCGGTTTCGAAAACTGCCTTCTATCGGATCCGAAATAGGTTCTAGATCCAAAATGTGTTCCGAACTTTGACCTATTAATAAGGTCCCTAAAAAAGACGGTCAGAAACCTAGGTCTTTCTTCCAAAGTTGTCGATTTCTGATTGGGCCCTCTGATATCATGTTGATTGGAAGTTGATGGAGTCGTTCTATTTAATAGGAGAGCTTGATCCAAATGTGCATGGTCAAGCAAAACCGGATGCAATTGTGCATGATATTATATATGGATGCAAATATGGAGGACGCATTCACGGAATGCGTCCTCATTATTTTTTATTTTTTTTCTGCATGTAATTTAGAGGACGCATTCCATGAATGCGTCATCTAAATTTATTTATTTATTTTAACAATTTTTTGAAGAGGACGCATTCACAGAATGCGTCCTCAAAGTTTGACAATTACGTTGAAAAAGGATTCTTGTACTTCGTGGCTCTCTGATATCTTATGGACACAAGTCCACTTTTAAATTAAAGTAATTACTCCCTCTGATATCTTATGGACACAAGTCCACTTTTAAATTAAAGTAATTACTTTCTCTATCCAATCTGCGCATTTTACTATTTAATATTATTTAATATCAAAGTTTGACAATATATATTAGTAGATATATAAGTAATAATATTATAGTATATGATATTGATGGATTTGTTATAACAAGTAGTTTCTCAAAAGTAATTTTTTGCTTACCGTTATTATACGTAGTTAAGCACATTAACGTTTAGATAAGTTTTTTTATGAGTGTAAAAAAATTTCGTATATATTACTTATATATATAAATTTCGTAAATATTACTTATATATATAAATTTCGTATATATTACTTATATATATAAATTTGGTATATATTACTTATATATAACAATTTTTTGAAGAGGACGCATTCATGGAATGCATCCTTACTTTTCTGTAAAATTTTAACAATTGTTATATTATTACTGAGAGCTTGAATGCGTTCCAATTGTAAAATTGTTTCTTCTGAGAGCTTTAACAATTTTAACAATTCAATATATTATATTATTAATGTACATAAAAAAATTTTAGTTTCACATTTTATTATTAAAATATATAAATGGTAATTTGAATCAGTAAAATATATAATTTGTAAATTATTCTTTATATATATATATTTTGGGTGAATATAGTGCATTCGTAGAATGCGTCCTCAATTTTTTAAAAATTTTTGTCACAAATTGTTTAGAGGACGCATTACATGAATGCGTCCTCATGAATTTATTTTTTAAAATAAACAAATGTGTTTATTTTTATATTTTTAATTTTTTAAAAACACTGTTTGAATTATACCTTTTTTAAATCAGTGTTATTAAAAACGCGTATTGAATTTGACATGTATATTATTACTGTACATAATTTTTTTTAGTCCCACATTTTATTAGTAAAATATATAAATTTTATTTTAATCAGTAAAATATATAATTTGTAAATTATTCTTTATATTTTTTTTGGGTGAATATAGTGCATTCGTAGACTCGTGTTTGTTTTATGTTATTCTAAAAATAACAGTAATATACAGTAGGAATGAATAAATTAAATATAAATATACAATATGTGGAAGAGACGTGTCAAATGTAAATTAGTGTTAAATGTCATCATGTAATCTAATAAATATAAATGATTATTTTGCATGAGGACAATGCGTTTACTGATTCAAATTCGTACACATTCGATTATCAAGCTGAGAAGTCCAAATAATCAAGCACAATCTTGTAAAATATATAATGATTCAAAAGTTGTCAGTGAGAGAAGTCCAAATAATCAAGCTGAGAAGTCCAAATAATCAAGCAGAAGACTTTAAAAACAAAATTAAACAGAGGATGCATTCCGGCAAAGCGTTCTCTTCTTCTCCTGATGAAAAAAAATATTAATGCACTGAGGACGCATTTGTCAAATGCGTCCTCAGGCAAACTGAACTAAAAAAAATTGGAAAATATAGAGGACGCATTATGCTAATGCGTCCTACACACTTGCATCCATGGGTATCCATGGGTAGACACTGTAGCCATAGATATGGAATTTTCCCATTTAATAGCAATTCTGGTCGGGTCGAAATTGAATTTTGGATAAAAAATCTAAGCTGATTGGATGTCGCCGATGTCTGATCATATTCTTCCGCACCGGGTTGAACATTGGGTTTGAATCCGGGTTTGAACTGTTTTATTTTAGGGTTAAATACGGGGGATTCGAACGATAGATTAAAGTTGATTGTATTGACCATTTGGTCTTATTTTGTGTTGGACTTGATCCCTTAAACTCACATCTAAAAAAATCGATCATATAAAGTGCTTATTTACTTTTTTACGGTGTTCAATAAGTATATTTGACTATAAATATCTCTAGGTACGTATAATAATTTTGCATGAAAAAATAAATTTTAAGACAAGTCTAACAATATCTCAGATGATATATTTATTATTTATATATTAGTTTATAAAGTTTGACTCTCAAAAAGTAAATAAGCAATTTAGAGTGGGACAAGGGGAGTATATATCAAATAAACAATTAAATAAAAACACTAAAAAGCTAAATTGAATTGAATAAACATCAATTAAAACAGCAAAATACAAATCAAACTGAAAAAAATAAAAATCAAACAGAATACTAATAATACATGAAATTTGATTAGTTAAAAACCATACAAAAATTAAACATACCCATCAAATAAAAATAGTGATATATAAAATAAATAAACTAAATTACACACTGAATTAGTATATGGTTATACATTAGATAAACACTAAAATCCCACAACAAATTAAAATAGTAAATATCAAGTGAAAATATCATGAACTAGTGCCAAAATAAGTAAAGTCTAGTAAATTTAACATATAAACACGAGATCTTACAAGATCAATATTTATCTTTAAAACAAATTATTTAAGTGGGAAAAAACTTCTAATGTAACAAGGTTTGATTGGAATGTTTAGTACTGATCTCTTTACGAAAACACTAAACTATGGAATTTTGAGAAATATTATTAACGAAGATTGATCGAAGCACCCTCTTGAATTCAAGAAGACACGGATGAATTTTAGTCAAGAACACAACTTTAAAAACTTCACTAACACAAGGGTCGAATTTCACAGAACCCAAGCACTAGTTGCACCAAAATTAACACAAAGAATCCCAACAGTTCTAAGCACTAATCTTAAATGGACAAATCTAAAGGTTTAATGCTTAACAAGCAAGGAGTATAAACTCAAAATATGAATATATGATTGATAAAAGATGTATTAGAATTCGTGGATGGCTTCCCTATTTAAGGGGTATTGTTCGGCCACCTCTGAACAGAAAGAAGACAGGATTTGATAATTCCTGTTAGAAACTGGAATGACTTATGGTAGCTTTAAGAAACTAAAACCAGATCTAGCTAAAATATCTAAAATAAGATATGGCCGAATTCATCAAGATAAGCCTTGAATTAATATTGTCTTATCTAATCTTACCAAATCTAACTCTAATCAAATCAAACTGAATATTTTAAACCCTAAAATAAAGCATATCTAAAATTAAACACTTCAAACGTTTACATGGCCGAGTTTAATGGGTCTTATTCCAAAATGACTGATCTCAAAATATACTTTTTCCCAGTCATGCTAGGCGTACTAACCGGACCCATTAAATCCATGTGAAGTAATTCAAGATTTCTTGAGGTGGTAATATACTGAACAGAAGAGTGAGGAGATCGAATATGTTAACCTTGTTGACATGGTCCACACACAATACCTTTTTTATTAGTAAAAGTAGGCATACCTCGAACTGCTTTAGCATTTGCAATCTTTACCAGCGTCTTGTAGTTGATGTGACCAAGTTTTCTGTGCCACAATATTCCTTCATCCTCTCTAGAGATTAGGCACCTCACTTCTTGTTCCAACAAATAGTAGTTGTCTGACGAATGCACTCCAGACAGTACTTTGTTTTCTCTGTGCTTCACAATACATTTGTCCTTTTGGAATTTGACTATCATATTATCATCACATAGTTGACTGATGATAGAAAGGTTTGCCTTCAAATATTTTACCAGTAGAACGCTTGTGAAGTTAGGGAATCCCTTTATCTATAGTTCTCCTTTACCGACTACACAACTCTTCTTTCCGTCACCAAAAGTAAGAAAGCCACCATCGTATGGTTTGATGTTATTTAAGTATTTTTGAGCTCCTATCATATGCTTAGAACAACCAGTATCGAAGTACCAAGAATCTCTAGAATGTGCAATAAGAGACGTGTGAGCAACAAGACATAGAGTACTTTGTTTAGGAATCCATACCATTCTGATCAATCTGGCTCTTTGGGTATCGCTCATGTTGGAATATGTTAACAGTTGTCATCCATTCATAATATCTTTGAGTATCCTGAGACATTGTTTTTCTTCATAGCCTTGATATGAGCAATAGAGACATAAGATAGGCTTGCAGCATCGAGTCTTAATGATCATTTTCTTTATGACCTGTACCACTGCTTTTACGTCAATAAAAATGGTCTCAGATTTTTTGTACCTAATTCCTTGTCTATCTCCAGTGCTCTTTCCTGTTGCGAGTATATCATCGAGCTTTGCCTTTCCAGTATTCAGCTTTTTGAGTGTAGCTTCAGCAATCTCAGCTCTGCCAGTGTCTGATTTAAGATTCTATTTCAGTACTTCAATCTCTTTCTCCAATGTCTCAATCATATCCTCTAACTCCGTCTTTCTTTCCACAAGCTGGTATTTTTCAGATTTCATAATTTTATTTGCATCAACAACTTTAAGCCACATTGCATACATTTTCTCATATTCTTGGCAAATTTCATCATTATTTACTTCCTGACCATTATCATTGCCTGAGGAGTTTTCACTCAGCATTTCTGTGTTGGAACATTCGGACTTCTCAGTCTTTTTGGTGTTGGAGCATGCAGTGTCAGATTCATTCATCTTTGCTCCAAAGGCTACATAGTTGCTGGTGAGTTCTTCTACGTCCTCTTCCTCATTTTCGCTCCATGGGGTGACATACGACCTACCCTGCTTCTTTTGAGTGTTAGCACATTTAGCTTAGATGTGACCGAAACCTTCACATTCTCTACATTGAATCTTTCCTGTCTGTTTCAAATTATTGTTTTGATTCCTCTTAAACTGCTGATTTTTTTGCTCTATTCGGGGTTCTCGAGCATTACCAACCTTATGTGACCGAGGTCTATTTCCAATCGATTTTTCCTCCGATCTTCTGTTCACTACCTTTTTTAGCATTTTTGAGAATGTTTTGGTTATAAGTGCAAGTTCTTCAACTTCACTCTCACTGTCACCTTCATGATCATCCTTTGAGGCTGATATTTTGAAAGCTAATTCTTTGTGAGCTTTATTTGATGGTTGGTCAAATGTTATCTCATATGTCTATAATGATCTCATCAACTCATCAAGCGTCATGTTTTCCACATCTCTTGCTTCTTCAATGGCAGCAACCTTCGTAGAGAAATGTTTGGGGAGGGATCTTAATGTTTTCTTCACCAATTTTCCTTCTTTGTAAGCTTTCCCTAGTTGATACGCCATATTGGTGATATCCCTTATCTTGCCATCGAGGCCTTTAACTCGTTTGAATTCCATGTTGACTTGTCTTTGGGTCCTTACTTCTTTGCAATTGTTTCTCCTTCTTTCTCCTTTGAACTCGATTGAACATCTTCCATAGGGTGATTCCTTTCGGTTTGAACTAAATAACAGGCAAGTTCATCAAGTGAGCTGATAAACACTTGCATTCATACCTTCCAATGATTGTAGTTTGAATCATCTAACAGTGGAGGCCGAGACACGGAAGCCCCTTCTTTGGTCGCCATGGTAAAATTATATCAACACTTTCCTTGACACAACCAAGGTAAAAATAAGTAACTTAGCTCTAATACCAATTGAAATTTGGTTTTACCTAATTACTTCAATTGAGATTATCGTGTTCCAACATAGCCTAATTAACCAAGTTCGTAATATACTAGTAACTTAAAGACATGCGAATTGGTTACGCAGTTTAGTGAATATCACCTACATCTGCGGGGTCTGGGCCAGTTCAGAATGAATCCACTAATTAGAAAGACAGTACAAAGTACACCATACAATATACTTATCTTTTCTAATTCAACACGTGAATTCGACTAGTTCCCTTAGTTGTCGATCCTCCTTGATAAGACTCCCTCTGATCTCGAACCTCGTCAACACTGGATTTTCTCCTGCTAAGGAATTAAGGCTTACGTTCTGAACTTTAAGATCAAACACATTTGATCATGTTGGAACACAATTGCACAGCTCTGCGCTACTTCTTGACTGTCGAAAACCTAGTTGCAGATTTTCTCAGAATAAATGTGTAAGTAGCTTAGCCTGAATGTCCACAATATATAGCTCAATTCACACGCATCAGGTTCTTGTGCGATTCAACTTCCTTCTCCAAATATTTTGCTCACAATCAAATCTCTTGGCGATAGGATTTATAAAATCTAATCCCTTGAAGATAGGAATTAGAATATTCTTACCCTTTGCCTTAGATACCATAAACCCAACTCAATTCCAACTCTACAAATTTTAATCCAATCCCACAAATATAGGAATTGAGATAACCTTCAAATCAATCACAATCGGATGAGATATGCTTCTCGGATTCAACCTTCAAGCTTTCCTTAATCTACCGAAATTCGTTTTTTGATGTTGCAACATAATATTACCATATTTGCATACTAACACAAATTGTCAACTAACAAATTTGGACTTTACACTTTGATTTGTTGTCTCCAGTGAAGGAGAGGAGCGAAGGAGTGGAGCTTCGATTTATTGTCTTCGATGAAGCAGAGGTGCGGCGGAGCTTCGATGAGCGGTGGCCGAGTCCGTCGAATCTAGAGTCGGGGTGGTTGGAGTATAAACATGGGGTATTGATTTTACAAGGAGAAGAAGATGTGTTGCGAAGAAGGAGAAGAGGAGGGTAAAATAATACTTCCATATTGTCTGAATTTTTAATAAAAAATTAACGAGGATATAATGGTCATTTTAATTATTTCCGGCCAAATTAATGTTGCCAATAGTTCAAAACTTAGGGTCAAATTTGTACTTTCAAATTTTTCAAGGCCATTTCTGCACTTTCGATCAGAACATAGGATTAGAAACGCACTTTTCTCTTCAAACTATTTACTTGCAAGAAAGATCTTTTAACTTAAACCACACCTATACACATATCTCTCGGTGATTGCATTACAAAAAATTTAAAATTTTCACTTTATAGTACTGTCCATATATTACACAAATTTTACAATTAAATTAACATGATTTCAACTTAATGATTCAATTCACAATAATGGTAATAAATACACGCATAACGTACAACTCAAACGTAACAAAGAATTTTTCCAGGAAAGCACAAATTAATCATAAAAAGGACATCGTAGACCCATAAAATAAATTTATATTGCTAGTGGGAAGAAAAGTAATACTCCACATTTTAGTTTAAACTACATGTTTTTTATTAATATTTTCTTGATTATTGATTACTTTTAGTTACATATTCTATGAAAATTTAATGTTTAGAATATATTTAGTATATGTTGATTACATGATGTGTTGATAATATATAAAATTGACATTATAATTAAATGTGAGTTGAGAAAACTCATAAAAATAGTGCAGATTCAATTGGGGCGAAAAGAATATCATGCTTCTTTGTAGTGCAAGAAAATGTCACTTCTACTTCAATCCCAATTTCAATTTTATTTTTTATCCACGTTTTACATTGCAAGTAATTTAATTCCCGTGAAAACAAAGTTTAGTATGCTCTCTTCTCAGTTCATTTGTAACATATTGTTTAATCAAATTTTTCGAACCACGTTCAACCACTAATACCTTTAACTACATATCATAGTGGGAATGTAAAGGTTTGATATTTATATAGCATATACTACGAATTAACGATACTTTACGTGATAACATTATTAGTTGTTAACGATACTTTACGTGATAACATTATTAGTTGTACATTATTTGAAATTTATGGTACACGTAGCTCGGCAACTCTGGTTGAAAACTGTGCCAACAATACCTGAACATAGGGAGTATTTTTATTATTATTATGTTCTTGATTAGCGGATGGAAGATTTAATGCTATCTGTCTATCTCTTAATTTTCCTGACATTCATATCTCCACAACATTTTTTAGAATTTTCAACCATCGATTCTTTGATTTATGCTCTGTTAATATATGAAGTCAATGGTAAAAGTATGGTAGAATCACCGTATTAAAAACATAATAGCATAATATAAGAGTATCACATGGAATTGAATGTTAGCCTAGCGATTGAAGTCTAGTGCTACTACCATGAGGTCATGGGTTCAATTCCCACCAAGGGCAAGGGGAGGGGAGGGATTTTATTGGGGGCTCATTTGAGTTATTACCCAATTTTTTTTAAAAAAAATAATAATAATAAAAATATATATAAGAGTATCACAATTGTGATCTTTATTCTATTAGCATATATATATTAGTTTATAATATTTCTCTCGACCGTTACAGATAAAAAAATTGTTTTAAAACATAACTTATTATCATGATAGATGAGAGAGGAATAACTTATATTCTATGACATTGTGAATCTTCCAAATCATTCCCGCGGGATTGTGGAGAATAATTCCTACCATGCGGAGGAGGAGGAGGTGAGCTTCGGCCTCCACCTCCGCTTTGCAATACCTTGCCACTTGGGCATTTCACAAATTGATATGGAGGGAGAAGGCCGTATTTGGATATAAACGGCGTCGTTAATATTGCAGATTGAGATGGTGGCATGTTATGGGCGATGGGGAGGTCACAACGATCATTATTAGCTAGAGAGGGAGTGGTGAAGATCAACAATGTCCCTAATATGATAGCTGCAAAGTATGTAAGAGATGGCATCATGGCTGACTATGTTTTGGCTTTGACAAGTCATCGATACATGTTAGACCAAGTGCAGTGGTAGAAACCGCTACTAGTTTCTTACCAATTAAATATATTATTTCTCTCATTCTCTCTCTTTCACCTAACCTTAAGAAACAACCATTTTTTGTCCATAATGGTAAGAAACCACTTTTGACTATTCATTGACCCTACTTGATTTTCTCTATCTCACTTATTAATTTTATCATTAACATTTAATTTAATTTAATTTAATTTAATTTGTTCACCCAAAATAAGTTGAACGTGAAGTTTAATAATACATTATAATTTTTATAAATAGAATTTCATTTTTTTAAGTATAAATAATTCACTTTTTTAAATTTTATTTTCGTGTTCTATTTTTCAAAAAATTAAATTTTATTTTTTCTTGTCAAGAAATTGTAAATATTTTGTTATCTAAAATAAATAATAAGACATATTGATTTTTTTTTATAAAAAATTTAAAACATTACATTAGAAAGGCCAATTATAATGACTAGACAAATTATAATAAATACTTAAATAATAAAATATTGATCTAGTCCGACCAATTATACAAATTGAAAATAGAAATATGGATCTAGTCTGACCAATTATTACTAATAAAAAACAAGCTAAACATTAAAGAACGGAAAATATGGATGACGAAACCATACCGACATGCTAATTTTGACCACTCAAATATTGGTAAAGATGTTCAATGAGGTCATTTTTCAGTTGGTCATGTTTAGCTCTGTTGCGTACTTCCCTCCAATATTGTCTAAAAGTCGGTAGATCAGCATGCCGCTCTGCATTGTAATGCCAAGGAGGGTCATCGATTCGGTGATAATCACCTGGTTGAACCCGCAACCTATAGGTATCTCTTTCATCTTCGACTATCATGTTGTGCATTATGATACAAGCTATCATAATTTCACCCAATGTTTCTATGTTCCAGTGCTTGGCTGGGTTGCGGATCACGGAGAACTGGACTTGTAAAATACCAAAAGCACATTCGACGTCTTTCCTATAACTCTCTGGAGCCGTATACCCTGGCATGAAGGTCGCCCGCTTAGGATAGATTCCATCAGTAAAATATTAGCATTGATCGTAGCTACGACCATTGACTTCATAAGGAAAACGTTGAGCCCTTCCTTCACATATGTCATCAAACAAAGGTGACTTGTCTAGGATGATGATGTCATTGTTTGACCCCATCATACCAAAAAATGCATACCAAATCCACGTATCGTATGAGGCCACTGCTTCCAATATAATTGAGGCGCGCCTATTTCTACCCTGGTGTGGTTAAATTGGGTTCTATTTATAGGTTAAAAAAAGTAGGGGATGGGAAGAAAAAAATTTCTGAAATGTAGATTTTAAAAAAATTGCATTTTTTATAAAAAAATAGCCGTTGGGACAAGTGTCGCCATACGGTTGGGACACGTGTCCCATTTCAAAATCAGAAATGAAAAGATCCATTGGGTTTGAGACACGTGTTGCCATGTAAGTGAGATATGTGTCC
Organism: Rubia yunnanensis; assembly: GCA_037428765.1. Taxonomy (NCBI): domain Eukaryota; kingdom Viridiplantae; phylum Streptophyta; class Magnoliopsida; order Gentianales; family Rubiaceae; genus Rubia; species Rubia yunnanensis. Next base: position 3,325,693 of record CM075065.1, on the reverse strand, counting down.
CAAAAATTTGAACGGTAGAAAATGGGAAATTTTGGAGCCGTTGGACACGTGGCCCAACCAAAGGGTGCCACGTGTCAGTGGCTTTGAAAAAAAGGGAGAGCTGCATGCGGGACACGTGGGCCAATGCATGGCTGACACGTGTCCCGTAATGGGAAAGAAAAATGGGCAGCTTCCAGCGGCTACCTTGCCCATGTGCTTGTGTCAGTGACCGGTTTCCAGACCGGTTGCTATCCAAGCAACTATTGGGCAGTTTCTCGTTAAAAACTGCCCTAGAAACCATCATTGTGATTGTTTTCGGTTTTTATAGCGATTTTTTAAACTCAAGAAACCACCATTGCACTTGCTCTTAACCCAACCTGACACCACAAGCAGAAAGTTTCTAAGACATGTGTTGAATATCCATATAACAGGCATTGGGGGAAAATATGTGGGGATGGACATACGGTTGCAACAATCAAAATGTGCAACTTATAGATGTCTAACACAGAAGATCGGGGCGAAGTAAGAGTTGTGGGCTCAAATTTTCGTGGATTCAGTTTCACTAAGTCCAGTGAGGACGTCTGCAACAGGAACATTTAATGGCTAATGGATGCAAATGTAATGTATTAGGTTGTACTAATGTAGTCTGTAATGACTTGATCAGCTTAATATGAAGTAATGCAGCCTTTGTTTTAAGGAAAAAAATGTTACATTTATAAGACATCAATCATTTTGATTTATTCAGGAGGAAGAGGTCTCCTGATAATGTTTTCTTAAAGATATGAATAATTATCATACTTAAATTTTTTTTGTTCCCTGACATAATATCGTATACATCTTTTGGTCTCTGAGACCAAAATCACGTCTTATTAGTACCCTATAAATTCAAAACGATTTGTTTGGTCCCCTTTCAAGGTGGTTTTGGAGATAAAAAGATGGTATAAGATCATATGTTAGGGACCAAAAAAATAATTTAGTCTACGTGAAAACCACCCGAAAATTGATTTGGAGACCAAACAAAATATTTTAATTTGTTAGGTATTGAAAGGGCATGGTATTGATGTCAGGGATCAAAATATGGTATTAGGTCATATGTTAGGGACCAAAAATACGATTTAATCCACAAATTAATCATAAAAAGGACATCATAGACCCGTAGAATAAATTTGTATTGCTGGTGGGAAGAAAAGTAATACTCCACATTTTAGTTTAAACCACATGTTTTTTTATTAATATTTTCTTGATTATTGATTACTTTTAGTTACATATTCCAACTAAACATACAAAATTTTTGTTTAGAATATATTTATTATATGTTGATTATATGATATATTGATTGTTATACATTAATTAACATTTATGATTAAATTTGATTTGGGAAAACTCATTAAAATAGTGTAGATTCATTTGAGGCGAAACGAATACCGTGCTTCTTTGTATTACAAGAAAATGTCTCTTCTACTTCAATACCAATTTTAATAAAAAAATTTACCCACGTTTTGCATAGCAAGTAATTTACTTCCCATGAAAAAAATGTTTGGTATGCTCTCTTCGTTCAGTTCATTTGTAACATATTTTTTTAATCAAATTTTTCCCACCACGTTTAACCACTAATAGCTTTAATTACATATTATAATGGAATGTAAAGATTTAATATTTATATAGTATAATCTAACGATACCTTACTTGATAACACTATTACTTATATATTATTCAAAATTTATACCACACGTAGCTCAGCAAGTCTAGTTGAAAAATGTGCCAACAATACCTGAACATAGGGAGTATTTTTTTATTATTATGTTCTTGATTAGTGAATGGAATTTATAATGCTATCTATCTATCTCTTGATTTTCCTGGCATTTATATCTCCACAACATTTTTTAGAATTCTCAACAATCGATCCGTTGATATTGAATGCTCGGTTAATATATGAAATCAGTGGTAGAGTATCATATTTATGATCTTTATTCTATTAGCATATATAATAGTTTATAATATTTCTCTCACCCATTACAGATAAAAAACTTTGTTTAAAAACACAATTTTTTTATCACAAAAGATGAGAGAGGAATAAGTAATATTCCATGACATCCATCTAGGATCGTGGAGAATAATTCCTCTCAGTAGGAGGAGGAGGAGAAGGAGAAGGAAGAGGAGTAATAGGAACAGGTGGAGATCGCCATTTTTTGCCTCCACCTCCTTTCCCCCTGCCCCCACCTCCACCTCCTTTCCCCCCGCCCCCACCTGCACCTTTGCTTTGCAATATCTTGCCACTTGGGCGTTTCAAAAAATGATATGGTGGGGGAAGGCCATATTTGGATATAAATGACGTCATTAATGTTACATATTGAGATGGTGGCATGGTATTGGCAATGTGGAGGTTACGGCGATCATTATCAGCTAGAGAGGGAGTGGTGACAATCAACAACGCCCCTAATATGATAGTTGCAAAGTATGCACAGGAAGACATTGTGGCTGACTATGTTTTAGCTTTGATGAATATTTGATGTGTGTTTTTGAGGATAGAGCCTTTTATAGAGCTTTCATGCCAAACTTTTCATTCATCACAACTATTTCCATGTGATGATGTATTGCCAAAACAAATTTAAGATTACTTGTGGAAGCATGACAAAAATATCAAGTTTGATATGGTAAAATGAATATCCTGATAAGTAATGTGCATCTTGAATCTAGTAAAATTTGGATAGGGCTGCACATTTATAAACATCATGGTGTGTTCTTATTCTATTCTCATTATTGATACACAAATATTTTTCTACAAACTAAATTATTTGAGAGTTATTCCGACATACCGCGTATGACACTGGAGTCTAGGACTGTTCATCGGTCAAAGACCAAACCTGAACATAAATCATAAAAAATCTTGGATCAAAAACCAAATTGGTTAGTGGGTACTTTTGACCGGAACTGGACCGTTATAATTTTGGACCGGTCTGAACTGGATTCTAATAAAGTAAAAGTTATAAAAAAAATTAACCTCAAAATAATAGAAAAGTATTTGCCATCACGAATAAATCTAAACTAGTATATTAAACTAATATATTAATAACTAAAAAATATACATGGAAGTAAAATACTGGTCCATCCGGTCCGGACTGGAACCTAGAATCTTAAAAAACTTGGGACCGAGGACCAGATAAGAATTTCATATATCTGATACCAGTCCTTACATTCCAATCCAATTCCATTAACTTTATCAATTTAGATCGGTTTATGAACACCCAACTCAAGTTAGTGTTCTATCCCACATTGTCATTCTAGTCTATTTTTCTAAGATCATATTGCTTCCTTTTATGATAAAAATAAATCATTTACATTTATTTGTTAGTTTTTATCACACTCTTCGAACATTTAATAATAAATATCAGTATTAGATTATCGGATGGATGAAACAAATAACGGGTATTTGCACAACATGAACGGTTTAAAAATTGCTCCTATGAAAGTAGAACCAAGGTACGTCTGGGATTTGTTTACATGTCAAAGTAGCAAAAATTAATACAACTTTATATTCATAGCAGTTCATTGTCATCCAACTCTACATTATAAGACATCGTTCATTACAATTTATTTATATGTTAACAACATTTAAAAAAAAAATTTATAGATGATTATTATATTTTTAGTTGTAGCATTATATATATGTTTGTAAACTATACAATATACCTTTTATTCAAATATTATATGGCGAACAACTTCAAGGGTCCCTGAATTCCTTCCATTTATCCTTTTAGCCCCTTATCTTCTATTTTTGAATATTTTTGACCCCTCAACTAACAAAATGGTTTAATCGTGATCCTTCTATCTGGTCAAAGTGTTAACTTCCGTCAAACAGATTAAATTTAAGAGCAAAGTAGTAATTTCACTTTTTTCCTTTTCTTTATTTTGTTCCTTTCCCCTTTCCCCTTCCCCTGACCTTCTTCTTCTCTGCATCCTCGGCTGCAGCGGTGCCACCACATGAATGCCACCATCTATGCCCGCCACCACCTCGCCGACACACACTCCGACTATTGCCCGAATGACCTTTCCAAATAAGAATTTTATCCATTAAGACCACAATTGACCTTTCCTTCACCGTTTTTCGTGGGAATATTATCACCTCTAAAACCATAATTACGAGCTAAATCACCATCAAGTTTGGGGCTTTTCTTATTATTAAGCTTCAATTTCAACGAACTGTGATCAAGAAAACGAACAATGTTACCAGAAACATCAAGATTATCCCGTTCCTGACCCGACCTAGACCCAGAAACAGGGATTCTGTTCCGGTAGGGTAGGTCATGGAGCACTGCTTCTCCGTGCGGTAGCACTGCCGGAACTTCTCCATCTTATGGTGGCACTGGTCGGAGGTCTACGCCGGAGACACATCCGAGCACTTGCTGGTTATGACAGCGGCCACCGCGTCCAGGTACTTGCTGGTCCGGGCACTTGAGGGGATACATTTCTTATTCTCCAATTCAACACCGTCCACCATCTCCAATTCAACATTGTTCATCGCCCATCCTGATTCCCATCCTAGTTTAACACCTTTCGCCATAGCCCATCCCAATGTTCGCCTCCACCATCCCAGCTCCCACCAACACCTTCCCGGCCCACCACCAGCCATCCCAACCGCACGTTGCTTGAATCAGTGGGAGAAAAGAATAGCATGGCAGGCTGCTCAAATCGGAGAAGAGAACAAACGAAGCAAGTGGCAGTGGGAGATAAGGAGCAGAGGAGAAAAGGAGAAAAAGAAAGAAAGGGAGAAAATTAAAAGAGAAAAGGGAAAAAGAGGGAAAGAAAAGGAAAATGAGAAAAGAAAATTAATAGGAAAATAGAAAAAGGATAAAAGAAAATAAACGTTTTTTACCGAAGTTAATGTTTTGATCGGACGGAAGGGTTACGATTCAACACTTTTGTTAGTTTAGGTACGAAAGTGATCGGAAAAAAAAGACAGGCCAAAAGGGTCAAATGGCAAGAGTTTGAGAGTCTGATAAGTCGTTCGCCCAATATTATATCTCTTAAACATAAATCTAGAAATAGCATATAATAATATCACACAAAGTCTTGTTTTAAATTGTGTAATCGTTAGAAGAGTTCATTCTATAATTAACATGACAAATAGAATAATTTGATATTTATTTTCATTTAGGGATAAATGCATTTATGCCCCAGCGTTCTTTGTATAATGCACATAGACCCCCGTATTTTTGAAAGCGCGCATATGCCCCTTCTAGTGCACATATACCCTTATAGCCGGAGACCCGCGTTTGAAAAAATTGATGAGTATATGGGCACTAAACAAGGAACAAGAGTATATGTGAATTTTCAAAAACAATGAGAGGTATATGTGCACTAAACAAATAACTGAGAGACATAAATGCACTTACAATTTCATTTATTGCAATGAGATTCCCAAAAATTTTTTAAAAATCAAAATATATTCTAAAATATAAATAATTTAAATGACTTTAAAAATTACATCAATAATATTTTTCATGATTGAGTCTAATCATTCTGTTGTATAACAAAAGACCTTATCCTTATATCATATATTTATTAAATTTTATAATTCTATAAACATATTTTTAATTTAATGAATAGTTAAATGCAGTTGATAAAGAAGGTAAAAAAAGAGAGTTGGAGATTCTAGAAAACTCTTTGAACCAACCCTCACACCCATAGTTACGCCCCAAATTAAACAAAAAACAACAAAATGATATTCCTACTCTATGACTACGTGTCAATTAGGCATATTGTTTGTGTATTTAAATTGGGCTTACCAATTTTCAGGTTGCCCTGAGTTTTGGTCGAAACGCCACTTTTAGAGGCGATCGTCTTCTTTTGACCGGTGGGATCTTCGCGTCTCTGCTGCAGCAAACCGACGACAACAACCGGGATCTTCGCCATGATAGAATAATCGTGAGCGGTTGGCTGCAACATGGGAGTTACCTTTGGCATTGGGAGAGATGAATGGGTTGAGCGGAAAAGAATAAAGGATAATAAGGGGAAAAAGAGGAAAAATTGATCAATAAGCAAAGAGGGAAATATTGTCTTTTCAAAATTTCAAAATTTGAATTTTTTTTCATAGGGTCATGATGATCATTTTACAAAACATTTGGCCACATCTTTGTTTCCAGTGTAAAATTGACTCTTTCGACCAAATTTCAAATTTTGAATTTTTTTCATAGGGGTATGATGATCATTTTACAAAAACTCTGGCCACATTTTCGTTGCCAGTGTAAAATTGACTCTTTCGACCAAATATAGGGTTAGATTTGCACTTTCAGATTTTACAGGGTTAGATTGGCACTTTTGACCAAAACATAGGAATATTTTAGCACTTTTCTCTTTCACATATAAACACAAGATCTTACATTAAGATCAAATTTTATCTTTAAAACACATAATTTTAGTGGGGAAAAACTTATAGTGTGACATCACGAGTTTTGATTGGAACGTCAAGTACTAATAATGAAACATCAATTCCAGTAGTAAAAACACATGTATTATGCAAAAATGGGAAGAAAAATCACCCTCGAGTTTCTTATGATCCAGATTTATTAATTCCTCAATTATTTATATCCCAGTACCCCCAAAAAATATGATATTTACATCCAGATCCCTCCTTATACTTCAAACCTTTTATAAATTCTATTTAAAACCCATTCCTCCCCAATATTTATAAACCCTTTATTTTAAATTTGATCTCACTATTAGACTGTCTCATTTAAGATGTTTTCTTTCCCGTAATAAGATTTCTCATTGCATAAAAAAGTTTGAAAACTTAGAAAAATCCATCGATTTAATACAAGCCTTTGTTCAATAAATGTATAAGTGGTAGAGGATATTTTCAGTTGTATCGACTAATGGTTAGACCAATCATGAAAAATTAAAGTTGGAAAACTTAGAAAAATCCATCGATTTAATACAAGCCTTTATTCAATAAATGTATAAGTGGTAGAGGATATTTTCAGTTGTATCGACTAATGGTTAGACCAATCATGAAAAATTTCATTTCAATAACTTTTATGGTCAAATTATAATTATTAGAGAAAAGTGTTTTTATAACCCTACCTATTTGATATAAGTGCCAATAATAACCTTTGAGTGTTCGAAAGTGCCTATATAGCCCTAGACAATTAGTAAAAGTGCCAATATAACCCTCTCCGGCAAATTTTAGCTGAAATTTTATAATAAAAAAATTTTCCATTATGAAAAAAACTAAAAATACCAAAAGGAAATTACGTTATTACCCTTGGAGGCATTAATACCCCAAATATTGTCGTCAGACCGCTGCCGGACCACCACTGCAAGTAGAAGCTTACGAGTGCAGGTTCCAAGAAAATCGTGTGGGGGATGAAGCTAGGGAATCCCCGCACAGCTTCGATCACATCACCCAGATGTTGGTGGCAGCAGTTTATCATGGCATTCCCATTTTGATGGCCCTTCACTCTTCGACGACTATGATACATTTGATGACTCGGGTTCATCCTGTGACCCTGGAAGCACATATCAGAGCATTACCTCTGGCAAGCTAGGTGTGCGGGGTTCCGTATATGGGGTATGTGAGGAAGGCTCCACAGCCTAGGCACCAACCTTATTTACCTAATTACATGCAGATGAGCTACACTATGTCTACCCCGAAGCCAAGTTACCCTCTCCCAGGCATCAACCAGTGTCACAGAGTTATGCCTTGGGCAAGGGCCCAAGACCATATGGGAGGCTTGGGAGGCGTACCCTTTGTTAACCCATTGGATCTTCGAGGACCCTATCCAGGGGACCCTCAAGGATCACTTCAGACTAGAGGGCACCAATATGGTAGAGCTAAGATAGCCCTAGGCATGGAGTTGGATAGATTGATAGGTCCAATGGGGCAAACTGATGGGTCCCCATTCGGCCCGGTGGTGACGACAGCTCGCTGGCCCCAAGACATGAAACCCCTGGAACGACTGCCTACTTACTCAGGGGACTCATACACATGATAATTCATACAAACCTTCCTTGGGCGGATGAATTCTCGATATTTTGATGAGAAGCTGTCATGCAAGTTGGTGGGTAGCTACCTTAGAGGAAAGACACAGGAGTGGTTCTACAAGCTGCCAAGGGATTTGTTGCATTCATATCGAGATTTTAGTGAGGCTATACTGAGTTACTATTGTCAGAAAAAGAAATTCACCAAGACATTAGCGGAGCTGTATCAAATGAAGCAGAAGTCGGGGGAGTCTACTGCCACTTTCTACCACAGGTATGTCTATGACAACCTGTGGGTGGTCGAAGGTACGGAGAATGAAATTAGCCAGAGGTATCTTTTAGGAATAGAGGACTTGGAGTTGTACATGAAGTTGATAGTGAATGCCCCTAAAACACTTCAACAACTCCAAGAAAGCATAGAACATCATTCAAAGGTAGAAGAGGCCATTCGAAGGAAAAGGGAAGGGCTAGTGGCCTAGTTATCCAAATCTAATAACCCTCGAGGGAAAAGACCAGTCGAAAGATCAACTTTTGAGAAATATACTCCCATGTGCCGTTCCCCAGCCAAAATATGGAGTATCCATAGAGGAATTTTTTAAGTAACCGCCTCTCATGAATGATGGTAGTCGGGCCTTCAAAAATAGGAGATCCACTAACAAATTCTATGACCACCACAAAGATTATGGACACACCACGAATGAATACGCCCACCTTCGAATGGAAATTAACCGATATGAAAGAGAAGGCCTCTTAGAAGAACCATTTTTCCAACCATATCGAGATGATAATCCGAGGCATGGGAATGGTTGAGGAAACAGGTGCCCCCCTAAGAAAAACTTCTATGCCAGAAATAGAGGAGATTGTGGCCCCCAAGGGCAGCGACACAAGCGTCGTGGCGAGCCACAACAAAACCCCCTAGCGGAGAATAAGAATGAAGGGAATCCTATTATTCAAATGGTGGTCAATGTTATCAGTCATGTTGCTGGTGAAAGGTCATCAAATGTCGTTATGAAAGCACAGTCACAGCGTGTCCTATCAGGAGAACCGGTGGGGAAGAGGCTTCGACCAGATGAAACCATTACGTTCTTTGAGGCAGATGCAGTTCTAAACCAAACTCCTCATGCTGACCCTATGGTTATTTCAGCAATAATTGGGACTGAATTAGTGAGAAGGGTGTTCATTGACGATAGAAGTGGGGTGAAAATCATGTTTGTAAACTGTTTCGATCATCTGGGAATTGGGCGAAAGAACCTAAAGAAGTCCACCTCACCTTTGTCAGGATTCACAGGATAGAGAGTATATCCTATAAGGGAGATAACCCTACCAGTAAGGGTAGTAGATAGAAACAAGGGGGTCACAGTACAGTGCAGTTTCACAGTCATCGATGCTTTCTCTCCCTATAATGTGATCCTAGGGAGACCTTGGATGTGTCATGCTTGAGCTGTATGGTCACCATACCATTTGATCCGTGGAGATCAGGTAGCTGCTCGAAGCTATAACTACAAAGCAGTAAAAAGTGCAGGGAAAGCGAGAAGTGTGTCTTTGGTGCATGGTAAAGCTGGACCGGCTGATACCCAGCCACTCTCCACTCGAGACGTAGGCTCCGTGGCGGTGGGAAGTATGATACTCAAAATGGTGAGGCGGGAATTGAATGCTTTGTTGGATTATTACTATAATGTGTTTTCCTGGGACACTTCAGACTTGACAAGGGTACCTGCGAAATTGGCAGTCCACAAGTTGAACATTGACCCTTCGATAAAGCCTGTTAAGCATAAACAAAGAATGGTTTCCACGGAGAGGACTGAGTCAATCAAGTCAGAGGTGGATAAGCTCCTTAATGTAGGGGTTATCAAAGAGGTGGTTTACCCCCAGTGGTTGGTCAACCCCATCTTGATCCTAAAACCAAATGGGACATAGCGCATGTGTATAGACTTCACAGATCTGAACAAGTGTTTCCAGAAAGATAGCTACCTGTTACCTTCGATGGACCAGCTAGTGGAGGCGATAACAGGTTACCATATCCTGGCCTTTTTTATGCACACAAGGGTATCACCAAATACTATGGAAGAGGAGGACAAAGAAAAGACTTCGTTCATTACGGATGTCACTACCTTCTGCTATAAGAAAATGTTGTTTGGGTTAAACAATGCTGGGGCTACTTATCAGCAATTGGTGGAAAACTGTTTTAGAAGCGGATTGGTAAAAACCTGGAAATCTATGTCGATAATATAGTAGTAAAGAGTGTAACCTACGATTAGTTTTTGCAAGACCAGTGGAAACTTTTTAAAGGTTTACGAGGATCGAATTTGAAGCTGAACCCTTTAAAGTGTGTGATAGGGGTCGGTGCCAAAAAATTTCCTGGGATTCATGGTCTCGAAGAGAGGTATTGATGTCAACTCAGAGAAAATAGAAGCCCTAATGAATATGAGGAGTCCTCACAATATGAAAGAAGTCCAAAGATTGATGGGATGTTTGGCAGCATTAAGTAGATTTTTATCGAAGGAGGCGGAGAAGCACCTCCCCCTCTTTGATGTATTTTGCAAAGATAAGAAGTTTGAATGGACCAAAAGTTATGAGAAGGTCTTTGTAGCCTTAAAGGAGCACCTAAAAACCCTGCCTAGGTTGATGAAGTCGGAGAAGGGGGAAGTCTTGTAACTTTACACATAAGCATTTGCCCAAGCCATTTGTGTCATACTCGTGAAGGAAAAGGGAAGACAACAACACCCCGTATACTTTGTTAGCAGGGCCCAAAAACAAGGTATACATCCATAGAAAGGTTGATCTTAGCATTGGTTCATATTGCTCGAATGTTGAGACCCTACTTCCAGGGTCACCCTATATTAGTGCTCACTTATTATTTAATCCGACATATACTTCTAAAACCCGAACCCTCCGAAAGAATAATGAAGTGGGCCGTAGAGCTGGTGGAACATCTGCAATCAAAGGACAAGCCTTAGCGGATTTCATTGTGGAAACTATGGACCCCATCGAATACATATGTAAGACTGGTGAGAAAGGAGTATGGAAAATGTTCGTAGATGGATCTTCTCATTCAGGGGGAAGTGGGGAAGGAGTGTAGCTCACTAGCCCCGATGGTGCTGATTATCCTTATGCCTTCACTTTAAGTTTAGAGCCACAAATAACAAAACAGAATACGAAGCCTTGATCACAAGTCTTCGATTGGCTAAGGAAATGAGGGTAGAAGAGGTGGAGATATTCAGTGACACATAAGTTGTGGTCAATCAAGTAAACGGGGATTATGAAGCCCGAGAAGCTAGCCTGCAACGCTATTTGGAGGTAGTGAAACCTTTGTTAAAGTTCTTTCGATCATATATTCTTTCACAGGTACCAGGGGAGAAAAATCACAAGGCTGATGTCTTGAGCAAATTAGCTTCTTTTGATTTTGGTGAATTGGCATAGAAACAAGTAAAATTTGAAACCTTGTACCAACAAAGCTTCAGAGAGATCATTGTGATGGCCATTTTTTAAGGAGAAACATGGATGACCCCAATTGTTCGTTACATCCAACATGGGCTGCTTCTAGAAGATCCCATCGAAGCACGGAAAGTTCGACTCAAGGCACCCAAGTATGTTATACATGAGGGAACCTTGTATCTAAGGAGGTATCTATAACCCTTTATCAATTTGTTACCCCCACTAATGCACAATAATTAATGTCAGAATTTAATGAATGAGTCTTTGGCAGCTATCAAGGAGCCCAATCGGTAGCAAGAAGGATGCTTCGTGTAGGGTACTATTGGCCAACCATATTCGAAGATGCCAACAAGCATATCTAAGCATGTCACTAATGCCAAAGACATGTACCTATAACCCATGTCCCTTAGGAAAAAATGATCAACATGTACAGTTCTTAGGCATTCGAGAAGTGGGGAATAGACCTGGTGGGACCTTGTCTAGAAACACCAAAGAGACTCAAGTATCTGATAGTGGCAGTCGACTACTTCACTAAGTGGGTTGAAGAAGAGCCGTTGTCAAACATTAAGGGGAAATCTGTCATTTCATTTTTTTTGGAAGAATATTGTTTGTCGCTTCGGTATACCAAAAGTGTTCATTACGAACAATAGAACCCAGTTCGCGAATGACCCCTTCAAGAAATGGTGTGAGGAGTTCAAGATCCAACTGAAAGTCACATCGGTATACCATCCACAGGTGAATAGGTAGGTCGAAGTCACTAACCAAACCCGTGTTAATGGAATATGGAAAAGGTTGGAGGGAGAAAAAGGAAACTGGGTCAACAAACTGCCCAGTGTACTATGGTCATATCGAACAGTGGAGTCTTTGACCATGGGAGATACACCATATAGACTAGTGTATCGCTCAGAGGATGTGATACCTATGGAAATTGGCATGCCTAGCCTGAGAATGGTGATAGCCAGTGATGCCAGCAGTGAGGATAAATGTTGCCTCAACTTGATCTAATAGAAGAAAGACGAGCCACAACATCCATCCATGAAGTCAAAGTCAAGGAAATGGTGAAATGATATCATGATCGAAGGGTGAAAGGAGTGCAATTTGTTGTAGAGGACCTCGTCATGAGGGACAACGAGAAAATCAAGCAAGAACAAGAGGGAAAGTTGGGCCATAATGAGGAAGGACCTTGTAGAGTGCTCGAAGCTCACCCTGGGGGAAGTTACACCTTGGGTTCGATGAATAGCGACCGCATTCCTAAGCGGTGGAACATAGTTAACCTTCAACAATATCACCAGTTGTAAGGAGAATTAGCCTTAGGGCTCATGTTTGAAGAATAGTTGATCTTGCTATGTATCTATTCACATATTTGTATGCTCTGTCCAGCAGCTGGTTGGCTTAATGAAAGTTTTGATATTTCCCCCCAAATTACAATGCATATTTCTTGCTCCCAATCGATCGAAAGTGATTTTCACTCTTAAGCGATTGAAATTAATTCTTGCTCACAAGCGATCAAAAGTAATCCACACTCTTAAGCGATCGAAAGTAATTCTTTCTCTTAAGTGATCAAATGTAATTCTTGCTCTGAAGAGATCGAAAGTAATTCTCGCCCTCAAGCGGTCGAAAGTAATTATCGATGCCAAGCGGTCGAAAGTAATTCTCACTGCCAAGCGATCGAAAGTAATTCTTGCTCCCATGCGATCGAAAGTAATTCTCGCTCCTAGCAATAGAAAGCTCGTTTGAAAGCATCCAAGTAATTCTTTCTCCCAAGAAATCAAAAATAATTCTCTTTTTTTAGCGATCAAAAGTTTGCTACTAAGCGTTGAAGTATTTCTCGCTTGTCACCGATTGAAAGTTTGTATCTAAGTGTTAAAATGATTCTCACTTTTCAGCGTTCGAACACTCGAATGCTAATGTTGAGGTAATTCTCATTTTAAACAATCGAAGATCCATTCTTAAGCGATAGAGAAACTCTTTTCTAGTAACTGAAAGTGCATTTCAATCATGAAGAAAAATATACTTGCTTCCTAAGCAATCAAATGATTCGACAACCGAATGGGTGGATTGTATCCGACCAGGGCCAAGTAGCTTAGCATTTTGAAAAGACAATTAGTAATGCAATCGAATGATTTTTTTTAGATATACTCAAAAATCAGCTAACTACCTAAAAAGTTGCGCAAACAGAAATTTTGTTAAGGTATAACATACAACACACGTTTTAAGGTATAACATACAACAAATGTTCATTTAGACCATTGAATGTTCTTTGGCTTCACCCCCATGGCGATTGTAAATAAGTGGTCAACTTCACTATCCAAAGCCTCGGTGATAGGATTAGTACGATACCTTCGAAGAGGTATCAAATCCCCCGAAGGTGATGGCTCTCTCTCCACATCTTCCTCAACAACTGTCGACATCCCTCCCTCGACATTATGAACACCTGCAGGAGTCTCCTCCATGGGTTTGACCGATAATACTCAACTAGAAGAACCGGTGGGAACAGTCATAATCTGAGGTTGGGGTACGCAATGGGTTTTATGCTTCACCTGGGTATTTCCCTTCGATTTTCTTTTTTTCCTAGAAACCCTTCGGAGGAACCCTAGACAAGGGGCCCCTACTTGAAGGACCCGCTTCTTGGGAGTGGGTGTTATTCTCTAACCAAAGACGCTCTTTCCACTCACAAATGGCATCAAATGATGCACGATAATACGGATCCCTATCAAAATCTTTTCAAAGAAAATCCATCTCGGTATTATACAAAAACCTAAAAATATCACCAAAAGAGCCCATGTAGAGGACCCCATAAGATAACCCATGTGCTTGAAGACTATCCAAATAAAGGTGTATGGTAGCAGAATGGGCTGAAGCCTAGTTCGACAGCTGGGAATTCTGACTTACAAGTTTGTTGCAGAACCGCTGGTTATTGTTAATGACCCCTTGTAGCCTAGAAAGTTCTTCGGCAAGGAAACTATCTCGTTTGGCCATCTTTCTAACATGAGATTCGAGCTTGTTGACCTTATCCTGATAGCGCCTGCTATCACTCCACTGACTTAAGCTTCGATACAACCTGGCATCGGAGAGACACTTATGTAAACTAGAATATTCCTTCATCATCTCTCGTAAAGTACCCCGATGACTGAGCTCGTTGGCATTGTATGCTTCATCTACTATGGCAAGGGCAAGAGCTGATTGACCAGTCATATAGTCACCCTGCGACTTATCAAGAATTTCTCTTATCGAAGGATGGCTGTCATCCTGCCACGATGACAGCTCTTTATTAGCCTTGGATAAATCCTCACTCGAATGGTCCAACTTAGTCAGAGCCTTAAAGAACTCTGCCTTAACCGTAGCAAGCTCTCAAACTGACTTTTCCAGCTCATCTCGCATTAGAGCATTCTATAAAGTAATAAATAAATGTAGTTAACAACTTAAACTAATAAAAATCACAAAACATGTTTGGGTGTCCCAACAACATCGAAGCATAGATTAAAATTTTGTTCAGGATTACAAAACATTACTTAATAAAAGGGAGGAGTAGAGCACATTCATCTCGTTCCTCATAACCTATGCTAGGGTTAGTTTCAACATTTGCAGCTTTTCCATGCCACCCCCGCCTTGTCCCTGCTCCCTTTGGATGACTTGTTGCCAGTCTTCGAAGAAGGATAGGGGAAAATGAAGTCTTAAAGCTCAGAAGCCAAATAGAACCGCTTCCCCTTCTTGAGGGCATCGAGAAGTTGACATTTGAAGACACCTGGGCTGGTTAGCTGACCCCAACCTTCTTGCAGCTTCTCCTTAGCCTCAGCATCAGTGCAAGCCTTGAGAGCCTCAATATCCTCAGGGTTGAGACGATTGATGGCCCAGTTATAGAAGTTGGTGTGAGCCCACACCTTACCAAGCCCCAGAAGGTGAACAAAGGCGTCATTCATGTCTTTAGATGCCATTATCTTGTCAACAAAGGTCGACAGTAATGCATGTTAAGACTCATGCGTAAGCTTCTTCAAAAGACGCATCTCCTTCTCCTTCTCCTTCTCCTTCTCCTTCTCCTTCTCCTTCTCCTTCTCCTTCTCCTTCTCCTTCTCCTTCTCCTTCTCGTTCTCCTTCATCAGCTCCTCCTCCTTGACATCGATCTCCTTCTGTATCTTCACCCACTCCTCTTACCGGGCCACTTTAACAGCTGCTTCGATAGGCCCTTACAGGAGAGACATGACCTGGTTATGAAGATGCTAGATGATTTCTAGGCTAACCGAACATCCGAAACCACCTATAGAAAAGAAAAAAAATCAAGGAGTTAATAATAGCATACACACAGGTAGAATCAGCGAAATACTAAACAAGGAAAACACAATGTACCAAAGGATTGGAGCCTAAATCTCCAAGATACTCCAGAGACAGTTCCTCATTGTCAAATTTGTCATGGAGGCTTGACAACCTCATGGGAATGTCCTATTTCTTCAACTGCTTCTCCTGGACAGAAGGCTTTTCCCGAGACCCCATCGAAACATGAGCGAGGGTCAGCTGTCTTGCTGGTGCCTTCGTCTCAAAGGTGCCCTCACGTTCGAGAGCCTCTACGAAGCTCCGTGCTCTACTCACTGCACAAAAAGAAAAGAAGATAAGTTAAAAATCACAGCAAAAGAAAATGAAAACCTATAAGATAGCAAAAGAAGGTGTTCTATAAACCTTCGCTAGAGTCTGAAGAGGATATCTCCTCGATAAGTATCCCTCGCAAAGGATCCATCATTCGAAGGGGTCTTGGGCATGGCAATTTACCATCTCCCTTCTTCCTCTTATTCAAGCCAGATGAACCCTCTTGGATAACCTCTTCAAATGCTTGACGATCGGCCAAAGCATAGATGCTCTCGTAAACCCACTATGGCAAAACAAAGGGTTTGGCGCCCTTAGTGGTCGCAGGCGATAAACATTGGTATCTAAGGGTTCTGGTCCTTGAAGACGCTCTACGTCCTCGCGAAGTCTTTGGGGAATAATATATTTTCCCTTTCTTATTTTGACTACAGCATCATGGTTCCATTAAGGGGTCCGATTGACTCCTAAACAATTAAAAGATGGGGAGGAATAATGAACCTTTTACCCAACGGCCTATTGCGTAAGGTAAAGGTACCCGTCACATCTCTATTACTGATCAAAAGGTATATATATCAAAACAACTCATAACAAGGATCTACGTCTACTTCTTTACATCAAACCAAGAAATCTGTTATTATTACTACCACGTTAGGGTGAAGATGAGCCAAACTCATATCGAATTCCTCCATCAATCTCGATAATAAGAGGGGGAAGGGAAAACTAAGACCTGATCTAATGTGTTTACGGTAATACATAGCCCTCCTTACGGGCAAAGAATCATACTCATCTACTCCTAGATGTTTTAGTTGGGCGTTCAAGGGAATACGCTGGTATGGTGGTATCTCTTCAATAAGCTTGCTTATTTCTTCGGGGAAAGTGTATTGCATCAAGCTCTCGCCCTTTGACGAAGGTTTGGCACTTTACCGCACAAATTTTTGCTTTAAAGTAGTTTTCTCAGTCTTGGGATCACCTATGTGCTCATAACTACCCTTCGATGACCCATTTACTTGTCCACCGGCAAGTTCAAAAGACTCGTGGGACTTGGCTCCGATGGAGGCAGCCACCTTGTTGCAATTAGGCATTTTGCCTTGACGGTGAATAAGGTTCACAGACACTGTGTTTTCAGAATTGATCAGAATTTTGACCGATCGAGGAGGGGAGTCGCTAAAGGAGGTCGAATTAGCGCCACCCAAACACCTAACCAGCAATGAATCTACCCCCTTACTATCTCTCTCGGGACTTACATGGGAAGAAGATGGAGAAATCATAGGGATAACACTAGAGTCCATGGAAACTTACTTGGTAAAAGACAAAGTGAGAGATTGGAGCTTGGGACTGGAGGAGAGAATTGGAATTTCTTGAAGAAACCTGCAAGCAAAAAGATGAAAGTGAAAGAGGAAAAAGGGGTTCTCCGATATGGGAGTATTTATAGGCGGATGAGAGAGAGAGGCAGATAATTATTATCTTAAAAGACGAGCAGTCTGAAAAAGTGCAAAAAGGTGAAAGGCCTATTAAATAGTCATCAGCACGCGTTGTGTTTCCCTTAATGTTCCCTTCACACATTTTCCTTGGGAATCCCAAAAGTCGGAATATCTAAGAAAAATCCAAGTGTTTTTCCACTAACCCAAGTAAAATACCTTTGAAGACCCCTCACCTCCTAGTCGACCATGGCCTGCAGTGAGAACAAAACATAACCCTTAGAGAATCGAAGTTCAAAAGTTCAGCCCCCGACAATTAGAGCTAAACCTTCGATGATTATGGCTCAAAGGTTGTCCTCCAGCGATCAAGAATAACCTTCAATGACTAATAGCTCGAAGGTCAACCCCAATGATTGAGAATAGCCTTTGATGATTATATCTCGATGACAAGGAAGAGCCATCGATAAGATGGGTCCTCGAAGGTAAGAAGATCACTTAGTTTTTCTGGGGTTGAAACCTATTTTTGCCGGCAACCCCATTACTCAGGGAGAAACCCCATTGGGCTTGGTATTGGGTCAATCACTAGAAGACAAAGGAAACTAGGTCATAGACCAAGGAGATTAGGGTTTAGGAATAGTATAAATAGAGAGACATGTCTTTTATTTTTGGAAACACTATTTTTGCCTACTTAACTCTTTGCAAAATTGCTAACTAAACCATCGAATAATCTCCCCCCAGATTACCCGGGACCTATTTCTTTTTTGTAGATCACAGGCTACCCGAGATTGGATCCGGGTCGGGTTGTGAACGAGGTCACCATACGCATCAAATCGGCGGCGGTCCGGCAAACTATAAGGGTAAAATTGTCCACCCAATTTCACATTTTGCCCCAAAGGGTATTTTGGTCAATTTACATAAAGTCAACATTGTAAATTCAAAGTCAATGCCAAAAATAAGGTCTGAGGGTTATATTGGCATTTTCAAATGCATGTATTTTCCAAAACATTTAACATCTCTTTTATCATATTTTTGTTGTAAGATTGCTAGATTTAGTAGGTTTACATGATAAGGGGTTTAGATGACCATTTTCGGTTTTTATATCTAAATCCTTCATTTTGTAACCTATGTTTAGTCTAATGGACTTTTGGTCCTTATGAGCATCTATATTCCTTTTTGTAAGATTAATTTGTAGATTGCTCATGAGCACTTGGGAGTGGTTTAGTGAAGGCCATTCGAAAGGATGGTAGAAGATGGAAGGCCACTCACAAAGTGGTAGAAGATAAAGTGAAGAAAGGAGAGCAAACCAAAGGGTGAAGAATGATCTATGTTTTGAAACAGAGTTTTGAGAATTTTCCGAGAAGAATCAGCCTCCAAGAGTGGTACCATTGGATTCCTCTTCTCGATTACTATAAAATCGACTACAAGAACTCCCAAAATGGATCAACGGTTCACCCGGAGGAAGCAAAACAAAACGGGACTTTTTCCGTCGTGACTCGCGACGAGTGTGTTGCGACTCGCGAAATGTTGACCTGAGAGCTCAAAATTTTACTGATCTGGCCGCGACTAGCGACGGAGGCATCGCGACTCACGATAACTGCCCTGTAACTTGCGTTTTAGTCCATTTTTTCTTGTATTATAAATAGCTTTTAACCCCCTTCTTCCCCAACTCTCTAAGCCCGACTTGGGGGCTCCAAAACCCTAGTTTTTCACCATTTTCTTCCATTTCTTCTTCTTTCTTTATAGATCTTTGTTCTATGTTATGGGTTCTGATTATCTAGCTTAGTTTTATCTTGGGAGAAATGGATTGAAGCTTCCATATCTATGTAGTAATAACCATATCTATATATTTAGTATTTTTGCTATTGTGCATTTATTGAGCTTTGAATGTGAATGGTTAATTGCATTGATGTTGTTGGAAGCTTGAGTATATGAATTGCTTGTATGATTACTTGTTAGGGTTTGGAGAAAGTAGCTAATTCTCCCCTCTTTTAATGTGGAATCCAAGAGCATGAGTTAGAGCTTCTTAAATGATGTTGGTGTGTTGATAATTGCTAGATGAATGTGATGATGTCGAACTCGTTGTCATGTTTGTTTTAGGTAGCAAATGAGAGAAGTCTATGAATGTCGATCATTCTTGACTAATCTTGTGTAAATGCATGAATTGGTTAAATGCTTAGATACGGTGTAGTATTTATAGGTGTTGCCAAGCTTGTTGATTCTTCGTGCTAAATGCCATCAATGGGATAATCTTAGTCCTAAGGGAGTCATTGGTGAGGTTTGACAAGAGATGCTTAATTCACTCTTGCAAACTACTATCTAAGAAGGATAGAAGATTTATCTTCACAACAAGTAGTTGAAGTAGTGAATAGATTGTTTCACTCGTTCTTGAAGCCTTTATTATTTAGCATTTATGTATTCTTGATGCTATGTTTCACTTCATTTATGTCATGGGTTGTTTGAGAATAGGAAGCATTTTTATGATTGAAGTGTTCTGGTGTTAGAAAAGTGACGAATTCCTTAGCTCCTTTGCATGAAAATCTATGAACATGAACTTAGAACTTCTTGTGCATAATGTGTTGTGATTCTTGCTAGATAAGTATGTTAATGTTAAGCCAAGTAATGAATGTGATAGAATGAGTGAATGGTTCAATGATCTACATTAGGTTTGGAAGTGGATATCAATTGCCCCCCAAGGCTTTATCTTTGTAGTTTTAAACCCCTTTTTCTTAGTTTTGTTTGATGAGTAGCCTAGTTACTTGGCTTTGCTAGTTATCTTGTCTTTTTAATTTCATAACTTAGGACCACCAAACAACCAAACCCCCCCCCCCCCCATTTACATGCTTTTATATGTATGTATATATGTCTACTCCTAGCCTAATATCAACTTTTTGTGCCTAAACGCTTAGGAAGATCCCTCTTCTTCGTGGACGACCCCGACTTGCCGCTATCTACTTAGTTGTAGATAGTAAACATTTAGGGCTTATAAATATTAACTTTGAGAGGTACGACGACGACCTCCCACCGCATGTGTTAATGAAATGAAGGAATGATACATCAAAAGAGATAAAAGAAAGCAAATCCCTTTGAAGTTCTTTTCATTTACTCAAGAGTTGGAAAAGAGTAATATTATCAACATCCAGTATATCCGTTCCTGTGAAAACTCAGCAAATCTCCTCACAAAGGCCCTCCCCACTTCAGTGTTAAGAAAATGTGTCCACGACATCTGGATGTGAAGACTACAAAGTTTATGAAGAAATCAGCAATGTCGACATGGGGGAGCTATACGTGGTTGTACTATTTTTCCCTTACAAGGGTTTTTATTCCACTGGATTTTTCCAAGTAAGGTTTTTTATGAGGCAGCATGAACACGTAATTATTGTAATGAGCATTCCAGAGGGAGTGTTATGAATAATGAAATGCTCATTAGCAATAAGCTAGATTTGTGATAATTAATTATATCTCTATTATTTACCTTAGGGGAATACTATGTCATTACCCCTAAATTTTTCCTACAAATACCCCCTAAGAGGATGAAGAAATATACACCTCTCATTATCTCATTTCTCACCTCATCTCATCTCATCTTCTTCTCCATTCCCTCCTTATTCACAACACCATTCTTTCCTTCTTATTCACAACACCAAGTTCCTTACTTTCTTAACAAATTAGTGTCCAATTAGTGATTTTCACAACAAAATCTAAAACTATGCACCGATTGTTTAGGCTTTGACCTTTGATGTGGGCCTTATAGTTTTAGCCCGATATCTTTTATTGAACAACCCGACCAGCCCAATCGCTTTAACCCAGAGTGGTCCAACCAAACCAGGTCAACTTCGACCCTTTCTTCCGGTTTGATAAAATTTTCCCTTGAGCCTGGCGACGTAGACGGAACCAAATTAACGTTGTTCAGATCGAATTCGTGTAAGTTTTTGGGACCCTCTTCGATTATGATGCTTAATGTAGTGCTTTTGTTTTTCATCTGCAAGTTTATGATGAAAAAAATTGGTCTAAATTGAGTGAATTTTGAGCAAATAGAATGCTTTGTTGTGCTTTTTTGTTCTAATGTTTCTGGGAATCCTGTGTGTGTTTGAAAGTTTTGATTTTTAGGCTATAAAGTTGTGTTCTTGATGAGTTCTGTCTCTGCCCAGATGGTATTTCTTTGAGTGGCACATTAGAGTGATTAAGAATGGATAGTAGTGGTGCATTGCCAGAGCGTAAAAGCAAGCAAAAGCGTGATCCCGCGTGGAATTACTGTGAAGTATATAAGAATGATGATACTGATAAGAATGAGCTCAAGTGTATGTTCTGTGGGAAGATTTTTAAGGGAGGCGGAATTCATCGGGTTAAGGAGCATCTTGCTGGTGCCAAAGGGGATGGAGGGTCCCCTTGCTTGAACGTGGACCCCGATGTTCGCATTATGATGCAAGAGAATTTAAATGGGATTGTGGGGAAGAGGAGGAAGAAACAAAGGTTTGTTAGTATTAGTGAGATGCCGAATCAGTATGATGGCAATGCTGGATTGGATTCGGTAGATGATGTGATTTCCATCGTAGAGGGTTCGGATAAGAACATAGTGATGAGTGGTATTCCGATGGCAATTGTAGCGGGTAAACAGAGTGAGGGGGAGGATGTAGGTAGCCTGGAACCGGTAGCCATTGGTTCTTTTAAGCGAGACGCGGCTTGGAAGTATTGCCAAATGTACAGAAGTGGAGAAAAGGCTATTCTGAAGTGTCTTTATTGTGGAAAGCTTTTCCATGGTGGTGGAATTTATAGACTGAAGGAACATCTGGCGGGTCGCATTGGCAATGGCGCTGTGTGTCCAAATGTCCCTACAGATATCCGCCTCTGTATGCAAGAGAGTTTAAGTACAAATTCGTCTGTAGGAAAACAAAACAAGATTCTGAAACCCTTTATTGAGGTGTCTAATAATACTGAGGTCCCTAGTTTGACCAATGGGCGTGATCTGAGTAATGATATGGATTTGTTTGGAGCAGTCGACGATAAAAATGGAGTTATTTATTCAAAGTCTGGGAACAATCGGGTTCAAATGGCAATAGGTCGCTTTATGTTGTACGCTGGGATACCTTTTGATGCAGTAAATTCTGTTCATTTCCAAAGAATGACTGAGGCAATTGCTTCCCAAAAGTATCATGTGGTGCCACCTTCGAACAATGATATTCGAAACTGGATTTTGGAAACTGCCGTGAAAGAAGTCAAAAGTGATATCGACAGATTCACAGGATGTTGGGGACGGACTGGTTGTTCCATTTTGGTTGATGAATGGATAACAGGAAAGGGCAGAACTTTGCTGAATATTTTAGTTAACTGTCCGGAAGGGCCTTTGTTTTTTAAGTTCGTAGATATTTCTTCCGTAAGTGATTCTGTGGATGCTCTTTACCAAGTGCTGGCAAATGTGACCGAAGAAGTTGGTGTTGGTAATGTATTGCAAGTCATAACAAGTGGTGAAGAACGGTATATTGAAATTGGGGAAAGATTGAAGGCGTTTTACCCTTCTGTTTTTTGGACCCCTTGCGCTAGTCATTGCGTGAGCCTGATACTGGAGGACTTCAAACGACTAGATTGGATCAGAACATCGCTTGAACAATGCCAGTCAATGACGAGGTTTATCTACAATGAACATGTCATTCTGAACATGATGAGAAAGCATACTCTTGGAGTTGACTTAGTTGACGTTGGAGCGACTCAATCAGCGACAGATTTCATGACATTAAACCGAATGGTGAGGATCAAACAGAACCTGCAAACTATGGTAACTTCAGAGGATTGGACTGAGAGCTTGTATTCAAAGGAGCCAGAGGGATTGGCATTGTTCGATTCTTTCACAAGTGAGTCATTTTGGTCCAGTTGTGCCTTGATCACCCGTTTAACTGATCCATTACTGCGACTGCTGAGATTAGTTGGTAGTGAGAAGAGGCCTGCTATGGGTTATGTGTTCGGAGGTCTTTACAAGGCCAAAGAAACAATCAAAAAAGAGCTTGCAAACCAGCAAGACTATTTTGTCTACTGGGAAATCATAGATCAAAGGTGGGAACAACTCCAGCATCATCCTCTCCTTGCTGCTGGTTTTTATCTCAACCCTAAATTCTTTTATAGCATTGAAGTAGATGTGCCTCACATCAAGTCGTTATTGTTCGATTGTGTGGAGAGATTGGTTCCCGACCCAAATATTCAGGACGAAATTGTAAAAGAGACTTTAGCTTATAAAAATGGTGAAGGAGATTTTGGACGGAAGATGGCTGTTAGAGCTCGAGATACTTTACTCCCAGGTTAGTCTTGCTTGGATAAAGATTTGTTATGCAAAAGCTCTATGCTTCTTTTCCTTGTTTCCTGTAATTGGTTTATTAGTATGTCTCCCAGTGAAATTATTAAGGTTAAAATTACTATCTTGCTCGAGCTATTCATAAGATGCTGAAACAATTTATCATCTCGTGTGCACTAAGATAGTTGCTTTTAATCACACATTGTTACAGATTTTTTCTTAAAGTCTTAATAGGAATTAGAGATAGAAAATGATCCCGAAGGAAGGAAGTGTTATACTTTGCTCATTCCATTATTAGTTTTCCATATTCCATGCGAGGAATTTATGTAGCTTTCTATCCGATTTGATTGCTGCAGCTCAGTGGTGGTCAACATATGGTGGGGCATGTCCGAATCTGGCTCGTTTTGCTCTCCGTGTTCTCAGCCAAACTTGCAGTTTGTTGAGCTCTAAGCCGAGTCACATCAATTTCGATCAAAAGCATGAAACAACAAATTGCTTGGAGCAGGAGAGACTTGATAATCTTATATCTGTCCAGTATAATTGGTGGTTGAGGGAAAGGTAGGTGCATTTCAACTTTAAAGTTAAACAAAGTTAGAGCCCGAAAATACAGATTAAAAGATGAATGTATTGTCTTATAGGGCTTCGAAGAACAAAGATCAGGAGCCTCTGGATCCCCTCATGTTCACAGACACAAAAAATGCAGAGTGTTGGCTTATGGAGAACGAAAGTCACTCAAAATTCCCAAGTGCTCGTGATTGGAGCGCAGTTTCTCCACCGTCAGGCAACATTATGCTCTTAGGCTCTCAAGCTGATGACTACGAAGCCTTGGGTGCAGGTAACTCCCTTCCGCAGTAAATATTATCGCAGAAAAAGAGGTCTCTTGCATGTTTAACTTTTACCAAATTTCACAGGTTTTGATGATCTCGAAGTTTTCAATATCAAAAAAGATAGCGAGGCAGCAAGCTGATGACAAGCTAGTGTGCTCCAGCCTCTAGGGGAAAATTTTATATTCTTTTTTCTTATTGTTTATCTTAGGCATTTGTAAAGCGATGAATCTTCCTGGTAGTGTGATTATGCATCTAGATACCGAATTAGTGAGATTCCCATACTTAGTGAATAATATGGTTTTGTTGGGTATTATTATGTTCTCGTTCAAGTAGCATAGTTTAAAACATCATTTGATAGATCAAACAATGGTGGTTTTAGTCCATAAACTATGATCCTTGTGCCATTTTGGCTCATAACTATGAATTTTAACCGCTTTACTAACCAGCTATATTCAGCTTGAGTAGTTGACGAGTAATAACTGCTGTTGGTGGTGTGTAAGAACTGCTCAAGTTCATAGTTGATGCATCAGAGTTTAGAAATTCAGATCTGTCACAGAATTATAAAAACTTTGAAACAAACAATTTATTTGAACTTGGACTTTGCAGAAGCATAATGATAGAAAGCATAGTTCTGTGCACAGGAAAAAGAACTTTATGTCGAGTCCGTCTTGAAGTTTCCCATCCAGGCTGGTGGCAGCATTCCAGTTTGTTCATGGACAGTGGAAAACAGCGGCGGCAGGGACTTGTAGACCTGGGAAACTTCCTTCATTGCACCACCAACGCCGCCAGCATTGCTGGCGGCATCTCCACCGTTGGTCCAGATGCTGATCTTCGGCTGCAGCCCCTGAATCGCCTGAGCGTTGGTCCTGGCCAGATCTTGGTACATTCCGCCGCTGATCATCAGGTAATCCCTCAGCGCGGCGTAATTGCCACCGAGGGAATCAAGAAGTGTCTTCAGGTAAGTCCCCTGAGCCTCAGCCATTAGTTTGAGCCCTTCTGCTTCTTTTGTCTTTGCGTATAAATCTGCATCGATCTGTTGTTGTCGGGCGAATAGGGCAGCACTGGCAGTTGCCCTTTCCGCCTCAGCTTGCTTGGTCTTGTCATAGAGATACCCCTCTGCCACTTTCTGCTTCTGGTAAAGCTCCCAGTTTGCTTGTTGCACTCGTGTCTCATATTCCACGCTAGCTTTGGTCAGAAGCTCTGCTTTGAGCTTCTGGGTTCGCGTTTTCGCGTTCATTGCTTCCACTTCCGTTTGCAGCTCAGCGTCCCTCAGCGCAACGGCTTTTGTAGCCTCGACTTCAGCCATCTTAGACTCCTTAGCCCATCCAGCCTTCTTTTTCGCGAGCAAAGCGTTGGCTTCTGCCACCTCTGCCTCCCTATGATTCTCGTAGATTTTTACCTCTGCGTTGACTTTAACTTCCTGTTTCTTCCCTTCTCCTTGCCTTTGGTTGGAAATGATCCTAGTCTGAGCGTCGATCTCAGCTGCATTCTGAAGCGTTTTCCCCTCGCGCTCCTTAGCCCCGATCTCCCCCTTCATCTTAGCCTCAGACACGTCGATCTTGGCTTGATTCTCCGCTTCCTTCTGAGTCTTCTGCCCCAAGAAGGAGAAGTACTCGTGCCCGCGAACATCCACGAGCTGTTTAACATTAGCATTGTAGATCAGTAACCCGAACTGGTTAAGCTCAAGCTGGACCTTATCGAAGACTTCCTTCTTAAACTCCTTGGTCCCCTTGAAAACCTGCTCCATTGTCATCGAGGCGGCTAGGACTCGCGTCTCCCCCTCGATGATCCCCTGCACGAGCTCGTGGACGTGGTTGGAGTGCTTGTCGTGGGGCGAGATGAGCTTCGCGTACTTGAGGAGGCTGTCGTTGCTGTCCACGCGAGGGCCGATGGTGAAAACCGCAGGGAGGATGAACGGGAGCTTCTCCGCACTCATGGCCTGGACCTCGAAGGTGTAGTTGACGGGGGAGATGTCGCATTTGGTGCTCGATTGGCCCGGGAGAATCCACGCTTTCTTCGCGATCTTGATGTCCGGGATCCCGGCTCCGGTGATCACCAGGATTTCTGATGCCCTTGCAACTCTATACATGATTGCTTTGGTTGAATTGGAAGATGAATCTGATCGATCAAGAGCTCTCATTTATGATAATGTAGGAAGAATAAACAATGCACTTGACTTTGACTTTTCCCAGGCTTGAAAATGCGAGGGAAATTCTGAATTTCAACGTTATGAATTTATTATTTCGGCATTGTTATAGTTTGGACGGAAAAGATGCCGAAATTTAAATCTATGGATGAGTATAGGTAGATTAATGGATGGTGATTGCATGACAAGTTGACCACCAACTTGTACAGCAAGAAATGACGAACTCTGGAGTATTGACTACTCCATCCGTCCCCGTGGAATTTGCACAGAATAATTTGCACAGAATAATTTTCACGGTCTCCCAAAAATATATTTAACTATAAATATATGTAACTACGGACAATAACGGTAGCAGTTTCGTCATAAGTAAGTTTAGAAGAAAAAGGCATAAAAAAGACTTTCAAATAAGAACCCTGGAACTCAGCCAAAACAAGAAGCCCTACCTACTGAGCACAACTTTCGACGAGCAGATTTGGGAATCGTTGTGTGGAGCTTAGGAGAAAGTTGTTTCCTAGTAACACATTTACTCAGAAGGATTTTGGAGGTCCGGCCAATCATCCTAAACTAACATGTGGGGTGGAAGTGCGATGATTGGAAACACTTTTAAAACGCTCTGTTGTAAATCTTTTGGGCATAAATAGGCAAATAGAGCACATGTATATTGCAGCCATGATTCCAAAGTTCAAGCACCGAGTTGAACACTGTTGTAAATTGGAAACCTTATTGGGTTACAAGGTTTTGGAACCTAATACACACCCCTCCATCAATATTGGTTTTATTTAAAAATAATAATAAGTAGTATTGCAGAGATATTTAATGGATGTATTTAGTAGGAGTGAGGATATATTTACCGATTAGTGAAGAACGCCGCCGTTGAAGTGGTAGTCCAAAAGTTCCGGTGACTTTTCCGGCCGCCGTCGAAGAAACTTTGTGCCCAAGACAATTTATAAGTAGATAAGTAGTAAAATTTTGCTTGTGATTGTGAATGACGAGCTCCAACGGTTTATATAATAGATGTACTAGAAATAATTACGGATGATAGTAAAATGAGTGCGTCGTTTGAAAGAAGGTGTTTCCATAAGTAATGGAAAGACTAAGGTTTAAAGTGTAAATTTAGAAGAAATCAAGATAAAATTCTCGGGTTGCATGAACCGGGTTATAAATTTTATAACTACTATACGTTGCATACTAAATTTTAATGTTGCAACTAAGACCTTTTACCTTTTATTATTCGAATTAAACCCCATCTTTCCATAAGCCTATGGAAAGACCGTCTTTCCATAAGCCTATGGAAAGACCGTCTTTCCCAAGACTTTGCCTAGTAAGATTTAATTTATTTTTGGATAAAATTTAAGTTTGTCTCTTGAAGATGGTCTTTCCATAAGGCATGGAAAAACTAAGTTTTAAAGTGCAAATTAGAAGAAATGAATATAAAGTTTTCGGATTGCATGAATCGGGTTATAAACTTTATAACTACTGCACGTAGCATAACAAATTTTAGAATTGCAACTAAGACCTTTTACCTTTTATTATTCTATATAAACCTCGCCTTTCCTTAAACTTATGGAAAGACGGTATTTCCCTAGACTTTGCCTAAAATTTAATACTCCACAATTGAAATTATTTTATAAGTTCGTCTCTTGAAAGACGGTCTTTCCATAAATCATGGAAATATCAAGGTTTAAAGTGCAAAATGGAAGAAATAATGATGAAATTTTCAGATAGATCGGGTTATAAACTTTATAACTACTACATGTTGCATATTAAATCTTTAATATTGCAACTAAAACTTTTTATCTTTTGTTTTTTTTAACTAAACTTCTTTTCCCAAGATTTTGCCATAATATTGGGTCTAATTCAATTCGAATTCATCTCTTGAAAGACGGGGTCTTTCCATAAGTTATGGAAAGACGGTCTTTCCACAAGGTTTAAATTGTAAATTATAAAAAATTAAAATAAAATTTTTGGGTTGCATTAATCGAGTTATAAACTTATAGCTATTACATTTTGCATAACAAATTTTTAATATTACAACTACAATCATTTATCTTCTATAATTCTAATTCAATCTTATCTTTCTATAACTCTAGTTCAATATTATCTTTCCTTAATATCTTTCCCAGAACTTTGCCAATTGAATATTCACAATTGAAATTTGAATCTATTTATAGAATGGCTTTCGGAGTACGTGTTTACAAGTATGGTAAAAAATTAACGAATCTTTCTAATGAATTTATATCTGTACATGTGAGTTGAAATTTTGAAAACGACTTTTAAACTACTACTTTTTAGCGTGTTCAAATTGCATAATTGGAAAAATAAAGCCGAGTAGTTCCATTTGCAACAAATTGCACAATTGGTGTTCCATTTGCAAAACTTATTTGGAAAATTTGATGAATTAAGAAATATTCTTGAGAATAGTAGTCCAGTATACTACTATTGCACATTATTCCATTAAATGTTAACTTACTTAATGAATAAGATCAAGTCGAGATTTTTTATTGATTTTTGAGATTTTAGGCACTATTTTAGGTTTAGTATCCTATATTGGTAGAGAGAGATAAATTATTTGAAGAATGAATATTTAATTTTAATCATTTATTTAGAGTCTGTTTCTTAAAAGACGTTCTTTCAATAAGTTATGGAAAGATCAAGGTTTATAAAGTGTAAATTAGAAGAAATGAACATAAAACTTTCGGATTGCATAAATCGGGTTATAAATTTTATAACTACTATATGTTGCATAATATATTATGGGAAAGTCTCGGGAAATGCGACATTTCCATAAGCTTATGGACAGTCCTCATGGGCATTTGACTTAAATATTGTAATTTTTTAATAAAATTTAAATATTGTATTTTATAAGTTAAAACAAGTAATAATATGTATTTGAAGGTGAAAATATAAAAATATATGATATAAAAAAATATTTTCAAAATTTTTAAATTTTGTATGTAATTTAAGAAATGCAATATATAAGGTAAGAAATAAGTGGTATGTCCATAAGCTTATGGACAGGCCGCCTGTCAGGAGACCCACTCATAAATTATTTATATTGCAACTAAGACCTTTTACCTTTTATTATTATGGTTAAACCCCATATTTCCATAAGTGTATGGAAAGACGATCTTTCCCAAGACTCTGTCATTTATTTAACACCTAAACTTTAACACTAGTTTTCTATTTATGCCAAAATTTTTCAAGTTTAAATCATGCAACATTCTTTTTTTAAAAAAAAATTGGATAATAACTCAAATGAGCCCCCAATCAAATCATTCCCCTTCCCTTGCTCTAGTGGGAATTGAACCCATGACCTCATAGTAGTAGCACTAAACTTCAACCACTAGGGTAACATTCAATTCCCTCAATGCAACATTCAATTCTTATCGAATCAACACATAAAATTGAACCATTGAAACATCCTATTATTCTTTTCTTTTGTTTTCTTCTTTTCAATGATCGATTTTTAAGTTTGCATGATATTTTTAACTTATTATTTTCAAATAATAATTAACATAAATCATGACATGAATATGATATTAATAAAATAGTTACTACCTTCGCTATTCACTCGATCTGTAGTAGTGAAATATAAAAAAGGTTGTGTTTTGAAATTAGATTTCTTTAACTTTTTGTTCAAGAGATTGCCTTATTTTTTTAAAATCGTAGAAAAACTTAATCTGATAACACAATGAATTCCATTGTCGTTATTGATCTCGTATACACGGTCAGTGAACTCATACTAATGTTAGGGCTTGTCGCAAGCTAATTTGAAAATGAAAGAAGTTTACTGAAGGCCGACAATGGAAAAGCTAGAAGCTGATTTCAGGACTATGGGTTTCAGTAGAAGTTACCAACTGGGCGCAATTGATTTCAAGAACATCCTAATCAAGTTCCAAGAGAAGGAAGACTTCCAACGTTGCTGGATCAAGGGGGTTTGGTCGCTCACTATGAGGATCCTCATATGGACGCCGGACTTCAAACCGAATGCAGAATTTTCGATTGTCCCGGCCTGGGTCACCATCAGACAAGTGCCTCTCTACTATTAATATATTCCTGCCATAGAAGCAATTGGAAACCATATTGGAAAATTCATCAAGATGGATCAAGCAACATAAAGGCTAACAAGGCCATAAATCCTCAAGATATGTGTGGAAATTGACCTTCAATCCTAACTGTTGAACCACATCAGGTTAGGCACTTCCTTGGAAAATGAAAAGTATGCCATAGAATATGAAGATTTACCTATGTAATGTTGTGGCTGTAAGAAGATTGGTCACCATGTGGATATGTGTAGAATAGTTAACCCTGAACTGAGACTTCCTAAATCTACCGCCACACTGAATAGAGCCCCCAAACAGGTATCTACTAAACAGATTAATAGGAACGAACCCTAGCAAACAAATGCAACAGATAAACTAAAGCCTGGCAACAAACACATCAAAGAACCAATAGAAGTTGCTCATACTGAAGTTCTAGCTAAATGCAGCCAGTACACAAAAACATTGATCCACGTACTTCAGGGATACCAATAAGCCAGAAACAAAGAGAAACTCAACACCAACCTCAACAAGAAACACCAGATAGAATAGAAAGCCCTCATATAGACATTGAGACACTGCAGCTGGAACTCCAAGGGGAACAAATTACCAATCCAGATACTTTACATACTCAAATGCTGGGGAGAAACAACAGGATATGACCCCACAACCTCACAATGCTATCTTCAAAGGCAACAACAATGAGGCTGAACTGTAAAAAGGGAAAACCCAACAATTAATTGATCTTACATAAGAAATAAGCAAACACAAGGAGTATGCCAAAGACGACCTATCAGGTATCATCCCAAACTCTCCTTTAAATGAACGAGGTACTGGTCTTTTTTACTCACCATCCTGCAGATCCAGCCCCAAAAGGTCAAACAGGTTCCATATACTAGGAGAGGAACTTCAGTCTGACACAGCAGACTGCAACTCAAGTACTAAAGAGCTTCGGCTGGATCAGGTAAGTACCCAAAAATTCTCTAGTATGTTTTCTGGTAAGACATCCAGGAAGAAGACATTCGTTAACAGGTTAAATAGGATAAATTTAAGATATACTTCAATAAGCAACTCTGGAAAGTCTAAATGATAGATACACACCTTAATATTAGGGCCCTTGTCTGGAACCTTAGAGGAATCGGAACATCCCTGGATAGGTTAAAAAGAATAATTAGGACTCATAATATACAGATACTTTGTATATTAGAACCTAGGCATTATTATCAACAATGTGACACATACAGGATTAAATTTTCAGTGTCACTATAGCTCAGATAGAAATAACATTCGGCTAATGTGAAACTCGTGTTGTAATGTTAACATCTTATCTGAGACTGATCAATATACAAAAACTGTCATTTGTTCCCCCCTGCATAGTGCTGAAATGTATGCATATTTCATCCATGCATCAACCTTAAGAACAGGCAGGAAAAAAATATGGCAGCAGATCACCTCAAATTTAGACAGCAATAAACTTTTAATTGGTGATTTTAATGCCATAAATTCCATAACAGAATATAAGGGTCCCAATAAGCCTAATGTAAAAAAGCATTAGAGACTTCTCTAATTTCATAGTAAGCCAAAAATTGTCACATCTTTATACAGTGGAAAATACCTTCACTTGGTCAAACAAGAGAAGCCCTCCTACATTAGAAAGACTTGACAGGGCTCTAATTGACCATGACTGGAATGAAAATTTTCCAAACAACTCACTGCACATACTCAACAAACACACCTGTGATCACTGCCCATTATTACTAACCATAGGGAGTAAAATTGTTTCATCACCTAAGCCATTTAGATTCCTAGATGCTTGGACAAATAGACCTCAACTGAAACAGATCATTGAAACTAACTGGTCACAAACCATATCAGAAACTGGCATGCTAAAATTCTTTCTGAAATTAAAAGGACTGAAGTTGGTTTTAAAAACATGGAATAAGGAATTTATTGGTAACATAAATGATGATGTCAAAAAGGCTGAAGATGAACTCAGAATACAGGAAATTAACTATGAGACAACAAATTCATAATCTGACCTCATATAGCTTAATCATAAAAATGCACTACTACTGAGAGCACTATCTGAAGAAAAAATGTTTTGGAAACAGAAAGCTAACAAAAAATGGCTTAAAGAAGGAGATGAAAATACTAAGTATTTTTACTCAACTGTAAATCAGAGAAGACAGAAACAAAATATCTCAAAGATAAAAAAAACTTAGAAGGAGTATGGACAGACAGTTCTTTGGATATTAAAAAAGAATCAATTATGTTTTACCAAAACCTACTAACTGATGACTCTAACCCTAGAGATGACAAATTTCAATGGCACTTTTTAAGCCAGATCCCTCAGATCTTCGATAGTAGTGACAATTCACAAATGCTCAGAAAGCCAACTTTGAATGAAATCAAGGAAATAGTCTTCTCCTTGAATCAGAGTGGAACCCCTAGCCCTGATGGATTCTCTACCAACTTTTTTAGAACTTTCTGGGACATATTAGGACCTGACCTGCTATCAGCAGTCTCTGATTTCATGTCAGGCACAAAAATTCCGGTTGGAATTTCAAGTATTTGGATATGCCTGATACCAAAAAAAGGATATCCCTATATCCTTTGCTGATTTCATACCCATATCACTTTCTAACTTTACTAACAAAATTTTCTCTAAACTCTTAGTTCAGAGAATAACTGATATCTTGCCAAAACTGATCTCACAAAATCAGTCAGCCTTTCTAAATGGCAGAGAAATAGCTGACAATGTCATCTATGTCAAAGAAATGGCAAGATACATAAATAATAAATAAGGAGCCCCTAACAGTATCCTAAAATTAGATCTAACAAAGGCTTTTGACAGAGTTAAATGGTATTTTCTTAGTCAAATTTTAAGGAAAATTGGATTTCAGGACCAATTCATCAATTTGATCCTAAATAACTTATCTAGTGCATGGTTCTCTATTATTATCAATTCCAAACCTACAGGTTTTTTCCAAGCTTCAAGGAAAATCAAACGGGGAGATCTTTTATCCCCTTTACTATTCAATATTTTTTCAAAATCATTCTCTAGAAGCTTGACTTTTTGTTTCCAAAATAAGAAGATCAGTCTTTTTAAAAATCTTGCATATGAAAACACTATCTCACATCTATGCTATGCAGATGACACAGTCATCTTCTTTCAGACCACTAAGACATCTATAAAAAGAATCAAAGCATTCTTACATGTTTTTTAGGAATGAAGTGGCCAACAGATTAACTATGGAAAAAGTAATTTTTTTTCATAAGTAAACATACCTCTTTAACACATATAAGAATGATCAGAAATTCCTTAGGAATGTCCAGAGGTTTTTTCCCATTTACATATCTAGGGTGCCCTATCTACACTGGCATTACAAAAGAGATACATTTTCAGCCCCTAATGGAAAAATATGAGAAAAAACTGAAATCTTGGAAAAACAAATGGCTTAGTATTGTTGGAAGACTCACACTCATAAAATCTGTCCTTTTTGCTCTGCCACGACATCTATGGGCTGTTATGTCCCCAACACAATCATTAATAAAAAAACTAAACAAGAAAATCTCCAATTTCTTCTGGGGAGAGCATGAGCATGATTATGGTCCTAAAAAAGTGTGGAGAAGCATTACAAAGATGAGTTATCCAATAAACCAAAATGGTATTGGGATTAGAAACATTAAAGATATAATCAGGACTTTCTCCCTTAAACTGTGGTGGAAACTACAAAAAGGAGAGACAATGTAGGCTAAATTCTTATGGTCCATCCCTGAAAATCAAAGAAAATCCCAAATTTGGAAAAGGATTCAGAAAGTAAAACAGCTGGCTAAAAGACAAACAAGGATAATACATGTCAATGGACTAGCAAATCTTTTCACTGCCAATTGGACTGGTATGGGACCACTTCAAGACTATGTAGACCCATCTATATATACAGTGGTTCCACCGTGCACTACAATCCAACATTTTGTAAACATGAAGTCAAGCTTCCTATATGCTTTTAATACATTACCTAATCACATCTTCCACATGATGATGGAACTGTAGGTACACCCATTCAGACATGACAGATTAATATGGAAGCCATCAAACAATGGAGAGTTCAGTTTCAAGTCTGAATACAAGATAGTTGCCTCACAAAAATCAGAAATCATAATTCTGAAGAAGGTATGGTTCTCAAAACTGCCAAAGAAAATTTCTATGTTCATGTGGAAACTTTCAAATGCAATTTTACCTTTTGATGACATACTCAATTTCAGCAATATTTCACTTGCATCTAAATATGCCCACTTTGCAACAACACTGACACACTTAGCCACTACTTCAATGATTGTTCTCTAGCCATAGACTTGTGGTTATTTTTTGACCATATGATAGGACTGAGGCACCAAAATTTCAACTCCATCTTTGACAGACTTACACATTACTGGTCTTATAACAGAGAGACAAAAATACACTCCACATTAATCACCATCTTTCCCTCTCTCATCTGTTGGCAAATTTGGAAAGCTAGAAATAGTTTCATTTTTGATAATATTAGACCAAATAGGGGAAAATTATTGATAACATCAAAAGAGACATGTTCCTTATCTTCTATACCAAACCAGAGGTTAGTACTTAGATAAAGGATCATCACTGGGTTCACATTGGTCTAATTCCACCTATGAAAAAACCAACAGTACCCAAAATTAAATGCATCACATGGTCTAAAGTTAAACTGGAATACAAAATCAACTTTGATGTATTATGGAAGGAGGGGGTAGACTATGGTATTGGGATAGTTATCAGGAATAAATATGGAACATTTCTTAAGGCATGCCATAAATCTGTTAGAGCAAAAACTAGTTTCCAAGCTGAACTCCTAAGTCTAAATGATTAATTTTTGCTGCTGATCTAGGCCTAAACGCTTTCTCTCTTGAAACTGATTGTGCCAATATTCTGTAAGTAATGAAAGACCCTACCAAAGCCCCATGGAAATTGTATCATTTAGCATCTGAAATCAAACAAAGGATGGGGGACCTCAGAATTACACAAACTCTTAGAGAAGGAAATATGGTTGCTGATAGATTAAGAAAACTAAGAAGGAATAAGGAACCAAAAGTTCTAAACTACCATGACCTTGATCAGAAAACCAAAGGACTTGTAGCTCTTGACAAAGAACAGATACCTGCCATTAGAATCTTAAATGGATACTGCTGATTTTGAAATGAAAATGCAAGTTGGAACGACCATCAACAACAAAGGGCAAAATGAAATGGCCAGGCTACAACCCAAGAGTAGCAAACCGAAGATACTCCAACATAGAATCAAGCATGGAATCAACCTCAAACAAGGCCGCAAACCAAGGACAACAACTGGGAAGTGAATCCAAGGCGGAATAGTGCAACATATTCAGAATTCAAGGAGTAATGTGCACAAGGAAAAGCCTGGAGACAGTATCTCAACAAGATGAAAACCAATTCACGTTTCCCTTGAGCATCGAGCCCTCAAGCCATCAGTCATTGGGCACTCAAGCCTCGAGCCCTCGAGCCATCAAACCATCAAGCACTCGAGCCTCGACCACTATAACCTCGAGCACTTGAATCAAGTGGCGGCGACAAAGATAATGAGACACAAGATGGAACACTACTGGAATCCAGGTCTCCTGCACACCAGCACTCAAACCATCGGGCCCTCGAACCTCCAGGCTCGAGGACCCTCGAGCCCAAGAACCCCCTGACTCGTGCCACGATCACTCGAGCCCCGAGCACCAAGCACTCGAGCCTCGAACCTCAAACCTCGAACCTCGAACCTTCGATCCCTAGAGTCCTTGAGCCTCGAGCCCACAAGCACTCGATCCTCGAGCACCCGAACCAGGCGGTGGAGAAGAAGACAAGACACAAGATGGAAACCAGATTACCAGCACTCGAACATTTTCTTACTTAGAGCCTTTTTGGAGATCTGGCCATTTGCCCATGTTAACACGAGGGGTGGAGACATGGAAAATGAAATCATCGACAAAAATGCCCTAAGTAGACTTTCGCTCAGAAAATCTGACCACCACATATTATCTTTTTGTACAAAGTCTTCAAAATTATTTTGAAGCAAATCTTTGTAAAAGAATCTTTTACCGTTTTTAGGTTTGGGGAACCTAATACATATGCCTCCCATTAATATGAGTTAATTTTATAAATAAAAATATATAGTATTATAGTGTACTACTACACTACTCCCTCTGTTCCAACGTAAAAGTCCTATTTTCTTGTAATGATATTGACACATGCTGATGTGATGAGAAAAAGGGGATTAAGATGAATTTGTCAAATTTCAATGTAGAAATGCAGAAAGGACATTTCTTGAGAAAGCTTTGTGAAAAGTGTCACAAATAGTTAAACGGGGAGTAACACCAAAATTACAAAACTCGACTTGGATTGTACATTTCTGAAAGACCATATGATAAAACAAAATTCTACTTTATAATTACATGGCACAGAAAAGTGAGAGCGAAATAGCTACAAGTCTCACAAAGGCCAAAACGAAAACTTACCAGTTTTTCTTATGAAAAAAGAACTAATCTTGCCAGCTTAGATTCTTCCTACCCTCCTGCATAATTTCAAACGCAAATTTACACTTCTCCAAAGATGTTGCTCCAGCTTCAACAAAGTTACAGGCTTCTTGCCTCAAGCTCCACACCATCAAAGCACTGTAATGTTTTGAGTTCCCACACGATTCAACATCCCGTGGAACGCCATACTTCGCGTGTTTTGTCCATCGATGTAAGATGTATCGCGAGGGGATCTCCTGAATGTTCATGATCTGGAGCACCTTCAGCGAGTGTCTGCAGAGAACTCCTTCAAACTCGAACAGTTTACAGCTGCAACTGATGTTGAGGTTTGTGGCGTTGAATGCAACCGTGTTGCGCTCTTCTCCATTTCCATACTTCTGCACCAGATACCTGCTAATGGCGCCTTCCACGTTGATCTTTATCCCGCCATAGCTGTAGCACTCCAGGAGCTCTCTCTGGAAGATTTTGAACATCTTCGCCGTGTATAGCCTTCTGCATTGTTCTTCGATGGGGTCTTTTGTGTGCAGAACGGGTTGCAGACTGAATGAGTTGAAATCTTCTTTTCTCTCTTCCTCGTGGCGCTGATCAACAGCCTTCTCATAGCGATATATGAATTCATGGAGGGGAGTCTGTGGGGTCAGGACTGTACCGAAATAAGACTTGATGGTTCCATCCAACGGGATGCCTGCAAAAAAAGTGCCGCGTAGATGGAAGGGAACCCAACTTTTACGCGTCCTGTAAATTTCTTTCAGCCACGCGTTCTCTTTCAGGTTGTACTTGCTCGTGAGAACATTCCATGCGGAGTCAAATTCATTCGCAGACTGGCTTTGCTCCACACAAGCCTCGAATTCAGATTTGAACTCGGAGTTGATGAGAATTGCACCTAGGTTTTCTTGTTTCATAACCTGCATTTGCCAGGATGAAAACCGATGGTGTGATCCTGGAAAGACACGGGCAATGGCACTTTGAATGGCTTTGTCCTGATCAGCTATTATGGACACAGGGCAGTGACCAGACATTGATCTAAGCAATGCTTGAAACACCCAAGTAAAAGATTTCTCAGATTCATCTGCAATTAGAGCACAGCCTAGAAGCACTGGCTGCCTGTGGTGATTAACTCCGATAAATGATGCAAATGGAACGGCATAGCTATCCTTCCGGTACCCTGTGTCAAAAACAATAGTATCACCAAACTGAGAGCCAGAAAATCTAGATCGCGCGTCTGCCCAAAAGATACTCATGCTTCGGCCATTTTCAACTTCCACAGCATAGAAGAAACCTGTATCTGCTGCTAGCTGAGTCTGAAAATATTCCAGAAGTAAGACGTACCAATCACTTCCAATATTACCCCCTTGAACTCGTTTAACAAGACTGAGTCCACTGTCAGTTTCAACTAAATCCAAATCTTCCAACCCATTCATCACTTCCTCTCTAAAACCTGTTGTGGCGGAAACAATACTTTGACTCAAATCTTTCACACTGCCACATTCATGATTGTGGTCCTTTTCAAGACGGTCAACAACCCACCTACCCGTTTCTTGTCTTTGTATCCTCATATATGCCCCGCAGCCTTGTCTAGAAGGATGTTGATGCCCTTCCTTAGAGCAGACAAATCTTCGGGATGTAATTGAACCATCATTTTTTGAGCGGAATAACTGACCAATCCGAACCCTGAATCCTGCACCAGCTGCATACGTACAGTAGAATGTATATGCATCATTAGAAGAAGGGAACTCGAGACCTTTGTACGGTTCACCACGGTGCTCTCCACTGGATTCGTCCCTTTTGAGGCGTTTGGCATCAGTAATTCCAGATGGACCCTCCTCATCGAGTGACCTGATTCCAGTCCTAGAAGAGTTGGCTACTGTCATTCTGGGAGTTGGAAGAGTTTTCCTCCGGGATGGGCATATCTTACCTGGAACTTCGAGTTCATGGTTGTGCTCTTTCTTGATATTAGCAAGGACCCACTTACCAGATTCGGCCTTTTGCACCCTGATGAAAGCGGGACACCCAGTTCTTGAAGTTGTCTGGAACCCCTCCTTTGAACACACGAATCTCCTAGAAATAACAGAACCATCCACCCTGGACCTGTAAAGCTGGCCGATTCTAATACTAAATCCCACTTGCGAGGCATACAGGTTATACGACTCCTGTGCATCTTCTGCAGAATCAAACTCTAGCCCCACGCGTGGTTCGAGTCTTGACTGTCCTTCGTCCTCCCTATAACCATTCTTTGTAACCAATTGGGTAACTGGTTTCGCTCTCACTGTCACGGCACTCCCCAACTCTTCTATGTTCATATCAGTAACTAAAATACAACAAAAACATTCATAAGTAGGAAACCGGTCTAGTTAGAAAACCCATCTAGTTATCTAAGTTGGAAACTCTTGCAACTCAAATCTTATGGATCTAGAACAATGGTCAAACAGGGCCATTCGACATCAAAGTACAGAAGATACCGAAAGAATACAATCCAATAATATATTTACGCAGATTTCACGCTCTAAATCTATTCAACACATCTATCAGAAAAAGTTAACAGACAAGCTAACAAAGACAAATTGCACCATCAAGAAATACATAACGAAATTTCTTTTTAAACCTCAGCTCTCAAGTTTTGGCTCTAAAACCTTTGTTCCCGAGTGGGGTCTGAAATCCGGCTCATTCAAAGTTCATACTTTGATTTGAAATTCTGAAATCCGGCTCATTCAAAGTTCATACTTTGATTTGATATTCGGCTCAAATTTCCAATTTTTCCACCATAACTCCTTCCTTAAAACTACACTTCGGAAGCAAAGAATCAAACAGTATTTAACCTAGCTCAAAGCCTCAAACTAGGCTTTCAAGAAAAGGCAAAAAACCTCCAATCACAACTGGTATTTAGCTACAGTAATCATCTTCTGTAATAAACCTTCAAAACATAGAGCTCTCTTTTCCCCCTTCTACCTAAACTACATATCAGCAAAAAAAAAATCCATGCACAAAAACCATAACTACAAAAAAACTCAGCTATCACCACACATGCAAATGAGGGTGAAAAACAGGCCAATTATAATAAACTGGAATTAAAGCAATCAGAATTACACGATAAAGAAGAACAGGATAACAAATTAGGGCTTCACCTTTGCATATCTGTGTAAGCATGTACAAGCAATTGGTTTCAATCAGAAGTTACTGGAAGTGAAGCGAACTGGTTTGAATGAATCAGTGGCGGCGGCGCGTGGGCTCCGGCGGAATATGGCGGTGCGATTCTTGAAACGATAGTAAATGGCGGTGATGCTACTCAATTTAAGTCAGTATCATCTCTAATCCAATTCTAGAATAATGGTATATCTAGAATTGTGTCATAAAATTGAATTCTATGTCAAAAAAATAAAAGCATAGTGTCATAAAATTGGAATTGGATCTTCTAAATTATGAGAAAGTATTGGGAAATGGGGCATGTCAATAGTGTATTGTACTTTTTATGTTAAATATTGTAATTTTTTATTCCCTTCGTCCCAGGCTTTTTAAGCAGAAAGAGAAAAGGCTTGAAAAAATTTTGAGTGGGCCCCACATGTCAGTACACATCGGCTCCTGGCCTAGTTTGTCAAAAAAACAGGTGAAAAAGCTGGGTGAGTTATATTAACCTTTCCCTCCTTTTTTTACACACTGGGTGAGTTTTCCGCATCAAAAAGGTGCCAAACTCATGAATGTACAAATGTTCATCCGAAAGGGTGAACAGTAAAAATGTGAAAATTACAACAAAAACAATCTGAAGCCACACACATATATACAAAGCAAAGAAAAACTGAAGTTACAAATCACTACTTCACTATAAACCTTACCTTACAAGAAGAAGAAGTTATACAGCAGCCAACCAATCTCTTCTCCCTTCTCCAAAAAAAACCCTAATATCACAAAAAATATGTGAATTATTAGGGGGAACCTTCAGATTTAGGTAGTGCACGTCATGGAGCCCTCCAAAGCATCATGAAGGAGCTGGTTGCTCCATTGATTGTTTGCATCTTCCCTTTCATCACAGGATTTTTTTTTTCAAAGGCAACATGCGGGGCAAGAACCTGACGAACGAGCAAAGGCTACAGCTGGGGCAACAACATTTTATCAACAAGAACAGGGGCATCAACATTTTATCAACAGGGGCAACGGCATGTTATCAACACAAATGGCACCACCAGGCCCCAAACACAAAGACAACAACATTTTACCAACAAGAACAGGGGCAACAACATTTTATCAACACAATGGCACCATCAGGCCCCAAACACAAAGGCAACAACATTTTATCAACAAGAATAGGGGCAACAACATTTTATCAACACAAATGGCACCACCAGTCCACATACACAATGGCAGCAACAATTTATCAACAAGAACAGGGGCAAAGACATTTTATCAACACAAATGGCACCACCAGGCCACAAAAATAGGGAAGCTACAGATATGACACATACCAATCTCCAGGGCAACAGCATTATATAATCACAAATGGCACCCCCAAGCCACAAACACAAGGGCAACAACATTTTACAAACATGAACAGGCACAACGGTATTTTGTCAACACAAATGGCACCACCAGGTCACAAACACAAAGGCAGCAACATTTTATTTACAGGAACAGTGGCA
This sequence comes from Rubia yunnanensis, assembly GCA_037428765.1. Taxonomy (NCBI): domain Eukaryota; kingdom Viridiplantae; phylum Streptophyta; class Magnoliopsida; order Gentianales; family Rubiaceae; genus Rubia; species Rubia yunnanensis. The sequence goes on along the minus strand of CM075065.1, from coordinate 3,283,837 downwards.
GTATCATTTTATCAACACAAATGGCACCACTAGGCCACAAAAATAGGGAAGATATGCACATAATATGAAAGACTGAAGGCACCAACATGCCAACATAAAAATAAGGGCCCGAAAACAGAGGATATCACCCATTTTGAAGAACCTAATTTTCTCTTCAGAACTTTTTAATCATCCGACAACAGAGAGCTGCAAATCACCTTTTGTGTTTTTTTTACTACTACCATTTCACATGACCAATTTACCGTAACCTGCAATTTTTAAAAATATCATTAGATGATTAACCATTAAAATATAGAATGACACGAAAAAATGGAAACTAAAATGTAGAACGAAATTAACCTAATCAGTGGGGGCGAAGAAACCCTTTCGGATTTCTTCTTTGCCCTCTCCTGGTGACGAATATCTCTTAAGCACGGGACTAAGAGATATAGCATTTCGTTGGAACCTTTGCATGTGTCATCGGAGCAACTAGACTCTATCGAAGCTCTACCAAGACCCAAGGTCGCGCCGGACGGTGAGCCTAGCCGGTAGAGCTTCGCCGATGACCAGATCTGAGACCCAACACAGCAAGTAGCCGAATTGACACCAGGCTGCGTCGAGTCAGGACGATCCGCCACTGAGTTAGGACAATCCGCCACCGAATCAACACACCTAGCCACTGAGTCTCTAGTCCGAATGGAGCCGAGTTGACATCCGTCGTAGGCGACCGACGTTTTCCATACTCAGCATTGTACTTTGATGGGAACGGCTGCCTATTCAAACCTTCGCCGGTGCCGAGACCAACCGGATTTGGAGCTCGATGCAAGAAATGCATTTCTGGCACCGGTGGAGCCTCCACGGAGGTGTCAGACCTCAGGACAGAGGTAGCATCATCCAACTCCGTTTCAGGAACAAATTCGGAAGGGCTATAGGTGTCGAAAACATAGCATTTTGAGCAACGGGGGCAGGAATCGTTGGAGGAGGAGGGGAAGGCTTCCATGGGAGTGTTGATTGTCACAGTGGAAGGCCAAAAATTTTAAGAACAAAGCAAAATAGATAGAAGGGAAGAAACCAGATCTTTCCTGGAACTTGGGAGAGAAATGGAGAGGAAGATGAAGAGAGTGTATGAGTTGAATGAAGTAATGACATGAAGTTGAAGAACACGTGAATTCACAGTGTCAAATGTCTTCTGATTGGCTTAAGTGGGTGGTAGAGTAAATGAAATGTTGGTGGAATTTTAAATGAGGTGGTTGTAGTTTGAAATCTGAGTTTGAAAAATAGATTAAAATTGAGTGTAGTTAGTAGGTGGGAAAGTGTAATTCATTGTGTTTAAGAATGAGAAAAGCTTGTAAATTGACAAATTCATTAAGGGCAATTTTGGAAAATCAATTTTTTGTCAAATAAGGAAATTTTCAACTTGTGCAGAAATGGCTGGGACAACCCAAAAAGGAATTTGTGCAAAAAATGCTGGGACGGAGGGAGTATAGAATTTAAATATTGTATTTTAAAAGTTACAACAAGTAATAATGCCTATTTAAATGTGAAAATATAAAAACATATAACATAAAAAAATTTAAATTTATAAATCTAGTATAACTTAACGAATGCAGTGTATAAGGTAAAAATACAGTGGATTTTCCATAAGTTTATGGTCAAGTCATTTGTCAGGAGACCCACCCTTTAGTTATAATGTTATTGCTTGATTGAATAATTTGTGTCATTTTAGTTAAAATTAAACTTGTTGAGAAACTCTTATTTTTACATACAAATTTTGAATTGTGATAAAGATTTTGAAGTCCAATTCTATCATTTTTATAATTTTGCAAGACTTTTTTTTAAAGAAACAGTCGGACTTTATATTATCATCAACACGTTTTGGTGTACACAGCCTCCACCTATTACATGACGAGCTAAATTGTGAGCATTCATTACAATCGATCTTGGGACCTTCATTATATGGATTTTAGTGAAAACCATTGCTAACATTATAATATTTCTAATTAGTCCATGTAATCCTGGTGGTACGTTTGGAAAGTTGTTAATGTGGTTTAGAGCCATCTCACAGTCCGTCCATAGACACATATGTGTTGTACCCTGGGTCCTTGCATCCGCCATTGCTTCGTGGATTGCGGTAAGTTCATCTTGGACTCCGGATAGAACTCGGATGTTCCTCGCCCCATTCCACAAGTTTCCCCCTTCCTGTCCTGTCGCCCACCAAGCAGCTGCTGCCTTCTCGTCCTGAGCTCTGAATGCTGCGTCTGTGTCAATGCGCGTCCAACTGGTGTAAACTGGGTCTAGGTGATTTCCTTGTGAGAACCATAGTAACTGAATCTCACCAACTATCGCCTTTTTTTGACTGACTGGCTTGTAATGAACATGTCGCTTGTTCCAAGAGTAATTGATTGGAGTTGGGATCCTCCAGAGGCCTTGTATCCTTGTTTATCCCTTCTGCCTGAAATGTATTGATAGTATCTTGGACCATATCAAATCTTACTTCATGTTGTTCAATTGTTGCTTTGTTTCTGACGCATCAGATTGCCCATATAATGATGCATGTGAGGTTGATGTTTTCGACCTCTGGTGCTATCTTGAATCAGACTATCAGCCATGCTTTAAAGTGAGTTGGATTCCCCTAAAGAAAATCAAAACCCAATTTTAATAATTGCTAGATTGTTCTTGAGAATTCACATTCGAGTATCATATCAGAGTTGTATGCTTGCTCACGAACTATCCCTCTGTAGTCTGTAGACATATAAAGTTGCTTGCTTTCAACAAAAGAATGAATTAAAATGGTTAAGTGCTATCAAGAGCTGCTAAATTTTACAAATATTTTAAAACTTAATTCATGTGAATTGATACTCCCTCCTTTTTATTTTGGCAAATTCTTGGGAAAAACGGTCATTCCATAGGCTTATGAAAAAACGGTCATTCCACAGGCTTATGAAAAGACGGTGTTTAATTTGAATAATAAAAGGTAAAAGGTCTTAGTTGCAACATTAAAAATTTAGTATGCAACATGTAATAGTTATAAAATTTATAACCCGGTTCATGCAACCCAAAAATTTTATCTTCATTTCTTCTAATTTACACTTTATACCTTGGTCTTTCCATGACTTATGGAAATACCGTCTTTCAAGAGATGCACTTTTTATTTTTATTGAATTTAGCTTAAATAAAAACCATTTCCTTGTATGAAAGATTATAAATACTAGTTACCTTATACAATTAATTATAAATGATAATTTTCTTATAAACTATAGAATCCTACTTTTGTTTTGGCTTGTTGTAACCCTATTATTATATTGTAATTTTCATCATTGATGAGATTTGTTATTGATGTGATATCAATGCACCTTAATAAAGTCATTTATATTTTATCATTAACACTTTTTTTTTGTTTATATGGGTTTGACAAAAAAAAAACCAATTTCAACTACTTTATCTACTTTTTTTTTTGTTTATATGGGTTTGACAAAAAAAAACCAATTTCAACTACTTTATCTATTTTTTTTTTATATTCAATTTCAGTTACATATTTCATTCATCTAAATCCAAGCACTTAAATTTATTGTGTCAAATCTAACGAAACGGAGGTAGTATTCAATTTCATTATTTATCAAATAATAAGTTTTCTTTTTTAATAAGTGATGATGTAATTGGACCGTATATGCAGTGGTGCTTTTATAGCGAAAGTAGTAGTTTAATGACTATTAAATCAATTTAATTCTAATTTAAATGTAAAATTAATAGTATCTTAAATCAGTTCCATTTAATTTTTGAGTCCATTTTTTAAAAGACCAAGGTTTAAATTACAAATAAGAAGAAATCAAGATAAATTTTTCGAGACGCATTAATCAGGTCATAAACTTAAAACTACTCCTACACGTTGCATAATAATTTTTTAATACTTCAATTAAAACCTTTTATCTTTTTATAGTTATAATTCAACCCCGTTTTTCCATATGCTTATGAAAATAAGGTCTTTCCCAACACTTTGCCTTAGTTTTAACCGAGTTTAAAATTACAAACGAAAATTCATTATTTAAACTTTACGTCAAACTTCTTTTATGTCGGGTGTTGCTATATCACGCCATATATTTTACTTGTTTACGCGCTAATACGCACACATACATGTATTATTAATCTTCATTTTTATATATTTATTGTGGGAATAAGTTTACTATGGGGTAAAATAATTTGATAATAAAATTTCATTTCCCTTCTCCACCATTCCACCTCCTCTCAACCTGAATCCGTCGCCAACCACCGCTCGCCTCCGGGCATCGCCCGCCGGCGTACGTCGCCGGAATCTTGCCGAAAAAGTGAGTTTTTTTTAAATTAATGAAATTCAAATTATTCGCCATAAATGTCGTATGAATCTTGATCTTTTGGCTGGGAATGTTGATTGAACCTGGAATTTTTGCCGAAAATCTCGTCGGATTCTGGCATTTGAGTTGGGGTTGGCCAAAGGAGAACCAGATATGAGCTAAAAAATGGCAAAAGAGAACCAAGCAAAGAGAATAGAACCGGAAAAAAGAAAGGGAAATAAAACAGAACGGGAAAACGAGAACCGGAGGAAGAAAAATGAACTGGAAAAAAAAGAAAAAAGAGAGGAGAACCGGGGAAGAAAAGAGAACCAGAAAAGAAAGGAAAAATGAAAGGAGAACTGGAGGAAGAAAAAGAAAACCAGGAAAAGAAGGAAGAAAAGAGATCCGGAAAAGAAAGGAAAAATGAAAGGAGAACCGGAGGAAGACAGGAAAAATGAAAGGAGAACCGGAGGAAGAAAGGACGATCGGGAGAAGGAAGAAATATGAAAAGAGAACCGGAGAGAGAGAAGAGAATCGGGAAAAGAAAGAAAGGGGAGAAGAGAACAAGAGAAGGAGAACCGGAGAGGGAGAAAGAACACCGAAAAATGAAAGGACAACATGGTGGAGGCGAGAAAGGAGAGCCGGGCGGAGGCAGTGCGACGCCCGGAGAAGAAACCAAAGTCGGATTCAGTGGCGTGACTAGAACCATGCAGAGCGAGGGTTGAGCAGTGGAAACAAGATCCGGCCGGAGAAGAGAAATGGGTCGACAATGGGAGGAATCCGACTAGGCATCGATAATGGAAACGGGATCCGGCCAGAGAAGACAACGAAATTCGATCGGAGAAGACAACGGAAACGGACCACGAAAGACAACCAAATTTGCGCCAAAAAAGTGAAGAATACACCAACGGACTTTTATGGACGGCCATCTCCATTGTCGGCCATCTCCATTGTCGACGAACACTCCACCAACGACGGTGGCCGACGACCACCGTCGTCAACCGCCAGTGATCGGTGGCTGTGCTGTCCAACATGGGTGAACAGTAATTTTCTTTGTCTTATTTATATTCTATTTTTTATTTAAATTAAAATTATATAATATTTTAATAGTGTAAATACAAAACGTGATTGGTAAAATACAAGGCGATTCCCTTTATGGCCCTCGACGAAAACTTGTGTTTATCCCTTTTGTTTATGGCAAAGTCTTGGGAAAGACGGTCTTTCCATATGCTTATGGAAAGACGGGGTTTGATTGGAATAATAAAAGGTAAAAGGTCTTAATTACAATATTAAAGTTTTAGTATGAAACATGTAGTAGTTATAAAATTTATAACCCGGTTCATACAACCCAAAAATTTTATCTTAATTTCTTTTAATTTACACTTTAAACCTTGGTCTTTCCATAACTTATGGAAAGACCGTCTTTCAAGAGACAGACTCTTTGTTTATTGTAAGTAACAAAAGACCCAAACGAGACAATTCTAAAATATTCCAAACTCATTAGAAGTTGTACGTCAATCCAAAAGGTACAAGTTACAACCATATAAAGTACGCTCATCGCGCGAACACACAGAGTCACACACTAACCGAACCGACGCATATAAAAAACCCACGGTCCCGCTAAGCCATTCCTAGAGAGAGAAAGCTGCCGCCATGGACGCATACACGAAGGTGTCGAAGGGAGATCACCACGACGTCGACCTAGAGGCCGGCGGCGACCTGCTGTACCCCGGGATCGGGTTCGGCGAGAACCAGCTCCGATGGGGATTCATCCGCAAAGTCTACGGCATCCTCACCGCGCAGATCGTCCTCACCACGCTCGTCTCCGCCCTGATTGTGCTGTACGAGCCTGCGAATCAGCTTCTCCGGGGGAACTCCACGCTTTTGCTGATCATGTGCTTTCTCCCCTTCGTCCGTGAGTGTTTCGAGAATATTTTTAATTCTAGGGTTTGGTATTTGGTGATTGCGAGTTTTTTAGTCTGTTTGGATGTGGTTTTGTTGAATTGCGTGATTATTGCTGAAATTAGGCTGGATCGGACTCCATTGAGCCTGAAAATATCTTGATGAACTTTGTAGATTTATGCGATTTACTTGCATTCGACCTTAATGTTGTGTGTTAGTACTACACATTTTGTGGCTGCTGTACGTGTATCAGCAAAAGCATATCCACTTAACTTAATTTTCCTTTGAGTATTTGATTTTCTTACATACTTGGAGTTTGTATCCCAATTTTGTGATAGTGTCCTACAGGTTTGATCCTTTAGTAAATGCGTTCTTGAATTTGTGTTTCTTTCATATTTAGAGTCTTGTCTCCTGCAGTGTCAGGGAAATTTAGTTGTGTTGCCTGCATGAATTTTGTCTCTAATCTGTTTTCTGTATTTTTTTTTTTGGCCGTTGTAAACCTTGTGGTTACGATTTAAACGTTGTATTGTTGTAATTCTTATCAAGTTTCAAATTAACATTTTAGACCTCTTTTATGATGGATAAAAGATGGTTGTTTTGATTTGAACTTGGGGATATTTTGCATCTTACTAGCTCTTTGTCAGTTTTCTTCATTGATCATGAAACCAATGAATTTTTGTTATTTGCTTACCTCGTAGTTTATACTCTATTTATGTATGCTATTTAATACGTAATAATCATCCGTTGCAGTTTTGTGGCCGCTGCACGTGTATCAGCAAAAGCATCCACACAACTTCATTTTCCTCGGGCTCTTTACTCTTTCCCTAAGTTTGACCGTGGGAGTAAGCTGCGCTAATACAGATGGTATGCGTCTTCTTTCTGACTTCCTGTAGTGGTTACCTGCATACGATTTTTATGTGGTTCTTATGATCCCTTTTTACTATGTTGCAGGCAAAATCGTGCTAGAGGCGCTGGTCCTGACATCAGGAGTCGTCCTTGGCCTGACTGCTTACACTTTCTGGGCATCCAAGAAGGGCAAAGATTTCAGCTTCCTTGGACCTCTTTTGTTCACCAGTCTTATCGTACTCATGTTGACAGGCTTTATGCAGGTATCTGTCTCCCTGGATCACATATGTACTACTCATCTTGATTCGTTCTTTTTTGTTTATAGTTTTTATGTAGCCAATAGTTTCTTGTGCCACTTACTACATGTTTGATATCACTTTGCAGATTTTCTTCCCATTTGGTTCGACTGCTTCAGCTATCTATGGCGCGGTTGGGGCTATCATTTTCTCAGGGTACGTGATATATGATACCGACAACCTGATCAAGCGATACACATATGATGAGTACATCTGGGCATCGGTCAATCTCTATCTCGACATCCTCAACCTGTTCCTCACCATTCTGCGAATGCTAAAGGAGGGGAACAACTAGATTTATAGGGATCATCGCCTATCGCCTAAGCTGAGTGAAACTAGATCTACCTAAATTAAGAATCCCTGGTGGATATTGTACATGTCATTGTACTGAAACCTAATGTTTTTCTGCTGTGACTCTTGCCTTCTGACTGTTTCACAAATTTGACACTTGAATCAAGTGTGTCACTATACCACATATTGTTCATTATTGAGTTCTATAACAATCATTTATGAGCATTACCATCGTTCCCATTCCATTGAATGAGCATGGTCCAAAGTGTATTGAATCCTGTTCAATAAAAGCAGAAAACAAGAACACCAGCTGGCCAGGGCATTGGTGCTGGTCAGGGTTCGTATGTCTTGTACTTCGGAAGTTGCATTGTTATGGTCTATTTTTCCTCCGAGGCAAAGATTTACCTCTGTGGAAAGGATGATTCATTTGGATCGACATGAGAGTCGAACTACTTTGGATTTGCTAGAATCCATATATATTTGAAAGAGGTTGGCCCTCTTGCTTCTCTCATGGCACACCCATTTTCCCACAGAGGCCCCCTTCTCCCCAGAGACAAAATGTAGGACAGGCATTTTATTGCATCGAAACAGATAAATGTTCACTAATTTACCTAACATTAAACTTGGTAAAATAAAATAGTTGAGCAATTGAAAACCTCCTCCTAGAGGTTGCATTATTATGGTCTTTAATTGTTCAATGAGATACACCTTTGTATCTTTGTATATAATCACCCTCCTTTGCATCTTTGTATATAATCGTTCAGTGTGAGATGCGTGAGAGTCTCACATCACCTTTGTGTGAGAGGCAGTTACTATGAATGAACCTCTGTGGGAGAGCAATTACTATGAACGAATGAAATGGACGAACAAATGTGACAAAAAGAGCAAAAGGAAACACACCAACGCCTACAGATCTGCAAGCGGCAAGAAGTTGGAAGGAGTCTGAGAGAAGGGATGAAACTGCAATACTAATTCAAATGAAACAATTGGAAACAAGAATGCTTTGCATATTCGAACCTATAGCTTCTATATAGTGAAATGGACTTTGTCTTCCACTAGAACAATGATACGTACATTTCAAGTAACAACAAACCATAATCAAGAACAATTGTATCTATAACAGAAGCAAATTAAGCAATGAAATTCTTATCATGACTTAGAAGGTCCAGCATGATGATCATCATCATCCTCGATATCCCAGCTCAAATCTTCATCTTCTTCAGCAGCACTGAATCTCTTGCGAAGATCACCCGTCTCAAAAGCCCCTCGAGCGGGTATTACCTTAGCCTCGTCGCCACTTCCAATATCTTCGATCTCATCCCACCCCACATCTGCCTCGGATGGCTGGCTTGAAACCATGGAGAAATCACTAATGTTATCATTCTTCCCCCCTTCTGAACTCCCCCGGGACTTCATCTCCTCCATTCTTCCATCCACAACCCCTTGATCATCCTCATCAACCTGTAAACTCCCGACATTTTTCTCCTCTTCAACCACATTGTTAATCTCATCATTCTTTTTAATGACATTCTCATCATCGTCATCAATATCCCAACTCAATTCCTCCTCTTCCTCCCCCTCGATCGCTCTCTTCACGAGCTGCAATCGCGCCTCCTCAGCTTTCTTGACCCTATGAACCCTAAAAAAGTACCTACTCCAAAATGTCTCCCTATCAACCTTCCCCGGAACAACCTCATCATAAATTTCCCCAATCACTCCATTCTCCCTAACTAAATCCTCAATCTCCTCGGAGAAATCATCCAAATTGAACCCATTTTTCCACTCCAAAAACTCCCCTTCCTCCTCCGGCTCATCGGAATAAGTTCTCATATCAAATTGCACAGCCCTAATCACAGCCTCAACTCTACTATAAGGCCTCAAATTCTGCCTATCGTTATTGCTCCCACTAGCGCTACCAGTTTCCCCCAAATCAACATCCGAATCGACATCATTAGGGCTAAAGATCGAATCTTTACCATGAATAATGATCTCCGAAACCGCGCCGCCGAGGTTGTCGATAGCCTGGCCGACGGACTCCAGCGAGGTCTGCGCAACGGCGGCGCCGGATTCAAGCCGCCCGGGCAAATCCTTGACGGCGCGGCTGGCGGCTTCCCGGATGATCTCCGTCTCCTTCCTCAGCCCGGAGCTGAAGTCCTCGAGATCGCGGCGGTAGTTCCCGATCACCGACCCCGATTTCGACGCGACGGTCTTGAGCAGGGAGGACCCGAAGGTGGCCCACGAGCTTCCGCCGGCGGCGGCGTGATCGGAGGAGGTGGGGGAGGACGGCGGAGATGGGGATGGGTCTTCTGAGAATACGGATTTGAAGAAGTCCATTATTAATGGTGATTATGTTGAATCCAGAGCTTATGGATTATTGACCATGTTCTTGGGGAGTACATTTAAACACACCAGAATTTGCAAAAATGTATAGGACACTCACACTGTGTGCCTGTGTGTGAGAGAGAGAATAAGTGGCACATAATAATATACTGCTGAAAATAGAATTTTAAAATCAGTCCCAAAAATTTATAAAACTTAAAAGAACATCTACAATGGCAATTTTGATAAAAATTAGGTAGAAATAGCCTATTAACAATGACAGTAGATCTAAAGAGTGTCTATTATGATTAATTAAAAATATAAAACAAATTATATTAAATAACATTTATTGATGGGCGATATTTACAGATAACAACTCATTAAGCTACCCTTATGCAACATCGTTATCATTGGAGAACGTTATTTCCTTTTGAAGCATTGATAGTAGTGCGATGGTTTTGGCTAGTCGGTTCGTGTTTACTTGGTCAAATTTCGGGGTAATGGGAACCTTACCAAAAGGGGTTACCTAAGTAGTCGATCTATAGGAACTATTTATGCGATACTACTACCCCCACCCACGGGTGCACCCCAGCAGTTGGGATAAGTTAATTCAGGAGGAAATTTTAAATTTAAGACTCGTAAGCGACCGTGTGGGATGTCTTTGATCAAAGCATGGCCTTGTGGGCCATGTGGCGGGTGGGCTCCTGGTGCGCGGTGAGTACTGGCTCCAGCTTGGGTCCTGGCGTTGGGCTACCGTAACTTACCTCTCACATGATGGCTGTGGTGTCGGCTGGTGTGGACGGCCCACGACTAATCGAAATAGCCTTATTTATGGGATACTACCGACCTATTTAGGCTGCACTCTCGAAGTTTCACGCACCATTTATCATAAATTTTAAGATATGTTATTCTAATGTCTAAAACATAGAATTAAAAATTATACATATTGCCAATATAATAGATTTTCACATAATTGTATTATCACTTATATGATAACTCGTTTTTATATACTATATTTTGAAAGACGGTATTTCCATAAATTATGAAAAGACCTAAATTTAAACATTAGAAGAATTGAAGATAAAATTGTTGGATTGCATTAATCAGGTCATAAGCTTAAAACTATTTCACGTTGCACAGTAAATTTTTAATATTATAACTAAAACCTTTTATCTTTTTATTATTCTAATTAAATCTCCTATTTCCACACGGTCTTTCCCAAGACCTTGTCTTTTAAAAATGTTGATTAAAAAATGTGTAGTTATAACCATGACATAGACTACTCCCTTCGTCCCGGCCCATTCTGGCACAGAATTTTTTTGGGTCAAAGATGTCAAACTTTGACCAAACATATATTTGAATAGGTATACGAACAATAATTTTATCGCATGAGATATGATAAGATTCGTCGTAACATACAGTTTATAAATATCAAATTTTTGCGTGTCATTATTGTCCGTGGCTATACGTATTTACACTCAAACATGTTTTTTGGAGCCATAGTTCGAGGGATACTTATTAATAAGAGCAAACCGCGAGGGTGCCTTTGCAATTTAAAAATACTCCCGCTCACTCAACAGCTTTCACCCGCCATCCTCTAGCCCACACTCATCCCTTTCCATTTCCTCACTCCAAGTCAATCCCCCACAAATCCACTTCATCTTCTTCCCAATTCCCAATTCCCAATTCCCAATTCCCAATTCCCAATTCCCAATTCCCAATTCCCAATTCCCAATTCCCAATTCCCAATTCCAGTTTTCGCCCCACCATTTACCCCAAATTACACAAACAGGACCGATTTCCGGGACTCATTTTCACCGATGAAGCGGTGCGACGGAATCAACTCGAGCTTGCCGGACGAGCTGATCCTCGAAGTCTTCGGCTACCTGGACACCAAGCCGAGCCGCGACGCCGTGTCCCTCGTCTGCAAGCGGTGGCTCGGGCTCGAGCGGCTCAGCCGCGAGTCGATTCGGATCGGAGCCTCCGGAAACCCGGACGCCCTGATTCGGATCCTCTCCGCCCGATTCCCCAACGTCCGGAGGCTCAACATCGACGAGCGCCTCTCGATTTCCACCCCCACCCCTGCCCTACCCGTGAGTCCTGATTTCCGGAATTTGATTTATTTTTTTTTACTGATTAATTTATGTGATTTTTTGGTGCATTTCTTATTGATTGAGCTCAAAAAAATTACTTTCTAATTTAGGCACGGTTCAATTAAGGCACTGTTATCCCGAGCTTATCTGAATTTCAGTTAGTTCAATGCAGTTCAATTCACTTTAGTGTAAATTTAATTTGATGAAATTTTAATTTAGTCATACATTACTCTTTTTCAAGACACTTATTTTTAGTTTAGTTTAGTTCATATAAGCTCTAGAGAACATGGCCTAAGTTGTTATTAATGAAAATTAATGATCTTTTTCAATTTTAAAACACTTCACTTCGGTTGTTATTAGTAGTGATAAATTATTGAAGTGCTCTTCATTTTAAAAAGCACTTCAATTCAGTTGTCTGAATAATAAATTATGCAGAACTGAGTTTAGATAAGTTTCTTTGAAAAGAATAGGTACTAGGCTAGTGATAAAACAACAAAAATGATAAAATTAGGAACTGAATCATTGAGTAATCAATAGACAAAAAACTGCATCTCAAAATCAATCATACATTTGGCCTGTTAAAAGGAAGCTAAAAATCAAACATATAGTTAAGTCCTTCATCGTCCTACTTAAGCAAACTCCCACCTAAAACTGTGGATGAAAGTTATAACTATTCCGGCAACACATATAGAATATTAGTCACAGTTAGAAGTGGTTGTAGCCGCTGTAGTAACTGCCACCATAACTGTAGTGAATGCCACCACCATACGGACCACCGTAGCCCCGTCTAGTGTGCGCCAGCCTGTGGCCGTAGCTGTACCTGAATGGTGCAGGGTAGCTAGATGGCAATCCACAGCTGTAGCCAGTGGTGTGATGGAAAGGATAATGATGGCCATAGTCTAGCGGGTAGCTTGTAGGAAGGTGGTCGTAGCCTAGAGGACCGGCGTAGTAACTGCTGGTGTGGCCCCAGTTGGGATGCCTGAAATTCATCCTTACAACCTCGGCGTGCCGGCCGGTTCTTGCCACTGCCTTGAGGAGAATGTTTGGGTCCACCTCAGCGGAGATCTTCACTAGCCCTCTTTCACCATCCATGTCCACATTGTAGCGACCTGTAGGTATACATCATCAAAATTAGTATTCCTAAAGTTGATGGTTTCTGATATGATAGTTAAAATTGCTAAAATAATTTGATGGACAATTTGACATATTATGCTCGTCAATCGAATTGTCGCCTCAATATTAGAAATTGAGTGTAATAAACTAATGAATTAAACCATACCAACGACTGAGCTGAGAACTTCCAGTATCTTGTACTTGCATTGCTCACAATGGAGGTCGACTCTCAGAATACAACCCTGAAATATACATTAATAATCATAGATTTATTAACATAAACTCCAAACAATATTGAAAAAGAAGAAGAAATTAATGCTATAGGTTACCGCTTCTGAGAATAAGGCCATTGAAAAACTAGGATTTTTGTGCGAGTCGATTGGATTGAAAAAGATTAGATGATCAGAAACGTAAGCAAGCGGTAGCATTATATAGATAGGATTTTATTTCGGGAAGATCGGTATTTTGTTTTCTTTAATATGAAATGTGAGAGCAAAATCAACAATATATGTAAATGATATCCACTGTGATGTATAGAAATGGCTAGTTTTGATTCTGATTGCATCTAATTTTGAACTAAATATCTATATTCAGTTATGTGGAAATATTGGAATATATATTTTCAGCTTCTTCTTATTCGTTTTTGGCAAAGTCTTGGGAAAGACGGTCTTTCCATAGGCTTATGGAAAGACGGGGTTTGATAAGAATAATAAAAGGTAAAAGGTCTTAGTTGCAATATTAAAGTTTTAGTATGAAACATGTAGTAGTTATAAAATTTATAATCCGGTTCATGCAACCCGAAAATTTTATCTTAATTTCTTCTAATTTACACTTTAAACCTTGGTCTTTCCATAACTTATGGAAAGACCGTCTTTCAAGAGACGGACTCTTCGTTTTTTCCTTTTCCATGTTTGAGACATATTATTATGGATCCCTAAAATATAGGAGTATGCCATTTAAGACTCACAAATTGATATGTATGTGTATATTCCGTTAAATTTGGCGGTTTATTTGGGAATGAAATCTAATCTCCTTCATCTTCTAAAATCCTATCCTTTCTAAAACTTGTTCCTTTTATTTTATTCATTTTTTGGGCTCCCGAACTCTTTTCTTACTGATTAATGCATAGTCAATAACAAAGGGTTTTATTTTCTGCAATTTTGCAATTTTATCTCGTCCATTCCATAATTTTATTTTCCCGTCCATTCCATAAATTTATTTGCTTTAATTTCTGAAGAAAAGATATCAATATACTGCAGATGGGTTTTGATTGGGCATTTGAATTTTATTGCGCCTTTTCTGATTTAACGTGTGAATTTGTTATACTAACCTGCATCTTGGGTAAAGGTGCAATCTTTACTGAAAGTGATTATAGTATATGAAATTTTCTACAGCTTAGCCTTTAAACATCATTACTCCCAAATATTTAAATGGCAAAAGTGATTATAGTCATTCACATGTGGTCTGAAAATTGTTGAAAGAAAACGAAAATTCATATGGTGGTTGATGCCACGAACGCCTGGCTGAGTAGGTTGATGTTTGAGGGGCTGTATTATGTGGTGAAGTTAAGAGGTTAAAAAAATAAAATATTTTGTGATTTAATGATTTTCTGCCAAGAAAAGGGACATGTGGAAGTCTCAAATTTTGATCGGTTGAAGGTTTAGCAAAGATGAAGTGTGTAATGCTTACAAATGTTTTTCTGAATTTTTGACAATGTAATTATCAGTTAGTGAAAGTCTGAAGACGTAACCTCTATCAACTGCTGATAAATTTCTTTTGAGTCTAAATTTCATCTAGCTTTTCATTTATTTATATGTTCATCTCTCTCTTTCTGAACTCTAGTGATGCAGTGTTACTAGATTTGTTAGGGGTAACAAATTGCTCTAAATTCTACTATCAAGCTTAAGGGTACTGGTACTTGGCTGAACTGATCATAATGCTTCCCAACAAATTGCACCAACTTCTTCGTAGCCCTCCAATTGAATTTTTTGACACATGCTCCATTGAGTTATGAGCAGTCATACGGTGCGTGTTTCCATGGAGCTTTACTAATCCATTACTATATATTTAACTTAAACTTCTCCATTTATGCTCATTCTGTAGAGGAAAAGACGTCGCCTGCATCAATCTACCGTGTCACCTCTCAAGCGTCACTTTTCTGCTGGAGGAAAAGATTGTGAGACAGAAACATACTGCTTATCTGATGCAGGCTTGATTGGGGTTGGACTTGGCTTTCCCAGACTTGAGAAGTTAAGCTTGATATGGTGCTCTAATGTGACAAATTTGGGCTTGACATCTATTGCAGAGCACTGTAGAGCGTTGAAATCGTTGGACTTACAGGTGAAGTTGTTATTACTAAATTTGATATGCTTATTGTTTCCTTTTCCCATCGGAAGACTATATTCTCTCCCGGTAGTAGGGATTATTCCCAACTTTAGTTTCTAGATAGCTCTAAATCTCGTTTTTACAAATGACATCATGGGGTCATAGGAAGTGCAAGTTATTGAAATTTGTTTCTTCTTCAAGGGTTGCTATATTGGAGATAAAGGTCTTGCATCTGTAGGGGAATGCTGTAAACAACTTGAAGATTTGAACTTGCGGTTTTGTGAAGCTCTAACCGACATTGGTCTGATCGAGCTAGCCCTTGGTTCTGGAAAGAAATTGAAATCTCTTGGTATCGCTGCTTGTGCAAAAGTAACTGACATCTCATTGGAAGCAGTAGGGTCTCACTGCCATTCTCTTCGAACTTTGTCATTGGATTCAGAGTATATCCATAACAAAGGTGTGCTTTCCGTGGCCAAAGGATGCCCTTCTTTGAAGGTTTTGAAGCTACAGTGCATTAATGTCACGGATGAGGCTCTGGAAGCTGTAGGAATCTTTTGCAAGGCATTAGAGTTCTTGGCATTGTACAGCTTTCAGAGATTCACTGACAAGTATGCCCACGTTTCTCTACTATTCTGTTCATTTTACAGTCTTCTATTTACTTTCACTAAATAGATTCCTGGATATCCTTTTCACTGGGCCATATCACCTTTTCCTGATTTCAGGAGTCTGTGTGCCATAGGAAAAGGCTGTAAAAGATTGAAGAACCTTATACTGAGTGATTGCTATTTCCTGAGTGACAAGGGTTTAGAAGCCGTTGCCATGGGTTGTTCAGAGTTGACACAACTTGAAGTCAACGGCTGCCACAATATTGGAACGTCTGGACTGGAGTCCATTGGAAAATCTTGCACGTATGCTTTCTTATTTTCTCCTCATTGTTTGATTCGACAACTATTTCTTGTTATGTCTTTGTTTTTGGTTACAACCTGGGTGAATCTTATTGTAATCATTTGAGATTTCTCCTTATTTCCATGATTTTTATGCTTTTGTCACTGTGGTCATTTAGAGTTTCACTTTCTTTTTTAGGAGCCTTTCTGAGTTGGCCTTGTTGTACTGTCAGAGGATAGGTAACCTTGCACTGTCTGAAATAGGCAAAGGCTGCAAGTTGTTACAGGCTCTTCACTTGGTTGACTGTTCCAATATCGGCGATGAAGCTATTTGTAGTATAGCTAGAGGTTGCCCAAACTTGAAAAAACTTCACATTCGCCGTTGCTACGAGGTACCACTTTTTTGTTTCACTATTATTAATCAAAAAATAAATGTCAACCTCTCTCTCTTCCGAGACTACTTTTCTTGCATGAATTGCCATCTAAAGATATGACTAATATGAGCTGTAAATCCTGTCATGGATGATAAACCTATCTATTTTGGTTTCAAGGTTGGCAGTAAAGGAATAGTTGCTATCGGTGAGAACTGTGAGTACCTTACGGATCTTAGCCTTAGATTCTGCGATAGGTAATATCTCTTGCCATACTTCAATTTGATCATAAATTCATCGCTGCTTTCTGTAAACATTTGCACAAATATTTCCTCCGTGCACATTATTTTCAGGATAACAGACGAGGGACTAATTGCAATTGGTCGCTGCCACTCTTTACGCTACCTGAATGTTAGTGGCTGTCTCCATATAAGCGATGTGGGAATTACCGCCATCGCCAGAGGATGTCCCGAGCTGACTTACCTAGATGTTAGCGTCCTCCAGGTACGATACTCCTCACCCGTCTTCTCCCATTCTACATCCTGTGCCCTTTGTTTTCGCTTGTTTTGAAGAGTTGCAATTTCCGATATCAGAATCTGGGGGATTTGGCCTTGGCTGAGGTGGGCGATGGTTGTCCCGTGCTCAAGGACCTCGTGATTTCGCACTGTCGCCAAGTGACAGACGTAGGTGTTGATCACCTTGTGAGCAAGTGCTCGTTGCTGGAAACGTGCCATATGGTTTACTGCCCCGGCATTACATCCACCGGAGTTGCATCAGTGATCACGAGCTGCTCGAAGATAAAGAAGGTGCTGGTTGAGAAGGAGAAGGTCACCTCGAGAACTAAGCGGCGGGCGGGCGACGCCATCTCTTACCTCTGCATCGACCTCTGATGGATGTATGAATGAATCCAGTTGGTTTCTTTGCCTTTTTGAATGTTTTTCTGGACAGAAACCATTACTGTATTTATGTGAGTTATTGCTGGAGACGACCTAGCTGTGCGTTTTATCGGGGTCTTTTCTGTTGTATGTATGTGACATATTTTGTTTATAGTATGTATTTTAAACAATTTGACAAGGAGTTATTGCCGGAGACTTATGAAAAGACGAATGTTTAAAGTGTAAATGAGAAAAAATTGATGATAAAATTTTTGGGTTGCATAAGTCGGGTTATAAACTTTAGGCAAAGTCTTGGGAAAGACGGTCTTTTCATAGTCTTATGGAAAGACGGGTTTGATTAGAATAATAAAAGGTAAAAGGTCTTAGTTGCAATATTAAAGTTTTAGTATAAAACATGTAGTAGTTATAAAATTTATAATCCGGTTCATGCAATCCAAAAATTTTATCTTAATTTCTTCTAATTTACACTTTAAACCTTGGTCTTTCCATGACTTATGGAAAGACCGTCTTTCAAGAGACGGACTCTAAACTTTATTACTGCTAAAGTTTGCATAATAAATTTTTAATATTGCAATTTAGACCTTTTATCTTTCCTTATTCTAATTAACCCCTATCTTTCCTTAAGCATATAGGAAGACCGTCTTTTCCAAGACTCTATTTTTTACATGAGTAAATCGAAAAATACATATGGTTATTTTAGCACTTAATTATAATTTTAATTCAATTCCATCTTTGTATATGATTAAATAAAGACATCTTTCCCTAAACTTTGCCATAATCTTTGAAAGATAATAAAATGCAATTATTAAATATATAGGGAAAGTTTTAGGGATGAAAAGATAGATTTAATTAAAATAATAATTTAAAGTAAAATATTTTAGTTGTAGTATTAAAAATTTATTAGTGCAATATTTACAAATATTATGATCCAATTAATACAATCGAAAACTTTATTTTTATTTTTTCTTGTTTACCGTTTAAACATGATTTGTTTCTAACTTATGGAAAACAGTTTTTCAAGAAACGGATTCATATACTTCTTGGACAAAATTAAAATAGAAGTAAATTATATGTACCAATTGATTCTAGAGTAATCTCATTCTTAATAGCAGAAACGTATTATGATACAAGAACATGAATGAAGTTGCTTATAAATTACGAAAATTAAGGAAGATAAATGTGATCCAAGCTGTTATCAAATTAATAGACAAAA
The DNA here is from genome assembly GCA_037428765.1 of Rubia yunnanensis. Taxonomy (NCBI): domain Eukaryota; kingdom Viridiplantae; phylum Streptophyta; class Magnoliopsida; order Gentianales; family Rubiaceae; genus Rubia; species Rubia yunnanensis. The sequence continues at coordinate 3,265,002 of CM075065.1, read as the reverse complement.
TATTAAAATAAAACTATAGTGTAGTATTAAGATTATAGGTAAAGTGTTGGGAAATATCGTATTTCTATATACTTATGGAAATACAAGGTTTAATTAAAATAATAAAGAATCCGTCTCTTGAAAGACGGTATTTCCATAAGTCATGAAAAGACAAGGGTAAATTAGAAGAAATGAAGATAAAATTTCCAGGTTGCATGAATCGGGTTATAAACTTTATTACTACTACACATTTGCATACTAAATTTTTAATATTGCAACTTAAACCTTTTACCTTTTATTATTCTAATTAAACCCGTCTTTCCATAAGCATATGGAAAGACCGTCTTTTCCAAGACTTTGCCTTAAAATTTTAGTATATAACGTGCAATAGTTATAAAGTTTATAACCTGATTCATACAACATACAAATTTTAGCTTCATTTATTCCAATTTACACTTTAAATTTGTATCTTTGTTTATGGAAAGAGGGTGTTTTGCTTCTAGCTCAAAATTATAACATAAAAATAAAGGTAAAAATCACTTCGCACCAGAGTTTGCCGGAATGACAGAACTAAGGAAGGAGACAATGCGGAATGGTTGCAGTATCCGAGCTCTGTGGATCCTCAACACCCAAGACGCCGTCGTTTTCTCCAGGTTCTCCCCCATCTCTCTTTCTCTCTCACACACTCTCACACAGTTAGTTCCGTCGCCGCTCTCAACTTCTCGATTTGAAACATTTCATCGAACAGGAGGTTTGCGGTGGTCGAGAGACGGTGGCGAGCTGCCTGCACCAAAGAAAATGGCGGCGGAGGCAGCGGCGGTGATGGCGATGGCGAAGCTATCATTCCTTACCTTCCTACGGATTCTGAGCTAGCCGCCGCGTTCGCTGATCGGAGGAAGAGGTATATTTGATTGTTAGTTGTTACCGTTATAAATGTTTCCTTTAGAATGAATGCATAGATGAGAGTTATGCTGAACTGTTGAATAGAGATCGCATTTTATTTGAGTGATTATGATTGAATGTATGTAAATCATTGAACTGATTGTAGCGATTGGGTTATTGCTAAAATACAAGTCTACTGTCCAATTGCTGTGACCGAGCTCTAGAAGGATCGTTTAGCCCTCGGTAATCGCAATTTTATATAGTCTGGATGTATATTATAGTAGTAGAGTAGGGGATGTGATTCACTCAGTGACAGTGAGTGCATTTCTACGATTGTTTGTGATGATTGATAGGTTAATTTTAATCTTGTAGGGAAGGATCTGTTCGAGGATATGGAGTTAGGACAAGTCGGTCAGTTAGGGGATCAGATTCATGGGTTGATGATCCTATCACGCGTTCTATAATAAGCGTGAATGTCACCAAAGGAGGAGGAGAGAGTCATCTTTTATGGCCCCTTGTTCTTCATATAAAGGGGCCTTTTTGCTTTCTGGCAATGCCTTTGGTTGAGCCTTACCAATTGAAGACTTATGCGAGGATGCTTAACCGATCAGATTGTGGAGGTGCAGTTGGTGAAGATGAGAGTTTATCTTCTCTCTTACTTGATCTTCCATCCATCACAGGGTATGGTAAGTTAGGCATGTTATTACTAGGGAGACCAAAACAATCTGTTCTTGACAATATTTTCTCTATTAGGTCAAATTTGGAATTCTATTGCTTTAAACTTTTTTTTATGACAGGGCTTTGATGGTGATCCATGTAATTGCTGACATTGTGATGGGGGATATTGTAGAACCTGAAGTAGTTGTGAGCTCCACTCCCACTGTCGGAGGATTGCTGGATTCTCTGACTGGAAGCATAGGAATTTCAGCTAGAGCAAAACCTGCTGGCACACCAATTGCTGCATCTGGTACCTCCAGTGCCTCTGCAGGTGGAGCTGCTGCATCAGATACACCAAAAATTGGCTCAAGGCCATTTGACAAAGATGCGCTTCAGTCTTTTATCAGTTGCGCAATGCCCTTTGGTTGGTACTCTTTGTATTATTGTTTCTCAACTAAGTTGTTGTCAGTTTTCATGGCTCTGAAACATGAATTGATTGTGTGTATAGCTTTCGTTCATTCAAGTCCCTGACTTTCTTTGATGCAGGTACACCATTGGACCTCAGTTACTCCAATATTTCTTCCATGAAAACCAATGGATTTTCTTCTACCGATTTACCTCCTGCTGATAGCAAGCAACCAGCATGGAAGCCTTATCTCTATCGGGGAAAACAAAGGATTCTCTTTACTATTCATGAGACTGTTCATGTTGCGATGTATGATCGTGATGAGATTCCAGATACCATAACTGTTTCTGGTCAAGTTAATTGTCGAGCAGAGTTAGAAGGGTTGCCGGATGTTTCATTACCTTTGATAGGGTTGGAATCTGCTAGCATCGAGCTATTATCTTTCCATCCCTGTGCTCAAGTTCCCGAGCATGGCGGAGATAGGCATGCTGTGACATTCTCACCACCATTGGGAAACTTTACCCTGATGCGGTATCAGGTCAATGGCGGTATTAGACCTCCGGTAAAGGGCTTTTACCAACTTTCTATGGTCTCTGAGGATGAAGGTGCATTCTTGTATAAGGTACGCCTCATGGAAGGGTACAAGTCTCCTTTGTCTCTAGAATTCTGTACGGTGACTATGCCTTTCCCGAGGAGAAGAGTGGTTTCAGTTGAGGGTACACCTTCTATAGGAATAGTCTCAACTACTGAGCACTCGGTTGAATGGAAAATTGTATTTGGTGGAAGAGGTGTTTCTGGAAAGAGCATTGAGGCAACATTTTCTGGAACGTTAAAGTTTGCTCCATGGCAAACTAAAAAGTTGCCTTCTTCAGCTTCAGCAATTGAGGGTCTAGATGATGAAGACAGTGATTCTGAAACAGAGTCTGGCAATAATATGGTGAATGTGGAGGATTTCTTCATGGAGAAAATGAAAAAGGACCTCCAGGCTGTTGATCTGGAGGAACCATTCTGTTGGCAGGCATACAGCTATGCTAAAGTACGTTCATTTCATGTTATTCTCTTACTATGTGAAACTGTTCTCGCATACTGAAATAGCAACTTTAAAGATTGGTGTAAATGGAGACTGTTAGGCATTTAAGTATCTAAGAGATGCTATTGAGTTAGGAAGCTGCTCAAATCATGTTGTTCTGTACAGATAATTGATAGTTTCTTATTTGGCTTCAGGTTTCTTTCAAGATGGTGGGGAGGACATTGTCTGGCATGTCTATTGATCCTAAATCCGTAAGTCGCGATTTCTTTTTCTTCCGCTTCATCATTAGTTGACTAGCCAACTTGTGCATAAACTGTGCTTCTGCAGCCTATTTCTTCATCTCGCTGTTAGGAATTGCTGCTGTATATATCCAGTTCAAGAAGCTTCTAACTTCCCCTTGTCAAATTTTTATAAGTTCATAGTTTAGGTTCTTCACCTAAATTATCTGAAGTGGAATGCTTATATATAGTTTTTGTTTCTTTGATTTGTGCAGCTCAGCATATTCCCAACTGTTAAAGCGCCAGTAGAGCTTTCAGCTCAGGTACTTGTGTAGTACTTTAAAAATGTGTTTATTATTAATTTATGCATATATTCTTCTTCGAGCTAGATCTCCTCTGTTGTCTATGTGTGTATTGTGCCACTGAGCAATTCAATTTTTTCAGCAAATGTTAAATCATCTGAAACATGTTTTCTCCAATTCTTATACCCACATTACATGAATATTCACGAGCTACTATATGAAAACACTAACTCCTTGGGATTGTGTACAGTTACCACCTTGGTCGAATGCCAGTCTTTTCTGCCAATAATTATGCAATGTTGTGTTTCAAATCTTCGAATCTTGAATTTCTTCCTTGTGCGTGAATCCAAGCAGGTCACATCTGGAGACTACATTCTATGGAACACGTTGGGAAAATGCCCTGTTGTAGCGACACCAATACCCTAGAGTACCGAACAGAAGGAAGAAGTCGAACTCTTCATAATCTGATGGCGAAGGAAGAAGTGGAACACTGTCAGTTCAATTCAATTCATTATGATTTCGAGCTACACCCCATTGATGTGTTCAAAGCATACAATATGCCTCATTCATGTATATGTACAATCACTCTGTTCATCCATGACAGAATATAAGCAATCGATTTCTTACAGACTTAATTTATACACAAACAGTTCATTTAATCACCAGACAATGTTTGCACAGCTTGCTAACTGCTGTGAACTGATGTTGAAGCCTCCATTGAATGCCTCCAGTTTTTTTGCAGGCTCAGGTGAAAAAGATAGGACAACTTTTTCCTACAACTGCAATTTTTTTCACCGTTCTGTATTAATTCTCCCTCACATTATATACACATATATGTATATATTTTCTTCCCTTTGTGTCATCCTTCCAGGGAAACTCTTGATGATCTGTACAGGTCATATGGTGCCCAAAGATAATCGACAGTGCAAGGCTTCCTGGAGTCAACTCTCAACCACGGCTTCCCCTTCCCGCTCCAATGCAGCAGGCTGATCGGGCCAGGGTGGAGGCTTCTGCACTTCCCTTCAAGGTTATCGCCGCCAAGGCCGTGTTGGTTCCACCGGTGATCCACGGGCTTAATGTCGCCCGCAAACACGAGCAGTATCGGCGGGAGAGATCCCAGATGGTAAATTTTCATCTGTTTTTGAACAAGCATCCATTCTTCAACTTTCTGTGTATATCCTCCTTTTCTCCATTTGTCCACGTCCACCACCATTACCCCTGTGTTGAAGTAGCATGGTTTTCTTCCTTCAAATGTGGTCGACAGATTCGCATCATTCCAAAATGTGTCTGTGAAATAGGTTGTGAAGTTAGCATGGCAGTATTCTGGTGCAGCTAGCACCTTATCCCCCATATCCACGCTCCACAGCTTTTCGATGTCATCCACCACAATGATATCGGAATCCAGGTAGATGACACGCTCGACATCGTGAGGGAGAATGTCACACAGGTAAATCCTCGCGTAATTCAACGGCTGATCCAGGGCCTGGCGGATGGACTTGGAGATCTTCCCTCTCACAAGGCTCGAATCAAACCGGTACGGTCTGAATTTCAGGTAGGGGAAGGTGGTTCTGATCAATGCATAGATTTCCTGGTCAAGGTTGAGCGAAAGGAAATGGAAAGAAACGTTTTCCGGGCAGGTCGAATGCTGGAGGATGGACAGAATGGCCGCCACCGTGCCACGAATGTAGTTCACGTCGAGAGGCATCACCACGTGAATCGTGGCGGTCCTCTCTGGTGAGCTACATTCGTCGCCATTGCGAAAAGCGGGCGCCTCCCGGAAGGACAGCGCGTGCACGGGCACCGCCGGGTTGAGGTTGACTCTGATAGCGTCGGTGACGGGTGGTTGTAGGAGGAGGAGGAGAGACAGGAGGCCAATAAGGAGTGAGACATAAACGTTGCATCTGCTCCAAAAGGCCATCCTGTCTAATAGCTTAATTAGATAATTTCTACAATTTTTTTCAGGTTTTTTTTTTGCTCGAGCCTTTTGGCTATCAAAAGCCTTAGGCTTACGGAGGAGGATGGAGAAATAACGTTTGGAAAGGATGCATGGTGAAAGTCTAAAAAGACTTCATCCTTCAGAGAAAATTTAGGAAGTTTATTAACAACTTATAAATCCATAAATTATCCAAATAATGATTTTGATAGAGAAAATTCCGACGGTGGAGAAAGAACATAGGAAAGATCAGTGTCTAGAAATATTTACAAAGATATACGCTAATTACAGATATTCTCTGTAGTATTTGTTGCGGTCAATATTATTTTGCACCAGAGATAAAGGAAGTCCTTTCTTAATAAATGGATTTGAAGTTTTGTTTATGTACTCTCTTCTTTTTTTAAAAAAACTTAAGCTAAATCCAACAAACTCTTTATTCAGCTCACAATAATATGATCAATTTTATAATTTGAACTTTAAATGATCAGATTATGCCGATACAGAAAATTTTTCTGTATAACAGATGAATAGGCAATATTTTGAACGAAAATTTAAAGAACATACATTTCAAAACATATTATTTACTCACAGTTCTCGAATAATAAACACAACAATTGTTTTTTTAATAACATATCTACGTAGACTATGTTGCAAATTATAAAAAATGTTAATTATTATTTGAAATCAAATTGTTAAATGGCAAAGCCTTGGAAAAGAGACAAGGTTGAATTAATTAAAATTATAAAAAAGTAAAAAAATCAGTTGCAATATTAAAAGTTTACTACTCGCTCTGTCTCATTCTATTATGCACAAAATCTTTTTACGGTATCCAATAAACATGTTTGACTGTAAATATGTGTAGTTACGGACAATAATGACACACAAAAAATTGATATTTAGAAACTACATGTTACGACGAATCTAACCATATCTCATGCGATAAAATTATTGTTCATATACCTTTTCAAATATGTGGTTAACGTTTAGCATCATTGACCAATTTTTTTTTGCCGAGAATAGGCTGGGACGGAGAGATATGCAACAGTAGTAATAAGTTTATGACCCGATTAATGCACCCAAAATTTTTATTTTGATTTATTTTAATTTGTTGTTTAAACATTGATTTTTCCATAACTTATGGAAAAACTGTCTTTCAAGAGAAGAACTCTTGTTAAATACTCCCTCCATCCCAACTATTTTTGCGGAGAGAGAAAGATGAAGTTTTTTAAAGAATTCATTATTATATGTTTCATTGCCCATATGCTGGTGGGGTACTGTATCTTCATTTTATTTTTCTTTTCCATTTAATTTATTCATTGTCCAACATAAAAAATGAATAAAAGCTGGCCAAAAAAAGAAATAAAGTGAAGAGTGCAAAAATATGTGTGACGTCCCAAAAAAGAAAGAGTGCAAAAATAGGTGGGATGGAATGAGTATCATTAGATATTTTTAAAACTGATCACTCAAATGAAGGAAAAAGGAGAAAAAGAAAAGGAATACATACCAATACAATGCTATACAGCTGCAAAATTGCTAATATAACTCCCAATTGTTCAAAAGTTAAAAAACATCGCTAATTATTTAATGAAAATACCAATATAACGCTAAGATGACACTTCCAGCGTTCATCTTGACATTATGCCCGTTTATCAAACTTAAAATGACAAAAATGCTCCTTGGGTCAAAAGTTAAAGTTGTGTGGACAATTATATACCCTTGCCCACCGTTGCCGCTCAGCTCCACAGCCGCCCCATCACCACCCCAAAACCCTAGCCCACCGCTCACATTGTCGTTGCTCTCGTTACTCCAGACCTTGCTGTTGCTGTTGCTGCTCCCACTGCTTTTGAAGCCTTCGGCAGCGTTGGAGAAAAAAAAGAAGGTTCACTATTAGGGGTTTTTGGTAGGTCGCAAGGAGGGCTGCGGGTGTGGAAGGGGAATTTCCGCCTCGTCCCTCATATCGCTCGAGGTGGCTAATGGTTTTTAGGGACCTCCTACGTTAGGAATATGCGGGCCGAGCCCTTTCCTTTGGGAAGCATTCCCTTATCTGAACTTGGCGGGCATTCTTTCCCCCCGGCGAGCTTTCTCTCGTAAAGGCAAAGATGTCCCAAGACAAGGTACAACTGTTGGGAAGGGGACATGATTAATAGAACCCGGCAGGATCTGGGCCAAGTCTGACGTCGGAAGAAGAAGAGAAGAATAAGAGGAGAAAAAAAAATCAAGGTTTAGGGGGCACTATAGTCATTTGGCCCTTTTAATTTTTTCTTTCTTATTTTTCATAGGGTAAAGGAGTCCTCTCATAAAATTCCAGCCAATATTTGTTGGAATAGTTAGTTTTTCACAAGTGCATTTTTAATCCTATGTTTTAGTCGAAAGTGCAGAATGATCTTGTAAAATCTGAAAGTGAAAAAACAACTCTGTAAACAGTTTACCAAAATGTCAACGGCAGAAATTGCCGGAAATCATTAAAATTACCATTTTACCCTTCTATTAAAAATTCAAAATAGTAAAAGACGATAATGCCCTCCTTTTTTTAACAAATATTTTCTCTCTTTCTTTCTTATTTTCCCGGCGTCGATGAAGTTGCTCGTTTCCTCTCTTTTCCACTCAAATCGAGTAAAATTTTCTCTCTTTCTTGTTACCCCAGCATCGAGCCACCGACCTTCTTCCTTCTTCATTCTTCCTTCTTCACCAGCCTTCTCCTCACCGACGTCGGCTTCGTTTCCTCTTCCGTTCCGCCTGCGATTTGGGTGGATTTGAGTGGATTCGAGATTGTGGCGGGGTGTGGTTTTGGGAGGGGATTTGAGCGGCATTTCTGGGTGGCGGGGCGTGGTTTCGGGAGGTAGGATGGTGATTCCAGGCGGGGATGGTGGTTAGTGGTAGGTAGCAGGCAACGACAGGTGGTGGACGCAGTTCTGGCAGCGGAGCTGCGTAGTCCCGGCGGCAGAGCCTCGGAGGTCTGGCGGTGGAGAGTCAATGTTCACACCCTCCGGCAACAGAAGCAGTCAATGTTCCGGCGGCGATGCTTTACTTCTTTTTTCGGAGTCGATGTTCAGACCCTCTGCGCCGGTGATGCTGACCTAAGTGGCGGGTTTTTAAAATTAGATGCTGACCTCGGTGGGGGTTTTTGAAGTTTGGGGTGTCGAGATGGGATCAGTGAGGCGCTGGTGGTCTTCACTGGCCTTTTAAAATGTGATTGTGTTCTTTTTCTAAAAACGACTAACCACGGTGGGTGTTTTTGAAGCCTGGTGATGCTGCGGTGGTGGTGAGGCGGGATGACCGTCGTTGAAATCTGGGGACGGGGGTTAGTGGCGGGGCTGGGTCTCGAGGCTGTAATTTCGATGGCGGCGGCTTGCCTAAGATGAAGACGGGGAAGGAGATGATGCTTGAAGGTGAAGGAGATGATGGCTGAAGGATAGAACTGTCATTTTATTTTTAGCTTTGAGTTAAGGGGTAGTTATGTCTTTTTATGGCAGGTCAACGCTTGACTTGCATCGTTCAACGCCTGAAATGCGTAAAACTGCACATTTTGACTGAAGATATGGCTACTTCTGCACTTTCACATTTTACAAGGTTATTCATGCACTTTCTCAGTTCGATAGGGTCATTTTTGCCCTTTTCTCTTTTACATTAATTATCTAGGTTTATGTTCACACCTTAAACACTGAAAAATTATATCAGCACATACACCCGTTAAACAGGGTTATAAACACGCTTTTCTTTAAGATAAAAAAAATAAATGGGGAGATGCATGCCGGAGCTAGCGTGCTAATGATCTCCATATATGCGTCATTGTTTTGCTGTACGCACATTGGTAGCAAACTAGGCCGGACAAACAATAACAAATGCACACTTGCACGCTTCAAATCTCCTTTATAATAATGCATGGTCTTCCCATTCATTATTGATTGCTAAAACATCTTCATCAATTTAAGCATGCATGCCTTTGGTTCCCTCACCATCTGAAGTAGGACCCTAATTATCTCGTCGACAATCACACAAAAGCTCGAGTCAATCTGCAAACATGGCTACAATCACCTTTAGCACTGGTTTTCGGGGTCTAGCACCGGTCTTTGAATATCGAGTCAGTGCAAACGTTACTGTGAGGACCTTTGGCATCGATTTTCAGGAGTTTGACACTGAATTTTCGAGCAAAAAACCGGTGTTGGAGCGAGCCGGTGAAACGACGACGGATCAGGAGGGGGATGAGAACATGAGCACGAGGAAATTTAGAACTTTCATTAATAAGAGAAAAAATATGGTGGCAAAGTTCTTGCACATGATCATAACCCCCCACTAAAAACAAGAACTCCAAAATAAGAAGAAAAATTGCAATTATCCCCGAGAACTTCTAGGCGTGACAAACATTTAGTGGGGTGCATTATCACGATGAACCCCCTCTTCCAAATTAAACTCCCACTCCATTCCTTAAAAGTCTTTCTACATAAGTCAACCCCACAATCGATTATGACCAGAATCACCCACTCCCCTAATAATTTAAAATAAAATTATAGAAAAAAATAATCATACTAACCCTAGCCCCCCTTCACATTCCCTACCAGCTAGCTGTTGCCGCCGCCGCCGCCGCTGCTGTTGAAGACCGTGTTTTTGCTGCTGCAGATTACTTCCTACGAGGCGTGAACGTTTGAAACACCACAGTCCCGACTGCTGGAAACTCGTCCACGGTGCAACTCCGGCATTTCATTCCGACAGGCTCAACCGCCTTCGCGACCCTTGACCACACGTCTCCGCTGTTGCTCGTTGTGGACACCGACATGGTCCCCGGCCGGAAAACTTGCACCACCTTCTTCAGCACCTCCGCCACGTCATTGTGGCTGTCGAAAACGGACCCCACAAACTCAAAACTAGCGTAACTAAACCCGTCCTCCGGCGTGACGTGGATGGTCGAGTAGCGGTCGTTGTCAACTCCGTTCATAGAGTATCCACAAGGGTCAAATGCAAAGTCGCAAATAGTAGCGGTCGGAATAATCTCTCCGATTCCAGTAATCTCCGTCATCTCCTTCCCAGCCGAGTCCCCGGTCTTCCCATCGTTCGGCCGCCGGAAGAACTTCCGAGCCAGGGTCCGGTCCAATTCCGTCATGCACACTTCAATCGTGAAGAGCTGATCATCATCTCTAGGCAGTGAGCTCTGTATAAAAATGAACCCATTCCATTAAAATCACTATCCACTCGAGTTTAATATAACGTGCAATTTGCCCCACTTAACAAAACAAAATATGTATCGTTATTTAACCACCCTTTTCAATATCGATTCTATACGGAGATAAAAGAATGCAACACTTTCTTTTGTCAGATTTTGATCGCATATTAAAAAGTGGTTATTCGTATACTTTTAAAGTATACCTGATACAAATTCTGGCTCTGCCACTGCATCATATACGCCTCGTCGCACGCCGAGAAGACGTGCCACGAGTGCGTCGGGATCTTCGACGGCATGACGGAGGCCTTCTGGTAGCAGAGATGCGGCGGCACGCTCTCCTCCAAATAAATCACCTCCTCCTTAAAACTACTGTGCGGATACGGCTGCTCCTTGGGGAAAATAAAGTTCCCCCGCGTGTACCTACACGCACACACGGCGAGGCCGAGCCCGCCGGCGAACTCCACCACCGGAATAACCGCCTTCAGCAGCTGCGTGGTCCCGCAGGTCTTAATAATGATCTTGTTCGGGTAGACAAAGAGACTAGATTCCGACAACACGTAAGCGTCGAAGAACTGGTTTCCGACGGCGGAGACGACGGTGCATTGGACGGCGTCGAGGATCTCCGTGATGGACTCGAACGGGAGCTGCCGGAGCCCGGCGGGGTCGTCCCCGGAGAAATGGAGCTCGAGCCGCTTCTCGAAGCCCTCGAATCCCGACATCGCCATGTTAGACCAGAAGCTTCGGTGTTTCGAGGGGTTGGGAGTGTGTGAGTGTGTGAGAAATGGAAGTGGAGTGAGGAAATGGGTACAGGGACATGAGTATATATAGGGGAGACAGTGTGGAGGAAGAAGAAGCATGCGGGTGAGGCAACTGAGGGTCATGATGGGGAGCATATTATGAAATGGAGATGGGAAAATTACTCTACTATACTTCTCGTGAAAATGAAATCGTCTTTGGAGTCTGTGCTAGTGACATTTCTACCTCAAATTCCGTCAGGGGTATTTTTGTCATTTCACAAAGAACTTGGGAAATCTCTGGCTTCGGGGATTGAAAAGTGCGTTTTTAAAGTTGCCAGCGGAGGAAAACTCCCCGAATATACACATACATGCAAGGGACATCGTGTGAGAGGCACGCGGATTGATTTAGCGGGGAAATTAAAGGTGCCTTAGAGGTTGAAAACTGCGTTTTTTAAGTGTTGGATTGCTTTACTGACACTTTTTCAGGGGTTCAAAGTGTCTTTTGATATACATATTGCAATCCTCTTTACGGCCTATGTTTCTGCGGTTTTGTGTTTGTTCTTGTTGAGTCTGTTTTTTATTTGAATGGTACGAGTATAAATCAATCTCAGTTTGAATTTCTACGAGGATACCAGGCCTTTAATTTAACAACTATATAAATCAATAGTACCTATACACGGGCCCGACCTTACATAGATGCAAATGAAATGTTTGCCCCAGGCCTTTAATTTAATAACTATATATGGGCCTTATTTTTTAAAAAATATTAAAAAATATATAAAAGAAACAGTAAATACATCATGTTTCAATTAGTTGCCTCACCAATAAATATATCAGTCCACTTACCATCTGACGTATCTAAAGAAGAATTTTGATAATAGCTGCAAACTCGGACCACATCCAACACAGTAAATGACTGCTTGTTTGTTAAACAAATATCTGCGGGAAAACAAATTCTATAGACATCTCAGGATACGTTGCAGTAAAAGATTAATCGTCTGAAGCACAATTACCGAGTTTGGTAAGTTCAGTATTCTGATTTGGGAAAGGAGAAGCTGAGTTAATACTCTTTTCATCTCATCCCATTATGCATAGAATTTTTTTTTTGTCAAATATATCAAACTTTTATCACATATTTAAATATATATATATATATATATATATGTGTGAACAGTAATTTTATCGTATAAGATGTAGTTAGATTCGTCGTAACATATAGTTTTCAAATATCAATTATTTATGTGTCATTATTGTTCATACCTACATATATTTACAATCAAACATGTTTATTAGATACCGTAAAAAGATTATGTAATGAATAGATTGAGTCAGAAGTAATAGTGGATTTGTTCGATTTTTTAAGTTTTAGAGTCGCTGCCTCATAATAGTAGTGTATACCTACTGTGGCTCAAGTGACCAGCAGATATAATCCTATATAATTGAGAAAGTGCAAATATAATTATGAGATATTTTTTAGTGCAAATATAACCCTAACTATTATACATGTGTGCAAATATAACTCTAAAGCCATTATTTCGGCACTGACTGGTCATTTTCGGCCATTGATCGACCGAAAATGACCAAAATGCCCTTTGGGCCAAATAAAAGAATTTAAAAGACTAAAACAGCCTTGCTCCACCATCTTCACAACCGTCCAAATCCTCCAGCTTCCCACTCATCATTTCAAAATCCCAGATGGCCACCCCACCACCACCGGGCCCCTCTCCCAAAAAATCTAGCCCCTCTGCTCGACAATCTCACCATTTCCATAAAAAAAAACCTAATTAAACAACATAAACAAAACCTAAGCATCCACAGATCGTACTCCTACAATCAAATCAAACAAAGAAAACATGAAAAATAAATAACCTACCTTTCTGGCAGAGTCGGCGGTGGCGAACTCCTTAGACAAATCCTGCAACAACAAAACAACGTCGTTTAGAGAAAGCAACACCACATTCAAGCGAAGAGGATGGGTTCTAAACAGGGCCTCCGTATAGAGAAAGCAACTCCGACAGCCCTCGAGCAGAGCCTCCGTCAGGCGGCACCACCACTCCAGCTCCACTTCAATTCGTGCCGCCGACTCACGCCACCTCACCCCTCACGCCACCATCGGCCACCTCACGCCGTCCATCGGAAACCCACCTCCGCCGCCACTACTAGATTCAATTCGCACCAGGTTTCCCCGTTCCCGATCATAGACTAAAGGCGGTGGGGAATTCTACGGGCCAAAACTGATCTCACCGAGCGCGGCATCCGAACGCGACTCATTGGAGGCGGCTGAATCTGTGCAAAAAATTGAGATTGAAACAAAGAACAAAACAGGGGCGGGGCGACTGGCAAAGATGGGAATTAATTGGAGTTTTGGAGTAAAAAGTCATTATGCCAAGGCTGGGAATTTGACCATTGAAGAATTGGATTCCAATGTGGCGGATGATCTAAAAGCAGCAGAAAAAACAAAAGTGGCGATAGATGAAGAAAACCTGAGATGCATCTTTTTTTTCCTCAGAGGGGTAAAATAGACTTTTCACTCATTTCCGGCCTGAATCTAGTGGAAAAGGTTATATTTGCACATAACCTAAATATATGTGGTTATATTTGCACATTCAATTATGACAGGATTATATCTGCACTTTCATCAATTATGTAGGGTTATATCTGCACTTAGCTCTAGTATCTACTGTGGGAGGGTCATCACTCACTTCAGATGAGAATCAAGATTGTTTCCATTTTCAATAAGTATGATTTCCACCTTAGTTATTTTAATTCTACTTCATTTTACTTCATTTTCATATGGTATCTTTGTTCTATCTTTTTTATATGGTAGCTTGTTTGTTCTATGTCGATCAAAAGACTTGACCGTTTCCTTTGATTGAACCATGAACAATTGAACATTATTGTTGAACAAGAAGTTTCAAATTCTCCGTTGACTGTTTGACTAAACGAGATGGTTTTATTGTAAACTAATTTGACTTTCTATGGTATAGTAGGATAGCAGGCTTGTGGAAAGATTTTTTGTCGTTTAATAGAATTTTAAATTTGATATTATTTAATTAATATACTAATAAAATATGGTATCAGATGTCGCATCACCTGCTAATATACCACGACATTCCTCCTTCTCCGGAGCAACACATTATGGGCCGGGCCGAGCCGGGCTTGTTTATTTGTTTGTGAGAGTAAAAGTAGACTTGGTTTCGTGCCATATTCGTGTCGTGTCTTCGTACAAATTGACCAGCCAATTGGGTTGATTTGGATTTTTTTTTATTGAAAAGGAGTCAGCTGTCTGCGCGAGTCACCTTCTTCTAAGCTCCGCTGGACGACACGGCATTTTCGTTCAAATATAGGCCGGCCGTACTTGTGATGGTTCCCAAGGATCCAATATGACCACTTAGGTCTACGTTGCCACGATATTGTTCTATGGAAGCGGGCGGCAGTTTAGAAGTTCAGCCCCTCTGTCACAACTTTAAGAGTCTGTCTCTCGAAAGATGGTCTCTTCATAAGTTACGGAAAGATTAATGTTTAAACTACAAATTTAAAAAATTAAATTTAAATTCCTAGGTTGTATTAATCGGGTCAAAATTTATAACTACTGCATGTTGAATAATAAATTTTTAATGTTGCAACTAAAACCTTTTACCTTTCTATAATTCTAATATTATCCCGTTTTCCCATATGCCTATGGAAAGACGGTATTTCTCAAGACTTTGCCCAACTTTATTTGTAAATTTTGACTTTTTAAAATTGATCAGAATTAATTTTGACGATAAATATCTTCAATTGCGCACATTTAAAAATAATAAAAAATTAATATTACAAAAATAATGTAACACGATTTTAACAATATCACAAATAATAATATATTATCTTATATACTACTTTAAATTTCCTTTTCTATGTAACAATGTTTGACTAAATAAATAGTAATCAATGCAAATAGAACTGAAAGAGGGGAAACTCGTTGTAATAAATGAATATAAATATCAAATTATCTGATTAGTTATATCAATTATAAATAACTTCATCAAACGATTAGTCAATTTAAAATAGGACATTGTATTGGAAGATACGTATGTAGTCGTGAAGTAGCTAGTGATACACATGTGGCTGTGTGTGATAATAAGTCATGCTATATGTTAATTACTTGGGAAGAACGAATAACACAATAAGAGACATAATTATAGGGTAGATGAGTCAATGTATGACATGAATGATTATGTAAGAAGCATTTCAACATTGAGGATAAATATTGTCTTATCAGTTGAAATCTAACACCCAGCGGGTGTATCCCAATAGTTGGGAGTTGGGTGGTCTTTCACGAGGTCAGTGGTTCGACGCTCGGCAGCCACCGTGTGGGAATGTCCTGAGTTAACTTGGTCTTTGTGTCAAGGGCTGCTTGGGCTTCCTAGTAGGCACCGAGTATGACTGCCCCTAATGATCCTGGTGCTGGGCTACCGTGACTTACCTCCCACATGATGGCTGTGGTATCGGCTGGTGTGGGCCGCTGAGGGCGAGCGGTGATCGCCTTTTATCAGTTGAAATCTAGTGCTACTGGATAATCTAATTTCAACTGGTGTTACTTTAATTGATATTTATAATTTTTCTCTAATTTGTAAATAACGCTCTATTTTTCTTGATTGTATATCAGCTTAACTCATTTAGAATTACTTTAACCAAGTTTAGTGTAATGAAATTTAACTTCAATCTAATTAAACTGAACGAAACTGAACGGAACTGATCCGTCGAACTATAAGAAGATAAAACCAAAATGGAATTGAACAAGTGTGGAGACAAAACAGTTGCATAATGATGTGCAATTGAAGTGTTAGTGAAAAAACAATTGATCCAAAAGGGTTGTGTTTGGAGAAGAAGTGGGCAGGTGCAATAGACGTGCCCTAAAATCATCAATTGTTTTCCATGGCCGTATCAAACTGTTGCAATCAGGCGTGATATCTTTTTAATTACTATAATAATATGTTTTAATCAATTGGCTGCTGCTTTCTTCTATTCTTTAAATTTTCATCTTTTCTTTATATAATAATACATCCATCCTACCTAAAGTTTATATCACATTTTTGCACGAGCATTTATTGATACTGATGTGACTAAATTTCAATAGAAGGTGGGGAATTCAAATAAATTGATCAAATTTCAATCACGATTTTTTTGCCCAAGAATAAAATTATAATTGGAACGATGAAAATAAAAAGTATGAACCTGAGGGAGTAAGTAAAAAGGATTTTAATTTGTTTAAGATTCATGGTCAATTGCCTTTAATCTACAAGCCTATGGGGAATGGACTATACATTATAATATGAGGTCTATCTATTAGGGTTACTATATATGGCGCATGCAATTTGAAGGATTGGCCCTAGCTTAAACGTCAAACTCTACTACAATAGTGGCATTCTTAGTTTTATTAATATTCGTTAAGTGGTGGTAGATGACAAAACAGTATCTTAATAAATAAGGTTACGAGCGACATCTCTATATAATATCCGTTGGTTTAATGATAGAAGTTTATAACTTTAATATAGTATTAGAGTTTAAGGTGGACTTGATTGGTTCAGTAGACATATATTCTTGCTCATTGACCTGTGGTTCTTTTCCATTCATGGTTGTGTGATGAGTAATATCGATGTACGTGAAATGTTACAGTGATGTTTAATGGAGTTGTGTTTATAATCGAAACTGCATTGCTTTGAAAGTAAAGGAAAGATCTGAACTGCCGTTTTTTCCCAAAAAAACATCTTCTCCTTTAAAAATAAGTTGTGAGAGGTGTTTGGGTATTAGGGGTAGGAAAGTACATTATTCCAATTAAAGAAAGGGTTATGAGAATTGCTTCCTTTGGGGAGGTTACTCATAAGTCATCACACAAAAATTGTCTATCCCCTTAGCTTTTAAGTTACCTTTGCAGCAAGCTGTTCAGCCTCACCTTACAGAGACAACTTACCACATATTTAATCATCATACTGTACAAATCTTCTGCTACACTTGTACATTATAGTAATAACTAGTTACTAGTAACAAACTGAACTAGTAACAAACTGATACTCTCTTTGTTCCACATCAAATAACATATAGGGTGTTTAAATGAATCTATAATACACGGGTCAAGTGTGTTGTTTATTTTAAATTTTGTTGGATATGGATAAAATGAGTAATGAATCAAGTGGATAAAAGAAAACAGGGATATATACATATATAACCCTATATAATTTGGTGAGTGCCCTTATAACTTTGAATATATATATATAAACAACTCTAACTGCTTAATGGAAGTGCAAATATAACCCTCAAAACTATATTCCAGTATTGACTGGTCATCTCTGGCCATTGATTGACTGAAAATGACCAAAATGACCTTTGGGCCAAATACAAAATTTTGAATGACAAAAATGGCCTTTGTCCCGCAGAAGTTCAACCACCACCACCATTGCTCCACCACCTCTGCCACCGTCGTCAGTCCACCCCATCTATTTCCACCAGTATTGCCGCCGCCACTGCTCCACCTCCACCACCTCTGCTGCCACCTCCTATGGCACTCCACCACGCCACCTCCTCCTCCTCTCTCCGCCACCACCATCTCCGCTCGCCACCCCTCACAGCTCTTCCTTCTCTTCTCCATCACCGCCCAACCCTTCCTCCTCCCCCCGTTACCACAATCTCAGCCCCCACCATCTAAACCTTAGCCCACCACCATCTCCCCCTCCTTGTCCCACCCAACCCACCACCCAGGCTCGTCCCCCTCCTCGTCCCACCACCCGTCTCAACCCTAGCTTGTCACCACCTCCCTTTCCTCATCCCGCTCGAGCTCCACTGTCCCACTACCTAGCCACCTCCTCCGCCGCTCTGAGGTCGTGGAAAATGGCCCAAATAACAAAACCAAAAATCAAATCTAAGAAAACATATCCAAAGGAGAGAACTGGAAAGAAAACAAATCCAACAAAACAGACCCAGCAAAGAAAAGGAGAGAATCGGCGGGGAAGAAAATGAAACGGCGGAAAAGGAGAGAAAGATAAAGAGAAAGAAGTAAGGAAAACTAGAGTTTATGGACATTATAAACATTTTTTTGTCGGGCAAAATACTGATATGATCCTATGTTTTGGAGGTTTGTGCTAATATGACCATGTGAAGTTGAAAGTGCTATTGTAACCCTGTGTTTTGCATCAGAAGTGCCAATATAACCCTATGGCACTATTCCATCATTGACTTTGTTATTTTCGGCATTGACCAAATGTAAAAATACTAAAATACCCCTAATCTTCAAATTAAAAATCTATTGACCAAAATACCCTTGGTTCTTCTTCTTCTCCATAACCATAGCCACTGCCACCTCCATCACCTCCGCCGTCGCTCTGCCACCTCTGCCGCCGCTCCGCCACCTCCGTCGCTCCGCCACCTCTGTCGCCACCACCGGCTAGAATCTGGAAACGATAATCCAAACCAGTTCCACCCACAATCTGGAAAAAACCAGTTCCAACCAAGAAAAATCAAGAAATTGACAAAAAATCAAGAAAAACCAATTCCAGCCAAGAAATTGACGAAACAAATCCGTCTCCAACTCCCTCACCTGAACAATCACAACACTACAAATGCACGTTATTCAAAAACCTAATCTCCAATCCCAATCCCAATCCAATAATGCCGATTAATAAGGGCACAGATTCATCAGACACCCAATCGGATCCAACGTTGGTAACGAAAACACAGGGAGAGAAACAGAGTGAAGCTTACGACGAGGTCAATGGCAGAGAGAGATGGAGGAGCCCACCGCCGTCTCCGGTGAAGCACAGATGGCCGCTGCTGTGCACCGCCTCTGCTCCGTCGTGCGCCGCCGCCTCTGCTCCGTCGTGCGCCGCCGCCTTAATCCCTACCACCCCTAACCCTAAGCCATCCCCGCTACCCCTAGCCCTAAGCCTCATCGCCGCTCCATCGTGTGCCACCACCGCTCAGCCATACATCCTCCGCCAACCCCAGCCTCGCCTCCGACCACGAAACCCTAACATCTGCCCCGGATGACCACCAGTCATCCACCTCCTCCTCCGACCACCAAACCCTACCCTCTGGAAATTGATGGGGATTTGCAGAGTGTGAAAAAATGGAATTGCAGAACTTGGGGTTTAGACGAGCTAAGGGATTTGCAGAGCTAGGGGTTCAGACGAGCTAAGGGATTTGCAGAGCTAGGGGTTCAGACGAGAACGAAGAAGAAAAAAAGTGTGAAAAAATGGAATTGGAGAGCTTAGGGTTCAGACGAGCTAGGGGTTCAGACGAGAACGAAGAATAAAAGAGGAGAAGAAGAAAAATGGAGCAGAAAAGAGAAGAAAAGGGCATAATTGTCTTTTAATACTTTTTAATATTTATTTTTTAAAACGGGGGGTATAATAGTCATTTCATGTATTTCCAGCCAAAATCATGTCAATAGGGTCATATTAGCACATTTCGGCAAAACACAGGGCTATATTAGCACTTTCCAACTTCACAGGGTCAGCACAAACCCTCAAAACATAGGGTCATATGAGCACTTTACTCTTTTTTGTTTTTTCAAAGGCGTAAAATAGTTGTTTCATTGAATTTCGGCCTGAATATGCCGATGTAAATTTGCACTTATACTTACTATCTTGGATTATATTTGCACTTTCAATTATCAAAAGGTATATTTGCACCTATGTGAATTAGGTAGGGTTTTCAAAAGAAAATATGGATCAGGTGGGTTGGATTTGTAGGTTGGATTTGTGGGTTGATCGCAAGTTGGTAACATGGACATCCATATATGTTGGTCAGACCCACGAGTTTACTCATATAGATTGATATATAAACTCACATTGGTTAATACATGGGTTGGAATACGCGGGTTGAGTGATTTTTAACCTGGCGGATTGAGTGGGTTTCAACCGACCTCTTTTTTACCCATCATAAAACGAGTCAAAATGGATCATACTCATATCTTTTAGTTACTCAAATCATCCAACCCGTATTGACCCATCTGCCACCCCTAATGACACAGGATCTGTGTTATGATCTCTGATGAACACGTTTAATTATTAATATATTTAAATCTACATAATAACGACGTGTAGAAAGTTGATACATAGAAATTACGTGTTACGATGAGCCAAACATGATCATATACAATAATAGTGTAACTTATATTTCATTTCATATGTACTATCGTAATACCTTCTACGTATTTTTACCTATTAATAAAGTGTCTACCTCTGTTATAATCTCGCATCCGCTACTGCTCGTTATCCAACTCTCATGGAGATTAATTATATGCATGTGTATGGAGGCATGATGGGCGTGGATAAATTTGTGGGAGATCTAGTTGGAAAGGCTTTGGTTGGGGGGTTAGAAATGATGGGAAATGGTGAGTTTAGGATGAGAATTTGCAGTTTTTAGAGAGGCGAAATGATGCAGATCAATGGTATACGCGTCATCAACAATCTTGTGGTGGCTGGCACACTCACATTATTACACATTCGCCCTCTGCTGCTGCATGCGCACCACCAAACCCCATTTTCCCCCATTTAACAACATTCACCTTAAGTGGTGAATAAAAGGTGTTTTGATGCATGTTTGAATTATACATGTATTTTTTCCCAAATACAATGTACGATTGTGCATATTAATTTTTTCGCAGATACCTTCTTGGTGTAGAAGTTGTCACTAACGATTTTATTGCATGGTGGTAGTGGAGTTTTTCTTTGAAGTTGTCGCCTTTCCTAGTCTTGAACTCGGAACATGTGTGTTTCGGTAGTGGGACTGGCGATGGATGGCTCCAAAAATTCAATACTGGTAGGTGGTTAATAACCGTTTCTAACGTAGTACTATCAACAGTGTCTGGGCTTGAACCACCGATGAAAGTGTTGCACGACAACTCCGTTGTTTACTCCAGTATATTTTCAAGAGGCTGTTTCGACGTCTCAACATGTGTCTGCAACGTTTTAAAGTAGACAACGATGGTTGAACTGCAGCCTAAATGTCATACAAATATATGCACTAAAAGCTACTATTTTAAAGGAGTTTCGAGCACATTTCTGACGGAGGAACACGTGTCTGAAGTGCATTTTTTAGGATAGCTCTGATGTTAGAATTGGTGTTTGGGGTGCACTAAATAAGAATATATATATATATATATATATATATATATATATATATATATATATAAATCCACCTTTACTATGTCTCTCATTCCCAGCAGCAACCATTTTTCTTATCCTTCCTTTTTTTTTTATCTTCTTTCTTTCGTTCTTCCTCTTCTCCCCCTCCTTCCCCAAATTTAACACTTTCTCCTTTTCCTTTTAAATTCGACTAAGTGGCGGCGACTTCAAATTTGACGAATGCAGGGTGATAAACTTCATATTGTCATGATGTGGTTTTATTCTCCGTTTTAAATTTGTTATATTTGTAAACCTAACTATACATTTTTTATATATGCTATTGTTTAAGGTGGATTGATAATTATTGTTTAAATGTTAATTGTTACGAGTTTGATTGCACGTGTGAGTTTGACACAAAGATGCCGGTGGTTGCATTGTGTTGGAATTGAATATCAGTATGGGTTCACATGAATGAATGATATGGCCTATCTAGATTTTCTATTTTCGACATAATAAAAAAATTCATTTTTTATCGAGACCAATTTCAATGTGAAATTGATCTCGAAAGTATTAAATTGGTGCCTCAACAACAACTCGGTTGAGCAGTGGTACAATAAAAGACGGTTTGGAGACGACATTAATACACCAATCTTGCACTAATGTGGGATGAATTATCCCTAAATATGTACTAATTACGTGGGAGGGATGCCATTGTTATCAACTCATAATCTTTACCTCAAGTTAATGACGTGGGAGGGATGCTATTGTGATCAACCTTAATCTTGCCTAATGCCTAATTAACCTTAATCTTGCCTAATTAACCTTAATCTTGCAAGATCTAGGACCCTGCGAAAGTGGTCGCCTTTTACTCTCAAATATCTCCCTAAACTTTATTGGAGAAAAAGAAGATTGGCCCACAAATAAAGGGTTTAGCCCTCCGACAACTACCATGAATGGTCCCACAAAACTCCATACAAATCTAACTTGTGTCATTAAGGAAGGACGCAGTAGGGGCCGAACTCAATCTTAACTTGGATAAATTCCAGGACATATATGCCCCACTTGGGATGTATTCTTCCCCCATCCCACCTGAAAATAATCTTTTTAACCATCGTCAACAAATATTTTTTACCGTTAATATATTTCATTACATATAATAGAGATAAATAAAATTTTAATATTTAAAAAATTATTAATTATGACAAATCTAGCTATATAATATATGATAATATTGTTATTTAGGAAAAAGTGTAAAAATGACCATATTAAAGTGAGAAAGTGCAGATAAAATCTTGTATAATCTGAAGGTGCAGAACTAACCTTTTCTTTTGATAAAATTGTGCAGTTTTACCCAAATTGTAATATTCAGGCATTGACCGATTAAATTCCAGCATTGACCATTTGCAAAAAGATAGAAATACCCCCTAAAACTAAATATCTAATGATTATTATACCCCCTAAGCTTCTTCTTCTCCCTTAACCTGTCGATGTTGTGCACCGTGCGCCACCACCGTCGTCGTTGTTCACCACCACCACCGTTGCCAACCTTGCTTTACACACCCAAACACACACAAAATCAGCCACCAACCTTGCTTTACTAGAGAAAAAGGACAGCAACACATACTTCGTGCATCGTTCGCCAACCACCACCTCTCCCTGCCGCCGTACGCCACCACCGCCGCCAACCTTGTTTTACACACCCAAATGCACACAAAATCAGCCACCAACCTTATTTTACCAGAGAAAAATGACTGCAAACACATACTCTGTGCATTTTTTGCCAGCCACCACCTTTCCCCATCGCCGTGCGCCAAACCCTAGTTCCGCCTCCGTGCACCACCCCCTCCCCGGCGCCATGCGCCACCATGCTCGACCCTATCCGCCACCTATCTTCCACCACCAGCTTCCGCCCAACCTCATTTTCAAAAACCTAGCCCGACCCGTCACCAATATGCAACTTTTAATTTGTAAATTTCTTCTTCGTCGAACTTTTAATTCGTTGGTACCTAGAGGAGATGAGGGAGGTGGAGCGGATTAGGGGGGGTTGAGGAGATAAGGGGTGGTGGAACGGCGGATGAGGGGAGAGAGTTTGGCAACGGGCTTGAGAAAAAACAAGGGGTTTCAGCGGGGAAAGTGCAAGGGGGATGGGAAGGAAGGGGTGAAGGAAGGGTATAGTAGTCATTTCAATTTTTTTGGAATTTTTTAGCTTAGGGGTATAATAGTAATTCTCACATTTTCAGGCCATCTTTTGAGTTGACATTTCAGTCAACGACTCCCGGAGTTCATTATGCACCTATGATTTTACAAGATCATTCATGCACTTTCTCACAAAATATAGGGTTTAAATCGCACATAACTCTATTATTTATACATCTATTCAAATATGTAATCAAAATTAAACAATAAATAGTGACATAAAGTGAAGTTTGCAGTTTGCAGTTTGAGTTGGGACACGCGAGTAAGCATTTGCAAACAAGGTTTGGGAGGGACACAAATGACTTTTCAGCCTCCAAACATGCTTGCATGCGCACCATCCTATGTGTGTTTTTTGAGTTTACTATTAAATTGTTTTTTTAACTCTTTAAATATAATGGGTCTTTTAAAAATAGTCTTTTGCTTTTTAGACTAAATTATTCTGTCCATACAGATTTTTTCAACTATTTTTTTTCAGCAAAATTTTGATAGGTTTGGATTTGTCCTCCAAAATTACTTTAGGAGAAATTTGAGTTAAAGTTTGTTGTTGTTTTCGATCAGAGGGTTCAATTAAATTTGTAAAACTCCGGTTGGTGGCCTTTCACGTCGGTTTAGAGTCCGGCCAATTTGACTAGTTCACTTCGGTTGGATTGGCTAAATCTGATCGAATCCGCTTTAAATTAGACATGAATCATATACACTAACAAAAATGCATTTTCAACTATCGAAAATTTACCAATATTTCCTCCTATCATAAATTATTTAACTAATGGAGCCAGTTGGATTTTTAGTACAACAGTTGTCAAAGGTATTCCATACTCTTAATTAGGTTCGATCGAAATTACTTTTAAATTTATTATTTTATAGCCAAAGTAAAAGAACATTTAACTTCCTCATTAGACATATTTCCATAAATAGGTTGAAAGTGTGAAATATATATTTTTTTAGTAGTGATTATTGACGTCATAAATATATGTGTACATTGATGGTGATTCATAAGATAAACAAAGTGAGTGCCACTGTACCATGCGCACAAGTATTTGCACTTTGTGGCTGCCCACCCACCACCAGATCTCCACCTGCATGGATATGGATATGGTAGGACACATGCACGGTGTATCCCAATGGTTGAAAGTTGGGTGGGTATTGGATGCAATCCAGGTTCAAAACTCGGCAGCGGCAGTGTGGGGAATTCTTACTTTGCAAAGTTTCCTTGTGCGCACCGAGTCTATGGATCGGCCCAATGTTCCTGGTGCTGGGCTACCGGGATTTACCTTCCATACATTGACCGTGGTGTCGACTGGTATGGGCCACTGAGGGCGAGCGGATCGCCTTTTTGGATGGATATGGTAGGACTCTAGGATATATTCCATATGTTTCTCTAAAAATGAGATACTCCTCCCTCTGTTCCATCTCAAATTACAAAAGAATATTATTTATGATTATCAAGATAACCCTACCTACTTAATTAACCGTCAATATAACCCTATGATAATTTTTAGTGCAAATATAACCCTAACTAGTTAATGAAAGTGCCAATATAATCATCAGACCTCATTTCCAGCATTGACCTCAATTTTTCAGCTTTGACTCTATGTAAATTGACCAAAATATCCTTTTGGGCTAACTCTGAAATTGGGTGGATAATTTTACCCTCATAGTTCGCATATCTGCCATAGTTTGCTAAAATTAGGTATGGTTATATCAGCACATTATGCAATCTTATTGGGTTATATTAGCACATTCCAAATGTTTGTAGGGTTATATCAGCACATTTCTAATGTTTGTTGGGTTATATCAGCACATCCCTAAAACTTATAGGGTTATATTGGCACTTTCACTAACCATATAGGGTTATATTGGAACTTTCGAATATTGAAAGGTTATAGTGGCACTTATATGAATTAGGTAGGGTTATAAAAGCACATTTTTCTTAAAATTAATACTAACGCATTATTGAGAAATATATCATTTAAAATATAGTATTTGTGACATGTAACAAACTCATGTCATTTTCTAAACAAATCCTAACACCAGTATTTATGAAAGGCCAAAAATAAATGCCCACAAACACTTTTATTCCGCTAAATATTAAGGATTAAGAAAGTAAAACCCTTGAGAAATTCATAACCTACAAATACGTCTATGTATTAAAATATAAGGATTTTTACACTTCTAATCTTAACTAAAGCTTGAAAGTGCCATATAACCCTCCAAAATGATAAAGTGTCAAAAACTCCAACTTTAGGCTGAATTGTGCAGTTATAACTTTTTACCACTATTCTAGCATTAACTCATCAAATAAGGTATTGACTGGACATGAAATGACAAAATTACCCTTTGCCAATAAGCTGAATTTCCATTTACTCATTTTCTTCTTCTTTAAAACTCACCCTTACCCCAATCATCGCCTGTCACCACCACGCCACCGCCCGACACAACCGCTTCTTCTCTCCAGCACCACCCCTTTTGTCTTTATACCACCTCCCGCCACCACCCCTTCTTCTCTTCACCACCACTCCTTCCTTTTTAGTCAAAGGCTCAAAGATCTGAGGTTGGGGTCCTTTTTCCGCACCAACCAACCCCGATGTCAATTGGCATCACCGCCTCACTCCGAGGTGATTCGTGACCATGGTTTCTCTTAAGACCCTCATGGAAGACCACCGAGCGGAGAGGCGAATCCCACGGTGGAGCACTATGCTGAGTCGAAGGGGCGCACGCAGGTGAGTCTCACCGGAGAAGAATGGAGCTCTGCCAAGATCCGGTCAACTTCCATTGAAGAAAGAAGAATAAATCCATTTTCTCTTCTTCTTTTTTGTTTTTTAATACAGGGGTAAAATCATCATTTCCTTAAATTTCGTCCAATCTCTCATTGACAATGAAGTCAATGCCACCTGAGGTTAGATTGACACATACATAATAAATTTAGGGTTATTTTAACACTTTCACATTTTACAAGGTTATGTTGAAACTTTCAACCTAAAGCTAGCGTCATTTTACCACTTGAATCTACATTATAATATGAAAGAGCCTCCAGTAAAATATTCGTAGTTTGAAAACTAGCGGTGAATACATGTACATCCTCCAAATTTCTATCGAAACTCGTTTGACCATATATAAATATTATTAGATTCTCCATAACAAAATCGGTTGTTATTAGAGCTACTTAAAGTTAATTCGGTGATTAGTTGCAATCAAACAATATCAGGATCAGAAATTGAAGGGGGTATATACTTGTCAAAGAACAAAAATGAAAAAAGTGCAGATATAACCCTATATAATTGAAGAAAGTACATATATAACCATGCGCTAATCGAAAGTGCAAATATAACCCTATTTATTTAGGTTATGTGCAAATATAACCTTTTCAGCCGTTTGGAGGATGGAATATATTGAAATGACTATTTTGCCCCTCTGTAAAAAATATAAAAAACATTGATTCATCTCATCTTCATCTCCATCTCATCTTTATCCGATCGATTCTCTTCTTTTTCTTCTGACATAAATCTCTTCTGATCAATTCTCGCCACCATTCATACTGCCTCGCCAGCGAAGCTCGCCCGAGGGTTCAGAAACTCCGGCGTTTGGTTGATCGGCGCTGGGTTGTTCAATTGGGGGTGGGGTATTCCATCGGCGGGGACAACTAGAGTTTTTGTTGGTGGAGGAGGGGATATGGTTTTTGTTGTTCAATCGGAGGTGAGGAGGAGGGGATAGGGTTTTCATCGATGGAGGAGGGCAGCGGTGAGGGGGGGATGGGATTTTTGTTGGTGGCGAGGTGGGTGAGCAGTGGTGGTGTGGCAAGCGAGCGTGGTGGCGGTGCTAGCTGAGCCAGGTGGTGGCTGGACTGGCTAAGTCAGGTGGTGGCGGAGCCAGGGGGTGGCGGGGCTGGCTGTTGGTGGTGGTGACTGGGTGGAAGGTGGTGGATGGGCGGGGTTGGGTGGTGCTGGTGGTGGTGGTGGGGCGATAAGGGCTAGCTGGTGGTGGAACAGTGGCTGTGGTGGCAGCAAAGGGCAACTTTATCTTTTTAGTTTGTATTAGGCTATAAGGGCAATTTGGTCATTTCCGATCGGTCAATGGTCATTCAATGCTGGAATAATTCTTTAGGGTTATATTTGCGCTTGTGTGTGATAGATATGATTATATTTGCACTAAAAAATAATTAAAGGTTATATTTACACTTTCCTCAAAATATATGGTTGTATCTGCATATTACCCAACAAAAATTAGAAACCAAAATGCTGGAAATTGAGAGGAAACAAGACATGTTAGTAGTTTCAAGTGGTTTGTTTGGAGCTCTCCATCACGTACACGGTACACCGCTTCTATGTTTGTTGATTGTCCCATGGAGACCGCGCAAATCATCATCAATGTTGTACCTTGTGCTCATTGGATTGTACTACTTCCTCCGATTTTCTAAGAGTGCTCGTATTAATCTTAAAACTCTACGAATTCTTAAACAGGAATACATTTTCCTTTTTTGAAAAAAAAAATCTTTTGATTTCGTCTATTCATAGTATTAATTTATCAATTTATATTTTTCTATTTTGAAAAAGTGATGCTTCTAATAAAATATGAAAAGCAATACTATGATAATTGCGTGTAGGAATCCTCGAGCCCTTCCAAAATCTCTCGGTTTGGATGAAACCTTACACGCCACATAATTTCTCTCGTGCCCTCTTATCATTTTTTTTAAAAAAAAATTGGATGAAGCTACGTGGGCTGGTTTTTGAGACATAATAATTCAGTTTACTAAATTCTTATCCATTCTTGTAGTTAAAATATGAGATATGGGTAGACAATAAAATGGGATAAAATCAAGCATGTAGTTATTCGATTTTCCAATATCTGGAGTGTATTGCTGATGATTGAACCACGTAGTTTGTTCAGCATGAAACCAAAGTACTCAGCAAAGGATGTGAACTCTACTTATGATGGCCGCACTCTCTTCACAACTTTTCATCATCCTCCTAATTATTAGCCCTAATTGGACTATTTCATTTGGCTAAGGTGTAAAATTTTTGTGAGTGTTACAATAGCTTTAAGGTATACTGCTAACACCGATCAATACTGGTTGATGGTAAGGTGATTAGAAAAAACTCTTAAATTTAATCTGGTAAGAGTGATCGTGAAATCCTAAGTTTCTTTGAAAGTGTTGAAATACTCCAGAGTTGCAGGGCTTGCAGTTAACGCTGGTCAAAACCATCCAATGTTACAATGACCTAAAAACTCTTAAATTCAGTCCGTTATAATTTCAAGTAAATTATCGTCATTTGTTTTTTTATTATCTTTGTTTGAGCATTCACTGGTCATCGTCTCCATGCCACTGAGCTCTGACTGACCATCGATTTTTATTAGATGAAGAGAGATAGCTCACAAGGCATTAGATATGAATTATGTGAAACATAAGGAGAGTATGCTTAGACTCGACCAACAAAACGCGAGCAATCACTATCACAATCATTACGAGACATAAGAATCTCTATCATCCACGTCATATTCCTTCAAGAATTCAACGTCATCGTTGCACCACCGACTGCTATCTTTTGACTAGCTATCTGACAGGACCAACTTCAAAGTTGAAGGAATCGACGCCATATTCAACTTGATTTACCGATTTCCAGGGCTTTTCAGGTCAGATGACTTCTTGATTCCTCTCGCAGCACGGGAAGCGAGCAAAGTATCGTCGCCACAACGATGGTGATGGATGAAATCAATCGATGCGAATTTCAAATAATGGTGATTTTGGGTGGTTTTAGTACAGAGGAAGCATGGAGAATATAAACTTCAAGCAGTGGTGCGCGATTTGTGTGCATGTGGTATTTGTTGGGGGTGTTTGATATCTTAGGCGGAAACATGAAGGGAAGGGGATCGACGGTGGTGGAGAGAGAGGAAGGAGACTGTGGGGTGGCGGAGCGCGAAATGGGAAGTTACCTGGTGTCTTGAGAGGGTGGGAAATAGGGATTGGTGTTGCGGTTGTGATGTGGCTAAAATCAATGTGTGTGGGCAGTATTGAAATTAATGATGATGGTAGTGCGACGAGACGCGACTGAACTTTTGTTGAGTTGGGTGGCGTTGGTGGGTGAGGGTGGGGAGGGCGATGTTGTGGCAATGATGGCGGTACTTAAATCAATTGGTTAGGTTTCCGTAATAGCTTCGTTTAATTGCAAATGATAACAAAGAATCCAAGGGCACTACATTTTTTTCAAGGCTCCTTTTACAAACTACATGTTACGAAGCATTCAAGAACATCTCACATGGTGTCCAATATTGTATGCAATCAAATTGGTTGATGGTTAAACATGCATTAAAAATTTTTACAGTCAAATAGAGTCATTAAAAAAAAGTGGGAAAAAATGGAGGGAGTATTATATTGAGAGGAAGAGTGAAATTTGCACTTCAGATAATGAGCAAAGAAACGATCTCGCCAACTAATCTACATGAGTTGGTTCCAAGTAGTTTCCATTGGAGTCATGAGGTTAAAATATTAAACCGATTGATATTATATAGAAGTAACTTGTGATTTTTTATATATAAAAATTTAGATTTCTTTTTTACCAATGTGAAACTTTAACACACCCCTTTATCTGCAACTGTATAATGTTTTGAGCAAACGCTGACATAAAGGAGTCACGTGTCAAACAATATGAACACACGTCCACTGGGCTATTAATTAGGCAAAACGTTGTGTTCTAACATCATATTAGAGTCACGAGGCTTCATGTAAAGGTGTAAAGATCTACATTAGTCCTTTATCAACGTGAGACTCATACAGTTTCTTATAATAAAAGGCGATACCCTCGCCCTCAGGGCTCCAGTCGCATCGACACCACAACCATCACTGAGGAGGTAAATCACAGCAGACACCAGGGTCAAACCCCTGATCCACGACTGTACTCGGTGCCCACAAGGGACCCCTCCACTGGATAAATTCCCACGCTGCGGCTGGTGAGAGTCGAACCCGCGGTAGCAGGATTGAAACCAGAGGCCTAACCACTTGGCCTATACAGTTTCTAATAAAGGTTGGTTGGTGGGTGGTGGCAAGATCGATTCCATGTCCTGTACAAAAAAGAATACTCTATATGTTCTGGTTGAAGATGCACACATTTCAGCTAATTTTATCAATTTATGTGTGATCATAAATTTCACTTAGTTTACATGCAACAAAACCAACGTTTGAAATGTATTTCAATTTCGTACAACATATATTTTTTAATACTATTTTTTATACTTTAATAATGTATGTCACTAAAATTATCAGTGGTCAAACATAAATGGAAAAGGGCGATGAATAAAAAAGTGCTTTTTGAGATAAAAGAGAGAAGAAATGTTTGTTTATTAAGGGGGAAATCTTGAATGCTTCTAGGAGCATTGTGGGAGAGTTTGAAGAGATTCATTGAGACTCTTTTTTGAAGATTTGATAATGTCAGAACAAGCATGTATCAAACTATGCAAGCATGGAGTCTATCTTGTTCCCTCTGCTCCATACTCTGTCTTCCCTAATTCAAGCTTCTCCTTTTTCTTCTTTTTTTTGAAAAAAAAAATAGAAAAAAAGTGGACACTAATATAAAATGACCCCAATAAAATTTTTATTTTGTTGAGAATTGAATCCACACTTTTTTTTTTGAAGCAAATATTCGGACTCCTTCACATTAATAAATCTACGTACACAAAGTGAGGATCCTACACCTAACACGGTGCAATTGAAGACTGAACCCCAGAAACTGCCCCAGAGCGGATTCGAACCTGGGGTGCTCATGGGGAGGGCATACGCCCTGGCCACTGGGCTACTCCCAGTTGGTTAATCCACACTATTAAAGTACCATCTTCCAGTGGCAGAGAGCTCTGCAACTCAGTGTAGCTCATTTAAGAATATTATATATATTTTTAAGCTAGTTAAAACATTTTTTATCAGTGCCCTAATCTATTTTTGATTGTGTACCTACCGTATTCACATTTCATCTTTACCATATTTTCCTAAAGTTTAAAATTCTTCCAAATTCCAACATTCTCTTTATTTAATATTAAATGCGAGCCACCAAATTAAAATTTGTAGATCTGCCATGTCGTCATCAGCGTGATACTGTTACGATTTATTTATTTCAATAATGGTAAATAGTTATTATTGAGAATGTTTGGGGAAAAACTATTTGTTGATAATGAAATAGTGAAAGAAGTTTGATAATAATTCATTCAAATCATAATTATTGTGACCCAAATTGGAGTAATTAGATTGAACAAGTGGACGTGGCAGTACCGACATGGAGGTTACCGACATGGGGGTTAGGAACTCCTTAAACATGCTTATTCCCTATAATTACTTGTCGCATGCAAGAGATTAGATTCTAATTGTAGCCAAACATATGATTACTCTCCTAATAATATTTTAAATTATTATGAGTTTTATAATGAGCTAATTGGGGACGCATTATTAATCATGCATGTTACCTTCTTAAAAGCTGGTAGCCTTTTCCTTTTATTGTATGAAAAAATATTTTTTTTGAAAGATTATAAACAAACAACCAAATTACATATTAGCATCCTAATCTAGAACCTAACTACGAGATATCATTATTGAATTTATTAAACCTCGGTGGAGCCTAAAACTCCATCCATTTGAATAACTAGGGATGACCTCCTTAGAACACTCTAACACTGCACCACCAATGAACCGCTGCCACCGAAATCGGAACCACCATGATCCCACCGTCATCGACCACCTGCAGGTTGGGAAACCACAGCGGGGACCATCGACACTGTCCCATGGCACTGGATAATCTCCATAAAAAATTGCTCTAATATTCACAATTCTTGATAGGGGTGTATTTTGAACATTGGACATCTCAGTTATACAGACCTCTCATATTATTGTATCAATTTATTTTAGAGAAAAGTGCATACATAACCCTACCTAATTCACATAAGTGCAAATATAACCTTTTGATAATTGAAAGTGCAAATATAGCCCTAGATAGTAAATGTAAGTTCAAATACACCCATTTTGCCATATTTAAGCTGTAATTTAGTAAAAAAGACAATTTTACCCCTATGAAACAATTTTAAAAAATAAAAATAATGTGAAATGTCTACATTGTCTCTAAACCATAATTTTCATTACTCCATTTTCCTTCTCTCTTCCCTTCTCTATTTCTCTAGTCTAATTGTCCTCTCTTTTTCATTACTTTGCCGCCATTCTCTTTCATTCCAAATTTCCTCTCTTAATCCACCTCACCTTCACCATCCTCCGTCGTTGAGCCCTCCACTAAAGCACTGTTGAGCTACCTCTGCGCTAAAGAAGTAGAGCAAGGTGTCGACATCAATGGTGAGAAACCAAGAAGGGGATGGAGTTCAAGATCCTGGTCGCGCGAAATTCAGGGGGTGAGGCAAGTTGTAAGTGGTGAGGCGATGGCGGCGGATGGGGTGGGGCGGCGGCGGGAGGCAGAACCCTAGAGGTGGGGGTAATCTGTGGTCGTCGTAGGCGGAGGTGGTGAGGCGGCGGGGGGAGTCAGAACACTAGCGGAAGGGGAAATATGTGGTCGGCGGTGGCGGAGGGGGTGAGGCGGTGGCAAAGGCGAAACCATAGCGGTGGGGGGAGGCTGATGGTGGGAGGTGGTGGCTAGAGGTGGTAGCTAGCGGTGGCGGAAACCCTAGCAGTGGAGGAAGTGGTAGTAGAGGTGGAGCAGCGGCAAAGGTGGAGTGGTGGCGGCGACGGAGATGGAGTGGATGCAGCGGCGCGGCGACGAAGATGGTGGAGCAGTGGCGTTGGTGGCAGAACATCAGCGAGACAGTGTGCATTTTGGTCTTTCGAGTTTTTGTATTAGGCTAAAAGGGCATTTTGGTCATTTTCGATCGCTCAATGGCCATAAATAGCCACTTAGTGCGGAATATAGTCTCTAGGGTTATATTTACACTTATGTAAAGTAGTTATGGTTGTTTTTGCACTAAAAGTTACCTAAAAGTTATATGTGCAGTTACTGAAGTATATGTGGTTGATTTCATGAGTACTAGAGTACATTAAAAAATATTTTAATTATGAGAGAAGTAATTAATCTTGCTTCTTTTTTTCTTTTCTTTTTTGTTAAATTAAGAGTTCTATTTTGAAAAAGGATTTTCATTGCATTACAATAAACTATCAGAAATTTTGAAATGTATAATTTCAAACACTGATTTAAATGTTAGTTCTCTTAATCAAGCCACAGCCTACGAGTCAAGGTAAGAATGAGACTCCCATCTTTCCAATCGGTGAATGGCTATCTTGAAGGAAACTTTTGATCCACTTCTACTGAGTGGATTGCTCGCTTCCAACAAAGCCTTAGTAGCAATTAGATATCAACTCATCACATCACGGGGGTTGATCACATCATGGGGGTTGAAGAAGATCTCATTTCAGAAATGTGATGATTTGATATATAACTAAGACTTACCATTACCATTCAGAGTTGATTTTGGCCCGTCAACTAATAGTAGGTTATTTTTTACTATATTAACACTAAGTTGAATATTGTTAGTCAATCAATAGAAGGTTGTTATAGGAGGTTTTTTCATTTTAAAAGTGACAAAATTAACTTTTTCTTTCCGATAAAAAAATATTCAGATAGGTTGTAATTGATTATAAGAACATTTTTACTTTTAAAAATAATAATAAATTTGTCTTCTTCTTTTTCAGTAACACCTCTTCTTAAATCATCTTCCTTTCTTCCTGATTTTTCCAATTCATCCTTCTAAATCCCTAAATTCTTCTTGAGTATCTACAACAATATTTAGGGAAAGTGAAAATGTGGGCTGGAAAGTGAATTTGTGTCCAAATGGTTATTAGACCAAATTTTCACCAAATGACCAATAATGAATCAGTGTGGGCTGGAAAGTGAAATTGTCTCCAAGTGGTGATTTGATACAAAATCTTGTTTAATTAATAGGCCCAATACTGTTCTGATTTGACATTTGGACTATGCAGTTTATTACAAGTTGGTAATTGGAGCACGTGGATTTGGAATCTTCCCAGCAAATCTTGCAGGAAGACAGCCCATATTAATGGCAACAAGTGTCCTGTAATGTTAATCAGGGGTACTCATAATTTGCCACTAATTCAAGATGTTGATTAGAGATCTCATCCAAGTTGGGACATAATTTGATTTTGAGTTAAACACTTCTATGATCCAGTTCTCTAGTACGTATCGTTTCGAGTATCAATTTTTGTAAAATGTCGTACGATTCCTCGACATGTAACACTAGTGTGTCACTTTAAATCCTGTGAATGGTGACTCAAAATATTATCGAAATTCCGATAGGAATAAGTAATTGTAAGATAATAATAACCCTAGACTCTTTTAAAAAATTACACAGTCGTGGGTCACCGTCTCTCCCTTTTTTCACACATCTCTCCCACTTCTGCTCACCGTTAATTGCCCTTCCCCCGCCACCGCCACTGGCGTTCCCTCACTACAAAATCACACCTAAATTGTTGTCAAAATATTGATTTCTGTGGCCCAATTTTTTGTCGCCGCCACCATACCACCTCCAATTGCATGCCACCTTCGCCAACCCGAACACCACATCACTCCACCACCGCTGCTACCCCCTCACTCTGCTACTCCAACCACCTCCACCATCGCCAACCCAACACCACAATCACCGTCCCCACTCCGCACACCTGCATCTTCAATATTTCAACAAAAAGTTCTCAATCTGAACATGAAAAAATTGTGCAACACCCCTTTCCCTAATTTCCCAAGCATCCTACAATAAAATTCAAGCTTGAATTTTGAAGCACAAAAGCATCCTCCACGGTAAGCCTTAAACCTTTACCTTCAGCAGCAACAACCTCCACTGTAAAAATTGTCTCTTCATATCCATTGATTCCATTCATTTTAATCTTCAAATTATGATTATCTTGTGATGAAGTTTTGGTCCTTTTTTAAAAATTGTGGTTAAAGTTTTCAGTGACACGCTCTCTTGTTTAAGGCAAACGATTTTCGTAGCCATCAAACTTTCTCGATTGTTCCACCTTGGCTATTGAGTTTT
Source organism: Rubia yunnanensis (assembly GCA_037428765.1). Taxonomy (NCBI): domain Eukaryota; kingdom Viridiplantae; phylum Streptophyta; class Magnoliopsida; order Gentianales; family Rubiaceae; genus Rubia; species Rubia yunnanensis. The sequence continues at coordinate 3,229,386 of CM075065.1, read as the reverse complement.
TTCCGACCACTTTTAGCCATCGAACTTTCAAAACAGAAGAAACAAGACCATTCTGCCATCTCAATCCATTAAAACTCAACCCCTTACTTCACGTATCATTTGCATGATAAAGTCAAGGGAAAGTTTTTTCCTTCATAAATTGTGATCATCGAACTATTTCAATCATTTCAATTTGGCCACTCAAGTTTTCGATCAAGTCAAAGCACTTCACTTACTTCTGTTTGGTAAATCAGCTAAGTTCTATTAAGTGCAATTGAAGTGACAATTACAATGACATTTTAGTTATTCTTTGACGCATTAAATTTGTTCATTTAAAGGTTATCACCTTGCCACACTATAAAGACTCCACTATGGATGACGAAGGTATCGTAGAAGAAATTAAGATAAAATTTTTGGATTGTAAATTTTATAACTACTACATGTTTCATACTAAATTTTTAATGTTGCAACTAAGATCTTTTACCTTTTGTTATTCGAATTAAATCCCGTCTTTTCATAAGCCTATGAAAAGACCATCTTTCCCAAGACTTTGCCTAAATAAAAGAGGAGGAATATAATATATATTACGTAGTGCCTAACATGACAAGAAGAAAGTGACGACACCACCAACATTGCTAATTTGTCCTTCAAATTTCACACTGTTTCTTTACCAACGGTCATTTATTTACCCCCGTGGTAATAATGATTCCCTGCTCAATTCGGAGTTTCCATTCTTTTATAAGTGAAAATGATGAATGACAATCTCCAAACTAACACATGAAAAAAAACAAAATGTATTTTTTCCCCAAAATTTGTGATAGAATCAGTTCTTAGGATGAAAAGAAACAATATTTTTAACCTTTAAGATGAGGGGGGATTCTGTCTCAAATTATTAATCCCATCTGTCTAATTTTAAACTGCAATTTAACTATTTATTTAGCCAATTTTTTTTAACTTTGACCACAAAATTGAATTAGTATACAAATATAAATACTATTACACCCTGTTAGATTCCTTGTAATGTATATTTTCAAAATATCAACCCTTTACAAGTTTTAATTATTCTTAATGAAATATATTAGAGACCAAACATTTTTCAAGTCAACCATCAAAAGTCAAAGTGTATAGATTGAAATGAGACGAAGGGAGTGCGTACATATTAGTGTTAGTATAAGTTTTAATAAGAATGAGAGACATATGAGTCCGTTTTTTGAAAAATGAATTTTTATAAACTAATTTTTGAGTCAAATTATAATTATTTATACATTATGGTACATATTAAAAGTTTTTCAAACTTATCGGAAACTTGTTGCAATAAATAAAAGTAAACTACAAATAATTGCACAAATTATAAAATAATTTCATCTAACGGTTAGTCGGTCAAAAACAACACTTTGTACATTTTAAAATGATTTTCAAATTACAAGAAACTCGTTATAATAAATAGAAATAAACTTCAAATCATCCTATTAATTACAAAATTAATTATAAGATATCCCATTTAACTAATTAGGGTATAAAATAAGATCTTGTGTTAAATTAACTGTAGACGATCGTGAAAAACATTATGTTCAGCTTATATTAGAATGGAAGAAGTTCTCCTCCGTTTAACGAAGAGTGACACACTTATCTTATGTGGATGCTTTTTTTAAATTACACACTTTTCATTTTTTGCAAGATTTCTATAATCCCATCCACTCATTATACTTTTTACTTTCTACACTCAATTTCAACCTCTCATTTTCTTCACATTAATCCAAGAGTCTAAACCTAGTATGAAATAGAGGGAGTAATAAAGTCACCTTGGAGTCATTAAAACCTGTCCACTTTTTAAGCCCATAATTTACTCTTGATTCCCACTTTTTAGTCTTGGTGACAGGGAAGCTTCTGTCTTTTACCATTTTGACCCTGCTGTTGCATGCCTTTTCTTGACAAATCACAACCATGCACACATAATACACACACAAACAACCAAAATCTAGGAAATATTTTCAAGATTTTGAAGGGATTTTTGGTATTCTTTGATCAAGATTAAGGTAAAGCCAAGATCTTTGCACTTTTCTTTGGTTTTTGTTAAGACCCCACCAAACCCAACATATCATGTCCCTCCTCTCTGACTATTGCAGAAAAAGCCACCCCATTTTGTGATCAAAGTTTCCACCTTTTGGATTCCATTTCTCCATTGCCCACTTGGGTTATCATTACTTGTTCATTGGGTCATCCCAATCTTGAGATTTCCTTAATGGATTGCGTGTTTTCATCATTTGGGATTTAGGGCACATGGGTTTGGGATTCTGGAGGAGCCCTTTTGCGATCTTCACGTTGGAGTGTGTGTCCGTGTGAGATTTGGGGTTTCTGTGATCCTCTGATTCTGTCAGGACTTTTCACAAACAGGTTGTGTGCATTTTGGTATGGGCTGTGTTCATGGGAAATGCTGCGGAAGGTTTCCTAAATCTCCAATTGGTGGTAGAAGGAAGGTGGAATTGAAGGGCCATGGGATTCAGGTGCCTGCTGAGAGGTCGCTAGAGGTTGTTGAGGTGCCTTCTCATAAGTTTAGGTTAGAGTATTCTGTGCTTTCTCAAAGGGGGTATTATCCTGAAGCGCCTGAGAAGGAGAATCAGGACAGTTACTGTGTGAAAACTGGGATTCAGGGAAACCCAAATGTGCATTTCTTTGGGGTGTTTGATGGGCATGGAATGTTTGGTACTCAGTGTTCAAGATTTGTCAAGGATAGGCTTGTTGAGATTCTGTCGAATGACCGTGCATTGGTGGATGATCCCGTGAAGGCTTATAATTCGGCGTTCTTGGCTGTTAATGAAGAGCTCCATAGCAGTGAGATTGATGATTCGATGAGTGGCACGACTGCGATCACAGTTCTTGTTGTCGGGGACATGTTGTATGTTGCCAATGTGGGTGATTCGAGAGCCGTGGTGGCTGTTAAGGAAGGGAGTAAGGTTGTTGCTGAGGATTTGTCTTCTGATCAGACACCATTTAGGAAAGATGAGTGTGAGAGAGTGAAGCTCTGTGGTGCCAGGGTTTTGAGTGTTGATCAGGTTGAAGGGCATAAGGATCCCGGGATTCAGTCATGGGGAGATGAGGAAACTGAAGGGAGCGATCCACCTAGGTTGTGGTTTCCGAATGGGACTTATCCTGGAACAGCTTTTACAAGGAGTGTTGGTGATAGTATGGCCGAGAAGATTGGTGTTGTTGCTGTTCCTGAGGTTTCAACTCTTCGGCTAACATCGGCAAATCCATTCTTTGTTGTTGCCAGCGATGGGATCTTCGAGTTCATCACCAGCCAGATGGTGGTTGATATGGTATGGCAGGATTTTGAATGCATTCATGATTAACTTCTTCGTGTTTTAAGCTCAATGTCTCGTTACAGTTTTTGGTTGATCTAATATGGATATTGCCTTCATTTGCCTTTGTGATATCAATGTGGATGATGGAATTCTACGCCATTGTTAATCTCATCATTTTCATTTTCCTCGTGCTGTCAATGTCTAGGATAGGATTAGTACCACTATTGTTGCTCTTGATTCGAATCAGTTTCTTCATTTTCCTCATGATGCCAATGCCTAGGATAAGATTCCTGTTGTTATTGTTTTTCTTGATTTGTGCCAATTCTTCATTTGCCTCGTTATGTGAATGTCTAGGATTGGATTGCTACCGTTCTTGTTACTCTTGATTCGCGTCAATTTTTTCATTTTCCTTGTGATGCCAATGCCTAGGATAAGATTACTATTGCTACTGTTAATCTTGATCCGTGTTGATTCTTCAGTTGCCTTGTTATGTGAATGTCTAGGATTGGATTAATACAACACTTGTTCATGTTGATGTTTCTTTCCAGGTGAGTAGGTGCACGGATCCTCGTGATGCTTGCTCTGGTATTGCCGGAGAAGCCTATAAACTATGGCTAGAGCACGAGAACAGGACAGATGACATTACAATGATCATTGTACACAATAAAGACTTATCTAATGTATGACTCAATTGAGTTCTTTACTTCTGCATCATTGGATGAATGTAGTTTGTATTAGTGGTGATGTGATCAGATTGGTTTTTGATGGATTCCACTTCCGAAATGATCATTACCTTATTCTTCTCTGGATCTCTCATCTTCTCTACATATCTATTGTTGCTGCATTCTGCATTTACTGTCTGTCTATAATTAGGGTTCTTTTCGGCCTGTTTTCTTTTCATTATGAAGTAAGTCTAGAGAATGATTCGTGAAACTGCACTAGCTTGTTGGTAGCGCGAACGTTGAAGGCAGCGAACTCAGTTCAGTGTCGGGCGCTCAGAGACCCAAGAAGGGAAGTTCTGACATCTTCTTCTCTCCCGCTGTATCTGAAATCTGCTACTCGGTTAGAAGCCTCTGAAAATCCCAGCAGTCATGCAGTCACTCCAGCATCGCATCTCTGCACCGTGAGTTTTCTCTACTCTATCTCCATTGAAGCTTTCATGTTTCCCACTGTTAATGCTCTAGTTCTTTCTCAGGTAACGGAACATTGTCGCCGCCATTCTCCAGTGTCGCGGAATATGCAGTTCTACACGTGTTTGTCGCGCTGACTCCACCCGGTACCACGGTCACGGGCAAGATCCTGAACTGCTTGATCATTAGGAGCAAGAATTGACTGTAGAAAGCATTAGATTTGTTACCGTATATGTAAAATTTTGCTTCTTGATTAAGCGAACCATGAGAATACCATCAATCCAATGGATGCCTCAACTGGTGCTTGCCTAAAGGTAATGCTTTACATTTTAAGAAAATATTTAACCTATCAAATGACATATTTGCACTTAAAAACATTTGAAAAAAACTACCACTCATGCCCTTTTTCTTCCAAATCCTCTCTTCCCTCCCCTCAAATCCCTCTCCTTCTTTCTTCTATAATCCAACACAGTTTTGATGAGTTAGGGTTTCAAAGGAAGAGCAGCTTGAGAACAAATTCGTCACAAGAGTATGGTGGTGGGGTTTGTGGGCAGAGATGGGCGGTGGTGTTTGGGGGCGGAGATGGGGCTGTTCAAAAAAATCGGAAAATTGATAATCGGTCAAAATTGAATTGGTATTTAATTTGATTAACTGGTTAATTGGTTGATAGGTTAATATTAGTTACGGTTATTAGTTAATGTCGATTAATCGGTTTCCTTATTGGTTTTATTATTTGGTAATCGGTCTAACCGATAATCGGTAAAAGATTTTATAGCACATTAATTAATTAATTTTAATCCCAAAAATTAACTCACTAAACTTTAAGTTCCGAATCCAAATTAACTTATTATTTAAACTCTATATTATTATCCCATATATCTTTAAATAATAATTATGCCCAAAATAAATAATTATGCAAACAAAAGTCGATGTAGCTAATAATTGTGTCCAACGCTAATAATTATCGACGAAAACTTATGGTACAATTTTAATATTAATTCAAAAAAATTACTCTACTTCTATGCAACACAATCGTCCAATTCCTAAATTCCTTACCTTTTATTCTAAAATTTTTGGCTCTAACTACTAATGTATATTAAAATGGATTTATATTTTTAATTTTAAATGAATGATATGTATAGTAACCGGTAAAAACTGACACATCATCTGAAATCGATACTAATTGAACCGGTAAAATCGACAACATTATCGATCGGTTATTCGATTTCTTATTAAATTTCATAAATCGGCAGAAATCGAAACCGATTAACCGACAAACCGACTGGTTGAACACCCCCTAGATGTAGTGCTGCTTGAGGACAAAGGGAGTATATATTTTATAGAATGAGTCTCCTGACAGGCGGCCTGTCTATAAGATTATGGATATGCCACTTATTTCTTACCTTATACACTGCATTTCTTAAATTATATACAAAATTTAAATTTTTTGAAAATATTTTTTTATATCATATATTTTTATATTTTCACCTTCAAATACATATTAGGGTAAGATACAGATATAACCCTATATGTTGAGGAAAGTGCAAATATAACCCTCAGTTGTTTTTAAGTGCAAATATAACCTTGACTGTTGAATGAAAGTGCAAATATAACCCTCCAGCCATGTTTCCGACGTTGACCATCAGAATCCGGCGGTTGACCAACTTGCAATGACCTCAATACCCTTATTTCTAAACTCCTGACCTAGAGTGACGAATTTGCCCTTATTATTATCCTTTTAACCACAAAAAATCATTCTCACCTTGTTGTTTTTGAAAAACCTGACCGTTCCTTCTCCACCAAAGCAGATAATCCCAAGAGGTTACGCCACCACGTTCATCCTCCACTTCGCCGCCACGGTTGCCTAGGTCTTCTTTCCCCATCCTTTTCCCGTCAATAGTTCAGGCATCCCTTCCCGGAGATTCAGGTCGTTCGGTCTCTGCTGAAGGTAACTCATTTATTCCATTGAACCCTAGATTTGAATTTGGGTATAGCGATTTCTTGATCTTCGTGGATAAAACTTCGGATATGATGATTAATTCTGTTTAGAGTGTTGTGTTGAATGAAGTAGTTTTTCTCTGTTCTTGGCGAGGGATTGGAATGGCTTCGTCAAGTTACAGTATGAATGGTGTGCTTTGCGAAGGATTCGAATGCCGGCTTTGTCAGAAGGTAACGATTGTTTGTGTGTCCCGCTCGGCCAAGAATCCGGGGAGACCTTATTATCAGTGCCCTAGTAATCACGGATTTCAGGGTTGGGTTGTGTCCGACATGTTTGATTCGGGAAGAGGAAGTACGGGAAGTTGGTTGCCCCAGCACGAGTTTCGTAGTCGAGTTCCAAGAGGCAATACTGCTGGCCATGTTGAGGTCGAAAAAGTTGTGGTTGTGCCCGGTGAAGCATATGTTGCACCGCTGAATGGTTGCAACTGCTCGTTCATTCTGAAGGCTTTGATGGTGATGAACTTGGTTTTCCTTGGTGCGAACATGGCCATGTTCTTGTTGGGGTTGATTGGAAAGTGAATGTTGGTCGCATCGTAGCATGGTTGCAACTTCTCATTGATTCTGAAGGCTTTGATCGTAATGAATTTGGCTTTCCTCGGTGCGAACATGGCTATACTGTTGTTGGGGTTGCGAACATCCTCGGTGCAAACATTTGGTTTATAGGATCCAGTGCAGCATGGTGGGAACATAGCTTCATTCACTTCTTGACTTACACAAACATGTTGTAGTTGTTGCTTCGGTTTGCATTCTGTTTATACTTATGTAGCTTTTAGACTTGTCGAATGTTCGTCTTCAATTTATTCGAGGTGCACAAGCACTTGAAAGTGATCATTTGTTGCAGTAGTACTGATTTATGAATGTGATCATTTGTTGGCTGATTTATGAATGTGGTCATGAGTTGCAGTAGTACTGATTTAACCTTACATAAGTCAATAAAAGTGCAGATATTCTGTTGGTTTAGGTATTCCGTAGAACTATTCGTCATATAACCTTCGGTTCAGGTAATCTGTCCGTACAAAAAACCACTTATCCCTTATACATGCGATAATTACCAACACATGGCATTGCATGAACATAGGTTCAAATTTATGATAATCGAAGTGAATCACACCCAATGTATAGTGTGCTACATAGTTCCTATAAACGTATTTTGAACCCAACATTGCTTGCAAAATAACCAAAAACAGGTAACCTACAACAGTCGTAGGGCTACAGAAGCTGCTACAATTGAAACAGTACATTGTCAAGTGTGTTCATAAGTTCAAGCGCGTTCATCTGGCGGTGGTTGTGACACACTTCTTCCTGGACTTGTTCTTTCTTTCTCTGGGTCTAGTGGGACAGAAGGAGGTGGCTGTGAGCTGGAACGTGGGACATCAGCACTGGGGGTGGTATTCACCGACGGACCAAAGTTGTGTCGAGCAAACGTGCTGTCCTCGGACTATATAGAAAAATCCTTCCCCAAATGTTGTTGCGGGTAGCCGCCACATTAGTACCGAATGTAGGGAACTGTGTTGTTGAGGGGGGCCAGATAGCTGAAAATAGAAGAAGATGCCGATGTAATCAGTTCTATGGGATCTGGATATAACCGTACACGTTAACGTTATCAACATGTGCAGATATAACCCTACATAATTTCAATATGTTCATATGTAACCCTAAGTAATGTCAATATGTGCAGATGTAACCCTAAATAATATTAATATGTGCAAATGTAACCCTAAATAATATTAATATGTGCAGATGTAACCCTATCTTATGGAATGTTAGTGCAATGATGACCCTGTATATAGAAATTACCTGTGGGTTAGATGGATCGAGATGGTTGGCGGTTTCAATCACAGTGTTACCCGGTATTGTGTGAAATACGACTGGAAGGGGGAAATCCTGAGCATCGTAAAATTGATGGAATTAATTATAATGCTATAACTGTGATCTGTAAACATTGTTTGATGAAGAAATGTGAACAGGGAAAATTAGAATACCTCAGCACTGAACTGGCGTGGTAAACATGTCCGAGTCCCAGCACTTGGTTTTATACCCTTATTCTTGCCAGTGTCCGCATCCGCTAATACATCTTGGTCCTCTTCCGTTTGAAGGTCCTCCACAACAGTCTCCCCCGCAACTTGCTCCTCCAACGATGGCTGTCCTTCCAACGATACCTGTCCTTCCATCACCACTGGTGTTTCCTCCACAAGAATTTGCACTGGAATCCCGTTCCTGTCATGGACTTTGCATGTGGTAGTCGCATCTTGGATGCTGAACTCCTGCTCGACGGCATCTAGTGTTGCTTGCATCATCCTTTCACCCTATCCTTACATTGAAACTCATCTTCCTCCTAACGAAGAGTACCAGTTAGGATTTCAGTACATTGATCAGAATTATTTGATTTTCATTTAATGTCTTACCTCGTATTCAGAAGCGTCCTCTGATATGTTACGCTTAACCTTCTGCTTAGTCCTCCTGTATTTCTGCACATTCTTAGGCTGCGCCTCTGGCAGAGCGATTTCACTCTCCACTTGTTGAATGATAGGCATCGCATCCATTATCTACAAGACAATATTACCATTTCAATAGAATATTTCCACATTAGTAAGACATGTTTAATTCGGAACGCACAAAAAAATTGGAATATTCATAAGACAGTGAACTGTACTTGTGTTTCGTTCAAACATGGTGGTGGGAATTGCATCTCCGTATCAAATTGCAACCATGTATCATCATCTGCTTTATCCTACAGTTCGTAAAACGAAAATTTTCTTCATGTTATTAAACTCTGATATAACCCTATAAAATTTTAGAAAGTTCAGACATAACCCCACATAACTTAAGTGAGTTCAGATATGCCTCGACGGCCTGGTTACCATCCGTTGGAGCCTCGTCCCTATTTTGAATTCGCACTTCTGCATCAAATTGTACCTTTCTTTGTTTCGTGGAACTAGCAGTTTTTTTCCCTCGCTTTGATGCCTGGCTTGCCACAGGCATTCCTCGAATTGGTGGTTGCTTAGAAACTTTCTTGGCCACCGGTCTACCTCTCTTGATTCCAGCACGTTGTGTTGCTAGCTGTCTTCGCAGCTGTGTTCTTCCACCAAACCCTCGGCCACAGCTCTACCACCTTCTCCACTATCTTTCTTCCTCATTTTTTCCTGCTTCCCCGTTCTGCTGCTCTCACCCCGAGAACCATTTTCAGTCGGGGTAAGGACCTGACAATACACCTCTAAATTATTTACTCCGCAGCTTGAGGCAAACATTTTGGTGACATCCTCTTCTGATTGTAGGCTGACCCGATCATCCCCAAAACTCAACATCAAATCCATTGATTTCCATGCCTCAGCGTCCCCGAAGAAATGCTCGGCGCAATCTGACTTCAGGACGACAAGAGAGTATCTATCGGGATCAATACCGTCAAGCCTCTTCCAACGGGTACCATGACGGAGGATAATCGTATACACTTCATCCTAAAACATTGAAAGACAGGTTTAACATTATGAATACATTAAGATATTCTAAGGGTTATGTCTACACATATAAATATAGTCAGGGTGATATCTGAACATATAAGATATACACAAAGTAACATTTGCACAGTTAGGAAACAGTCAAGGGTAACAGTGCACTTCAGTTGAGTTTTAGGGTTACATATGCACATATCTTCAACGTACTGGGTTATATATGCACATATCAGGAACATACAGGGTTATATATGCACATATCAGGAACATACAGGGTTATATATGCACATATCTTGAACATACAGGGTTATATATGCACATATAAAGAACAAACATGGTTATTTCTGCACTAACAGGAAACAATTTACAAAGAGCAGATTCACCAAACTTGCATTCACTGTTTGGTTAACCAATAAGAGGACCTAATGTCAAGGTTCAGTCACAGAAACATTGAACATTCGGCATTTGGTTAGAAACTTCACCACCTTTTCCATCTACAACAATCTATTCTTAAATCTAGTTCACAAACTTGGACCAAACCACCCACTCCATTTACAATAAGCAGAAGGAGTGATAAATCACAAACATTCAAAATTATCACACCTCAAAACAATAATCAGAATAAGTGATAAATCACAAACATGTTCAACATCATCCACAATAATGCATTTCCACACATTTTACGAACAAAACAGAATGGTGCATTTCCACCCTACCATAGAACAAAACAGAATCAACATCATGAAACCTACTACCAAGAGTACCATCACAGCCACGAAATAGTTAAAACAATACCCCTTCAACGAATTTCTCAACCATCTACATTTTAAACCCTAGGCATAGAAGCAGAGCAGATTAACAACCACACGCACAACAATAAACATATTCAAAGCACCAATCCAGATGATAAGCAATAAAATCGAACTAGAAGGGTTTAAAAACCCTGGTTTCATTAAAACTCTGCGGCCTCTCTATATGTACGGGTTGAAAAGGTTAAATGCACAAAAAACATACTCCTGAACAGCAAAAATATGCACATTCCCACGGATTTACGAAGGCATACCATTTTCTGGGGGTTTTACTGTAGCAATTCCGAGTTTCCTTCACGTCACCACAACCACAACCGGGTTCCCTTCGTCGACCTCAGTGGGTGACCCATGTCTTCGCCGGACTGCAACTGGAGATAGACCACAACCGGCGGGAATGAGTACAACGGGTTGAGCGGGTCTGGGTTCGGGTTCTTTTTGGCGCAGAGAAGAGTGGGGGAAGACGAGAAGTTGAGTTAGGGCGGGAATGGAATGCACAAAAGGGATATTAATGCGGTTTGGGGGTAATATTGTCATTTGGGAAAATGGTGCTATTTCCATTTTTTAAAGAATCCGTCAGGTACAAATTCGTCATTTCACTTCATTCCAGCCACAAACCGGCAAAAAGGTTATATTTGCACATAACCTGAATAGATAGGGTTATATCTGCACTTTCGAACATTGCGGGGCTATATCTGCACTTTCTTCAATTACATAGGGTTATGTTTACACTTTTCTCTACATATTATTACTTATTTTAACTTATAAAATGCAATATTTAAATTTTATAAAAAAAATACAATATTTAAGGCAAATGAACCTGAGGACTGTCCATAAGCTTATGGAAAGACCGTCTTTCCTAAGACTTTTCCTATTTTATAAACTGTAAGAAAATATGATTAATTATTGACTAAATTATTTTTTAGTCCCCTATAAAGTATCTTATATCATGTTTTGGTTCCCGTTTGCAAATCAACCCTCAAGCAGGAAACCAGAACCGTTTCTGATATAGTCAGGGGTGTTTTCATAATTTTACTTATGAAAAAACATTTTCAATTAAATTTCGAGGTCATTGACTAATATCAGTGCAACATAATAAAGTCATTTATATTTCCAAAGAGAATAGATTGTAATAGTAAAAATAAGAAATAGTGAATGAAATGAAAAGTTTAACAAATTTTATAAAATAAAATATTATAAACTAAAAAAACGTTATTTTAGTTCGATTAATAGCAAGATAGAACTATTTTATAGTTGATGTAACCTACGGTAATTTGATGTTTGTTTAATTTATTGTATAGTAATTTTGAAATTTTTAAAAGAATTCGTCTCTTGAAATACGGTTTTTGCATAAGTCATGGAAAGACCAGGTTTAAAGTGCAAATTAGAAGAAATGGGGATAAAATTTTGAGTTGCATGAACCGAGTTATAAATTTTATAACTACCACACGTTGCATAATAAATTTTTAATATTGTAACTAACACCTTTTACCTTTTATTATTTTAATTAAACCACATCCTTCCATAAGCTTATAAATGACAGATTATCTCAAGACTTAGCCTTTTTTTAAATGTAATACGACGCATATAAAATTAAGAGTCGTCTCTTGAAATACAGTATTTCCATAAGTTAGGGAAAAATCAATGTTTAAAAGGTAAATTAGAAGAAATAAAGATATAATTTTTGGGTTGCATAAATCGGATTATAAACTTTATAACTACTGCACCAGCTAACATTTTTCAGCTGGCTGTTATGTTAGTTGTAGCGCGCCTCCCCCCCTTCTCTAACTTCGGAAGCATAATAAATTATTAATATTGCAACTAACACCTTTCACATTTAATCATCCATAAATAAACCATCTTTCCCAAGTTTTGCATGTGATTATTCATCACAGTGACAAATGACAACGAACGGTGTCTTTGTACCATCTGAAAGAAGGTAAAAATTCCATCGTCTTCCTCTTCGAAACAGAATTACTGTTCCTGCAAATTCTGGAGCTTGAAAGGGTTTAATGGCGCGACTGCTTTTCTGAGTCTTTGATGATCGAGGTTAAGTTCATGTCTTATTTTACGCGTTTTTTATCCTATTCTCTTCGAACCAGTTCGATTTTTTAGCTTCTAATCTGCGAGCTTCTGTGCTTAGATTGTTGTTTTCCCGCGGAATTCCTCTGTTCTTTGTGGGATTAAGGAAGACTTTAAGCTTTGCTTCCATTTCTGAATTCTGATTTTGGAAAGGCAAAACATAAGTTGGAAGGATCTAGGGTTTTTGTGTTTGGTATTTAAATTGTTTAGTCAGTGATATACATTCTCAAAAGGCAAATAGCTGTTCCTTTACTGGTAAGTTTATTCGGTTCCTTTTTTGTTGCATTGCTGTTGTTTAACGTTGTGCCTGCTATCTGAATGGTTCACAGTCTTAGTCACATTTGATTTATTTTATGAAGTGATTCATTTTAAAATTTGTTTCAGATGCTTAGAGTGGTGTTGGAAGTTCCTGCTTTAGAAACTTATAATGACAGATTCATGGATTTGCGTTTCTGAAATGTTTGAGGCGCCGTAATGCTGTGGTATAGAAGCAATGAGATTATTCGTTTATAAATTCATGTTCCCAGAACTGTAATATCTTTTGGCAATAAGTAAGTGCTGAGTGCCACTTCCCCTGTGTGTTGTGCGGAAAGATATGAACTTTATAGATGCGATTCTGACTTAAGATACAGATAGGAAGGGAGAAGTGATTCTGTTGAGTTAGTCTTGGTCTAAATCTTGTTTATGTAAGGTATCAGAGCCCCTGTTTGGTCTATTTTGTTTTTATACATTAAAATTGTTTACCTCAACGGTTGTATTCATACCTACTTGAAATAGTTGGGGGAAATTGAGGCCAAACTCTTATAGGATGCTCCCTGGTATTCATCAAAGGTGTCGTAAGAACTTTTAGTTATATGCTAGATGCCGATCCAGTATAGTAGGTATTGTTGCAAAACAACTATTGTATGCTGTAATATATCTGGAATATGGAACTACATGTATAGCACTCAAATGTCTGAATAAAATATGGAACCACATGTTCTTTTCGACCTATCTTAGGAAAAGTGTGTGTTCTTTTTCCTTTGAGAATTGTGTTCTTTTCTTTTTGATCAAGTAAGTTGTACACTGACAGATCATACAGTCTTCTTCGTCTTCAGAGCTGCACCTCCGCTGTCAGAAACCCTAACAATGGCCGAACCTCCCCTCCCACATCTTCCTGAAGATATCATCATTGGCAACATACTGGTACGCGTTCCGGTCAAATCGGTGGGCAGATTTAGGTGCGTTTCAAAACCATGGTGCTCTTTGCTCTCAACCCCTAAGTTCGCCAGAGCCCATCTCAACTTCCACACCAACAACGAACCTGAAGGCTCCATCCTCATAGTAGGACGTCCCGGTCACGCTTTTTGCACCATAAATCTCGCAGACGAAAGCAGCATTGTTTCCAGAAAGCTAGATTTTCCGTCATCTTCATCTGATGTGAAAATGATGAATCTAGTCTCAGGTTCATGCCATGGCTTGGTTCTAGTCCGAGTGGAAAGTGAGAGCGATGGGTGGAGTTTGAATCTGTTCAATCCCATCACTATGGAAACTCTGAAAATCCCGGATTTTGGCTGCTCCATATGTGCCTTGGGCTATGACAGTTTCCAGGATGATTACAAAATCGTCTGTCTATCTGTTCAACAGCCAAAAATCGGCTGTATATCTACTCGGCCTGTGCAAAATCTGAGTATCTATAGTGTGAAGATGGAAACTTGGAAGAGTCTGGCGGATTTGCCTTTTGAATATGTCGGTAATGCTGGATGCTTTGTAAATGGCTGCATACACTGGTCGGCTTGGAATGGACGCCGGCTGATTGTTACCGCTTTCAGTCTGATCCGGGAGGAAACCAGAAAATTGCCGCTTTCTGAAGGCCTATGTGAGGGCCACTGCTTTTCGGTTGCTGTTCTTGGAGGTTGCCTTGCTCTGGTGGCCCGGTATCGGGGTTCCTTTGATTTTTGGGTGATGAAAGAGTACGGTGTCCAAGATTCTTGGACAAAATCCTCCGTCTCCTTTCCTGCAAATCTTAGTTGCGGTGTCTATGCTGGTAACCTATGCAAATCTGGTGTTTGGGAAGAAGATGAGATTGTTTTCATTGAGGGAGGAAAAAAAGGGCTGGTTGCGTATGACTGGAGAAATGGAGTTTGGAGGGATATAGTCAATTCCGATATTCCTCTTAATCGCATTCATTCAATAACAAACTTTAGAGAGAGCCTTATTTCTCCCAAATATGTATAGAAGCTAGACAAAATCATGGCAAACACGGGTTATAAACTGCTTCACTTAGAAGCGGTTTTATCTGTTTAGTATACTGGTAAAAAATTTACGAGACAGACTCCCTTTCATTGTTATCGTTCTCTTTTTGGGGATCTATTCTATATTATAGATTTCTGTCTTTTTAGTTCCTCATCAAACAGGATGGGTGAAATTGAATGATTTGAACTGAACGGAGTTTGATGAGAACAGGAGTAAATCGACACACAATCAAACGGGTGTAATGTTGGCCTTCTTTTCTATTTCTTTCATGGTATAATTTATATTCAGAGTACAAATGGCACAAAACTCAGAATACTAGTAACAATCCAACGTATCCTGATTTCTGTTCTGCACATAATCCAATCTAGCAGTCACTTCCCAAAATCCCTCTACTGCTGATACAGTTCTGGGGTCCGCCGCCATCAAAACCTCCGTGCCACCATTTCCCGGCTCGATGCTCGTGATATCGTACATCACTGCGCTGCTTTCATCGTGCTCCCGATCATCATTATCATCCTCCGCCATGGCTGCAATAACCCCCTCCCCACCATCGTCGTCGTCGTCATCCACCATGGCTTCTGTAACCACGTTCGTGTCGAAGGTTTCCGGGGTGGGAGGAAGATAGCTAGCAGCTGCAAGCATTTCATCCAGAGAAACGCTCGTTCTTTGATCAACTTCAAGAAACGGTCCGGAATCAGAGATGGAAGGATCATCCTGCGCCAGCACGTAAGCTGATGAAACTGGTTCGTCTGACAAATCCATCAGCCTCCAGTGGAAGATTTTCTGGAATATCATAGCCCAGTTCGGGATGATGTAACGAGCTGAGTTGTGAACCTCGACTTTCGCAAACTGTTGTGTCATAAACCTTGCCTCGTCTGTAGCCATTGTCATTGTCATCATCTGACTTGTTTCAGTGAGATATCTGATCAAGCAACTCTCGAGCTGTGGTTTTTCCGGCCATTGGGAATCTTCAAACCGAGGAAGCTTTAAATCACCTAATACCTGAAATAGTGGTTCTGTTCTTGCAGATGAGCTCCATCCTATGTTTGGCAAAAACTTCGAAACAGCTCTGTACTCGTGGGAATAGTCATCGAGCAAACCAATCTCAGGACAAGGCCAGGAGGTCGGGTTTGCAACAACTGCAGCGGATACTTTCTGCAGAGACCGGTCCAGGGCTTCATTGAAAGTGGAGATGCACTGGTTTGGAGTCGAATCGTCGTGTGTATCCAGCAATGAACTCAGGTGAAAGAGAACCAATTTACGCGTTTTTACCCAGCAAAGAAGAGGTTGTGCCTGTGATTCGCTTGCCAGCCACTTAAGCCCTTCTCTTAACCGCTCATCGCTGTAATACCCATTTAACTGATCTCCCTGACGGGGTTTCAGAAACGACACCATAAAGTTGCTCAAGCGCAATTTCTCGATATCATGAAGCCTAAGTTCTTTGACTATTAAGGAACCACCAAAACCGTCTTCACACGAGCCACTTGCGAGTAAAAGAGGCAAGCTTGAAGCAGGAGGTAAAGCCATCAGAACATTGTTAAGCTGGTTCCTCTGACGCTCCCACGGGGTATGTTCTGAAACCGGGAAGACAACTGCACTTGCGCCGGTAACTGAATCCATGAGATTTCCTGATTCCACTTCCTTGATTACTGTCAGATAGCACGTTGCATCGTCACCAGATCTGCTGGGAAGCCACTTTCTCCAAACCGACACGCCAGGAGATGAAATCAGCAAGTCGACATGGTGGTTGTCGTTGCGTCCAGCAAGCAAAAGCTTAGAACGAAGCCATGATCGGGCAGTGAAATGGGATATATCCTTCATATTTCCCGAATCATCACCAGATATGCTGTCGTGAGTCAATAAAAGGATTTTCCAACAAAGGCATTTGGCATCAGGATTTTTGGCACCAAGTTCAGTAGCTACAGTATCGGAAACATTCAGTGTCAACAGTGACTTTTCACGGATTTCGTATCTCTTCCTCATAACCCGCTCAATGTCGAAATCACCCGAAGAACTTGATTGCTTGACACAAGTACAGAAAAACAGGAAAATTTCAGCAAGTATATAACCAGGAAAGCAATGAAAAAATATACAGCAATCTAGGTTAATCAGAACATGTAATCAAAAGTCAAAACAGAGAAGTTAGACAATCATTGAACAAAATGCTTCTCTTTTGTGTGTGTTTAATGTGTAAAACACAATTTGCAAGCATTATCTCTGATCTTTTTATGTGTTCAATGGTTTATAAATCTTCCTTTCAATTTCAGTAGATACTATGATCATATAGTGTAATAAATGCAAGAAAACAATAAGATTCTTCATCTAATCTGTAAAAACTGAACAGGAAGAATCTTATGGAAGGAGTTAAGCCATGCAATAAGTCCTCTGTTTCGCATGTTTCACACAAGCATTGTGAGCATCAAAAGTTTTGACAATTGTTGAGATAAATTGATGGCAGTTTTAAACCATTTTCTCAATGCTTTGAAGAAAAACAGATCTTTGAGAAGCAGTCTCAACAACTTCCATGAGTGCTGATGAGGTTGAAGACAAGATCATATCTTTCGAAATGTCAATTGCAAAGCATGTTTAGTTATAAAAGAAGTTCTTACCTTATCCAAATGCCAAATCGGAGGGCCCAGTGATAATGAATTTAAAGCAGCGGTTGCTGCCAGTTGTTTCTGCTCACGTAAATTTCTTTTCTTTTGAGAAAGTCGCTTCCAAATTCTGGTAAAGAATTGAGCAGGGAAGACACAAATAAGACACACACTAATTATATGCCCAAATTTGCAATGAACATTACATACCTTAAAATCAGCTTTAGTTTTGCCTCAGCAACTTCTTGATCATAAGAAGTTGTTTCCAGTTCCACTTCATCGGCCATTATTTCTTCAATATGATCAACAGGTTCAGCCACTAATTCTTCCACTTCAGGCTGCTTTTGTACTGATTCCTCCACAACAGTGTGAACTGGTTGTGGCATGACATTAGCTTCGGGCATTACAAAGGGCAAAATCGGTGCATGTGTTGCTTTAACCTCAACCCGTGTCTTTCTACCAAATGAGTTTCTGAGAAGGGTGTCAAACTTATTTTTCCCATCACTTTCAACTCTATTTACAGGTGAGCTGGGTAAATCATTAAAAGTGGGAAGAACCAACAACCGAGGACTCGCGGGAGATGGCTGATCCCCAAATAAAACCCTTTGTCTGCCTGGTGTTTTGGGTGACAGAGTCCCTTGCATGTCATATCTTGGTGATGGGACATACTCGAGCATGTCTTCATCATTTTCCAGGATACCATTGTCAGCCTCGAGGGATTGGGCAGGTGCTAAATTCCTCTTAGCACCCTTACTCGAGTCGACTAGCTTAGCCTTAGCCCCTTGTGCAGTAGATGATTTAGGTAGACAAGGATACGCGACATCTTCACATATGGACTCTGATTTTTTCTTGTTTACCAGTTTTGATAGTTTTACAGGATAATCACTGTCCATATTCAGAAATGTGCCTTCCTTGACCATGTACGGCACTTCATACTCCTTTATAGAGAATCCATGGTACTCCAAAAGATCTTCTATGCTCTCTTCCTGTCAAAACACATACATCAAATGAACTAAGGTTAAATTCAAATCATCGGAGTTCAGGGTCAAAATAATGGTTGCAACCTGTGTTATACCTCCATGCCAAGCCATTCAGCAATCTGAGACATGGGAATTCCTTGGTTATTCTGCAGTCCAGAGTGTAAAGCAGCAAGGGCTAGAGTTCGTAGCTGAACAGAGCACAAATAGGTATTAAGGCTACAACAAACATAGGGATTGTGCAATAGCTATAATAGACACAATCTAACCGAAAGCATTAACACATACCTTAGCAAAATGTGCATGCATCAGACATGCTTGAAGATAGCTAGCCTTCCGTGAAAGTTTAAAGAAGGCGTGATAATTACTCGTTCGGCAGGCTCTGCAATATAATGATTACAAATCTTAATATACCTAGTTTTTCACTTTCTTAAGCACCAAATGTTCCAATTCAGGAGTTTTGGACAAACCTTGCCACATCGCGAGCAAAGACTACTTCAGGAGTTTGTCGTATTTCTGGGGTCATCATTGCCAGATCAAGTGACAGTTCTCCAGGTTCAACCTAGCACAATTATAATATTTTCATTGATACCATTGGAACAAGATTTAATGAGCTGCGCATTATAGATTGACTTACTTTATATCCTGGATGTTTGTCAAGTTTGAGAAGTGCATAATAACCGCGAAACTCTTTTTCTGTAGCCACACTTTTTCCTTTCTTCCTGTGATCATCATACAGTTGAAACAATTCAACTGAGGTCTTATTCATCTGCTCAATATTGAGGTGAGCATCAAATCCTTCAGAAAATCCCTCTCCTTTTGTGTACTCGCATAACTCATGCATGGCCACTATGTGAAGTCTTATCTGGCAACATATAATAAAAATTTAATCCAAAAGAGTATAATCAATTCATTAATCCAACACACTGGAAGCTCAAGACTAATTTAGTATGAGGATAAAAAAATCCACACCAAAACATAAGGCAGAAAATGAGACAGTTGGCCAATTCTACATCACTTGTGATGACAAACTAATCATTTCAATTTATGCAAGCTTTAAACAATTTTCAATAATGAAAGGTACCATTTGCTCCAGCATTTTGATAGCTCCAGTGTCAAAAATATGCTGCATCCTTAGATCCATTCTTATGGCCCGCATTCTATCCCACAAGAAATTGTACAAGCCCAGAAACTTATCATCGTAGGGCTGATTCAGTAAGTTCAGCAGATAGTCCATTGTCTTTTGCAGTACTGACATAGGTCGTATCACCATAGCTTCTCTCTCGGCTGTCCTAGTGTACTGTAAAATCAAGGGCATCCATCATATATATGTGTGTATGCATGCTTTCAGAGTTGCTGGATGCATCAATCTCATATATGTACCTTCTTAACAGCAAGGAATTTGCTGGTTTGATTTCTATCCCCATCCACACGCTCAAATTGGTCAAGATCTCCTTTTCTTTCTCTTTCTCCTCTCTCAGACTCTAAACGATGGGAGAAAAAAGATAATCAACTTCAAATGCCAAGATAAATTTTAATGTACAATACAGCGAAAAGTTTATCTTAAACATAATTTTGAAGAAAAGGGCACAGGCTTCCTAGTCTCAGGGTATCAGACCCTTACCACTAATTACCACCAATTCTAATTACTCATAATAGCAGTTTGCAATTGGACTTCAGAAACAGACTGAAAGTACTATATTGCGGACTCACATGTACCATCCTTCTATCACATTCACCAGTAGAAAGATAAATGCATGCATATTCAACCATGCATCGGATTCACATTCATTGATTCCACTTGTTTCTTTTCAATCCATTAATCTAACATGACTGAGGTAATGACTTTCAAATATGCTGAAACACAGATGTCATATGACCAACCTGGACACATATCTAAACAAGACCCAACGATCAGGCCAGAGGATCCCGCGTCTTCATGATCAGGCTGGTGATCCTTTCCATCAAAGGAATCAACCATCACATCAGTAGCAGCATCTTCTAGATTTAGTGTGTTTTTCTCCAAATTAACAGGAAGCTGTCTCTTAGGAGGAGCCTTTTGACTTTTTAAACCAACATCACTTCCCGTGTCTTTGCTTCCGTCATCTTTAAATCGCATTATCCTCTTTGCTCTGGCTTGCAGTTCCCTATGAAAAAATAAGAACCATTATAATTTTCACAAGCCCAAAGTATCACACAACGTGAAAAAGGAAACACTAAATTCTCTTGACCTATCCAATACCTATTTTCCTCGTCTTCGGCAGCATTGGATGGTTCCTGAAAGTTCTGATCACTTGTTGAAGAAGAAGAAGGCAAGTTGGTTCTTTTGACAGCCGGGGAGCTTATTGGCCTGTTTATAACAACTTCTTTGTGGTATCCAGATGGTGAATAATTACTTTGAGAATCAGGAGATACAAAGTTATTGCTTGACCTCATCTTGGGTGGTGACATGGACGGCCTTGAAAACAGAAGCAATTATTGATGAGCACTAATGAAACAAAGACCACAGTTAATGAACCATTCACAGCATATAAAAAGTTATCCAACTAAACCATTTTGCTGCCCTTTAGAGCTACAACACTTCCATTGACTTCTTTGGGCAATTACAACAATTCCAATACCATTTTCGGCATACAAAGGGAGGTACACCCCGACCCCCAACTCTTAAAATCCCCTTCTTCACATTTTCAATACTCATCGACAGTGCTGCCAATAGATCAGAGTTCCAACCATTCTAATTTACGACATCAAAACTTGTACTATACTATCCTCTCAAGCCAAGATATTTGGCACTGTGACAAACGAAATTCAGGGCACGCTATTTTTCACCCTGAGCTGCAAATTCTAAATATTTTAAGCATGAAATAAACATAGAAGTCTGTTTTTGAGAAAGATGGTAGAGGTCTTGATCATTCCACTTATGAAGCAATAAATTTTCCTCACGTGACATTCCTTTTGGTGGTATGGGAGCCAAGGATTGGAAAGGAAGAGAGGGTTATAAAAAATAATTCCTAACAGCAGCAACTCAGTACAAAAGATTCTTATTTCCAAACTGAAATCTGAAGCATAAAGGGTACAAAGGTCTTTCCAAGTTCCACTTCCACCAAGCATCAAGTCTGCTGTTAAGGCTTTAAAATAGACAAAAACATAGTAATGACACAACATATCTCTTATACCTCTGTAAATTTTGGACAGCATCAGGATTCTCTGAGGATCCACCGTCGTAGGAGGAAGGGGTTGGGGACCTGCTTCGCTTTTGAACGTGAAGATCTCCATACTGGACTGGTGACCTCCTCGAAGGATTGTTGGCTATATGTACTGGGGCTGGTGATATAAATGGTTGAATCGTTGGTTTGATGAATTTAGACGAGTCCTCTAAAAGTCCACCATTGGAATCATTGGAGGGGATATTTGGCGACCTGCTTCGTTTTTGAGCTTGAACATCTGCATAGTGAACTGGGGACCTCCTTCTAGGATCGTTGGTTACACGTTGAGTAAGAGGTGTGATGAAATTATCCAGGTCCTCTGATGATCCACCATTTCCAGAGGGGAAAGTAGGGGACCTGCTTTGTTTTGAACCTTGAAGATCTCCATACTGAACTGGTGACCTCCTTCTAGGATCATTGGTTACATGTTGAGTAATTGGTGTGATGAAATTACCCCCGTCTTCTGAAGATCCACCATTTCCAGAGGGGAAAGTAGGGGATCTGCTTTGTTTTGAACCTTGAAGATCTCCATACTGAACTGGTGACCTCCTTCTAGGATCATTGGTTACATGTTGAGCAATTGGTGTGATGAAATTACCCCCGTCTTCTGATGATCCACCATTACCAGAGGGGAAAGTAGGGGACCTACTTCGTTTTGGACCTTGAAGATCTCCATACTGAACAGGTAACCTCCTTTTAGAATCATCGGATACAGGTAGTGGAACTGAAGATGCTACTGGCTGAAGCATTGGTCTGATGAAATTACTCGACGGCCTTGGCTGGGCAACCCATGTGTTTGATGGAAAAGTGGACCTGATTAACAAGGAGAGTGTACAATATATGTCAGTCAGATTAAGATGGTCACGGAAACGCAACTATCTTCTTGTTGCATATAATGCTGCATGCACTGTACTCCAAAATAACTGTAAATAAACTTACTGCTGAGCTTCATCTGAGAAAGGACCTCTACGAAAGGGTGGCAAAGGTGATTGAATTTGTTCAGGAGCCCAACGTTTATTACTATTAGGAAGAAAACCTGAACGACTATCAAAAAGAGAAGAATGGAGTCAAATACCTGTTTTTGATCATTAAATATTAATCATCAAATGCTCCACATGGCGCTCAAAAGTTCATCCATGATTGGAGAAATGGAGGTCCCATTTATAAACCCGAACCTTGAATACAATAAGCTGAAGTATACAACATCTATGGAAAATGAGTAATCTAGTAACTACACAGATTCACATAAATTTCACTTGACGGAACTATATTTATGTAGCAGACATGAAGTGCATTACTTCCTAGCTAACGTAATAAGCAAACTAATTGCAGTTAACAAGAGATTGTGAGGAGAACTTCACAGACATAAATTTCATTTTTTTCAAAATCCTCAATAAACAATAATAATACAGGCATGCGCAGACACTATAATTGGAATACGAAATTCATCAAGGAAAAAGAAGGGAGGGGAAATGAAAAGAGGAGGAGATCTACCTTATAGTAACAGTTTTGGAATCCTTCAATGTCCCTCCATCCGAGTACATAGAAGGAGGTGATCTAAAACTTCTGCCATCTTGGGTCTGAGAAGGTCTAGCAGCAAAACCACCCGAAAAGCTACTCGTATCAGCTAAAGGCCCAACCCCCGGGGTCCCTTCATCAATCCGAGAATCATAGTCCTGGTAGGAAGCATTCTGCCCACTTACCCACGTAGAAGATGTACTACATCACCAAACAAAAAACTGCTCATTAGTTATCAGTATGCAAACAAGAATTCTCTTCAATTCCACATTTATCACTATCACTAGCAATGGCAACAACAACAACAACCACCAAGCCTTTATTCGGCTGAGCGGGGTCGGCTAAATGCATCATATAATTTCTCTTTCTGCTCAATTTCCAATTAACAGACAAAACTTTGCAACATAAGCAAGATTCATCTCACTTCTCAGTACCTATCAAGAACTTACACAGCTCAACACAAAGTTCCAAACCAATTACAAAAACCCACCAAAAAAACTGAATAAAAAAACCCATTAAGAACAATCTTGCAGCAATCACCTGGTGGGTCTGGATTGCGAGGGGAATTTGATATTTGGGTTTGGCGCGCTTGGAACCGGCCCTGAAAAACCCTTAAATCCGGAAGCCATTGTTGATCCAAGCTATACAAGGACTATGAGAATGGCGACAAGATTGAATCTTTCCTCAGCATTAGCTAATTCTGAACTGGGTTTCTGGGTTTGAAGAGAGGTTTGGGAGCTAATCCTGAACTTTGTTTGTTTTTAAGGGTTTCAGAAATCAAGATTTGAAACCCGTGGGAAATTGGGAAATAAGGAAACTCTTCTGGAGTTTTGAAAAACAGTTCATATATTCCGTTTCCTATATAATTTGGGTAAATCCAATTTTATTATCGGAGCCCCGCTTTTATCACCCATTTTTATCATCTGAATCACACCGGTCACTGCTGTTGATGAAATTTTTTCTTAATCTTGACTTGATTTGCAAAGATGAAATTATTCCATATTAAATTTTTAAATGAATAAAAGGGTGCATACATTTGTACAATTTCTCAATTCTTTGATAAGTGTTATATAACGTCTAGATTTTCTTAGTGTATATATAACTCTAATTATTCTCTGAAATCCTGGTTAATCTTGATTTTTGTCAATGTTTAGTGGATTGACCTAAATGCCCCTCAAAATTTTAAAATAGAAAGTGAGTGTGTATAAATTATGTTTGAAGGGAGTGTAGTTCAAGTTTCCAACAACTTATACTAGAACAATTTAGGGCTCTGTATGTGTTATAACGCCTCCTAAATTTTTCTTCACTTTCTCTAAAACTCTTCACAACCCTAACATCTTTCTTTTGACAAATATTCCTTGATTTCATGGAAGAAGTGAGATTGGAGAATTCAAAAGTTATTGGCGTCGATGTTGGTGCTTGTGCTGGAGGCGGGGTTTGGGGAACGAAAACCCAAACAATGATATGGCACTGGGGAGCGGTGTGGCTCTGAAATCTCTTGTGGCGACTCCTATCAAGGATCGGTTCAAAGGGATGGGAAGGAGTAGGTGACGAGAGAATGGGGAGGAATTACAGCGATGGTCTGTGAATATTGACTAGGCAAAAGCGTTAAAAAAACTTAAGAACTTATTATGGGTAGTTTCATCTATACAAATCAATTCAACATGAAAAAAAATCGCCAATGCTGGTATTTCGATCAATGTCTAACAGAGTTATAATTTTTAAAGTCGACGCCATATTTGCATTACGGAAGTTTGGCAGGGATTTGATAAGTTCTTTGCTTATAAACTAAGCATATTTTTAGTGTTTTGTAAATTGCTAAAAAAAAATGCATATTTAAGAAGCATGCACTATTTTTTGGGAGAAAAACATACATTGGTCTCTCCACTTTCAAAATAAGTTAGATTTGTTTGAAAGCTCAACTCTGTCAAACAGACCCTAAGAGTCATATAAACACTTATTAGGATATTGTGTACTACTTAAACATTTTTCTCATTTTTAATTAGATGGGCATTTCAATCTTTTCACATAATACTGACGAAAATTTTAAAACAATGAATAAGTGGTTATGAACATTGTTGTTGAATTTGTAAACTAATTCTTTATCCAAATTACTACTCTATTTATTTAGTACTCCCTCCGTCCCAGGGCAATCTGCAGATAGAGAAATTTCTCTGTAAATTTGCCCTGGGTGAAATGACTAAATTATCCCTGCCTTTTAAATGCCCAGACATGACTCCAACACTAGGGTTCCGCCGCTCCTTCTCTAATATCTCCGCCGCCACCTCCTCTCAACCACCGCGCCTCTCCGTCGTCTTCCTCCTCCGGGATTACTGGCATACAAAAGGCACAAAATCTGGCATACAAAAGGCAAAAATAAAACTCATTCATGATTCCGGAATAAGAGCTCAGAGGAAAGAAAATAAGGAAAAACAGAGGAAATGGGCAATAGATTAGTCACTGCAATTTTCAATATAGAAAACGAGGAAGAAAACACCAGGGCAGAAAACGAGGAAGAAAGGGGACACTAGAAAATTTCCCAAAATTTTCCGCTGCCTCCTCCTCTCTTCGGTCGCAGAACCGTCTCTTCTATCCTCCACGTTGCTGCTCATCCGCCTCCTCCTCCTATCTCCGGTCGCAGATGGAGTAAATTAGGGTCCGCATAAGGTAAAAGCTAGGGTTCCGAAAAGGGGATGAAGTGGTGGAGATTGGGGTGTAGGGTGGCGGTCGTAGATGGAGTGGTGGCGGAGGGAGGGACGGTGGCAGAGCAAAGAAAGGAGATGGAGCCGAATCGAGAGAGAGAGGGATTGGAAAAGCAAAGAAACAAGAAAAAAAAGATGCATCGGCAGAGCAAAGAAACGAGAGAGAGGGTCTAGATTTGGCGGAGGAGAAAAATGAGAGAGGAGAGAGATGGTTTGTGGAAACGGTGTAGAATGTAAATTTTTAGGTCTATAAGGGTAAGTATGTCTTTCAAAATATTAAATTTTACTAAATGAGCAAATTATGCAGATTCATCTGGAACACCCATAAAAGAAAAGTGTGCAGATTCCCAGAGAAGCAGTATAATTTAAGAAATTGCACCAACTAAAATGATACAGCGTGATGATCTGGCTTCCTTAAGCCCAATTATCAGTCCAAGTTCATTTCACATATTTTCTATAAAAAAACTCAGTTGACTCGTTGCTCCTAACTCATTAGCTAAATTTGCGTCCAGATTCTTAACCCGCCGCCGTCGTCCATGGCAGCTCCGCCGACGCATCCCGCCTCAGTTCAGAAGTCGGAGGAGGAATGGCGGGCCAGTCTCAGCCCAGAACAGTTCCGCATCATCCGGGAGAAAGGAACAGAGTAAGCCTATGTCTCAATTTCATACCAATTTATCAATTTTATTGATTAATTTATGGTTTTTTCCCCAGTAAAACCAAGAAATCATTTTGATGTTTTCAGCAAAACTTTCATTTAATGGCTATATTTGATCTGGGATTTTCAATTCCTGAAAAAAAAAATAGATTCTTGATTTTCAGCAGTACCATGTGATCATAAGGCCATTTTATTTCTCGTTTATCTGCGCTTCAATTCAGTCAAATTTCAAATTTATATAATTTAACATAGTTTTGGTCTATTATCTTTATTTTTCACGTTTAATTTTAGTTTAGTTCAATTCAGTAGAAAGAAAATTAGCTCGAGAGAACCGAGCCTAAGTATGAATGAACTCTGTCATTCTGGTATTTTGATCTGGTTCTATTATTCTGAAAACTAGAATGTTAAGTGGTAAATTGCATTCTTTCCGTTTTGCTGAAAGTGCAAAATGATCTCTTGATTGATACATTGTCATGTTAATCTTATGCATTTGTGACAAATCTCGAGTTTTCAGAATGTGCAGAACGAGCGCTAACTAGGTGTGTTTCTATGCACAGATTGCGCGGAACTGGGGAGTATGACAAGTTCTTCGAAGAAGGTGTTTACAAATGCGCCGGCTGTGGCACGCCGCTCTACAAATCCACCACGAAGTTCGATTCTGGCTGTGGATGGCCGGCTTTCTTCGAGGGTTTACCAGGCACCATAACTCGTTCTGTAAGTATCGCTCCATCGCCATCCTCACGTGTTTTCAGTTCAGTTGTTCAGACATGAATATGAAACTGATAATGTCGTGTTTTTCGCAGCCTGATCCAGATGGGAGGAGGACTGAGATCACCTGCACTGCTTGTGGAGGGCATTTAGGCCATGTTTTCAAGGGGGAAGGGTATGCGACGCCTACTGATGAACGCCACTGTGTTAACAGCGTTTCTGTTAAGTTCATCCCAGCTTGATTCGATCGTCCTGTGTGGATATATTGATCGATCTTTCAGTCTGATTGATCGAGCTATGTTGAAACTGGAGCAGTTTAGGAGAAGAAGAAAACTAATAAGGGTTTTATGGTATCTGTACTATGCAAGTATAGGAATGATACATTGTCCCTTTCCTTATGTATTGATCTTTTCTCTTGATTCTTGATTGATCAATCTACTACATTTGAGTGACTTGAACCAAACATAATTGCGATAGAGAAGTATAAACTATGCGCGTGTTAACACGATGACAAGATATAATTAATCTAATAGTCTTTCATTCTTGACTATGATTCCATCTTCTACATTTGAGGGACTTGAATCGACCATGATAACGAAGGAAAAGTGTGTACAACGCATCTATATGAACACGGTGACAAAATATAATTCACGTAAACGTTGTAAATTTCACTCAAAGATTCAAATGGTCTACAACATTTTTAGGCAAAAGGGCATGCATTCTTATGAGAAAATCAACTTGTATATCTAATTCTGCATTTTTATTAACTGAACAGTAAAATGTTGATTCTGAACCATTCTACCGAGCTGATTTCTTACCGAATTGAACTGAAGCGCAAATAAGCCGGAGAGAATGTAGCGTAATTCTAGCTGTTCTTAGGGTTCCTTCTTCTGTCATTGCATGCCTTGAGAGCTTGAACATCTGCTCCCAAAAAAAATTACAATAACGGAATCAAACACCCAAAAATCATCAAACACAAAATATAGAATTAACTAATGCAATAATCACGTACCCTTTTGGCAAGACTTCCAATTTCTGTCGGTTTTAACTAGGCAATCCTGCAAATCACGAGGGTTTTAAAATCGAATCTTTTTGGTAAAAATCTGAAATTTGGACAAAAAACAGAGCTTTCGGAGTAACCTGTAAGGCCAGGTAGAGAGAGGAGCATTCTTGCAGCTGCTTGACGGTCTCGTCGTCTTCGTCGGCGTCGTCCTGATGGAGGAGCGGCGGCGGCAATGGCGGCGATGGCCGCGGAGGAGCCGGGTTCGGGTTCGGGTTCGGGTTCGGGTCCGGGTCCGGGTGCTGGGCCATGGCTGGTGCGCGGTCTCCGGAGTCAGAATATGGAGGTGAATTTGTTTCGGTTATTTGATAAATGATAATTAATTGTTGATCAATCTTACATCTCCGGGGACTAGCGGTAAGATCAATAATGAAAATTTCTATTTTAATAAATTTGAGGATTAGATTATAATTTATTTATGCATTATTACATATTTTAAAAGTTTTTTAAATTATAAAAAATTGTTACAATAAACAAAACAAGCATTGAATTACCTTATTAGTTTAAAAAACCTTATACCAATTACCATATAATAGAAACTGTTTGCTTTTGGATGGTTCTTCAATTCGGGATATTGAAGTCATTTTGACCAACATAAACCCAAATTGTTTAAAAATAACACACTAATATCATGATATGTTACTGATTTTATTTCTTTATCTAAACATTGTCTTTCCATAAGCATATTGAAAGACGGTTGCAATATTAAAAATTTATGAGTAGGTATCCTGACAGGCGGCATGTCCATAAGCTTATGGACATGCCACTTATTTCTTACCCTATATACTGCATTTGTTAAATTACATACAAATTTTGAATTTTTGGAAATATTTTTTTATATCGTGTTTTTTTATATTTTCACTTTCAAATACATATTATTACTTGTTTTAACTTATAAAATGCAATATTAAAATTTTATAAAAAATTACAACATTTAAGATAAATGCCCCTGGGGACTGTCCATAAGCTTATGGAAAGACCGTCTTTCCTAAGACTTTCTCTTAATTTATTATGCAACGTGTAGTTATAAAGTTTATGACCCGATTAATGCAACCCAAAAAGTTTATCTTCATTCTTCTAATTTGCACTTTAAACCCTGGTCTTTCCATGACTTATGGGAAAACCGTCTTTCAAAAGACAGACTCTTATTTTACCTTTACTTTAGAAACTCATTATATAAAAAGGTATAAATACACATCTAACCCTGACTTTTGATTGAACGTGACATTATAATCCTGAGAAATAATAAAGTGTTAAAATAACTTTGAAAAACGAGAAAATGTTAAATTAACTCTAACTTATGATGAATTGCACAGTTATAACATTTTATGTTAATTCTGACGTTGACCAAACTTGAAAGGTCTAAAACACCCTCGCCTAATAAGCTGAAAATCCCCCCCTTTACTCCCACCCGCCACCACCTCCCGCCCATCACTACCTCTTCCCCCAATTTCCTACCGTTGGCCACCGCCGACCACCATTTTACCCCCCCAGCCACCATCTCATGTCTCCACCCTAAACCTTCCAGTTGCCATTGCCACAACCAGCTCACCTTCTTCTTGATTCTGCCACCACCAGCTCATCTTCTTCTTGATTCTGCCACCAACTATCACCACCCCCACTCGTTACACCAGCCACCGCCCGCCACCACCCGCCACCACCCCGCCATTAGCCCAACCACCACCCACCCATTTTCTTGATTCAACGTCGTCGTCTCCTCTGCCTCATCCAACTTCCTCGCTCTCACTAATCGTCGCTCTTCGCTCAGCTTTCTCGGACTGGAGCGCCTTCTGGTCTTTCTGATCCGGCAGAGAGCAGAATAAAAGAGAAGAAAGAAGACAATGATGAGCAGGAGGAAAGAAGAAGAAAAAAGGTCATTTATGTCTTTTTAGTTTTTTTAAAAATCCATGGACAAAATTATCATTTCATTAAATTCGTTGACAATTGTAGTCAACAACGGTCAATGTTAGATTGACACATACATCAATAAGTTATGATTAGTTTGACACTTTCTTATTTACAGGGTTATATTGGCAATTCCATCCAAAAAATAGTGTTATTTTAATATTTTACTCATATAAATAAATATTTTTAAAATAATATCATTCCATTGAAAACTAATTTTTTTTGGAGAGAAAGGGTAGATGTTGGTCCCTTATGTTCCTCCCCGACGGATGTACAACAGACGCACCAAATGAACAACGTATGTTTGCCAAAAATAAATTTTAAAAAAAATAATAAACCCTAAAATTTTGCAAATCCATCTTTCACTGCCTAAGAAACACAGATTTCAACAAGAAACAAAAGAAAATCCACTTTCATTCACATTTAAGTTTCAACCAATCCAAAAAAGCAAATTCAGACATTTTTAAATGCTTCAATTTTGTACAAAAGACCGTGAAGACGATGGATGAAAACAATGGTTAAGGTTGAAGTTCACAATTGGTGGTAGAGTATAAGTTTCCCATTAGTGGTGGCGATGAGAGCAACATCAACCAACTAATACAACGTCACTGGGTGAGTCACGATCGTGACCATGGTGGTGGGCAGACCAGTGCAACCTAGGGAAGCGCTGAGTAGGTTGCGACTATGGTAAGAGCAACATGAGGAAATGAATCTTTGGCGGAAAAAGAGGGGAGATCGTGATGGCAGCGACGAAGGAGGTTTATACTACAACGACGAGTGAAACAATGACAATGAGTGATGACCTTTGAAGAAGTGGGATTCATGACGCTAGACCTGGGTAGATGGTTGGTGGTTTTGGCGATTTTGGGAAGTTGGTGGGAAGCAGGGCGACGGATACTATGGGGTGGGGGAATACTCTAGCGGTTTTGAGGGTTGTTGAGTGGAGAATAGGAGGAGACCGAAGAGAGATGGTGGTGGTGGGGGTCTGACACTAAGGATGGTGATGAAGATGGGTGAAGAAGAAGGTCGGGGGTTGGGTGGAGAACATGACTTTATTTTAATGTTGTCGTGTAATTGATAATTTTACCCTTGTTTTCAAGTTTAACGACTAAACTAGAATCATTTGATGGATTGACCTGGCTGAGGGGTTTCGACTCGCTTGTTTTGCAATTTGGGTGGTCAAAAGTGGTCTACTAATCTAGTGGCTAAAGGTGAACAATGATGATTGTTTAATGACCACGAGAATCGTTTCCCTTAGAAATACGTGTATTTTTTAATATCCGCAATTTTTTATTCAATGACATGCTAAAGGCTATAGCCGATATAATTATGGGCATCGATGACGCATCTTTCATGCCCATGCCTCTTCATTCAGCTGACCATTGGGAAGGATCTTGCCAATGACTAAGAGTAACCGTCTTTGTTACTTTTGAAAAATTGAATGTTCAAAAATGGAAAAGATCTAGTTTAAATCAGATAAGCAAAACAACAATTATTACATACCAGTCTTTCAAATTTCTAAAACTACATATCAATGGGCATAAGACATTGAATGCACAAAAACTCGACCAAACCCTAAAAGACATGCACAAGTATTTGAAAATCTTAAGATAAATCTAAACAATGAACATAAAAAACATTTGGAAGTCACGTGGTATTGATTAGGGCATTCTACTCTAGCTTATATTTCCACCAACCATTGAATAATGAAAAAATATTAGGAAAGACGATTTTTTCTGCAAGGTTATGGAAAGATGGATTTTAATTATTATAACAAAAGGCAAAAGGTTTTAGTTGTAATATTTAAAATTTATTATACAATGTGTAGTAATTATAAAGTTTATAACCTGATTCATACAAGCTGAAAATTTTATTTTCATTTATTCTAATTTGCACTTTAAACCTTGGTCTTTCCATGACTTATGACAAGACCGTCTTCCAAGAGATGCACTCTTGAATAGTTTGCATAATTAACCTTTAAATCTTAATTAGTAAAAGGCAAAATCTTGGAAAAGACCATTTTTCCATAAGTCTATGGAAATGTGGGGTTGAATTGAAATTATAGAAAGGAAAAAGAGTTTACTTACAATATTAAAAATTTATTATGAAATATGCATTTCCATAGGCAATCCAACTTACAGATCTTCATAGTTCTGGTTTCTTTTCTCTGCCATTTTCAACTTATTTTAAAATATGCAGTAGTTTTAAGTTTATAACCCGATTAATGCAATTCAAAAATTTATTTTTAATTTCTTCTAACTTATAGTTTAAACCTCGGTCTTTCGAGAGACAAACTCTTAGTAAAATATGCATCAAAACACATAAAAATATTAGAATGCAACACGCCACATTAAAGAAAATATATTATAAAATAATATCAGGAGGATAATTAATTCTAACTAAGACAGATATCTGTAATCTTATGTTATAAGAACCAAATTCCAGTAACCAAAAATTTTACCCAAAAAAGACAAAAAAATTGTAAAAAAAAGTGTCAAAAAAAGTTAGAACTCTAAACCATAGTTAGACATTGGGGAAACGTCTTGTTAGGACAAACACCAACCATGGTTAGTTCTAATAAAGTTTAGCAATAAATTAAACAAAAAAGAGAAGGAAAAAGAAAAAGGAAAAAGAAAAACTCAAAGAACACAGAAAATCGGTCTCAGAAATACAGAGGAAAAAAGAGAAAGATAGCTTTGATTATTCTCACAATCCGATTATCTTATGATTTGTATATGACTAATTGAATTCTGTTACAAGGGATCAAAGCTCAAATCTGGTATGTATCGATCATAGCTCCACCTAGAATGATGATATAGATTCTGCTCAGCATCTTCCCAGAAATGTGTGATTTTCTGATGGAATTTTACTGGGATTTCATTGTTTTGATACTTTGATCTGCGTGTTTGTTTCAGATTATTGATTTTTTTGATGGGTTTTTTGTTACATGCATTGTGGTTAATTCCTATGTTTCTTGGTTTCTGATTTTGCTGATAAAAACTTTTTCTTGAATGATTAAAGAGCTGGGAATTCTGATTCTTTCAAACTGGATGTTGAATTAGTGATGTGAATTCAGTGCTGTCTGACTGCAAACAGCTGTTGAGTTTGAGCCACTGATTTGATTCTGCGTATGTATGAGATTGTTAAGTTTGAGCTGTTTTTTCATCAGTGAGAATTGATTGTATATGTTTGCCTCATTTATAAAAATGTTTCTTGGTGTATTTTGTAACTGGGATTTCACTGTTGAGTTTAGTTTTCTGTTCAGAAGAAATCGTCCTTTTGGGGATGTGTTTTTTCTTGTTTTATTTTGAGTATTCAGTAGATGTAAGTTGGAACCTTTTCCTGGTATGTTTTATAACTGGGATTTCATTGTTGAGTTTGTTGCATACGATCATGTTTTGAGGGCATTGTTTTTTTCCTCCTTGTTTTTCTTTAGGTGTGTTTGAAGATGGAATCTTTGGTTGCGAAAACTAGTTCATCGTTACCCACAATTACAATTCAAGGAAAAGTGAGTAGGAATAAAAGGAAATTCAGGGCTGAGATGCCGCTGATGGATGCTAAGATCACCCTTGAACCTCACGGTCAAGCCACGGGCTATGAATTCACGGCCGAGAACTCGGACAATGCTCAGAGCCAAGGTCCTTCAATCAGCTCAGAAGTGAGTACTATAAAGCATGGCAATCCTGAGGCTTTGCAACTTGACCTCGGTTTGTCTTGTGCGGCGGGAGCATCCAGAACGGCATTGAAAGCTCACCCGGTGATCAGGAATGCTGATTGGAATGACCTCAATGAATCTGAGTTGGAGAAACTAATATACAGCAACTTGGATTCGAATCTCAAAAGTGCGATGAAGAGAATAATGGCATATGGTTATAATGAGGAAGTGGTTTTTTCGGCCTTATCAAAGGCTGGGCAATGCCACGGGATGAAGGATACTGTGGCGAATCTCGTGGATAGTACCTTGATATATCTTCGAGGTGGCCAGGAGATTAGGGCGTTGAGGGATTACAACTTTGAGGATATTCTCGAGCTGGAGCAGTACATGGTTGCGGAATCTGTGTGCATAGTGAAGCAGATGAAACCTTCTGCTAGCATTAGTGAAGCAATGTGGTTCTTGTTAGTGTGTGATACTAATATTTCTCATGGATGTGTGATTGAAGCGGATCACATGAGTAGTATGACCAGCAACGGGGTTTCTAGTGGGACTTTCGCTGCTAAAACACCAGTACTCCTGTTTTCCGAACAGAAAACTTCAGAACCTACTTTGGTAGGATCCATCAAAGCAAATTCCTCTTTGGGGGGTTTAAGTAATAATGAAGTGGTTTCGAACCCCTATGGGCATACTTTTCAGTCTGTGGCACCACTACAATGTGTTTCAAACTCGAACTCTGAAGCTTTCGCAGTTTCAAATGGACATTCTTTGGAGAAAAATCACCCTACTTCATCAGCTGGAGTGGAAAAGACGTTTAGCCTGGCAGGAGCATCCCCTTTTCCAATTTCTGAGGAAAAGTTTGTGGGATGTAAAAAAGTTTTGGCGATGACAAAGAGAGAGTATATTCTTAGACAGAAGTCCCTTCATTTGGAAAAGCACCATCGAATGTACGGGTCTAAAGGGACCTCTAGAAATGGGAAACTCAACCACTTTGGTGGGCTGGTTCTAGATAAAAAACTTAGGCACATTGCAGATTCTACAACTCTTAATGCCAGGAACACCTTGAAGATTGGAAACACAATTGCAGTTGAACTGGCACAAGGTAATGTAAATCACCAAAGTCTTCCAACGACCATTACATTCCCTCCACTTCCCGCGTTCAGCGTGGAAAATGATAACCTCACTTCGCCATCATCTGAACCAAGTGTTGATTCTGCTGCAGATACTGAACTCTCGCTCTCATTACCTGCTGAAAATGGTAATGCTACAATGCCTGTCATCTCTGACACGGAGGTGTCAAATACAAGTTCTGGTGTTGATCCTGTGAACAAGTTGGATCCAGACAAGGCTCTGGAGGATAAAAAGGAGGAAATGATTCAAAAACTTTCATCCAGGTCGGAGGAATTGCAAAACCAACTTCAAGAGTGGACAGAGTGGGCCAATCAAAAGGTTATGCAGGCTGCCCGTCGACTTGGTAAGGATAAAGGCGAGCTGAAGTTACTGAGGCAAGAAAAAGAAGAAGTAGAGCGGCTTAAGAAAGAGAAGCAAGCATTGGAAGAGAATACAATGAAGAAGCTCTCAGAAATGGAGCTTGCCTTGTGCAAAGCAAGTGGCCAGGTAGCGGGAGCTAATGCAGCTGTTCGTAGACTTGAGATAGAAAATGTTGCTCTGAGAAAGGAGATGGTAGTTGCGAGGCAACTTGCAGCTGACTCATATGCCCACTTTGAGGCGGTATCGAAAAGTGAGAAGGAAAATATGATGAGGTTTCAGTCACAGGAGAAGCTGAAGTCCTTGTATTCAGAAGAAATGACTGCTGAGAAGCGCA
Organism: Rubia yunnanensis; assembly: GCA_037428765.1. Lineage (NCBI taxonomy): Eukaryota > Viridiplantae > Streptophyta > Magnoliopsida > Gentianales > Rubiaceae > Rubia > Rubia yunnanensis. The sequence continues at coordinate 3,193,603 of CM075065.1, read as the reverse complement.
AACTTGTTGATCTGAGTCAGAAACTAGAGCTGGCTGAAGAATTAAGGAATCAACTTGAGGTAAAATCTGATCAATCCAATCTCAATCTATTATTTCTGTTTTACTTTCTACATCAGTTCCTGTTTTATATTTGGAGGCAAAGAATCACTTTGGGGACAAACCCTTTTCCTAATATTGAAATGACGATGCATATATTATTAGGTTTAGTGCTACAAAGTTTGCTCTTTGATAAAGAAAGAAATTTTCGGATGCAGTAATATTCTTGTAGATTTTCTGTTTTAATGTTATTGATTGTGATGCATGCTGAAGATGTAGGCGATGTGTATAGTATCTTTGTTTCTATTTTCGGCTTCTTTTTGTCTATATTGTAGGCATGTACAAACCTCACCGCGTTTTGTGGGGCCCATAAATAGGAACATTGATACTTACTGAAGGAGGTGAAAAGGAAATATATGGATTCATTGGAGCTTTGAATTGTCAAGCTTAATCTTTTAAACACCCACTGTTGGTATACCGTGGCAAAATTTAGTTGGTGGGAGTTTATTTACCTGTTTTTTCTTTGTTTTTTCTTTTCAATTTTATATGGCAAAAATCTTAGTCATTGATGATTCGGTAGCTATATATATATTTATGGAAGTCAAATTTTTTTCTGAAAAAAGTGAAGATTCTAACCACTGATCTTTACCTTGCACTGTTGCATGACACTTGATTTCCACCACACCACGAAACCTCATGCACTTACCACTTGTGTGCAATTGTGCATGTGATTGTGTGGAATATCACTTGTCATGTCAATGACATTAAAAGATATTGGGGAAAAGAGAATTGGCACGTGGGTTTGGCTGTAGTTAATATTCGTATTATGGTAAAGCAGAAAATTTAAGGCACATTGGCAACGGCAAAAACTGTGTGTTAGCTCGTCCTTTTAATAGGGTTGATGAGTGACTGAGGTTAGTTAAACTGTATTTGATGGTTCATAGCTGCCTAGGTCATCTCTGGAAGATTAGCTAAAACAATTTTTTAAATCTTATGGTACAACTGAATTCCCGAGCTTTGCTTCTTAGTCCCTTAAACTTTGAAATCTTGCCTCTTTAGTGTTTTCCTTAATTTGTTTCTGCATATGAAGAAACTTCTGTCGTAGATACTTTTTGAAGGATTTACATAGCTAAGTACTTGGTTTGATCTATCCAAAATTATGACGATTCTCATTTTCTCGGGATGGAAAATATTTATTGCAGATTGAAGTTTTAGATGATGCTGACTTTTGCTGAACTGCGAATATATGTTTGAGATGAAATTGAACCACTGCTCTTTTTACTGTTCTTTTCAAGGTTCGTTCCTATTGCATTTACTCACTCGCAAAGTAAACATTCTAGGCTAGGTGGAATCAGGAAGCGAAGGTGAAGGAAGAACTACTTTCGCAAGCAGATTCACTAAAGAAAGAAAGAGAGCAAATCGAAGCTACCCTGAAATCGAGGGATCGCTCGATGAGATCAAAAGGAGAGAGCAATCTTCAGAAGCACAAGGACGAAATGCAGAAGCTTGAGATGGAAATCTCCAAGCTGAGACTGAAGATGGACTCGACAAAAATCGCTGCCCTCAAGAATGGCGTAGATGGAAGCTACGCGAGCAGACTGGCAGATTCCAAGAATCAGAAGTCCCATCCTCAGTTCATCCACAAACCTATGGCTGATTTATACGGCTATTCTGGATCCGTGAAACGGGAAAGAGAGTGTGTCATGTGTCTCTCGGAGGAAATGTGTGTGGTTTTCCTACCCTGCGCTCATCAAGTAGTCTGCAAGTCGTGCAATGACCTCCACGAGAAGCAGGGAATGAGCGACTGCCCCTCGTGCAGGTGCCCGATCCTGAAGAGAATCTGCGTACGCTATGCCCGTGCTTGACTTATCCTGTTGTGTTTTGAGTTTTTTTCCATATAACGGTTCATTAGACTCGATACCATATGCTATAAGGAGTGAGAGTGCATTGTCAATTGCTCGAAAGAAAGTTGTTGTGTTAGCTGTGGGGGCTGTAAAGATGATGGCTTACCCCCTTCATATTACCAAATAAAGAACTTGTTTGCCCTTGATTCATGTGTTTACAAGTTGCTTATACTTTTGGTTGATGTCTGTGCTGTTTGCAGTTTGAATCTGATGAGCTTTGTTGAATTTTACTGAGATGATCTGATGATCTAAGTAAGGTTTGATGCAGTAAAAAGTGAGACATTATAGTGCAGTAAATAAGGAAGTTTGCTTGTTTCACTAACCCTTCATGCCTATTTCAAAAATGGACATCACAAAAAAAAAGGAAGGAAAGTAAATCTCAACTAGGAGGAATACCAGATTTGATAATTAATTGTGAGCTAGATCTCTCTTCCAGATGACCTTAGGGTTTAACCTGTTTTACTAAATTAAACCGTTTTTAGTGTTTTTGGCAGAGTTTTGGGAAAGATCGTTTTTATATGGGCTTATGGAAAGACGGAGCTAGATTAGAATAATAAAAGGTAAAAGGTCTTGGTTGTAATATTAAAAATTTATTATGCAACGTGTAGTAGTTATAAACTTTATAACCCAATTCATGCAACTCAAAAATTTTATCTTCACTTCTTCTAATTTGCACTTTGAACCTTGGTCTTTCCATAGCTAATGGAAAGACCGACTTTCAAGAGACGGACTCGTAGTCTTGGGAAAAACCATCTTTTCCATATATGGAAATACGAGTTTAATTAGAATAATAAAAATGTAAAATATTTTAATTGCAATATTAAAATTTTATTGTACAACATTTAGTAGTTATAAAGTTTATGACCCAATTGATGTAACCCGAAAATTATATCTTCATTTTTTCTAATTTATGGTTTAAACATTTATCTTTCCATGACTTATAAAAATATCGTCTTTCAAGAGACGATCTCGTTATAAAATTGATATAAATATATTTTTAAAGTGGTATTCCTGTGACTCATATTTTCAAACAAAACCACAATTATCACTAATATATATGAGCTTCAGTTTATTTTTATATGGTAAAATTTTTATTTGCTACTATTTAGTTTAATTTTAATGTATTATTCTTATTTTTTATTATGTTTAAATTAGTTCAGTTCACTCACCTCATCTCAGCTCCAAAAAAAATATAATCTAAGTTGGCTAGAAATATGGCATAAGTTAGCTTTACTTTTACCCGCAACTGAACTGAAGACAACCTCAATAATAATTCTTACAAAATCAAAAGAAAGCACTCATGGGTTATTTTTCCTTTTTAGGTTGTTTATTTCTTGTTTTTGAGTGACAGCACCATAATGGCAAGATTTATTAGGTTTAGGATGAAAATAAAGGAGTCAAAGTAATTAAATGAGTCAAGTGATAAAATGACCCCAACAAAGTACTAATATAACCTTGTAAAAATGAGAACATGTTAAAATAACCCTAACTTTATGATGTATGTGCCGATCTAACCTTGGGCACCGTTGACTTCAATTGTCAAATGGAGATCTGTCTAGAATTTAAGGAAATGACAAATTTACCCATAGATTAAAAAAAAGAGAAAAGATATTTATTCTTCTTTCTTCTTCACCTTCAGTCTTTGTGGTGGCCGGAATATGAAGAACCACCTTACTCGAATTAGTTGCATCACCTCCGACGAACGACAGCACCTTCAAGATCCCGAAAAGCTTAAGCATCTGCCACGAATTCTTCATCTTCACTCACTCCAGGTTCACGTAGGTGAGGACCATGGACAACGTCAGGCTCGCGTCCTTGTTGGTGGCGTTGGAGACTAGCTTTCCCCGGGAAATGCTCGCACTGATAGCTTCTTTTAGGGACAACCCCTCGTCAGATATGAAACACCACTGTCATTGCTTGCGGTGAGAAGAAGAAGAACAAGGCAAACGGTTCACAAAATCCACCACTGTCTCGGTGGTCGGAGCTTGACAACACAGGTGTCGGAGTTGGCCACCTCCAGTGACTTCGAAGCGAATCGAAGTCACGATGGTGATGCAAGGCAATTGGTCAGTGACAATACAACAATAAGGGGGGGGGGGTGGCGGAAGGTGGTTGAGAGAAGAAGTGATACGAATCAGAGTTTCTAAATCCATTTATTAAATTAGGGTTTTAGAAGGATAACACTATACTCTTTTTTCTACTAGGTCATTTTGATGAGATGGTGTGATCATTTGTTATTTATTTCATCTTAGAATAAGGCTCATTAACTCAGCCATGTTGGTGTTAGAAGAGTTTAATTTTGATTATGTTTAATTTTGAGGTTTAGAATATTCAGTTCTGATTTGATTAGAATTAGATTTGGTAAGACCAGATAAGACAATATTCATTCAAGATTTATCTTGAAGAATATAGTCATTTATTTTAGTTATCCTAATTAGATATGGTTTTAGCTCTTAAAGCTGCCATAAGTCATTTCAGTTTCTATTTGTACTAGCCAAATTATACCCTGTAAATAGGGGAGACGATTCACAATTTTAAACAACCTTTTTATCAATCAAATCTATCAGTTTTAGAGTTATACTCATTACTTACGAGGTTTCTACATTGTTGCTTAATCCCGAGGGTTAATTAAATATAAATTATGTCGATTTGTAAGATATCCCGCGGGCTAGTTGGTGTCACAATTATCGAGCCCTTCAAGATCCCGATGGCTAGTTTTGACCAGTTTGTGCGACTTTACTAGGTTTTGCGAAATCCCTCATTTAGTTAAAGATTTGAAATTCCACAATTCAGAGTGTTTGCAGGGAGACTCATATCAAGAAGGGGTGGTGGCATGGGGTGGTGGTGGAGAGAAAGGGAGATCGAGAGAAGGAGAGGAGTGCTAGAGAGAAGGAGAGAAGAAGGGTACTTTCATCATATGATGTCCAATCAACACCTTAATTGATGAGTCAATGTTGGAATAGTGTCAAAAGGTTATAACTGCACAATTCAGCCTAAAACTAGAGTTATTTTGACACTTTTATTTTTATTTTACAGGATTATTGACACTTTTAACATAAAGTTAGAGTTAGAGGTGTAAAAATCCCTAAATCTAATAAAGGATCCAAGATAATAATAATTTAGGATTTGTTAGAAAATAAAGGAGTCAAAATGAAAAAGTTATCCAAAAAAAAAAAAAAAGAGTCATCATAAAATGATTTGACTGTATATATATTTTTTTAGGGGGGAGTCTCAGAAAATGTGGTTTGTCCATAGGTTTATGGACATGCCACTTTTCAATTTAAAAACCATATTTTAAAATTAAAATATTTAAAACATATAGTAATGTAAGTTTTAGCTTAAAAAAAGAATAAGAGATATTATATAAAAAGTACTCCTTCCGTCCCAAGAGAATCTGCACACTTTTTTTTCCAGGTGTCCCAGGTAAATCTACGCATTTTCCTCTTAAGCAAATATTCAACATTCTAAAAGACACAATCCCCCTTAAAATCGCAAAATTTTACCCAATGCACCACTACTCTCATAAAACCCTAATTGAACTCTCTCCTTTTTTTTTGCCCCACCGTCACCCTAACTGAACCTCCTCTCTCCTTTTTTTCCCAACTGCCACCAGCCATCCTTTTGCCCCACCACCGATCCTTTCCTTTTGCTCCGCCTCTTCCCCTTCGCCACCACCTATCTCTGCCTCCCCTCGCCACTACCACCGCACCTCCCTCCCCCTAGCTTCGCCTCCACCTCTGCCTCTGCCTCCCCTCGCCTTCCACGTGAACACCTCATCCTTTGCTTAGGGGCTAACAACGGCCCAGAGCTGGTGCTCCACTACCAGGTCGGCGTCGGAGTAGCCGTCCCACACCACCGTGCTGCCAGGGAAGGTGAGTGCTTGCAGATGGCGGCGTAGGCGCAGAGAGTTCCGATGATGTTCATGGAGCTGAAGGGGGAGAACTCAAATATCTTTCCAGGTTAGCGGAACCCTAGTTGAGGAGACAGAGGCAGCGTGATAGAGAGAGTTAAGGCGGCACAACGAGGGGAGTTGAGTAGGAGGCGGCAGTGGGAGTTGAAGAGGAGGCTGCGGAGGGAGTTGAGGCAGAGAATCAGATCTGGGGTTGTAAAAAGCAGAGGCAATGTGTATTTTCACCAGAGTTAAATCAGAAGAGAGAGTTTCTCTCTCTCTGTACCTAGGACGGAGGGAGTATAATATTTAGCTTAAAAATAGTTTATCTAAATTTATAATTTTAGTGTTAATTTAACAAGGCAAAGTCTTGGGAAAGACCCGGCCTTTCCATATGCTTATGGAAAGACGAGTTTAATTAAAATAATAAAATATAAAATGTCTTAGTTACAATATTAAAATTTTAGTATGCAACATGTAGTAGTTATAAAATTTATAACCTAGTTCATGGAACCCAAAAATTTTATCTTCATTTCTTTTAGTTTACACTTTAAACCCTGATTTTTTTATAACTTATGGAAAGACCGTCTTTCAAGAGACGGACTCAGGAGAGGCAAAGTCTTGGGAAAGATCGTCTTTCCATAGGCTTATGGAAAGACATGGTTTAATCATAATAATAAAAGGTAAAAAGTCTTAGTTGTAATATTAATAATTTATTATGCAATATGTAGTGGTTATAAAGTTTATAACCCGATTCATGCAAGACAAAAATTTTATCTTTATTTCTTTTAATTTACCCTTTAAATCTTAATTTTTCCATAACTTATGTAAAGACCGTCTTTCAAGAGATGGACTCCCTTGTTTTTTAGTGAATGCAAAATGCAACAAGTAAATTAATAGTGAAAAATAGGCTTTAACAGTTAAGTTGTCGTGTCCAAGGCTTTGCCACGTGGAGGAATCTGTTAAAGAATCCTCTAGAGAATCTTCAGCGACAATGGGGCCCGCTTCTACGCTTTCTGAATTATTAATTCTTAGCAAAATTATACTCGACCTCAAAAAATTAAATAAATTCATATTTTTTATTATTTATGATACACTATAAATAAATATTTTCTTTTATTTGGCACTTCTTTTTTTTTTGGCAAGATTATTTCAATTTCATCCACTCATTCTACTTTTGACCTTTTACATTCAATTTCAACATTTATTTTATTCACCTAAATTCAAACACATAAACTTATGATGCCATAAATTGAAAAATGGAGGGAGTCCATCCTTCAGAATTGGAAAATAAGAAGATATTTATCCATGAGATGAGGAAACATTAAATGAGCTAAATTTGTTTCAATTTCTTTATGTTACTAGGTTCTAAAAATAGATTTTTTTTTGAGTCATTATACCAACAAGATAGCAAAAGGAGGAAAATCATGTTAGGAATGGAGGAAATAAGAAGCAACCTCCTTGATAAGTGTGCCAGAGGTTTTCTGCATGGATAAATTGGCTTTCTTTTTCTTATACTCCCTATCGTGACACACTAGTTTTATCCTCTTTGATTAATGTGAAGAAAATGAGAGGTTGAAATTGAGTGTAGAAAATAAAAAGTAGAATGAGTGAATGACATTGTAGGAATCTTGCCAAAAATGAAAAGTGTGACATTTAAAAAAAAATCCCAATAAGGCAAGTGAGCCACTCTTAGTGAAACGAAGGGAGTATTTTTTATTTTGTTTAATTTATTTTAATTTGACCCAATTTGTTTATTTCTTATATGAATTGAGTCGAAAAAGAGTCACTCTCTTGAAAAACGGTGTTTCCATAGGTCATGAAAAGACCAGGGTTTAAAGTGCAAATTATAAGAAATGAAGATAAAAATTTTGAATTGCACGAATCGAATTATAAACTTTATAACTATTGTACTTTGCATAATAAATATTTAATATTGCAACTAAAACCTTTTACCTTTTATTATTTTAATTAAACCCATCTTTTTATCTTTTCGTAATGGCAAAGTCTTGGGAAAGACGGTCTTTCCATATGTTCATGGAAAGACGGGGTTTGATTAGAATAATAAAAGATAAAAGGTCTTAGTTGCAATATTAAAGTTTTAATATGAAACATGTAGTAGTTATAAAATTTATTATCCGGTTCATGCAACCCGAAAATTTTATCTTAATTTCTTCTAATTTACACTTTAAACCTTGGTCTTTCCATAACTTATGGAAAGACCGTCTTTCAAGAGACGGACTCTTTCGTAATCCTATAAAAAAGACGGTATTTTCTAACTCTTTGCCATCGAAGAGTTAGCGAATTTAATTGAGTAAAACATAAAACTCGAACTGAAAACTCTTAATCCACTCAGAAATCAAGTCCTAAACAGTAAAGATCAAACAGAGGGGCCAATTACGCTGATTGGACAAACCTCTCATCGCAGCCACAAAAATCAAATACGTGAATTTCTTTTTCATAATTGTCTTAGCGCCATATTTGTATTTCAGACCACACAAATAAACCACTCACAAACAATAAAATGGTTACACTTAGTTTCACCTGACATTTGAATTCTTCACTTGATTCCAACGTTTAATCAGGTTTTTCAGTTTCTTGTTTCTTGTTTCTTGTTCTTGTTTGTTTCAGCGATCCAGTTTGCACGAACAAATAAATGATACCTTGTTCTGAACTACCTCTGTTTTGTGGGATTTAACGTTGTGATTTTGCAGGTAGTTAACGTTAAAATGTGTTCTTCTTCTGCAAAAGTTATGGCGGTGATGAAATCAATGGCGGAAGATGGTTTTAGCAGTCCGAGAAGTTTACTTCATCTTCATGAGTTTGATCATTTCAGACAGTATCCTTCCTCTTCTTCCTGTGGGATCAGTCGTGTTAAGGCGAAAGTCGGGTTTTCGAGTTGTTCTAGGTCGTGGAAGCATGATCCTTACGTTGTTGTTCGACCCCGAGCTGTTCTCAGCACTCCGGTTTCAGACCCCGATCAGCCCACTACTACAAAGGTAATGGAATCGCGTAACTCGCGGTATCGCGAATTTATGTTTCATGTGGTTGTGTACTGATGTAAATGCGAAAAATCGTGTCGTCGTGTCAGAAACAGTTACCTGATTAAGAAGTGTACAGATGTAAAAAGTGTAAAAATGATGTTGTCGTGTCAGAAATAGTTACCTGGTTAAGAAGTGTACTGATGTAAAGTGTAGAAATCATCATGTCGTGTCAGAATTAGTTACCTGATTAAGAAGTGTGCTGATGTAAAGTGTAAAAATCGAGTTGTCGTGTCAGAAATGGTAACCTGATCAAGAAGAGCGGATTGTGTCGTTTTCTTGGTAGCTGTAAATAACTGCTGATGCCATTCTTCTCATTGAATAGAGTGGGATAAGTTTAAGTTGTGTCCAAAACTGCTGATGCAACTCAATATGGACGAAGGGATAGAGGATAGATTTTCTTGTTCAAATCGAGACAAATAATGGATGCGTGTAATCACAAATGAAAATATAGCATGCATAACAAAGTTATTGCTATTTAATGTTGTTATCTGCAAACTGCATTTGTCATAGTTCAGTTAGCCCCCTCAAAACCACTTCCTTTGTTCATCGAGTTGTCCAACAATGAAGGTAAAAAAACTCGAGGGATTTCGCTGATTTCAGTTTGTTTTCGATGTTTTGTTGTGTAATGAAATGCTTTTCTTGGTTTCAGAGAGTTTTCACTTTTGGCAAAGGAAGGAGTGAAGGCAACAAAGGCATGAAATCTCTGGTGAGACTCTTACTTCATTACTGATTTGATCTTTTTACGCGATGCTAAGATGGGATCATGTGTTCTTTTTCTCTTAGTTGGGAGGGAAAGGAGCCAATCTTGCAGAAATGGCAAGCATTGGCTTATCAGTTCCCCCAGGGCTCACGATTTCAACAGAAGCATGCCAAGAATATCAAGAAATCGGGAAAAAAATACCTGAAGATCTGTGGAATGAGATCTTGGAAGGTTTAAGGATGGTTGAGAAGGACATGGGAGCCTTTCTAGGGGACCCCTCCAGGCCCCTCCTTCTTTCTGTTAGGTCTGGTGCCGCGGTATGTGTGGATTCCCGTGTTTTCAGTTTCTGGTTTATGGTTTTCGGACATGAAATCAAGGATGTTGCTGTTATGCAGATTTCTATGCCTGGTATGATGGACACTGTCCTAAACCTCGGACTTAATGATGAGGTTGTCGCGGGGTTAGCTGAAAAGAGTGGCACACGATTTGCATACGACTCGTATAGGAGGTTCCTTGACATGTTTGGAGATGTTGTGAGTGTTCTTCAAACCCTAATTTGCACTGTTTTTTTGGTGTTTAATTCAGGTTTTGACTTTTTTTTTTTTCTGATTGTTAAGGTTATGGATATCCCACATTCTCTGTTTGAAGAGAAGTTGCAAAGGTTGAAGGAGACAAAGGGTGTAAATCAGGACACTGATCTTTCAGCTTCTGATCTCAAAGAACTTGTGGAACAATACAAAAATGTTTACTTTGAAGCTACAGGACAGCATTTTCCTTCAGGTACAATGTTACAATGATTGATGTCTGATAAGGCCTTTGTCGGGATGATCCCCGAGCATTCACATTTTTTCGAGACATTACCTGATTGGTGCCTGGTAAGGCCTTGTGTCGGAAAAATCCCCGCGCATTCACATTTTCTGGTGACATTATCTGATTGGTGCCTGATAAGGCCTTTGTCGGGATGATCTCCGCGCATTCACATTTTTTCGCGACATTGTCTGATTGATGCCTGATAAGGCCTTTGTTGGGATGATCCCCGCGCATTCACATTTTTTCGTGACATTATCTAATTGGTGCCTGATAAGGCCTTTGTCGGGATGATCCCCGATCATTCATATTTTTTCGTGACAGTATCTGATTGGTGCCTGATAAGACCTTTGTATGAACAATTCTGACGAACTTTTTATCTTCAGATCCGAAGAAGCAATTGGAATTGGCAATCAAGGCAGTTTTCAATTCATGGGATAGTCCTAGGGCCAATAAGTACAGGAGCATTAACCAGATAACTGGTCTGAAGGGAACTGCAGTTAACATCCAAAGCATGGTGTTTGGAAACATGGGAAACACTTCTGGAACTGGAGTTCTGTTCACTCGAAACCCGAGTACAGGAGAAAAGAAGCTCTATGGGGAGTTCCTCGTAAATGCTCAGGGAGAGGATGTTGTCGCGGGAATCAGGACACCAGAAGACCTGGATACCATGAAGAGATGCATGCCTGAAGCCTATGAAGAGCTCGTGGAGAATTGCGAAATCCTAGAAAGACACTACAAGGATATGATGGTAAGAATCTTAAGTTTAAACTGCGTACTGTGTTGTTGTTTTCTATGTGTTAATGTCTTGTTCTGACAGGATATCGAGTTCACAGTTCAGGAGAACAGACTGTGGATGCTGCAATGCCGGGCAGGGAAGCGCACGGGTAAAGGCGCTGTCAAGATTGCTGTCGACATGGTGGATGAAGGGCTCGTTGATACTAATGCTGCCATTAAAATGGTGGAGCCTCAGCATCTTGATCAGCTTCTTCACCCTCAGGTGTGATGAAGATGAACACGAGCGAAAGTTTCATTTTCGCAGATTGGTTGTTTCGTGTTTTATTTATACGCTTTTGTAGTTTGAAGATCCAAACGGTTACAAGGACAAAGTGATTGCAAAAGGCCTTCCTGCTTCTCCTGGAGCAGCAATAGGGCAGATTGTGTTCAGCGCCGAAGATGCTGAAGCATGGCATGCTCAAGGAAAGAGCGCGATTTTGGTACGTATATATACATTCATTTTTACCTACACTTTTGTTGTTCAGTTTTGTCATAATCATGGTTTATATGGCGTGTGTGAAGGTGAGGACGGAAACTAGCCCAGAGGATGTTGGAGGGATGCATGCAGCAGCCGGGATCTTGACTGCGCGAGGTGGGATGACATCACACGCGGCTGTTGTAGCTCGTGGATGGGGGAAATGCTGCGTTTCTGGCTGCGCTGATATCCGCGTAAATGATCATGAAAAGGTAAAAAAATCTGTCAATAAAACTGTCAGAAAAAGAAATGTAACTTTTGTACCACAATGCAGGTTCTGATTGTGGGTGAAATGTCGCTTGGCGAAGGGGAATGGATATCGCTGAATGGCTCAACCGGCGAAGTGATATTAGGTAAACAGCCATTAGCCCCTCCTGCCATGTCAGGTGACTTGGAGATCTTCATGTCTTGGGCTGACAAAATACGACGGATTAAGGTATAAGTTAGAAATCGAAAAAACAGTTTCATACTTGGAACAGTTTTGTTGTTAGCTACCGAATTGTGTTATCTGTCGTAGGTTATGGCGAACGCTGACACGCCTGAAGATGCATTGACTGCGCGAAGCAATGGCGCTGAAGGAATAGGCCTATGCCGGACAGAACACATGGTAAGAGAGTTTCTATGTTTCTGAAAGTTTCATGAATTGATGTTTAGTATTTTCGGGTTTAGAGCATGCAAGAAACTGATGAAATGCTTCTGATCATTATGTTTTCAGTTCTTTGCATCAGATGATAGAATAAAAGCAGTGAGGAAAATGATAATGGCAGTTAGCATTGATCAGAGGAAGGCAGCCTTGGACTTGTTGTTGCCTTACCAAAGATCCGACTTCGAGGGCATTTTTCGCGCTATGGATGGTATCCCATTCGATTCGCGTTTTGTCTTATGATTCATCCTTGTATGGGTAATCTGAAACATGGTTGAAACAAACTTCTTCAGGCCTTCCTGTCACAATCAGGCTGCTTGATCCCCCTCTTCACGAGTTTCTACCCGAAGGCAACCTTGAAGAGATTGTTGGCCAGCTGACTTCAGACACAGGCATGACAGAAGATGAAGTTTACTCGAGGATTGAGAAGCTGTCTGAAGTCAATCCAATGCTCGGGTTTCGTGGATGCAGGTCTTGTGTCAAACCTAGGAACATGATGCCATATTTGATGATCACAACATTATTGGTTAACTTCTGATGTTGTTCGTTCCTTCAGACTTGGAATATCTTACCCCGAGTTGACAGAGATGCAAGTTCGTGCGATTTTCCAAGCTGCAATCACAATGAGTGATCAAGGATTCACAGTTTTTCCCGAAATCATGGTACCTCTTGTAGGAACACCTCAGGAACTGAGCCATCAGGTTAGCTTGGTTCGCGGGGTTGCAAAGAAAGTCTTCGTGGAAATGGGAACGACTTTGGGGTACAAGGTTGGAACCATGATAGAGATTCCAAGGGCTGCCCTTGTTGCAGATGAGGTACTAATGCATAAACTTTTCATTGCTTTCGTGATTCGTATCTAACATACAAATGTTTAGATTGCTAAGGAGGCGGAATTCTTCTCATTCGGGACAAATGACCTCACACAAATGACATTCGGATATAGTAGAGATGATGTTGGAAAGTTTCTGCCTGTTTACATAGCCAAAGGCATTCTCCAAGCTGATCCATTTGAGGTAATTTGAGTCATTGTAAGAAAAAGTGTGAAAAACTTTTCTTGCATCTGATAGGAATCTCTCTGTGTCGAACTAGGTTCTTGATCAGAAAGGCGTTGGACAACTCATCAAAATGGCGACTGAAAGAGGGCGCGCAGCGAGGCCTAGCTTGAAGGTCAGAATCAACCGATAACCTAGTCACCATACGATGTGTTTGCATTTTCAAAATTACGGTTTATGATGAATGTTTTGTTGATGAAAAACAGGTTGGAATATGTGGAGAACATGGTGGAGAGCCTTCTTCTATCGCGTTTTTCGCGGAATCCGGGCTTGACTATGTTTCCTGCTCTCCATTTAGGTTTGTACTGTTTCTGAACTTGGTTAATGTTGTTTGATGAAAAAGAAGCTAACTTGGTTTGTACTGTTTTTTTGTGTGTGCGCTTAGGGTTCCTATTGCTAGGCTTGCTGCTGCTCAAGTTGCTGTGTGATATGGAGATCAATGTTGCATATTGCATGACTATTTACATTGATACTTGTAAACATTGCAAGTTTTTTCTTCTTCGTACTACTCATTTTAAAGTGCAAGTTTTTAGGGTTACATATAAAGATTGTACCTAAAGACTTGACAACTATTATTGACAGTGTACAGTTGTAACGTTCTGTTTATTCACACACGATTAACTTTATCAAATCATCAGCCATTCATCATTATAAAGAAAAAACCCTTTTAAGTTTAACCCACTAATATTACAAAAAGAACATTAAGCATGTTTGATAAGTATGAGAATATCTCCTCCCCCAGAAGCCTAAAACCCCGCGACTTTCTCGCCAAAACCCCTGCCAATTTTCACACACAGTCACACACTAATGGAGAATCGAAATGGGTTCGAGAGCTATGTCCTGATACACAACATAGCGAAGAGGCATAACGTTGGAACCTTGGCGAGAAGCTGCACCGCCTTCGGCGTCTCCGAGGTGATCTTGGTCGGCCGCCGCGATTTCAACGCCTTCGGCAGCCACGGCTCCACGTCCCACCTCAAGTTCCGCCATTTTCATTCGCTCTCAGAAGCCCAATGCTACCTCAAGGTTCGTGGGTTCTGAATTTTAATGAAATCTGACACCTTTTTCTGGGAATTTTTTGGCTTCTTAATGATTGAATTTGTTGGTTTTGTGTTGGCTGGGCGTGTTTGAAGTTTATTTATGCATCTGGGCTGTTTTGTGAATTGGGAGATAGCGTAGTTTGGAAATTGTGTATAAAAATGGGATTTTTATGAATGTTTATTTGGGTCTGATCGAAACGTGTGAGTTGAAGGGAAGTTTACTGGGTATGTTTGAAGTTTATTCATGCATTTGGGTTGTTTTGTGAATTGGGAGATACTGTAGTTTGGAAATTGTGTATAAGTGTGTGTAAAAATGGGATTTTTATGAATTTTTATTTGGGTCTGATCGAATTGTGTGAACTGGAGAGAGTGATGTTTGATGAAGTGTGAAAGATTGGTTCTTGGAGCGGTTTTATGATTCTTAACATGGTATCAGAGTCGGTCTAATGTGAGTCCCAAGTCCTCGTTTTCGCGAGGTGTTAAAACGTGTGTGCAGAGCATTACATAGTTATGACAATTAATCAATGTATGGGGCTGTTTCTGTATTCTTGACATGAACTTGGATTGGCATGTTTGGTAATTTCTGGGTGTTTGGTGATGTAGGAGAAGAATTGTGATATATGTGGCGTGGAGATCACAGATGATGCTGTGGCTGTGAATGAGCATCCTTTTAAGAGAAACACCGCGTTTCTCCTTGGTAATGAGGTACTGCTTCTTCTTTTCTACCTTTGATATCAGTATAGATTCATGGTAATGTTTTTGATGATTAATCAGTTTCCATGTCTTCTTCGATGATTTAATCTAGTGATTTGTTGCCATTCGTGTTTTGTTGATCAAAATCCTAGTTTTACGTACAATCTTCTTGTAGTTTCAACATTCGTAAATGATATGATTTTTTTCCGTCGTGCACTTGTTATGCATTGTCACCTAGTTTATGCTTCCCCAAGTGATCTTTTGAGTTCTTCAAGTATTTGTAGCATGAGATTATTGGAACTTAACTAAATTTTGTTGGTCTGACTTAATTTTGTAGGGAACAGGGCTCTCTGCAAAAGAAATTGAAATATGCGACTTTTTTGTTTACATTCCACAATACGGGTGTGGCACCGCTTCTTTGAATGTTACAGTTGCAGCATCTATCATTCTACATCACTTTGGAGGTGAATAAATAGATATGTTTATCTATGCATTGTGATAGAGTATTATCCATTATCTGCTAATCTAACGCCACACACTCGATTGTTTTAGTCTGGGCAGGATTTTCTGAGCGAGTCCGCGAAGGCAGTAAGTTTGTTGTGGCAGAAAGACCCGTAAAGCAGGTCAGGAGGAGTTTCTGTGCAGAATCATCGGAATCTGTGAGCGAGGAGCGAAGACTGAAAAGAGAGAGTGCCTCAGATGGCCTTTTCGGGGTAAGCAGTACGGATGAATCATCGGCATCATCTAATCTCTTAGACGGGCTGTTTATTTCTTAGAAATGATGACATGTAAGCTTTTTCAGGCTACGTGGATCATATTTTGCCATCGTGTAGTTTTGAAACTGACTCTCCGAAGATTTGTAGTAACATGTAGGGTTCATGTGTATTGGAGGTACAGTTGGGTGAAAAGATTCCGAATTTTATTGCACAGATTAAACCATTATAGTCATGTTGCTTGAGTTTCATAATCTTTACTACTTTTAATTGTGTCGGTTTGGGTGAATGCATGAAGATGCCGGTTGAAACTTGAAACTACATTTTCTCGTCCATTATGATATGAAGAACATTTGTGTATAAAAACAAGGGATGTAAACAAATTTAACCCCCTATATACTTGAGTAATTAAGTCTCAGAGAATTGAAACTACAAAAACAACCTTAACTTGTTGGCAAAAAATGCCAATATAACCCCGAGACATCATTTTTGGCTTTAATTGACATTGATCGCACATAAAATGATCAAAATGCCCTTTGGCATAAAACCTAAAAGTATTAGGACAATTTTGCTTTGATTGATTGCCTTTATGATGAAGAATTGAAGAATGAGTCACCATCGACATCTTGGATTTATTATTCTAGACTGTTGAAGAACTGAAGAGATCATGAATAACACTATACATTTTTCTCACAAGGTTTTTAATGAGGTAGTGTGATCACTGTAAAATAGTGTAAAATTATTTCATTTTGGGTTTATTGGACTGATAGCTCGGCCATGTGGGCTTTGAAGAGCTAATTTCAAAATTACAGTCCATTAGGGTTTAGCATATTCAGTTTTATTCTGATTAGACTTAGATTTGGTAAGATTATATAAGACAATATTCATTCAAGGTGTGTTGGAAGAATTCAGCCATACGTGTCTATTATTCAGCCATATGTGGTATTTTAGTTAGATATGATTTTAAGTTCTTAAAGCTGCAATAAGTTGATTGAGTTTCTGTTTGTGATTAGGGTTTCTGGTCAAAATCAAACCCTGGCCACAAATTAATATACACGTTTATCAATCAAATATACAAACTTTTTGGTTCATACTCTTTGCTTGCGATATAATTTTGCTAAATCCCGACGGTTAATTAAGCACCAATAACCCTGTGATTTGATCCTCCGGGCTAGTTAGAGAGTAAGTCGAGATTGAGAGCATCCCGAGGGCTAGTGTTCTTGAATTTCGTGCGATCCAGTGAGGGTTTGCAGATCCCTTCATTTGATCAAAGATTATAAACCTGCAATCCGAAATTTTTGCAAGGAAATTCATATCAACCACAATTAGTAAAAATTGTTTAAGAAATGAAATTTCATCTAAAAATGAATTCCCAAACCATCAATTTCTCATCTCTATATAACACCATTGTTAAAGCTGTGATAAAAACACTAAAAGAAGATACATACATATATATATATATACATATACATACCTATATATACAGGTATATACATATATACATACATATATATACATATATATACACATATATGTACATATATATACATATAGATGTATGGCAAAGTCTTGGGAAAGACGGTCTTTCCATAGGCTTATGGAAAGACGGAGTTTGATTAGAATAATAAAAGATAAAAGGTCTTAGTTGCAATATTAAAGTTTTAGTATGAAACATGTAGTAGTTATAAAATTTATAACCCGGTTCATGCAACCCGAAAATTTTATCTTAATTTCTTCTAATTTACACTTTAAACATTGGTCTTTCCATAACTTATGGAAAGACCGTCTTTCAAGAGACGGACTCTAGATGTATATATACATATATACATACATATATATACATATACATATACATATAGATAGATATATATATATATATATATGTATATATATGTACATATATATCAATTTAATTTTTAAGGTTGTTAAAATTATATTTCTTAGTTCAGTACCTTTAAGGGTTTACTATTTTTTAACTTCAATAATACTTGTTATAATTGATATAATGATCAATTGAGACTGAATTCAACAATTTAGAAACGTTTGAAAACATGTTGCAAAACATGAATAAACCCAGTAATTTCACTTTAAAATGAACACGTAATCCATTATTTTTTTCATACAAGATGATGTACTCATTCCGTTCACCTAATTATGACACTTCACTTTATGACACAGTAGCTTTAAAAATCTAATTGTGTGCTGCAAGTTGAATCTGAAAGAAAAAAAAGTAAAACGAATAGTTAAAAGTACTTTAGTGTACAATATAATTAGAAAGTGTCGATATCAAAACATTAAAAAATTAACCGATCGTGTTCTGATTGGTCCTAGATTCCATGGTTTGTGGAAGTCCATATCTAACAACTTATGAAACAGATGTAGTACTATCATCAAGATTGTAAGTGGAAACAACGTTTTAGAGAATGATTCTCTAGGGCGTGATTGCCGTTATGCCGTGTTAGAGAATTGGTCGTTCACAACTTGACCTTCTCAATCCATTCTCTAGCCTGCAAAAGCTGGCACTAATTAGGCTTTGCTACGGCGCTCTCTCTCCGTTCAACTAACCGTAACACACTTTTCAGTCAAGTATCTTAAGATACATTTAACCACCGATAACTTTAGGTACGTAAAACTTTGATATTTAAAAAATGCATATTACGAGATTTCTAACGATATCGCACGTGATAATACTAACATTTATGCACTATTGAAAACTTATGGTCAAACGTGACCTGAGAAATTGACTGAAAAACGTGACATAAATAGCTAAACAGAGGCAGTACTACTTCTTCCTCCGTCCCATAGTTAAAGTATCGATTTGTTACCGAACTTTAACGCGATACATTCTAATGCAGGGATTAAAACTCGGGCCAATATTCAACAGGCGATTTACTGAAATCATAGTTTGAATTGGATCATGTAAGCATTACTGAAAGATGATGAGAATTTGGACAAAAACAAAAAATAATGAAACATGATGTTCCAATGATTAAAGAGCATTATTGGTGAGAAAATTTACACATTATTTTGACTTATAGGCCCCCTAACTAACAAGTTAGTAAAGTTATGTTAAGCTGCTGCTGCCAAATAACAAGACCTCAAATTTGCTGATTACAATACTAATTAATGTCATTAGATTGACCTCTTTGGACTTGCATGTGAAGGAGGTCTTGATTAGATAATCCATAATATCATAAACTAAGAAGAATCTGGATTAAGTTTTGGTGTTACTTTGTGATATGTTAATAGGGTTCAATTGGTTGTAAAGACAAAAAAAGTCATCCTTCATAGGTGGGAGTGGTTGTAGTTTTGTTGTCATGGCATAAAAGATTTCCCATTGTGTTCTGCAAAATTGTCAATCTCCAACTCAATTCTTGTGGCAGTTGAGATATACTTTGGTCTGCCTCTGCGTTTGACAGGGTTTATAAATTGTTTTACTTGTAAACTAAACGCTTAAAATTATTTAGTAAAGTGCTGAAAGCATAAGCTATTTTTGGAGAAAATAGAAGTCAATCTCTTCATACTTTCAAAATAAGTCAGTTTTACTTATAATTACAGATTTGTCAAATACGACAAAGTCTTGGGTGAGATCTTAAACTTATGATGAGACAGGTACTAAATCATGTTTTAAAACACATCAATTGTGGGACTAATGTCCTAAAGTGCCGAGTTGCCAACACATCCCTTGTCCTATTTTCAACTTGCCAACTAAATAAAAGCCAAGAAACTCAAAGCATATTCACTTAAACAACATGGAAGCATTACACTCAATGCAATCAAGAAACACTTCAGAGCCACCAGCCTGCAACAAGAAGCTAGCCCATATGCTCCATCTCCTCAGCCGGCGAATTCGCCGGTTTTGCAAAAAGATGCAGAGATGGAACTTCTGGAGGAGGCCAAAGGCCAAAGTAGTGATCAAAAGGTTTGGAAAATGCCTCCCAAAACCCAATAATCTCACCAAAAACTCCCCAAAATCTGCCCTTTCTGAAAGACCTGTCAGAATTGCAAGTTTCAACACTGCCCTTTTTTCACTTGCACCAGCCATCCCAAAGGCACAAAAAAAGCCACTTCTTTTCGTGCATGAAGATGAAAAAAATGTTGATGTTGATGTTCGAATTCAACCTAAGGGTATCTTAAAACAGAGTCCTCTGCATCCAACAATGAGATCAAAGCAGCTTCGGGTATCGATAAATCTGCCCGAAAATGAGATCTCTTTGGCTCAAGACTCTCTGATGAGGTCTCCAGTATGTTTCCCCATTGGCGTGGCGAATAGTTGGATGATTAACGACGGAGGAAAGAGCATTCTCGATGTTCTTAAGGAAGTTGATGCTGATATATTGGCTTTGCAAGATGTTAGGGCAGAGGAGGAGAAAGGGATGACTCCTTTGTCTGAGTTGGCTGAGGCCTTGGGGATGAACTATGTGTTTGCTGAAAGCTGGGCTCCTGAGTTTGGGAATGCCATTCTCTCCAAATGGCCTATCAAGAAGTGGAAAGTTCAGAAGATCTATGATGATAAAGATTTCAGGTACTCCCTCCGTCCCAGAGTATACTTTCCGCTTTCTAGTCGTGATTTTCGAGGCACGTCTCACTATCGATAACTTTAGTTGGGTGTAATAACGATGCATAAAAGTTTGATACTTAGAAAATGCATGTTATAGCGAATTTAACTGTATTAAAATGCTTTTCATTTTTGATCCTAGAAGAAATTATATCCTCCCTCCATCCCAGTTCTTTGTGCATACTTTTTGGTCAACTTGCTCGAACTATGTGCGATCATTGATGGCTTTAGTTATGTATACTAACGGCGAATAAAAGTTGATATTTCAAAAAAGGCATGGTGTGGAAAATCTAATAATATTCCACATATTAATATCGTTGTCTATATACTAATTGAAATTTGTGATCAAACGTGACTTGAAAAAATTGACCGCAGGAAGGAATGAGATGGAGGGAATAGGAAAGTTTGCTTCTTTTTGTTCAATGTTGTCCCACTCATATGTTTTACTGCAAAAGCAAATGTAGAAAAAAAGAATTCCTCTGATTTTTTACTGTCACTTTTTAACAAATTGACACGTGTATAATTCGCATCCTGCATCGCAGAAACGTGCTAAAAGCTACAATTCAAGTGCCATGGATGGGGGAGATCAACTTCTACTGCACCCAACTAGATCATTTGGATGAAAATTGGAGAATGAAGCAAATCAATGCAATCATCCAATCAAGTGATCATCCCCACATTTTGGCTGGTGGTTTAAACTCTCTTGATGCCTCAGATTACTCCATGGAAAGATGGACCAACATTGTGAAGGTACTGAAATCAAATTTAGACAACAAAAACATTGAAAAATTAATCAATTTCAATTATTTCACTTCAAAAAATGTACATTTTGTGACAGTACTATGAGGAACTTGGAAAGCCAACACCAAAGGTGGAAGTGACCAACTTCTTGAAGGAGAAAGAGTACACAGATGCCAAGTTCTTCCCCGGCGAATTCGAGCCAGTTGTCATCATTGCCAAAGGCCAAAGTATTGATCTATAAAAATTTTATAATTTTTTTTCTAGGTTAAAATGTTCAAGAATCGGGATTGTGTAACGCATTTTCTTGAAATGAACAGGCGTTCAGGGGACGTGCAAGTATGGAACTCGAGTGGATTACATCGTGGCATCGCCCGACTTGCCTTACAACTTTTTGCCTGGATCTTACTCAGTCATTTCATCGAAAGGGACCTCTGATCATCACATAGTGAAGGTGGACTTGGTGAAAACAGCCTGCCCTAATGATGAACAAACCCTAATTAAAAGAAGGAAGAAAGTGAAACAAAGGGTTGTGAAGATTTCGGGTTCAGGTAATTCAGGAGGACTTTGGCACTTGTGAACACACATAGTATAATATATAATATGGATATTGGAATATCAAGGTTATTTTATTTGTTCATTAGATAGCTAATTTAATAGCACAAGAAATTCAAGTCTCATGATTTTTTTTAAAGGTAAAGACTAGTATTTGGGAATTTAGGGAAATTCTCCCTGAATTCATATTGACTCCAGCTAGCATTTGGGCATTTCAGTATCTATACTTGCCAGAATATGAAAATGAAGTTCTTTTGGTTGAAATCTGGTGACACCATCATAACATTGTGGGTTCGAATTTCATCCGTCTCAAAAAATAAATTTTATATATTAATGCGACATAAATAACGAATAATATAAACGGATTAACATAATAACATGGTGATCATTTAATCTCAAGAGTGCATTTCCGGATTTGAACCTGAAGAACAAAGCAATAAACATCAAATAGACTACATCGAGCTTCAATGCCAATCAGTTGGGCTAACCTAATACAAAGCCGCATCCTCCCAAGATTGAGGAACGAGAAGAGATCTGTTAAGATAAAGATTTATTCGAGAGAAAATTCGATATATAGATTAATTATGTTAATTAATCTGACATTTATGATTTTTAACCTGAATATTTACATGTTTTATAAAATCAATCAACCAAAGCAAAGACGAAAACAACAAATCTGAAAAGAAGAATACCAAAATCAACAATTATGATCCTAAAGTTAGTGGCTAAACCAAAAACTAAAATCAAATGAAAGGATGCAAAAAACTAGATCCTCTCAACATTGCATTAGAGCCAGCCATTTATGGCAACCCTAATTTTCATAAAAAGGAAAACCCTAATATTGTCTCCTTTACCATCAGAACCCCGCGTCATGGTGCCTAAGCCGCGGTGGGGGTAGAGCCCGTGCATCGGCCGAATAGAGCCCCGAGCGAACACCTCTGGCCTACCTTTTGCGACTTGGATGAACCTGATCGACCAAGCTTCCGCTTCCTCGGGTTTCCCCTCGAGTCCATCGAAGAGATGGACTCGGGAGTCCCGTTACCAGCCACATTGGTGGCGACACTAGGAGTCTCATTACTGCCAGTGTCGCCCGTGTTGGCTACACTGTCAGTGTGGCCGAATTCGGGCACGCTGGCAGTGTCGACTTTCTTTAGCTCCCGCGATCCATTTATGGTGAGCTTGATATCGCCGTCCCATACACGGCCGGACGATCCCTGTCGTCGGAATGAGAGCGATGATCTTTGCAATGTAGCGGTGGCGGCCATATGGATGAATCAATGGGATTTAAGGAATGTTGCACTATTTAATCGCACTATTTCTGGGCATTCTCTTCATGATCTTGTTCCATTGCGATTTCCATTTTGATCTGTAAAATGTCTGTTTTTTCTCTCGTTGGTTTGTTCTTTTCTTCCCTTTTGGATATCTAGTTAAGTTTGTTTTAACAAACGTTGCGGTTTTTGTGCAATTTGAATGGTTGAGAAAAAATTGGAGCAGATAATGTGATAAAATGGTTGTTAATGACGGGACATTTGTTAGGAACAAATCTAAGCTTACTAATTAAGGATAAGGTTAGTTTGGATTTAACAGAATACTCAATTTGATGCCGGAAATGAAGTTTGGATTTAACAGAATACTCAATTTGATGCCGCAAATGAAGTCTTAACTCACACTTAACTTCCTTCCTAAAATTATTATGTTCAACCTTATCCAAATTATAAAAAGTATTATTATTCTATAGTATTGTTTTAATATTTTATAATTACTCCCTCTGTCCCAGCCGAATCTGTACACTTGTTGGTCAACTTTCTAAAGACATATTTGACCATAAATTTCAACTAGTATATAGACAACAATATCATCATGTGAGATATTGTTGGATTCCCTGCATTATGTATTTTCTAAATATCAAATTTTCGCACACTGTTAATATACGTAACTAAAGTTATCGTTTGTTAAACATGGCGTAAGAAAGTTGACAAAAAAGTGTGCACATTCGACTGGGACGGAGGGAGTACCTCATTTTCCAACTTGATAAACCCTATTTGCCCTAGTGTACAAATTGAAGAGTTCATATCATAATCTTGCAAGGATTACTTTGTTATCTTGCACGTACATTGGGTCCACAGAGATCCCCTCTAACACCGGTTTTTAAAATTGGTGCTAAAAACTTAATAGTATCGGTTTTTAAATTTTTAACACCAATTTTAAAAATCGGTGCTAAATTTTACAATAGCACCGGTTTTTGCAAACAAATAGCACTGGTTTTTAAAAACTGGTGCTAAAAATTTGAAATTTTATTTTTCCCGCCAAAGAAATAGCCAAAATTTTTTAAATAGCACCGATTTTGAAAATATTAGCACCGGTTTTAAAAATCGGTGCTAAAATTAAAATTTAGCACCGGTTTTTTGTAAATTTTAGCACCGATTTTAAATATCGGTGATAAAATTTAAAAAATAGCACCGGTTTTTAAAAATTGATGCTAAAATGTTTCTATACTCATTTTCCCGCCAAAGAAATAGCCCAAAATTTTTAAATAGCACCGGTTTTGGAAAAATTAGCCCCGATTTTGGAAGAAAATAGCACCGGTTTAAAATTTTCCCGCCAAAGATATTTCCAAAAAAAATGTCCCGCCAGAGAAATTGCCATTTAAAAAAAAAATAGCATCGGCTTTGGAAGAAAATAGCACCGGTTTAAACCAAGGGGTTCGAGGGGTGGATGAGGTTCAAGGGGTGGAGGGGTTCGAGGGGTGGAGGGGTTCGAGGGGTGGATGAGGTTCAAGGGGTGGAGGGGTTCGAGGGGTGGAGGGGTTCGAGAGTAGAGGGGTTCGAGGATAGGGGGGTTCGAGGGGTCGAGGGGTTCGAGGATAGAGGGCACCGGTTTTGGAAAAATTAGCCCCGATTTTGGAAGAAAATAGCACCGGTTTAAAATTTTCCCGCCAAAGATATTTCCAAAAAAAATGTCCCGCCAGAGAAATTGCCATTTAAAAAAAAATAGCATCGACTTTGGAAGAAAATAGCATCGGTTTAAACCAAGGGGTTCGAGGGGTGGATGAGGTTCAAGGGGTGGAGGGGTTCGAGGGGTGGATGAGGTTCAAGGGGTGGAGGGGTTCGAGAGTAGAGGGGTTCGAGGATAGAGGGGTTCGAGGGGTCGAGGGGTTCGAGGATAGAGGGGTTCGAGGGGTCGAGGGGTCTCGAGGGGGTTCGAGGGGGTTTGAGGGGCTCGAGAGGTGGAGGGGTTCGAGGGTTTGAGGGGTTCGAGGTTAGAGGGGTTCGAGGGGTGGATGAGGTTCGAGGGGTGGAGGGGTTTGAGGTTCGAGGGGTGGAGGGGTTCGAGGTTAGAGGGTCAAGGGGTTGGAGATTAGAGGAGTTCGAGGGGTGGATAATGTTCGAGGGGTGCAGGGGTTCGAGGGGTAGAGGGGGTCGTGGGGGTTCGAGGGGCTTGGGAGATGGAGGGGTTCGAGAGCTTGAGGGGCTTGAGGGGTGGATGGGTTCGAGGGGTGGAGGGGTTCGAGATTAGAGGGTTAAACTTTATTTGAATTAGTATATGATAAATACTAATAAAAAATATTTGGCTTTGTCTAATCAACGGTCAAACCTTAGTTGACTTTCTATATATAAATACTAATCAACGGTCAAACTTTACTCGACTTTCAATATATGAACACTAATAACTAGGTTGACTTTGTCTAATCAACGGTCAAACTTTACTTGACTTTCAATATATAAACACTAATAACAAAGTTAACTTTAACTAATCAACGGTCAAACTTTATTTGAATTAGTATATGACAAATACTAATAAAAAATGTTTGACTTTGTCTAATCAACAGTCAAACCTTAGTTAACTTTCTATATATAAATACTAATCAACGGTCAAACTTTACTCGACTTTCCATATATAAACACTAATAACTAGGTTGACTTTGTCTAATCAACGGTCAAACTTTACTTGACTTTCCATATATAAACACTAATAACAAAGTTGACTTTAACTAATCAACGATCAAACTTTATTTGAATTAGTATATGACAAATGATAATAAAAAATGTTTGACTTTGGCTAATCAACAGTCAAACCTTAGTTAACTTTCTATATATAAATACTAATCAATGGTCAAACTTTACTCAATTTTCCATATATAAACACTAATAACTAGGTTGACTTTCTCTAATCAACGGTCAAGCTTTACTTGACCTTCAATATATAAACACTAATAACAAAGTTGACTTTAACTAATCAACGGTCAAACTTTATTTGAATTAGTATACAATAAATACTAATAAAAAATGTTTAACTGTGTCTGATCAACCGTCAAACTTTAGTTCACTTTCTATATATAAATACTAATCAACGGTCAAACTTTACTCGACTTTCCATATATAAACACTAATAACTAGGTTGACTTTGTCTAATTAACGGTCAAACTTTACTTGACTTTCAATATATAAACACTAATAACAAAGTTGACTTTAACTAATCAACGGTCAAACTTTATTGAATTAGTATATGACAAATACTAATAAAAAATGTTTGACTTTGTCTAATCAACAGTCAAACCTTAGTTAACTTTCTATATATAAATACTAATCAACGGTCAAACTTTACTCGAATTTTCATATATAAACACTAATAACTAGGTTGACTTTGTCTAATCAACGATCAAACTTTACTTGAGTTTCAATATAGAAACACTAATAACAAAGTTGACTTTAACTAATCAACGGTCAAACTTTATTTGAATTAGTATATGACAAATACTAATAAAAAATGTTTGACTTTGTCTAATCAACAGTCAAACCTTAGTTAACTTTCTATATATAAATACTAATCAATGGTCAAACTTTACTCAACTTTCCATATATAAACACTAATAACTAGGTTGACTTTCTCTAATCAACGGTCAAGCTTTACTTGACCTTCAATATATAAACACTAATAATAAAGTTGACTTTAACTAATCAACGGTCAAACTTTATTTGAATTAGTATATAATAAATACTAATAAAAAATGTTTAACTTTGTCTAATCAACCGTCAAACTTTAGTTCACTTTCTATATATAAATACTAATCAACGGTCAAACTTTACTCGACTTTCCATATATAAACACTAATAACTAGGTTGACTTTGTCTAATCAATGGTCAAACTTTACTTGACTTTCAATATATAAACACTAATAACAAAGTTGACTTTAACTAATCAACGGTTAAACTTTATTTAAATTAGTATATAATAAATACTAATAAAAAATGTTTGACTTTGTCTAATCAACAGTCAAATCTTAGTTCACTTTCTTTATATAAATACTATTCAACGGCCAAACTTTACTCGACTTTCAATATATAAACACCAATAACTAGGTTGACTTTGTCTAATCAACAGTCAAACTTTACTTGACTCTCTCTCTCTCTATATAGAAATACTATGTTGACTTTAACTAATCAATGGTCAAACCTTAATTGACTTTTGATATATAAATGCTAATAAGTAATTTAAGTTTAACTAATAACTAAGTTGCCTTTATAGTAATATAATAAGAGTAGGTCTTCTGACAGGCGGCCTGTCCATAAGTTTATGGACATGCCACTTATTTCTTACCTTATATACTGCATTTGTTAAATTACATACAAAATTTAAAATTTTTGAAAATATTTTGTATATCATATATTTTTATATTTTCACCTTCAAATATATTTTATTACCTGTTTTAACTTATAAAATGCAATATTTAAATGCCCCTGTGGACTGTCTATAAGCTTATGGAAAGACCGCATTTCCTGAGACTTTCCCATATAATAATTATTGAAAATTCTGCAATAAAAAATAAAATTTAAATCAATTTATTTATGATAAATCTAATATGTTAGTATACTTAGATACACTGAATCTCAGCCTTTAAAATTGCATCTCATATAAGGAAAAACTGTGGAATCCTCCTCACTTCCCTTCCTCGACGGCGCAACTACACCTTCTTCCTTGATGGCTCACTCCCTCCACTCCACACCACACCACCACGAAGCCTCCACTGTCGAGAAGCCCCTCCACCACCGCGAAGCGCCCCATCCGTCGAGAAGCCCTTCTGCGCCTCTACAAATCTGTCCCGCTGAAGTCGATGCCCTCCGCCTCTACAGATCTGTCCGGCACCGGATCCGTTATCCTACAGCCCCGCTTCCCCAACTCAGGCTGCTATACTCCTTCCACCGTTTGTTGCTCCTCTGCCATTCTCCATTCATCCCTCCTTTACCGTTCACCGTGAGCCGTCCCTGAAGAGGGCTTGGGATGGATTCTCAAGTGTTGGGTTCTCTTGGCCTTTCGCTTATAGGTGGCTTAGGTACTTCCATTGGTGAGTCATGTTTCTTAAATCAACTCTTTGAATTGGTTTTGTGTTTTTTAAGCCATTTGATTGATCATTTCTGGATATATATGAACATGGATTTTCCTTGATTATGTGTGTAAAGTATGGAGCATTTTGGTGCTTCTGTTTAATTGGAATGGCAACGTGTGAACAAGGAGTATGTATAACATGTGTTCTGGGTTTTGAGTATTGGTGTTGCTTAGACATGTTTACATTTCTATTAGGTATGTAGAAAATGATATGATGAACTAGGCTGTTTGATATTCAGCTTGCCTTTTGTGAATTGTGGATGCTAGACTAAAATGGCTCCTATCTCTGGTTCTGGTATTGTTTCCTTCAGTTTTTCCGAAGCATCGGCGTGGCCTTGTACTCGGTTACACCAGAATCCCAGTGTTTTTACATTCCTCGGGGTTTTTGATTTGTATGGTAGTTTCTGAAGATGAGTGTCTTTGGTGGTTTAAATTTCAAAATAGAGTATTGGTTGGCCCATGACATATCATGAATTAGGCTATTTTATTTTGTTACTATATTGGAAGTTGGACTTCTTTTTCTGGAGGACTTACTGTAAGAACTAACGCCCACTAAGTGTTACTGTGTTTGCAAACACCTCGGACTCGGTTGAGTTTTGAAGGTGCCTGACTTGTCATTCTATAGATGATACATTACAATTTTGTTGCACATTAGTGGTTGCTGATACTCATCTTCCATATACTGCTTAGGTGCATTGCTTTTGGTTCTTAATCAAGTTCTGGACATGAAGATGTTGGGCCTTCTACAGGTGATGCTTCTGCTCATACTGTTTAGTTAAAGTGTCTCAATTGGCTATGAATGTACTAATTTACTGTGGACACATTAAAATAACCCGGTTGCTAGATCTGTGACTCCTACTTCTTTGAAGCATAATGTATTTCTAATTTTTCGTTTGTGTACGCCCATCTTACATAGCTTACATACTATAAACATTCAAGGTTTTGAGTTTCCAAAAGGCTAATAGTGAAGAATTCTATAAACACACACCCAATAAAGTTGTAATCTTCATGCTAGAGGTATTTATTAATTACAGCTTTGTTTTATTTTTGTCATTTCCAGAGCTGTTGGATTACTGATACTTCTTTGCATTTCTATAGGACTCAACAATGCATATGGAAAACACACAGAGACTTGGTAGCAAGAAAACATTGCTGCAGACTCTTGATTGTGTCACTGCTAAACTGTATGAACTTTGTCATATCATGTGAAATGCATGGTTGTTGGGTCATTTGTTATGAATTCTACAAGTTAAATGATGGTTTTTGAGGGAAAAGCAAACATATTTTGAGTCCCACTCAAATGCAGTTTCTGTTGATGCTTGATGATATGTTTCACTTTGGCATTTTAATGTTGTATTTTACCTTTAACATTTTTTTTGCTCTGTAGCATATGATTTATGTGAGTAAGATTGTTACAGTCATTTCATTAATGTTATGAATCAGCATAGGAAGAATATGATAGATATGTGTTTATCTTGGTGGATTATTTTGTGCTTTACTTTACCGAATGTTGATGTGTGACTGAATCAAATTGAGTTATGTAGCCTCGTTAAGTACTCAAGGTTGATATACTGATATGAACGTCTTTATTCTGGTATAAGCTTATGGCATGGTTTCCAGTGATCTATTGAATAAGCTTCTGGCATGGTGAGATTGATTCCTCTCCAAGGTCTCTGCCGCAATGTTTAGTCACTTAGATTATTAGTTTTGTATCATAAAATTTTTTGGTTTTATTTCTATATTATCAATTTTGTGAAGTTAATTTTATTATTAAATTGATGTCCTATTAAATTGTTAGTTTCAGGTTATTTCTCTTCCTCTGAAAGCTGCAGCGTGCTGCCGCTTCCTCTGTTTCAGGCCTTTTTCTCTTCCTCTGAAAGCTGCAGCGCGCTGGCGCTTTCAGAGGAAGGAATTTTTTTATTCATCGTAAATATTTAGCACCGGTTAAAACCGGTGCTAACAAAAAAACCGGATCTAAATTAGCACCGGTTGATAAACCGGTGCTAACAAAAAAACTAGTGCCAAATTTAGCACCGGTTTTTCAACCGGTGCTAGTTTAGCACTGGTTATTTTTTGTTAGCACCGGTTTTTCAACCGGTGCTAATTTAGCATCGGGTTTTCAACCGGTGCTAATTTAGCACCGGTTTTTTTTGTCGGTGCTAACGAAATAACCGGTGCTAATTTTAAATTAGCACCGGTTTAAAAACCGGTGCTATAGCGGTGCATTTTGGCACAGGTTTAAAAATCGGTGCTAACTAAAAAATCGGTGCTATTTAGCATCGGTTATTTTCCAACCGGTGAAACCATTTCATCGGTTACTTAGGCACCAATTTTTTCTTGCAAAAAAAACTGGTGCTAGAACATAAAAAAACCGGTGCTAAAGGGGGGTTCTTGTGATAGTGCATGACTGAGACAGCGAGGTAGTCGTCACACAATTCGTGCATGTCTACTAATGCGACAAGAAAGTTTGCTACTTTTTAGGACAATTAGAGTTATTGTTGCCGTTTACTGGGGCTTCGACCATGTTCTATTCAATTTAATCACACTTCAGTTAAGTTCAATCCAGATATAATTGATTCGAGTTTGCTAAATTTTGATTCAATTTATTTTAGTTCATATCGGACAAAAAGAATAAAGACCATGTATACCTTTCATTACACACGTATTATACATAGCATAGAGTACCCAACTTTTACTTCTTCCAAATACTATCAATTCCAATAGTTACATAAATTCGAATCCATAAACATTAATCACAAAGTTTTCGGTGCACATGTTCATCACGAGGTAGAGCTAAAATTTAGATCAGAGTACTATTTTGTCATCGGAAGAAGAAGAAGAAGGGTAGCCAATATAATGTCGTTTGGTAGGGAACAAGAAAAACACAACGCTAGAAGCCGCACCCACAACCGCCGGCACAATCTTCACAACAATGCTCTTTTTCTCCTCAAACTCCGGGTAAAAGCACCCGACAGTATCTTCGCTCAAGAGCGCCACAGCAGAGAATACCAGCACGGAGAAAAACCCGTGCACGAAATCCCCAACCCTTATTTTATAAGATGAAACATCGACGTTTCCCTCGGGGCTCGGGTAGAGCCCCTTGAACGTCGCGATCCCATAGTGGGTTACACCGTCACTGTCCACGTAGCTGTCGGTAAAGGAGTTGAAAAAGCATGATAGGCCGCATAGCGCGGCAAAGGTGGCGGACAGGGTTTTGTTCACGGGCTCGCAACGGGCCCCGTTGGCAGTGGTGTTGAGGAGGAGGGGATTGAGGAATTGGTACGCGAACATGGTTCCGGTGGGGAGAAGCTTGATGAGGCTAGCTAGGCCGGAAAATGCTTGATTTTTTAAGCTATTGAAAGACATTGCTATGTTGTTTATGATTTTTTTTTTATCTATAGTGGAATTAATTAAAGGGTTGAAGTTCTAGGGTATTTATAGAAATTGGAGTTGAGAAAATTGGAATTGTGAGTTGCTTTGCTTTTGCTTGCAAGGGTTTATGAAGCAATGTATAAGTGGATCGTTGAATTTAAGTTTGCTGTATTTAGGTCGATTGCTTGGCTTGTGAGCACAATTTTGCACAATTTTGCACAATATATAACTACCACTTTCCATTTCAAACGATATGACTTGAACTTCAATAAAACTTTGTTTTGACTATAAAGGCAAAATAAAAACGAGTTTCGATTGATATTATCAATAAATATCAAACTAAACTAGATACAATATTGTTATTTTATTTAAATAGGTACAAATTAAGCTTGAAGGGAAAAAAAAATCTACGTATGCACTCCAGCTTTGAAACTTTAGAAAGGGCAATTAATATGAGCTGAAAATGACTCCGGCCAATTGATGAAGTAAACTGTAATAGTACTCATTGACATTTCCACATGTTAAAGGTACTTATTTATGAACTGATATTTCTACCGCTCTCATTTTCTGCGACTTTGTTAAGTGAGAAAGTAAAACTTAGGGGCACTCTATTTATTTTTTACCTTAAATATTGTAATTCTTTATAAAATTTAATTATTGCATTCCAAAAGTTAAAACAAGTAATAATGTGTATTTGAATGTGAACATATAAAAATATAGTATAATATAAAGATATTTTTTAATTTCTAAATTTAGTATGCATTTTAACAAATACAATATATAAGTAAAAAAATACAGTTGACCATCGGTAAGCTTATGGACAGGTCGCCTGGCAGGAGACACACTCTTGTCAAGTTGGTTCCTTTGGCAAATACACTAATTACATTTCAGTCCGCCATCTTCATTGCATGTCGCTGATGGTTGCAGAACGGGGGTATAGTATAGGTGGTTTAGGATTCAGATTGGGAGGAGTCCGAGAGTAGAACAAAGGTGCGATTTTGATGGATCTATTGATCACGATTAGGTTTTCAATTGGAGAAGTGCCTAGGTTCGGGTTGAAATCGGATCACATTTAGGCTAAAAATATATTTGGGGAACTTGTTGGGCTGATTTGTGTTTGGATTTGGTGCTTTACACTCACATCTAGCTAATAACACATCAAACTAAAATAAACACAAAATTTAAATAATTAAAACACAGAATAAAAATAATAAGTTACACATTAAATTAAAGTAATTAAACATCAAATAAAAAAAATTTAAAAATACTATCCAAATTGATATAGTTAAACATCAAATACTATTAAATAATACACATGAAATTATAATATTAAACATCAAACGAAAACACTAAAATCACCGCATATATATACGTATATTATATATATATATATATATATATATATTATAATGATACATCAAATTCTATTAAACAAAAATAATAATAAAATAAAATATCAAAAGAAAACATTAAAACGTCAATCATCATTCTTTTAAAAAATATAGATTTCAAAATAAAATATATTAATTCAAAAAAAATATATATATATATATCGTCAAACAAAATAAGAAAATATTTTTCATATCTTTACGAATAGTCACACATTTTAATTTATTTTATAAAAAAACTGACTAA
This sequence comes from Rubia yunnanensis, assembly GCA_037428765.1. NCBI lineage: Eukaryota > Viridiplantae > Streptophyta > Magnoliopsida > Gentianales > Rubiaceae > Rubia > Rubia yunnanensis. The sequence continues at coordinate 3,160,588 of CM075065.1, read as the reverse complement.
AACTAATTAAATTCATCACAATTTTTTTATAAATCATCACAAATTAAAAATTTTAAACATAAAAATGAAATATAAAAACACAAAAGAAATAAATTAAAGCATCATCATGAATACATAAAAAGTCACGTGGTTAATAATACGAGTTATAAAAATTAAACCCAAAATACATATCCGACCCAAAAAACAAAGTCTTGTGTGAGACCGTCTCACAGCGAGACCAATGATTAATGTGTAATATTCTGAAGTTTAATTAGAGATGGGGTTCCAAATGTAATTTAAGAAAGTTTGGAAGAGGAAGGAGGGATCTGGAGTGCAAATACCACTTTTTGGGGGTGATGAGCCTAAATAATTGGGGAATTAATGATTCCGGGCCATAAGAATCTCGCGGGTCAAGAATCCAGGTCGGAAAAATTCACGGATCAATTTTTTTCCTCATTTTCACGTAATGCACAAGTTTTACTACCAGACTTGATGTTTCATTTTCGGTACTTGATGTTTCAACCAAACCTTGTGATATTTCTTCATAAGCCTTTTTCCCCCACTAAAATCATGTGTTTTAAAGTTAAATATTCACCTTTTATTGTAAATCTCGTGTTTGCATATATTTTTTTGAGAATTTATGCATGGTGACACAAGTTAGTGATATTTTATTATATTAAATTTTAGTTTATAATATATACTTCACTTTGATTGATGTGTTGATTTTTCCACGAGTCCCTTTAACAATTGATATTGATATTGATGATTCTTTCCTTTTGGAATTTCTATATTTTATTTTGTCGTTTGACGTTTCAAGGATGCGAATTAGTTTTTAAAATTTTAATACAGATATTTTATATTTTCTAATATTAACGTCACATTTTAACTTGACACTTGATGATTTAAACTTTGTGTGTTTTTAAGTTTTTTAAAATGATTTTTTAGTGTATAGGTTTGATGTTTATCTATTATAATTTAATGTTTACTATTGTGTTTTTTTTTTTAATTTGATGTATATTTTAGTGTTTTTATTTGATATATTTTTATTTTTTAAGTGCTTTTAGTGGTATCATTTGATGTTTAATGATTTTAATTTGATGTGAAATTTTAGTATTTTTATTTATTACTTAACAATTTTTATTTAAATATATTTTAGTATTTTTACTTGATATTTAACTATTTTTATTCGATGTGCATATTTAAATTTTATTTTGTATTTTAATTATAATCTAGTGTGTTTTTTGTGTTTTCATTTTATGTTTAACCATTTTAGTATGATGTATATTTTAGTATCTTTATTTGATATTTAAGTATGATATAGTGTATTTTTAGTGTTTTTATTTGATGTTTAACCATTTTAGTATGATGTATATTTTAGTATCTTTCTCTGGCGTTTAAGTATAATCTAGTGTATTTTTAGTGTTTTTATTTCATAGTTAACCATTTTAGTATGATGTATATTTTAGTATCTTTATCTGATGTTATATATATATATATATATATATATATATATATATATATATTAATATAGTATATTTTTAAAATTAATTTGATGAATTATTATTAAGACATGATGTTTTAGGAATTAGGTCATGGCAAAGTCTTGGGAAAGACGGTCTTTAATAAACTTTTAGAAAAATGGAGTTTAATTAGAATAATAAAAGGTAAAAGACATTAGTTACAATGTTAAAAATTTATTATACAACGCGTATTAGTTATAAAGTTTATAATCCGATTCATACAACCCAAAAATTTTATTTTCGTTTCTTCTAGTTGCGATATGGCCTTTTGGGGCTTTTCGCGATGAAATTTGACTTTACTTTTTTGTTCCCCAAATAACTGCCGAGACAACTAACTACTCGTGTACGAAAATAACGTGTTTCAAGAGACAAACTCTTATACCAAACACAAAATAAAGCCAAAATAAAGAAACTTCATCCACTCTTCTAACCAGATTTAGAATACCCGTTACCGGGAACACTAGCCGGTCGCCGGATTTTATCTGAAAACTTAACTCTTCGCCCAACAGAGTCCTAACAACAACAGCCAGAAGCCATAACCGGAACTCCACACGTATGTATCCTAACCCTCACCGATTCGATGGACTCTGATTCGAAAACCCCGCATGAAGAAGAGCAGCAATTGAAGCAGCAAAGTGGACGAAAAAACTCAATTCAACTCAATCGAAGCAGCAAAAATGGACGGCAAGCACATTTCGCCGGGAAATCCCGGCCACAACGCGACAAAAAATCAACGATAATACCTGACTGCAAGCGAAATGGAAGAAAACATTCGCCGGAAAAACCCAAAGGAAACACCACCGGTTTGCTGTGTGAAATTGAAAGGAAACGCCACTGCACCGAAGAGATTCGACTCGCCCGAGGGGGAGGGTTTCTAGAGTTTTTGTTATTTGCATATTCAGTCCCTGAACTCCACCACACCTTTTAAAATAACCCCGAATCAGAAATATTTGTACATTCATCCCCAAATTTGAATGCGAGTGCGTCTCTTGAAAGACGGTCTTTCCACAAGTCATGAAAAAATCAAGGTTTAAAGTGTAAATTAGAAGAAACGAAGATAAAATTTTTGGGTTGCATGAACCAGGTTACAAATTTTATAACTACTACATGTTGCATACTAAAATTTTAATGTTGCAACTAAGACCTTTTATCTTTTATTATTCGAATTAAACCCCGTCTTTTCATAAGCCTATAGAAAGACCGTCTTTCCCAAAACTTTGCCTTTGAATTCTCCTAATTTTTAATTTATTGCACTCAACCTGTGAACTTCCGTAAACCTTTTAAAAGTAATCTTATTTTGTTCAAAACTTCAATAAAAACTCCTATAAATTACATTTTAAAGTTTAGTTTTGTTGTGAGATAGTTTTATACAAAACTCTGTCTAATATAAGCATATTTTAAATAATATACACTATTATTATACATAGTTTAAGCTACTGACAGGCCAACCTACCACGGAAATCATGATAAGAAAGTGGAAAGTAAAGTATGAAATGCATATAGAATCTATCAATTATTTGAGTGTATAAATTAACTTATACAAGTCAAAGAATGGAAAATTAATACTACTACAATTTCAAACAAACACCCTCGCCCACACGTTCGTGACCTTTCCTTTCCCTTTCTTAAAATCTATACGTCGTAGAATTATGGGCAAAATATAAACTATTAAATTGATTTTATTTTTCTGCTTGTTTTGTACTCCATCTGTCTCATCTGAATTTATACTCTTAATTTTTTGATATTATTCTCTATTAAAATTTGACCATATATTTGAATAGTTAATTGATCATTAATTGATATTATTTAATTTATCGTAATAAATATTTTTTTAATATTAATTTTTTATTTGATACTATTATATATAAGTAAAAATATTAATGATCAAATAAATTTCTTTAATAACGTAATAATAATGAAAATTCAGTTGGGACATAAGCGTTACTTCTAATGCGCCGTTACAGCATCACTAAGAATTTCATCAAACTCATTCAGGAAAAAAAATAATTTCATCAAACGCGTCGGTACTTGTTAAAACTACCTAGCTGGTCAAAGTAAAGCGATAGTTAAATATCATCTTTGACTCAAAAATACTTTTTTTATATGAAACACACAATATAGGCGAATTCTTTAGAAAAATCATCTTTTCAAGATGAGTTAAATTAGAATTATATAAAATTTAAATATTTTAGTTGTAATATTAAAAATTTATTATGCAATAGTAGTTATAAGTTAATGAACCAATTAATATAATCCAAAAATCTTATCTTAATTTATTCTAATTTGCAATTTAAACGTTGATATTTCCATAACTTATGAAAAACACGACGTCGAATAATATATACTAAGTGAATTTTAGGATTTCCGAACAGAAGTAGTAATTGATTAAATGCATTTTATTATACATACCCGTGTTACGTGTATACTCATTTCATCTCACAAAAATCCTCATTGGTATGAATTTGGGGATATTGTCTTTTTTAATTTTTTTTATTATAGTAGTTTAATTATTGGCAAAGTTTTGGAAATAATGGTCAACCATATCTTTATGGAAAGACGGGATTAAATTATAATAATAAAAGGTAAAAGGTCTTAATTGCAATATTAAAAATTTAGTATACAACATGTAGTAGTTATAAAATTTATAACCCGGTTCATGCAACCCAAAAATTTTATCTTCATTTCTTCTAATTTACACTTTAAACCTTGGTCTTTCCATGGCTTATGGATAGACCGTCTTTCAAGAGACGGACTCTTAATTATTTCAATATCAATGATGCATTTCAAATATGGAAATAATTATACTATTATTATCCATCTATTTAATTTCTCACCTTTTCATCTCCACGCATTTTAAAAAATATTACTTTATACAAAAACCGATGATAAAGAAAAGAAGACGCAGTATAGTTTTCAGAGTGGGTCTCGTGATGGCGACCTGTCCATAAGATTATAGACATGCCGCTTATTTTTTTACCTTATACACTGCATCTGTTAAATTACATACAAAATTTAAAATTTTTTAAAATATTTTTGTATCATATATTTTTTTTTATTTTCACATTCAAATATATATTATTACTTATTTGAACTTATAAAATACAATATTTAAATTTTATAAAAGATTATACTTTTAAGGTAAAAGCCCCGTGCACTGTTCAAAAACTTATGGAAAAACGAGAATTTCTCTAGTTTTCATCTATAATCCATCAAAATTACAAATTGACAATCTAACCAATCACACACAGTTGCAAAAAATTACACATGCATCTCACAAGTTCTTCTTACTCTTGCAAGAACAAAACCAACAACTCCAATCCAATCATCAATACATTAATCACGCTTTCTGATCAGCATCTAGGGTTTGCTTGTCTGAATCCACAGGAGCAACATCAGAAGGCGGCGAAGGAGCAGCCGGCGATGGAGCCGACCTAGACCCGTACCCGACTCCATGCCGCCTCAACGGAAATATGGAGAAGATGGTCGCCGTGATGGAGCCGATAACCGGCGGCAAGGCCATCATGAGGGCCTTTTCGGTATTTTCAAAGTTAGGGTAAAAGCATTGGACCGTGTTCGAGTCCAACAACGAGAGCACGAGGAACACCGTGAGTGAGAGAAAAGCATGAACATAGTCTCCTAGGTTTATCCGGTATGCTTTGAAGTCGATTCCGGAGTTCGCCACGTCTTCCGAGGTTGTCGGCCAGAAGCCCTTGAAGGTGGCTATGCCGTAGTGAGGGACGCCCTGGTTGTCGAGGTAGCTGTCGGTGAAGGTGGAGAAGAAGCATGAGAGGGAACACATGGCGAAAAGCGCGCTCGAGATGTACTTGTTTGATTGGGTGCAACTGCCATTGTTGGTTGTTATGGGGTTCATGAACTGGTAGAAGAATATGGTTCCGGTTGGGAGTAGCCGGATTAGGTTTCCGATGCCGGTGAATGCATGATTCATTTTTCCGGTGGTCGGGGCCGGAGCCGGTGGTGGTGTAGAAGTAGCCATATTCATGTAACAAAATTAGGGTTTGGATCAAAATATAATCTTGGATTGAATATGTATATATGGAAGATGTATAGTTAAGAACATTTTTAGGGCACATATTTATAGAGTTTGAAGGTATGGGGTGTTACTTCTAAGAAAGAGGGAAATTTCTATTAGTACGGCTACAATAGCTGTGCATGACAACATTTGTGGAGAACGCATTCGACGAATGCGTTCTCTATTTTCACAAATTTTTTTTAAATATTACTTGAGGACGCATTCAGTGAATGCGTCCTCTCCCTTTTTTTTCCCGTTAATTTCTTGAATTTTCCTATAGGTATTTACATGTGGAAGAGGACGCATTTTCTTGAATGCGTCCTTCAATCCCTGTTAAAAATCAGAATTTTTCTCCCAGACTCGTCATAATACTTTTATAATTGTACAGTATGCCCTGTATTTATTAGCAAATTTTTTTAAAAAACTCCATCCCAATTTCGAATTTATAATAATAACAGAATAAACTCTTGCCTAAAATTTAGATTACCTAAAGTAAACTTTGTGTTAAGTATTTTGATTTAAAATGATATTACTAACAATATTCTCAATCATGATAATTAAATTTCATCTATTTTAGTTATTTTGATTTAAAGAATAATTAATAAATTATATATTTTACTAATTAAAACTCCTTATTTTATATTGAGGTCTTAATTAATAAAATGTGGGACTACAAAAAAATTATATATATATATAATATATATGTGTGTGTTAAATTCAATACCCATTTTCAAGAAATTATAGAATTCAAACAGTATTTAAAAAAATATATCAATATAAATTAAGAAAAATTAAAAATAATAAAAAATCTGAGGACGCATTCTATGAATGCGTCCTCTAAACGATCTGGTTTAAAAAAAACAAAAAATTATGAGGATGCATTCTATGAATGCATCCTCTAAAAATAATTCAAAAAAAAAAATTCAGTATGGATGCATTCAGTAAATGCGTCCTCCACCTTTGTGTCCATCACCCAGCACATGCATATATTGCATTCGAAAATTTACTGTTCACCACCAAAGAATCAAGAACTCCTAAGAAAGATGGTCTTTCGTTTTTGTCTTGGTTTACAAGAAGTTGAATAGTGACTTTTACTTTTCCAATTTTTGGTTTTGAGAGATATTTTCCCAAGCTTTAAGGAAAGATAAGTGTTCATAATTGATGGGAGATTTCTGAGGTCAAATTGAAGGACGAAATGACAAATTAAGCAATATACGTAGTGGGAGTATTTTATTATGACGTCTATATTGTTTTGGCCCATAAATTGTTTCTGAGAAAAGGAAACAACAACAACTCTATAACTAGAAAAGTCAGTTGGCAAATAGACTAGATGGAGTATAAGGCATATATGTGTCAAGAAAGACGCTATATGTATAAGTGGAAATAACTTAAACTAGAGGAGTATGTATTTGAAAACATTAGTGTCTAATTACCATTTGATTATATATGTAGCAGTATGTTAAAATCATGTAAAAAGAGGTATCAATGGTGTAGAAAGGAGCTAAACAACTTTAATAAAGGGGTATATGCCAATATAACTTTATAGTTGCAAAGTGCCAATATAACTCTTTATTATTTGAAAGTTAAAAAAAAAACCACAACTAAATGAAAGTGCTAATATAACTCCCAGGTGACACTTTCGACGTGACCTTGATATTCCGGCCATTGACCACACTTGAAATGACAAAAATGTCCCTCAGGGCAAAAGATGAATGCGTGTGGACAATTATACCCTTACCCATTGCCGCTTCCTCGAAACCTTTGTTGTCGCTCCACTCCATCACGCCGCTCAATCTGGGCATGAAAACCCCACCACCACCCATCCCAACCGAAACCCTAGTGCCGCCGCTCTCCACCTCGACTTCACCTCGAAATAGAAACATCGAAATAGAAACACTAGTACCGTTAGAAGTGGAGAAGAACTAGGTGGCATCGCATGTGGGAGTGGAGAAGAACCGAACGGTGTCACACACGGGAGTGGAGAATGGATCAGGCGCGACGGCTAGTTTAGAAGAAGAAGAGACACAGAAGAAGAAAGAAGAGAAGGTTAGGGTTTAGGAGGGCATAATAGTCATTTCATCATTTCTAATTTTTTAAATTTTCATAGGGGTAATAGGGTCATTTCATTGAATTCCGGCCAAAATTTGTTGGAATTGTTAGTTTTGCACTTTCACTAATTATCTAAGGTTATATGACACTTTCAAACATTGGAAGATTTTATTTTATATGAGATTATAAACCTATTTTTCTCTTTAATAAATTTTAGAATAAGAAAGTACCAATATTTCAGATGGTCTATCTTTTAAATTTTAATAGCGGTTAAATTTTTTTTTTAAAGAGTAGGTCTCCTGACAGACGGTCTGTCCATAAGGTTAAGGACATATCACTTATTTCTTACCTTATATACCGCATTTGTTAAATTACATACAAAATTCAAAATTTTTAAAAATATTTTTTGTATTATATATTTTTATATTTTCACCTTCAAATACATATTATTACTTGTTTTAGGCAAAGTCTTGGGAAAGACGGTCTTTCCATAGGCTTATGGAAAGACGGGGTTTGATTAGAATAATAAAAGGTAAAAGGTCTTAATTGCAATATTAAAGTTTTAGTATGAAACATGTAGTAGTTATAAAATTTATAACCCGGTTCATGCAACCCGAAAATTTTATCTTAATTTCTTCTAATTTACACTTTAAACCTTGGTCTTTCCATAACTTATGGAAAGACGGTCTTTCAAGAGACGGACTCCTTGTTTTAACTTATAAAATGCAATATTTAAATTTTATAAAAAATTATAACATTTAAGGTAAATGCTCCCGTCCATAAACTTATGAAAAGATTTTCTTTCCTGAGACTTTCCCTTTTCTAAAATAATGCTTGAAAAATAACGATGGTTGAACCGCCCTCACCAATTCCCTCTCCCTACCCTCTCCCCATTTAACTCCACAAAAAACAGACCTGATTCCAGAAAAATCAACGTGCTAATATTTGTGGACGTTAAGGTTTTGCATATACTTGACGGCATATATGGAAGCAGTGGTTTCAACAAAATTTCCAAATCTTATGTTCTGAAAATTCCACACTTAATTGCCAGTTATTAGTACAAGGCAAAAGGCATGTAATATCAAAACGCACGTGCTTTCTTGCTCAGTTTAAATTTGAATTTTTGAACCACAAATGCACATAAGTGGTTTACTGATTGAATCTTATTTTCATTCATCACACGTTTATTTTTATTGATTGACGTATTCATTTCACTTTTATTACTGCAAAATGATCTCTCTTCTTTTAAAATTTTCTTAAATTAAAACACCATTTTTAAAATTATTTTTTTGGAAAAGCATCATTAGAAACCAAATTTATCAAAAACAAGGAGAGCTTTATTTTATGGTGCATGATAAATCAAAGTTGGATGCAACTATGGTGGACTCTCGAATTTACCCCCCCCCCCCCCCCCCCCCCACAATTAACGCCATTTAGAGGACACATTCAGTTATATGCAATTTTTTTTATTACCGCCGGTGATGATGCGTCCTCTCGCTTTTATATATTATTTTTTACTTGCATTTAGAGGACGCGTATAACAAATTAATTTTTGTTTTAATCTAGTGCTGCGGATCCTCAATTAATTTTTTTAATCAAATGAATTTTTTTTTCCATTTGAATTTTCTGAATGCGTCCTCAATTTAAAATAATTTTTTAATCAGTCTTCTATTTGATTTTTCATTTTTATTTTTTATATTTTCGTTGTCCCAAATAGCGCATTAGTAGACATATGATAGTAAAACATGAACATCCCACTTACATGACTAAAGATGATGGAAAAATTTGATCGTGTGTATTGCAATTTTTTAAATAATATTGAATATAGAGAAGGAATGAATTATTAAAAAATTTGGAAGTTACTATAGTATTTGAATGGTAATTTGGATAATTCTTTTTTGTTTGTTTGAATTGTACGCCTTTTTCACTATTAACTGATATAAATAATCAAAAACGTAAATGGAGATGCATTTAATGTTTATGAAATTAGAGATGAAAATGAAAACCAAATAAACATGAATTGATTCAGAGATACAATATTCGAAGAACACGTGTGAAACATATAGGTATAAATGTAATGAAATGAATGCCCAACATGTAATGTACTAATGACTCCCTCTGCAAAGCTTTCCACCTGTTCCACATGGGGGAGGACGTATGGTGCGGGATGTGTGCCGTGCAAAAGGCATCTGAGTAGAAACATGTACGTCGTCATAGGGAACTCCTCTGTAAAATCCTCCTCCATATCGTCTCATGCTTCTTCATTCAAATTATACTGGACATGGGGAACACTATCTGTATCTAATGGAGCAGTGGGCGACATGTACGCATGACTAGCAGTGGGAGTAAGATATGCAGTGAAATCAGCTGTAGTAGTGACATAGTGTGAGGGTCCACCATGTGATGGTCCGGCGTTCGTTGGATTCGCATGTGAGGGCCCAACTTCAGATGAACCAATGTGTACTGTAGGGCCCCGAGCACATGGTCGCCGACCAGGTGGAGCTGGATGGTGGCTTCTAATTTCATTATATCTCACACCAGGGGGAGGTTCCTCACAGTGCACATATGGTGAATAAAACTGGAGTATGTAGGGCTCATGCACATATTGTAGAGTACGTGTGGAAACACCATGTACCCTCCTGATAACGTCTGCAAAACGTGGGGGACATTTGTCCAAATTTATATATGACATAAGGCACATCTCAGACATTGCTTGTAACTACACAAATGTGATAATTATGTTAGATATTAAAAATTGAGGGAATATAAAGTATTATTTTTAATACTATTAGAAATTTAGGAAATACCATATACTCCATAGTAGCTCCGTCTCCATGAAAACCCGTAACCTTTTGGGGTCATCCTGCCTGATCAGTTAGGGTCACTGTCCTGCGAAAATACCACTCCATGTATTCTCGACCGGGTGTATATGGATCCACTGACCCAAGTGCATTAACATGTTGCTATCCTCAATGTTCTCATGCATCGAGATATCTTCTCAGTTCAACACGCCAATCCATGCCTAACCTCCCCTGACGGTCTCTAGTATGAAGCAGTTTGTGTTCATCCCCAGTGACCAACTGCATGAGTATTGGCTGGATAAGGTCAAACTGCCTAAGAACACGATGAACATGATGGTACTCCACGACGTGCCATCAAATGAGGTCAACACACAGTAGCCAGTTGTTGTTACCAGCTGTACAGTACTGTGAGAGTTATTGCATGACATCCTCAGTGTATGGCTGCCAAATAAACTGACATAACAGACAAGTGTTATGGTTAGGAGAGAAAATTTTTTTCCCATTAGTTCAAAAAAAGGAAATCTGAATTACATTATACCTGACTGTTATGGAGAGATGTCAGCTGATCGCAGTACACTTTCAGTACATGCATGGGTGATTGTGATAAATCATACCGGGCTCTCCACCTGTGAGGAACAAAATGAATAATATTAGCTATTCCTAATAATTTTAAAGGTTTTAAAATGGTTTCCTTTCTAATTGAATACGAACCTGGACCCAAGAGTACTCATGGTGATAGTCACTGGAAGTCGTCCGGTATGACGGATGGTTGGTATTCGCTCCCATGCCCACAACTGACATTAAATAAATTTAAATATAATATAATGTAAGAGGTCATTATGGACAATGTGTACAACTAACAAGTTTAACCAACCGTGTTACCTGTAGTAAGACTAGTGGCCCAGATATCAATTTGACTTGTGGGATTGTAGTGTCACATAAACATCTTACACGTGTGCCAAAATGGCACTCCCTCAACTGTGCTAATGTGTTGCATCTAAGTCCACCAGTACTGACAGATAGAGTAGAGGGATTAGGTGCCCGGATGTGCCTGACATGAGCATTCCTCCGACCAGTAGTAGAATGAAAACCCTAGCCCGATGTTGACAATCTACCTAAGTAGCATCAAGAGGCAACAAACTGCGCAACAAGTTTCCCAACCAGCTGGCCCTTATATAACCCTCTCTGATAGCACTCATGTCTGGTGTAGCCCATAGGTAGTCAGTGCACAATCTCTGCCAGTCATCTGTGCGCCTGCTAGTGTCTACACCAGTGATTGCCATGCCATCGATTGGTAGACCCCATAGGATGCCCACATCCTGCAAAGTGACGGTAGCCTCCCCTATCGGCAGGTTAAATGTGTACATCTTTGGTCTCCAACGCTCGACTAAGAAAGTGATGAGGGAATAGTCGATGTGAATTGGTGCGGAATCCAATAGTCCCTGGAATCCAGATTCACGCACATAACACATCACTCGATCAGGGATCCCACTAATCCAACAAGCCTTATCCCATCGCCTCACCTGCAGTGCCTCATCCTTCAAATTACCATTATACAGAGCACGTGCACAATGCTCCCGGTGAAGGTAAAGAAAATCCTCATCAATGGGTCCTGGATGATACATAGCATATCCCTGGTGACAATTAGAATCACATGGAGAAATGATCAATCCATATTTCCACAAAAATGAAAACTATTACATGTAATAAATATTCAAACCAAATCATACATTAGCTTCAATTTAAACAAATACACACAATACAAATCCACACAATCAATTACAATAATAAAATGAAAGAATTTAGCATAGCAAGCTTACTGGCTACATAATATAATGTTATACATATTGGTCTAACTCTAGAAACTTCATATTACAAACACGACCCTAAGCACGCCCTTGCCTACGGACGCCTCTGCAATCACCTGACACTCTCTTATCCATTTTATTCCTTATCCTTCTCTCTGCAAACTGACCGCGCCTCCTATTACAAAACTTTTCAATATCGGGAATCAACCTCCAAATGGCATGTTTCCATAGTGATGGATCTCGTAGAGGCATGAAACCCTCACTATATTGTTGCACATAGGTGTTTGTGTGATATACCCTGTCACGTAGAGTAGATGGATCATCACACCTATACCTATTGACAGCCAATGCATGGGAACAAGGGAAACGGAAAATTTTCCATTCGCGAAAACTACACTCCTTTCTCCGGTATTCCACAGTGTACTGGCTCTCACCAATGCTGCCATCAATAGTCCTTGTCACAACCTTATAAGTCTGCGATGCCTTACCATACACGGTGATAGTATGTCCCTGTCCCCAAGTGTCCTGCTTCTAAAACTTTTTCCAAATCCTGCTAGGGAACTCAGACCTACACAATTCTACATCAATTTAGAATACTTAAAATAGTTCATGAACACATAATGAACTGTAATGAATCATGAAAGTACCTCCAATTTGTGGCGTCCATTAGCCTTCGTGCAAACATTTCAACTGTTCGTTCAAAAGTGGCTTTGGCACACGCAGTTATCGGGAGACGTCGTGCGTGCCTTAAACAATTGTTGTAACTCTCGGACAAATTAGTTGTAAGAATTCCCCAACGACGATGGCCCTCACCAAAGGCAAAGCACAACTTACTGCTATCATGTTGTCTTAGCCAATCCCAAGCAGATGGTTCGATACTCTCCAACTCCTCCTTGTACTCCCTCCACTTACTCTCTTGTCTGGCACGACCAAGCTGCCAAACCAGAGTCTTTAGATGCGCATTCTTGAACTTCCCACGCTCAACATTAAGGAAGTTGGACTGAAAATGCCTCAGAAAAATCGGTGGTATCCTACTGGCTCCATCCATTCATCCATATGTCTCATTGCATTCAAAATTCCATCATGACGATCCGATATAATACAAATTGGCCTACTTTCACCACCTACCATGTGAAGGTGCAGTTTTTACATGAACCAGTTCCAACTCTCATTAGTCTCAGCATCAACTATTGCATAAGCAATGGGGAGTATGTAATCGTTCACACCATGTGTCAACGTAACTAGCATTGTGGCCTTGTATGCGTCTCTCAAATTAGTCCCATCCACACTAATCACCGGCCTACAGTGGCGAAATGCATCGATAGCCTGACCAAATGCCCAAAACATAAACATAAATTTCCTACACATAGGACCGTGTATTCTATCAGGTACGTCTGCCCAATCAACAACGATGCTCGAATTGGCCCTGATTAGATCATCCACAACTGTTGGCAACATTTCAAAGGATTCCTCCCAAGTTCCGAATACCAAATCAATAGCCTTCTGGCGAGCATACCATGCCTTCTTGTTGGCTAAAGTCACATTTAACTCTGTCTTCACATGCGCTTGGACATCCTTCACTGTGTAAGAAGGGTTCACGTTAATCTGGTGGCGAATGGAATGTGCGATCATCAACGGTGTTAGGTTAGTGTTACCACTCGATTGACCCGCACCAACACAACCATGACTACTTGATCATTTGGTGATCTCTCACATCCCATGGGATGCCTTTTTACTGGCTCTAACAATCCAATGACAATTACCACTTCCTTCAACAACATCCTTACATTTCGTATATCATGTACGTGATCTGCTTTCCACGACCCGGTGTTCCCTGTTCATCATGAAACTCCACTTGGAAATAGCTTCTACCAATTCTGATTTACTCTGGAATTGCATACCCAATGCAACTTCACCAGTCGCTTAACATAACTAGGAAGTCTTTCACCACAATTAGTTGGGTCATAGCCATCCTCATCAGGGCCCCCATAATCCATAAAGTAGGCCTCCTTATTAGGATTCACCATAAGATGGAACGTTATGGCTACATTGTTTGTGCACACTACTTGTTCATCATCGTCCCCTGGATTCGAATCAGTTGATAAGAAACGATCATCTTCACTTTCTTCTTCAAGTTCCCTTTCCTCACCTTCATCATCGCTACCAACATGTTCACTATGACCAACAACATGTTTGCCAATTTCACCCACATAATCATCATCGAAGACATTCAACTCCTCATGATGCACACCATATATACCACCACTTATGGACGGCTGAGTGCAATCGACATCCCCTAATTTACCCGCAAATTTGGTGAATAAATGGGCTGAAAAAGAGCCGTTGACTCGCATGAATTAAATGGGTGTTTCCCCTTATTTTTGGGCTGAATTTGCTCCATTTTGGCCCTATTTGGTGGATTTTTTGAGTTTAGCCTTCTCTTCGGGCTGAAATTGTATTGGGTGGATGTATGAGTTTTTTCCATGCTTTGATTACACATTTGTCCTTGGAAATACTTGTACACTATGGCCGATGAGAGTTTCTTCATTTGGTTTCACGACCATAGGAGTCGGGTAGTGTGTTAATTAATTAGCATACGCAAAATTAATTAACCTACTGCTAGTCGTTACTTGGATTTGACGGTTACCACGTGCTTTATGCTCACACTACACTTTGTGTTAAATTAGCATATAGCTGTCTATTTGCTTAAAATGGAGTGGGCGATTATAGAATCTCCAGGCTTGACACACGCCGTATAAATTGTGTCATTCTCTCCATCATTAGGGGGGCTATTTTTTGAGGAATCCACAAGAGTTATTTGAACTGCCTACGAATACTCTTGCCCTCTAAAATAGCCTCAGTTCACACCACGCGAATGTTTGAAGGCTAATAACACCCTTCTTTCTTCATCTTAGGGGTGTATATGGTAGAAACTGCTCCTCCATTGGCGGTCCCGGCTTCACTTGGATTCAGCACCACCAGCACACCATGGCGACCATCCAAGACCCGAGTACACTACACTCGGCTGCGCTTTATGTCTACCACTGGCGGCTTCTTCATCACCTTTTCTTCAAGACCCGAGTCCCAAGTCTCGGCTGCGATTAGGAGATCATATGAAGAGCCAGTACACATTTCTAGTTGCTATGTATAGGTCTAGATTCACACTTGTATCTAGACTTGCATTTATTCCCCTAGGCTTATCACCATCTAGCTTAGGGTTAGCATTTAACGGGCACCCCCCGCATCTCAGTTTTCCCTAGGGTTTCATCATTCAGCTTAGGGTTTGCATTACTCTTTGTTTTTGGTGGGGTCGCCTGTAATTTCATGGGCCCCCACTCGGATGTTCCACCGCATCTTCTATTTACCATATTTACCCCCCTGAGTGCAATCGACGTGAACATATGCACTGGTTTGGCTCGACTCACCAATGACAAAAGGTTCTACAAAACCTTGGCAATGTACAAGGGGTGGTAATGTTGGCAAAGGTGTATAGTTCTGAATATTGCTCAACAATGACATAAAATGACATAAACGTGCCCGAACTAACATCACTTGCACGATCAATGGTGCTTGACATCTTCTCGATAATAATGTACAGATCAGCTGAGGTTAAGGACATTCGATCAACAATGTTGAAAAAGGTCGCAGTAGACTTGTCATCTTCCACATTATAACAAAGATAGTATACAGACGAACCAATCAGCTTAGGACAATGATAATATATTTTCAACAGAAACCCATCGCTTGTAATGCCAAGCCTTCTGAAAATTAAATCAACTAACTCGAAGTGGCTTAACCTCCGTTCGAGAGTCACATTTTTCTCAGGTATGTGAGACTCATAATACACACCTACAGTTAAATCAAACTTAATTTGACCCCCTTTGTACAAGTACACCGTTAAAAACATCATACAACTGCATTATACAAATATAGACAATATAATTTGATATTCGGAAAGACGGCATTATTCAGCAACTCATATTCAACTACTCAAACCCTAACCCATACACTGTTACATTATCACTGGGTAACCAAATCATACATTATTATTGATTTTCTAAGTAATTGACATACAACATTTCAACTTAAATTGTTAGTCCCACAAAATTTTTTTCTGACAACCAATAACACATAATCAATTCCAACCTCATTCAACACATTCATATAATCAAACCACACAAAACCATTCCAACCACACATATTCATTCAAACCACACATAATCATTCAACATATCCATATGCTCAAGATTTTTTCATGTACCTCTTGCAAATGCAGTGGAGATTGCAGTGAAGCTTTTCCAGGAGATTCTGGCGGCGCGTGACTCCGAGGCACTGGAAGACTAGCAGCGTGTGAGTTCACAAGCAGAGCTTGCAGCAGCGCATGCGTCGCACTCCGGAGTCCAGCAGCGGAAAACCGTCTGTCCCCAATCGGTGGCTGTCTTTAGCTGCAAAGCAAGCAACAATTTGAACAAAAACAATGGAAGAAAACGATCGGATCTAACAAAAGAGCAAAAATACCAAAGAAGATTTGGAAGAAGATGTTCTCGATGACGACAATGGAAAAAAATGAGAGCTGGGAGGGAGACACAAAGCGTGCGCATGCTGAAGACGATGACGGGCTGCTGAGCACGACGACGACGATGGAGGAATCCGGCGGCAAAGAAAACAATGTGTTTCCTTTTCTGGTAAATTTATGCCCATTTTAAAGTGACGTTGAGGACATATTCATTGAATGCGTCCTCGTCTTCAGCGCATTTAAAAAAAATAATTTGAGGACGCATTTGGATAATGCGTCCTGTTGGGGTTCAGTGTCCAAAAATAAGGGAAAATTCGAGGACGCATTTTGTCCGTCTGTAAATTAAAAAAACAATAAAATAAAGAGGATGCATTTGGCAAATGCGTCCTCATATTTTCAAAAAATTTTAAAAAATAAAAACCTTGACCGTTCTCCATATTTGCATCTACTGTAGACTACTGTAGCCACAGTTCCAGAATTTTATCCAAAACTAAGAGGCAGAATGAATCTCATCACTGAGTCCACATCCTGCTGATCTTTCATGAAAATACAGTACTCCCTCCGTCCTAACTCTATATGCACTTCTACTTTTTTGACACTATTCTTTATAAAAATTTGACCGCATATTTGAATACATAGATATATGAATAATGATATCATCGTACATGATATTGTTCAATTTCTCGTAACAAGTAATTTCTAAATATCAACTTTTTATTTGTCGTTCATATGTAGGTAAACATGTTAACGATCAAACATATTTATTAACATCGTAATAATGATTACAGTGCAAACAGAGTAGGGACGGAGCAGGGGTAGAATAATTACTTTGAGTCGTCGTCATCCTTCAAAACCTTCACTTCCTATAGGTTACAACTTCTAATCTTCAAATCAATTTTTACCGCGGCCAATTAATTTCCTCTCTATCCAAGTAAAGTAACCGGATAAAATTCTGCGATCATTTTATCACATACAACCAGTCATGAACTGCGGTATTATTCGGATTAATGCATGGAAGATTAGTCCATGGAATTATTGGATGGAATTGTCAATGTAAAGACCAGGCCATTCATTGACTTCCCAATATATATAACTCCATCATTTTTCATATATTACCAAAACCAAAATCTATGGTTAGTCCAACACTCAGTTAAAGCATCTCTTGTCCAAAAACTGTCACTGTCTTTTCTTTAGTTAGTCTCAATTTTTTTTCGTGATGTTTCTGACCCTTGACTTTTTAAAAAAAAATTTTTTTTTAGTAAAAATTGGGATGAGCATAATAGTTAGTTAGAAATCTTTTTATATTAGCAAATGTTGTAGGTTAAGGTGTTGGGCAAATTGGATTCTGTCACATTTTCTGTAAATTTTATATTTAATAAAGTGAGAGCTTTTTAGGAAGTAGAGAATTATTTGTTGAACACGTGGCAATATCTGATTTCCAACACTTTAACATACAACATTTACTAATATATAAAATTTTTTTGGTAGCTAAATTTTATTTTAGACAACGTTTCATAAGTCTCTAAATAATATCAAGCCTCCCGCCAATTTGAAACTCGTGATTCAATAAATGATTATGTAACAATAATGCATCTTAAAGGTCAAGAATTCAAAATTAATAGGATGTAATTTAGTTAATTATATTTTGAATATAAACTGAGAGGATTTTTATAATAGACATTTCTATTTAAATTAGCAAATATGTCTTGTTCTTTTGAACTTAACTTCATTTTAATTAGGTTTAATTTAATCCAATTCATATGATCATCTCACTTCATTTAATCATTAAGAAAATCACCTAAATCTTCAATTTTTCTTTTGAAGATTAATTAGAATATGTAAACCCAAATATTTTAAAAGGTCAAAGTCTCAAACATGCAAATCCCCCTTGACCGGAGACCACTCCCTTTTCCATCTTTCTTAGAAATAACCCCCTCAACCCTATAAATGCGTGACCAAAAACATCCCTCTCCACAATAGACCAATTCATTCATACTTGAACAACAATATCTTTAACCTAACCTCTACATCTTCTTTCTTTTCAATAAAACCAAACCCTAATTTGTTCAACCCCATCATGGCTACACACACACCACCATCTCCAACACCGGGGACGCCTTCCACCACCGGCAACTTCAGTCAGGCATTCACCGGCTTTGGAAACCTAATCAGGCTACTCCCAACCGGAACAGTCTTCTTCTACCAATTCATGAACCCCATAACCACCAACAACGGAAATTGCACCACGTCAAACAAGTACATCTCAAGCGTGCTATTCGCCATGTGTTCCCTCTTATGTTTCTTCTCCACCTTCACCGACAGCTACTTGGACAACCAGGGCATCCTCCACTATGGCATCGCCACCTCCAAGGGCTTCTGGCCCTCTTCCTCGGCTGCGAACTCCACCGTTGACTTCAAGACATACAGGTTGTTAGAATAGAACTGTTAAGGAAATATAAACTAATTCTATAAGGTAACTACCATCTATATAAATGGTTTCTATTTCCTTAACAAGAACATTCTAGTGAATAGAACATATTAGCGTTTAGTTATTTACTTTTCTAAACCCTAACTACGGGGAATTCAATTCTACACAGATTAAACCTTGGAGACTACGTCCACGCTACTCTCTCACTCACGGTGTTCTGCGTGCTCTCATTGTTGGACTCCAACACGGTGCAATGCTTTTACCCTAATTTCGAAAACACCGAGAAGGCTCTCATGATGGCGCTGCCGGCGGTTATTGGCTCCGTTGCGGCGACAATCTTCTCCACCTTCCCCATCACACGCCATGGAGTAGGGTACGGTTCCCGGTCGACGCCGACACCGGCAACTTCTTCGAGCTCCGCGGTTGCGCCCGTGGGTTCAGGCATGCAAACCCCAAGTGCTGATCAGGTTTAGTTAGAGATGTGAAACCATTTGTTTTAACTTCGTTTGGTTTGCTTGATTGAACATTAATTCATTGATATTTTGTTACAAGATTAAAGAACTTGTAAGATGTGACAAATAAATTCCTATTTTTATAAAGAGCGAGTCAGGTCAACCATGTATAGATCATCATCATCTGGTAATCCGGTAATCGCTGATTTTCAAACCAATTAAGGTCCTGTCCACTTGGTTTAATTTCAACATATTTCACCATTAATAGATTAAATTTAGAGTCCGTCTCTTGAAAGAGACGGTGTTTCCATAAGTCGTGGAAAAATCAAGGTTTAAAGTGCAAATTAGAAGAAATGAAGGTTAAACTTTCGGGTTGCATGAATTGGGTTATAAACTTTATAACTACAACACGTTACATAATAAATTTATAATATTGCAACTAAGACTTTGACCTTTTATTATTCTAATTAAACTCCGTCTTTCTATAGGTTTATGAAAACGTGGTCTTTCCCAAGACTTTGCATTAAATTATCACCAATAAAGTTAATTCATCAATAATAAACTAATGTTAGTACCAATAAATTCAGCACTGAAAGAAAATTTTATAAACATAAATATTTATCTGGGTTCTCGGTGGTCACTAGCTGTGTAATAAGTCCGTAAGTAAAATATGTTACGAGCACAATATCATTTTGGGAGTTATTCTTTTCATTTTTTGAAAAAAATAAACCACCAATAAATTAAATTCATCACCAAATAAGTCCAACTGGATAGGGCCTAAGTTAACATTAATATTATTGTTGTTAAATTTCAAGGTATCTTAAAATCAATTGGTACTAAGTGGAGGTGACCCAAGACCTTATATATAAGTCATTTAGTTATTAAGAAATCGATGTGGGATATATCTTTCAACACGCCCCCTCACGTGTCAACGAGGAAACACTCCACGACCCATATCAGGCCAAATTAAAGGGGATCCACACATCGGCCTAGTAAACCCAACTCAGGCCCAGGTTCAGTACCCGGCTCTAATACCATGTTAAATTTTAAGGTATCTTGGGCTTCCATCTTAAAACCAATTGGTACTAAATGGAGGTGACCCGAAACCTTATATATGAGTCATTTAGTTATTAAGAAATCGATGTTGGATATATCTTTCAACAACAATTGTATTCTAACAAATTGTAATAAAGTATCATTTTCATGTACCAACTATTAACAATTAAATATATATCCGTTAGCTGGATATAACGGAGAGAGTAATCAAACAACAAAGACTCGCAACTTATATGACGGAGGAAGACCGGGTGTAGCGTTAGCTGGCAAGGTCGATATTTTTAACAATTGGAAATGTCAAATGAGTGCATTTGTAAGTTTTGAACTAGAATAAAAATTACTTTTCATGCTTAATTAAGATGTTTACATTCTTGATTATAACAAGTAATTTCCCAATGAATCTTTCCCCCGTCATATTTAACTGCAGATTGTGTTGATTTGTCAACATACACACGAATAGTTACATCAAATATTTATGCACTAGAGTATGGGTTTAAGAATGAATTTCAGTTTCACCTAAATTCTGAACCTTTATGCCAAGTTGTTTAACAGTTTGGTGTTGGAACACCAAGATTAGTTTGGTGTTAAACGCAAAACTAAACACGCAGTGCACACACAACTTGTTTACGCAGTTCGGTGCAAATACACCTACGTCTGCGGGGCCTTGCCCAGATCAGAAACCATTCACTAGAAAGCAGTCTTTAGTACAAGAAGCTTAACTTAAATACTAATCCATTGCTAACCTATAGAGTGAATGTTGTGAGCTCCCCTCACTGTCGATCCTACGCCGTTGACCCCTCACGATCAACACGTCTCCCTGGATCTCCTCCTCCCGAGGAATTAAGACTTCCTTGTTTCTGATCTTTAAGAACTTGGTCGGTTGATTTACGAACCTCCAAAACAGACACGGCAGATCGCTCCAAAGTTCTCAACGTAGAGAATAGCACTGGACGCTCAAACTGATTGCGTTGTATTGATCTTCTATTTATTCCATCGCAATCCTGCCTTGAATCAACTTCCTTCCTTGTCTAACTCTACCATAAATAGACTTCTAGACTAAGGAAAACTCTGATTCTAATCTGGTATTTAAATAAACAATCCTGTTAACAATAGGACTTGTTCCATAATTAACTACTTAATCAATTCCTAACTATTACAGGAATATTCTTTTACCAGAATTAGATGACCACGAAATCAATCAATTATCTTCACAATATTCTGATCAGATCGCACAATTATATCCCATGATATACTCCATAAATCGTGGACATCAACAATTAGCTGCTGTAAAACATCTGGACAGCAGTGGTGTTAAAACACCATATCACCAGAAATCACTCGGTGGTGTTCAAACACCAGATTACCAGTATTCACAATATGCCATACATAAGTCCAACTCCGGAGGACTTTACAATCTCCCCCTTGGCATATTGGTGAATTCATACCACATTAGCACAAACACCATAGAACACCAGAAAACCAAGCAGCATAATAAATGTAGAATACCAGAATACCAGCTAGCACAAACAGCATAAATTACCATAAAATCAGCTAGCACAAATATCCAAAATCCAGACCGAATAATATAAAACCAGAGCCATTCAAAAATCCAAAAACTCCAAAATATTCTCCCCCTGAATTCATTAATATGACAAGAACACCAAGAAAAAATTCAATCAGGCCAAACTATCAGTGCTCCCGGATTCATCACTGTCCGAATCTTCATCATCTGATCCATTTTCATTCGGAATTTCTGCCAGCAGTGCTTCTCTCTCAGCCTCCAAATCTGCAAGCTCCCCCTGAATCTTGACTATCGCTGCCTGATGACGCCCAAGGATTTCTTGACAAACTATAGCTCTCGCCTCAATGGCTTTCAGCCGAGCTTCACCTTCATTCGAGCAACCCATTGCTGGAGGTGTCCAGGGAAGATCCTTCACTATACGGCCACTCAAAGTCCTGAGGGTTGGCCTTAAAGCTTGGGTAGTTATAACTTCATCATTCTCCCTTGCAACCACTCCCCCTTTCAGCAGTACCATCGATATGATACAAGGATGAACCAAAGCTTCCTTCCGGGTCTTACGAGCACAGTCCATAATGTCATTGAATATCAACTTACCCAGATTGACTCGATGCCTCGCACCCAGACTATAAAGCAGAGTTGCCATTTCCTTGGTAACAATCGTGTTGTTTACCGAAGGGATCCAATTATGAACAGCTACTGTATACAGACAGTAATACCTGGAAGTCAGATTGGATGCTGGTATTTGTTGTCTCCCAGCCAGTGGCCAAGTGCTTTCCACTCCTCCTGTTAACTCAATTGCCACCTCATCAAAATTTTCTGGGATTTGGTGTTGGAACACCGATTGAGTATTCTTGAGATTGCCATGCTGCAAGCATCTATTCACTACCTCAGGGGAGAATACAACTACTTTCCCTCTCACATAGACTCTGTGAAACCACTGAGAGTCTTCATCTTCACAGTCTTCTTTCAGGTTCGAATAAAATTCCACCACAATTTGTTTATTATATTCAGCAAAGCAGGTAGCAGCTTTAATCACCTTGAGGTATCTGAGAAAATCAGTAAATCCACACTCTTCATACTTCTCAGTATCAGCCGGTCTTTCTGCTAGAATTCGTCTCCCACTGATGAAGTCCAACTTTTCTTGGCTCTCATTATCGTATAGTTCATTGCTGATGGCCTTACTGACCTCAGGTGCAGGTAATACTTTGGGCTTTATTTTCTCCGCAGAGTTCTTCTTCCGTTCTGCCCTCAATCTCTTCAGCTTCTGTCCAATAGGTTCGTCACTATCATAACTTTCAGCTGTACCCCTGTCTCTGCATCGTTTTGATCTCCGAATTTTCTTACTTGCCGAGACCACACTCTCTTCAACAACCTCAGGCATCTGAGGCAAAGATCTGTCTTCAGATGCAAACGGTGTTTCAACACCATCTTGCTGCCTTCTCCTCTTAAGTCCCTGAGCTGGACTTTTCTTCAGTGGTGTTTCAACATCACTCCCAAACATCTCAGCAATTTTCTGCTCCTCAGTCAGATCCTCTCCTGGTGTTGGAATACCAGTATCCTGCATTACAGTATCTTCTTCCACAGCCAGACACTCTGCATTGTCAGTTGCAGAGTTTAATTTTTCACTTTCTGGCATATCTGCATCTTCTCTTTTGTCCTCAGCCACATCTTCATCACCTTCTTTCTCAGAACCTGATCCAAGAAATGCTGCCAGAGCCTCCTCGGATCTCATAAATGTTGCCAGAGCCTCATCCAGCGAAGAAGCATCTCCTGGTTCATTCATCGGAGTTTCCTCTGTATCAACTCTCTCAGCACACCCTTCTTCTTCTTCACTGTCACTAATCTCCAAAACCGGAACAGGCAAATTTCTGAGTGACTCTTGAGTCTGATTCAGGGACTCATCAACACAAACCATCTCCATAGCAACATCAGTGGATTTCACCACTTTTATCCAGGGCTGAATCACAGCATCATCACCCAATTGTCTGAGAATAGGCCTGTGCAGGGACCCTATCCGTGTATAGATAGTAAAATATTGGCCTAATTCATCTCCAACTTTATAATGTTCACCGAAATCTACTCCAACTAGTTTGGCATTATAGTCACTAATCTCCTTAATTTCTCCTATGCCACCAGTCAACAATTCCTCAAGTTTAAATTTGTTAATCTTGCCACGCAAATTTTCATACTTTCTAAGGTCTACATAACCCCTGTTCTGCACCATCCACTCTATGAAATCAAGAACAGAGCTAAAATACATTCCATCATAGACGAAAGAATGATCAAACCTAGCTTTCCGTCTCTGAACTTTTCCACCCCACTTGGCTAGTGTCTGCACTCGATCTCCACACAGCTCGTCCACATTCGCATCCAAATCGAGCTCTTCAAATCGCGGATTCTCCGGCACCCGCACCTTGACAAATTCTCGGACCATCTTCTTGAACTTGGAGCTCGCCATTGTTACAGGGTTTTGAGTGGGTTACAAAAATTGAGGGTTTGGCAACTGTTTCTGATGAACAGGGAGCTGTGAGCTATGAGGAAGATGAACAGTCGAGTGTTTGAGTTTGTGTGGGAATCAATTTGTCACTTTCTCCTTTTTCCCCCCTTTTTTCCGAAACCCAAAAGACCTTCTCTTTTCCTTTCCTTCTGAATCCAAGCCTAGGCCCAATAAGTTTTTCTTTCGGCCCAGCTGATTTTTCTCCCTCTGAAGTCCTCGGTGTTTAAACACCACTTCACAAATTTTTGGTATTTTCGGTTTTTCATATATTTTTTTTTCTTTTTCACCATATTAACTAAGAAACAAAGCAACAGTAAATAATACAATAGAAAGTACAGATCAGAGTACCTCACATTCGACAGACACCCAAGTGTTGTCTGAGTACTTCAAACGTCTCACCATCCAGAGGTTTTGTAAAGATATCGGCCAGTTGTTCAGCTGTTGGCACATACTGGACTGTAACTTCTTCTTTTTCAACCAAGTCCCTAATAAAATGATGACGACTATCAATGTGCTTCGTCCTCGAATGTTGCACAGGATTCCTGGAAATATCAATAGCGCTTTTATTATCACACAGCACTGTCAGACTCACATCATCAAACCCATAATCTCTCATCATCTGCTTCATCCACAATAGTTGTGCACAACAACTCCCAGCAGCTAAATACTCTGCTTCAGCCGTAGACAAAGATATGGAGTTCTGCTTTTTGCTATACCAGATGACTAGATTCGATCCAGCAAAGAAACATCCACCTGTAGTACTCTTACGATCATCAGCATTTCCAGCCCAGTCTGAATCACTGAATCCTACTAACTGTGAATCCTTGTTTCGAGAAAACCATACTCCATACTCCACTGTTCCACTTATATACCGAATAATCCTCTTCACTGCCGACATATGTGATTCCTTTGGATCTGCTTGATAGCGAGCACAAATACCAACACTCAAACAAATGTCTGGTCTACTTGCTGTTAAGTACAACAGGCTCCCAATCATACTCCTGTACATTTTCTGATCAACACTTTGTCCATGCTCATCTTTTGTCAGTTTATCAGTAGTAGCCATTGGAGTGCGTATTGCTTTTGCGCTTGTAAGTCCAAATCTCTTGATCAAGTTTTCATCATACTTCTGTTGATTGATGAAGAGACCATTCTTCTCCTGAATAACTTGCAATCCCAGAAAATATGACAGTTTCCCTACCATGCTCATTTCGAATTCATTAGTCATTAAGTCAACAAACTCCTTTAACAAGACTGAAGAGGTGGATCCAAACACAATATCATCTACATAAATCTGTGCAATCAGAATATTTGAACCTCTGTGTAGTACGAACAGAGTCTGATCTACTCCCCCTCGACGATAGCCCTTTTTAATCAGAAAGGTTGTCAGTCGCTCATACCATGCTCGGGGGGCCTGCTTGAGGCCATATAGTGCCTTATTCAACCGATAGACAAAATCAGGAAACTGTGGATCTTCAAACCCTTTAGGTTGCTCCACATACACCTCCTCCTTCACGACCCCATTCAAGAATGCACTCTTGACATCCATCTGGAAAAGAGTAAAGTCCAGAATGCACGACACAGCCAACAACAGTCTGATTGACTCCAATCTGGCTACAGGTGCAAAAGTCTCATCAAAATCTATTCCTTCGACTTGCGTGTATCCTTGAGCAACTAGGCGTGCTTTATTCCTTGTGATATTACCATCTGCATCAGATTTATTCTTGAAAATCCACTTGGTACCGATCACATTGACATTTGCAGGTCGTTGGGTAAGAACCCAAACATTGTTTCTTTCGAATTGCTGTAATTCTTCTTGCATAGCAGAAATCCAATATTCATCGAGCAAAGCCTCTTTATAATTCTTCGGCTCCGTGAGTGATATGAAACAAGATAATCCTGCCAATTCCCTGTAATTTACACGAGGTTGATCCCGAAGTTGCATTTGTCTGGACGGACGCTGTTCAGATTCAGGTGTCTCGGTTTCTGGTGTTTCAACACCAGTTGACGCTGTTGGTGTTTCAACACCGGTAGGGAACACTGGTTCCAGCACTTCACCTTCTCCAACTCTGTCATCCTCAGAATCATCTACCACCACATTAATAGATTCCATGACCGTTCCAGTACGTTGATTAAGCACTCGGTATGCTCGACTGGTGGGAGAATATCCCAAGAATATCCCGACATCACTTCTAGATTCAAACTTAGCTAACGGCTCACGATCTTTTAGAATATAACACTTACTGCCAAAAACATGAACATACGACACATCAGGTTTCTTCCCTTTCCAAATCTCATACGGTGTCTTCTCAGTAAATGGACGCAAATATACTCTGTTGATGGTGTAGCATGCTGTATGAAGCGCCTCAGCCCAGTATTTAGAATGAATTTTCTTTTCGGCTAACATTGCTCTGGCCATTTCCTGCAGTGTTCGATTCTTCCTTTCAACTATACCATTTTGTTGCGGTGTGATGGGAGCAGAGAACTCGTGGTGTATACCGAGTGTCTTACAGATGTCATTAAACCTAGAGTTTTCAAACTCCTTTCCATGATCACTTCTGATACGGGCAATTCTTGCCTGAGTAGATCCCTTTTCTACGTGTAATTTGTACACCAAGGTCTCGAAAACTTCAGCTGCCTCTGACTTCTCTTTGAGAAAAGATACCCAAGTATATCTCGAGAAGTCGTCCACACACACAAAAATGTACTTCTTCCCTGCAACACTGGGTGTATTGATCGGCCCCATTAAGTCCATATGTAGAAGCTCCAAAAGTCTTGACGTTGAAACATCATGAACAGCGTGATGTGGGATCCGAATTTGCTTTCCTTCTTTACATGAGCCACACACAACCTCCTTGCTTTCACCGATTTCAGGAATACCTCTGACTGCATTCAGTCTGGAAATACGTGCCAGAGATTTGTAATTTATATGTCCCAATTTTCTGTGCCATAGAGTGCTGACTTCCTTCTTCGAGCTCAAGCATGTGACATCTTGATCGAGCAAATAACAAGTGTCTATTGACCTTGTTCCAGTGAATACTCCAGTCCCATGGTTAACAATACATTTTCCTTTGTCAAAGTTAACTGTCATATCATCGTCACATAGATGGCTGATGCTCAATAGATTAGCCTTCAGACCTTCCACAAGCAATACATCTTGAAACACAGGGAGTCCTTTAATCGCCAACTCACCCTTGCCAATTATTCTGCTCCGTTTTCCATCACCAAATTTAACATGTCCACCAAATCCAGGTTTGAATTTTTGCAAGAATTCAGGAACTCCAGTCATGTGCCTTGAGCACGCACTATCAAAATACCACGAGGTTCCTGTATGTGCTCCAAAACATACAAAACTAGAAAAACAAACATTTCGAGATTTTGGAACCCATACCTGGCGTACTGGTCGAATGACTTGTTGCGGATTCAGATTAACCCGTGCGTTGAGAGATCCAGTTTTGTATCCTCCAGTGTTGAATTTGTGCGTTTTATGTTCAAAGTTGGTGTTGAAACCTCGAACTGGACTGGTGTTGAAACATCGATATGGGTTGGTGTGCATGCCTCGATATTCTGTGTTGGCAGATAGGGTTCTCATCAGTCTAAAACATCTGTTTGTCACATGACCTTGAACTCCACAGTATCCGCATCGTCTGATTCTTTTTGTGGAACCATGCTTCTCAATTATTCTCGGAGCTGATGCATTTTGATCTGTCTGATGATTTCCTTCTTTCACTGTCCTTTCATAGCCAATGCCAAATTTGCTCGTCTGTCCCATCCTTAGACATTCTTCGAGTTTAGCTTTCCCAGTATTGAGGCGTCTAATGGATTGTTCTGCCTCCTCTGCTCGTTGCACCACTACAGCAAATTCCTTCTTGAGTTTTTCCAGATCTCGAGTCGCCTCTTCCTTTTCGCATGCATATACTTTAGCATTCTCACTTAGCTTCTTGTTTTCAGCCTTGAGTTCTTTGTTTTCATCTGCCACTTTTAACCACATTTTGTACATCTCCATGCTTTCTTTGCGAATGTCTTCATCACTAACGCTTCTACTTTCTTCATCTGAGCTACAGATCTCTTCTTCGTTCAGCACACTGAGACTTTCCTTACAGAAGTCGTCTACCTCCACCATTGACACGCCGAAAGCAACATGATTTGTATACTCATCTTCATACTTAACATCATCTCCTCCATCATCATCACTCCAGGTTGTGGCATATGACTTTTCTTGTCTTTTGAGTGTATTGGCACACTCAGCTTGTATGTGTCCAAAACCTTCACACTCTCTGCACTGGATTCTCCTATTCAGGTTCGGATTTACCGATTTGAATTTTGGTGTTTCAACACCAGTAGATTGACCAAATCGTGGAGTGGAGTTTGCATTCGGATTTTTGCTCCCACTTGACTTTTCTTGTGGTTTCCTGCTCATCTTCTTCATAAATCTGGAGAAATTCCTGGTTATGTTTACAATTTCATCCGTCTCTTCATTATCTGTAGAATAATCAACCTTTCCAGTGTTTGTGCTTGAAAACGCCATTTCTTTCTTCCCCGTTTTAGTTTGCAACATCTCCATTTCATACGATTCCAGAGATCCCATAAGTTCATCAAGTGTCATTGTTCCTATCCTTCCATTTTCATTTATTGCCGTGACCTTCATGTTGAACCGTGGAGGTAATGCCCTCAACACTTTCCTTACAAGTTTTTGATCTTTGTACTTTTTGCCAAACTGAAAAGCCTTGTTTGCAATATCTCGGACTCGTCCATTAAACTCGGAGATAGTTTCATCTTCACGCATCTTCAATTCTTCAAATTTGGTCGTGTAATACTGCAGCTTTGATTCTCTTACAGAGCTTGTTCCCTCATGGTAAATTTGTAACACATCCCATGCTTCCTTTGCAGTCTCACAGTTCGAAATCATTTTAAACTGATCTTCGTCCACAGCCGTAAAGATGGCATTCAATGCTTTTGAGTTGGACACGTGTGCTTTATGCTCCTCGGTGGAATACCTAGAGAATGGTTTAGTGGCAGTGGAGCTTGATCCTTCAGTTGTGTCACTAGCAGGTGGAGTGTATTGATTTATGACATAGTTCCAAGCTTGATCATCTAGAGCTCCAATGAATACTTTCATACTGGCCTTCCAGTAAGCATAATTTTCTTGTTCCAGCAATGGTGGTCGCGTGACTGATGCCCCCTCCTTTGGTGCCATGGTGAAACCTGATCTCACTCTCCCTGTATAGGGGTCAGCAAGTGCCTTGCTCTGATACCAATTGAATTTCAGTTTCACCTAAATTCTGAACCTTTATGCCAAGTTGTTTAACAGTTTGGTGTTGGAACACCAAGATTAGTTTGGTGTTAAACGCAAAACTAAACACGCAGTGCACACACAACTTGTTTACGCAGTTCGGTGCAAATACACCTACGTCTGCGGGGCCTTGCCCAGATCAGAAACCATTCACTAGAAAGCAGTCTTTAGTACAAGAAGCTTAACTTAAATACTAATCCATTGCTAACCTATAGAGTGAATGTTGTGAGCTCCCCTCACTGTCGATCCTACGCCGTTGACCCCTCACGATCAACACGTCTCCCTGGATCTCCTCCTCCCGAGGAATTAAGACTTCCTTGTTTCTGATCTTTAAGAACTTGGTCGGTTGATTTACGAACCTCCAAAACAGACACGGCAGATCGCTCCAAAGTTCTCAACGTAGAGAATAGCACTGGACGCTCAAACTGATTGCGTTGTATTGATCTTCTATTTATTCCATCGCAATCCTGCCTTGAATCAACTTCCTTCCTTGTCTAACTCTACCATAAATAGACTTCTAGACTAAGGAAAACTCTGATTCTAATCTGGTATTTAAATAAACAATCCTGTTAACAATAGGACTTGTTCCATAATTAACTACTTAATCAATTCCTAACTATTACAGGAATATTCTTTTACCAGAATTAGATGACCACGAAATCAATCAATTATCTTCACAATATTCTGATCAGATCGCACAATTATATCCCATGATATACTCCATAAATCGTGGACATCAACAATTAGCTGCTGTAAAACATCTGGACAGCAGTGGTGTTAAAACACCATATCACCAGAAATCACTCGGTGGTGTTCAAACACCAGATTACCAGTATTCACAATATGCCATACATAAGTCCAACTCCGGAGGACTTTACAATCTCCCCCTTGGCATATTGGTGAATTCATACCACATTAGCACAAACACCATAGAACACCAGAAAACCAAGCAGCATAATAAATGTAGAATACCAGAATACCAGCTAGCACAAACAGCATAAATTACCATAAAATCAGCTAGCACAAATATCCAAAATCCAGACCGAATAATATAAAACCAGAGCCATTCAAAAATCCAAAAACTCCAAAATATTCTCCCCCTGAATTCATTAATATGACAAGAACACCAAGAAAAAATTCAATCAGGCCAAACTATCAGTGCTCCCGGATTCATCACTGTCCGAATCTTCATCATCTGATCCATTTTCATTCGGAATTTCTGCCAGCAGTGCTTCTCTCTCAGCCTCCAAATCTGCAAGCTCCCCCTGAATCTTGACTATCGCTGCCTGATGACGCCCAAGGATTTCTTGACAAACTATAGCTCTCGCCTCAATGGCTTTCAGCCGAGCTTCACCTTCATTCGAGCAACCCATTGCTGGAGGTGTCCAGGGAAGATCCTTCACTATACGGCCACTCAAAGTCCTGAGGGTTGGCCTTAAAGCTTGGGTAGTTATAACTTCATCATTCTCCCTTGCAACCACTCCCCCTTTCAGCAGTACCATCGATATGATACAAGGATGAACCAAAGCTTCCTTCCGGGTCTTACGAGCACAGTCCATAATGTCATTGAATATCAACTTACCCAGATTGACTCGATGCCTCGCACCCAGACTATAAAGCAGAGTTGCCATTTCCTTGGTAACAATCGTGTTGTTTACCGAAGGGATCCAATTATGAACAGCTACTGTATACAGACAGTAATACCTGGAAGTCAGATTGGATGCTGGTATTTGTTGTCTCCCAGCCAGTGGCCAAGTGCTTTCCACTCCTCCTGTTAACTCAATTGCCACCTCATCAAAATTTTCTGGGATTTGGTGTTGGAACACCGATTGAGTATTCTTGAGATTGCCATGCTGCAAGCATCTATTCACTACCTCAGGGGAGAATACAACTACTTTCCCTCTCACATAGACTCTGTGAAACCACTGAGAGTCTTCATCTTCACAGTCTTCTTTCAGGTTCGAATAAAATTCCACCACAATTTGTTTATTATATTCAGCAAAGCAGGTAGCAGCTTTAATCACCTTGAGGTATCTGAGAAAATCAGTAAATCCACACTCTTCATACTTCTCAGTATCAGCCGGTCTTTCTGCTAGAATTCGTCTCCCACTGATGAAGTCCAACTTTTCTTGGCTCTCATTATCGTATAGTTCATTGCTGATGGCCTTACTGACCTCAGGTGCAGGTAATACTTTGGGCTTTATTTTCTCCGCAGAGTTCTTCTTCCGTTCTGCCCTCAATCTCTTCAGCTTCTGTCCAATAGGTTCGTCACTATCATAACTTTCAGCTGTACCCCTGTCTCTGCATCGTTTTGATCTCCGAATTTTCTTACTTGCCGAGACCACACTCTCTTCAACAACCTCAGGCATCTGAGGCAAAGATCTGTCTTCAGATGCAAACGGTGTTTCAACACCATCTTGCTGCCTTCTCCTCTTAAGTCCCTGAGCTGGACTTTTCTTCAGTGGTGTTTCAACATCACTCCCAAACATCTCAGCAATTTTCTGCTCCTCAGTCAGATCCTCTCCTGGTGTTGGAATACCAGTATCCTGCATTACAGTATCTTCTTCCACAGCCAGACACTCTGCATTGTCAGTTGCAGAGTTTAATTTTTCACTTTCTGGCATATCTGCATCTTCTCTTTTGTCCTCAGCCACATCTTCATCACCTTCTTTCTCAGAACCTGATCCAAGAAATGCTGCCAGAGCCTCCTCGGATCTCATAAATGTTGCCAGAGCCTCATCCAGCGAAGAAGCATCTCCTGGTTCATTCATCGGAGTTTCCTCTGTATCAACTCTCTCAGCACACCCTTCTTCTTCTTCACTGTCACTAATCTCCAAAACCGGAACAGGCAAATTTCTGAGTGACTCTTGAGTCTGATTCAGGGACTCATCAACACAAACCATCTCCATAGCAACATCAGTGGATTTCACCACTTTTATCCAGGGCTGAATCACAGCATCATCACCCAATTGTCTGAGAATAGGCCTGTGCAGGGACCCTATCCGTGTATAGATAGTAAAATATTGGCCTAATTCATCTCCAACTTTATAATGTTCACCGAAATCTACTCCAACTAGTTTGGCATTATAGTCACTAATCTCCTTAATTTCTCCTATGCCACCAGTCAACAATTCCTCAAGTTTAAATTTGTTAATCTTGCCACGCAAATTTTCATACTTTCTAAGGTCTACATAACCCCTGTTCTGCACCATCCACTCTATGAAATCAAGAACAGAGCTAAAATACATTCCATCATAGACGAAAGAATGATCAAACCTAGCTTTCCGTCTCTGAACTTTTCCACCCCACTTGGCTAGTGTCTGCACTCGATCTCCACACAGCTCGTCCACATTCGCATCCAAATCGAGCTCTTCAAATCGCGGATTCTCCGGCACCCGCACCTTGACAAATTCTCGGACCATCTTCTTGAACTTGGAGCTCGCCATTGTTACAGGGTTTTGAGTGGGTTACAAAAATTGAGGGTTTGGCAACTGTTTCTGATGAACAGGGAGCTGTGAGCTATGAGGAAGATGAACAGTCGAGTGTTTGAGTTTGTGTGGGAATCAATTTGTCACTTTCTCCTTTTTCCCCCCTTTTTTCCGAAACCCAAAAGACCTTCTCTTTTCCTTTCCTTCTGAATCCAAGCCTAGGCCCAATAAGTTTTTCTTTCGGCCCAGCTGATTTTTCTCCCTCTGAAGTCCTCGGTGTTTAAACACCACTTCACAAATTTTTGGTATTTTCGGTTTTTCATATATTTTTTTTTCTTTTTCACCATATTAACTAAGAAACAAAGCAACAGTAAATAATACAATAGAAAGTACAGATCAGAGTACCTCACATTCGACAGACACCCAAGTGTTGTCTGAGTACTTCAAACGTCTCACCATCCAGAGGTTTTGTAAAGATATCGGCCAGTTGTTCAGCTGTTGGCACATACTGGACTGTAACTTCTTCTTTTTCAACCAAGTCCCTAATAAAATGATGACGACTATCAATGTGCTTCGTCCTCGAATGTTGCACAGGATTCCTGGAAATATCAATAGCGCTTTTATTATCACACAGCACTGTCAGACTCACATCATCAAACCCATAATCTCTCATCATCTGCTTCATCCACAATAGTTGTGCACAACAACTCCCAGCAGCTAAATACTCTGCTTCAGCCGTAGACAAAGATATGGAGTTCTGCTTTTTGCTATACCAGATGACTAGATTCGATCCAGCAAAGAAACATCCACCTGTAGTACTCTTACGATCATCAGCATTTCCAGCCCAGTCTGAATCACTGAATCCTACTAACTGTGAATCCTTGTTTCGAGAAAACCATACTCCATACTCCACTGTTCCACTTATATACCGAATAATCCTCTTCACTGCCGACATATGTGATTCCTTTGGATCTGCTTGATAGCGAGCACAAATACCAACACTCAAACAAATGTCTGGTCTACTTGCTGTTAAGTACAACAGGCTCCCAATCATACTCCTGTACATTTTCTGATCAACACTTTGTCCATGCTCATCTTTTGTCAGTTTATCAGTAGTAGCCATTGGAGTGCGTATTGCTTTTGCGCTTGTAAGTCCAAATCTCTTGATCAAGTTTTCATCATACTTCTGTTGATTGATGAAGAGACCATTCTTCTCCTGAATAACTTGCAATCCCAGAAAATATGACAGTTTCCCTACCATGCTCATTTCGAATTCATTAGTCATTAAGTCAACAAACTCCTTTAACAAGACTGAAGAGGTGGATCCAAACACAATATCATCTACATAAATCTGTGCAATCAGAATATTTGAACCTCTGTGTAGTACGAACAGAGTCTGATCTACTCCCCCTCGACGATAGCCCTTTTTAATCAGAAAGGTTGTCAGTCGCTCATACCATGCTCGGGGGGCCTGCTTGAGGCCATATAGTGCCTTATTCAACCGATAGACAAAATCAGGAAACTGTGGATCTTCAAACCCTTTAGGTTGCTCCACATACACCTCCTCCTTCACGACCCCATTCAAGAATGCACTCTTGACATCCATCTGGAAAAGAGTAAAGTCCAGAATGCACGACACAGCCAACAACAGTCTGATTGACTCCAATCTGGCTACAGGTGCAAAAGTCTCATCAAAATCTATTCCTTCGACTTGCGTGTATCCTTGAGCAACTAGGCGTGCTTTATTCCTTGTGATATTACCATCTGCATCAGATTTATTCTTGAAAATCCACTTGGTACCGATCACATTGACATTTGCAGGTCGTTGGGTAAGAACCCAAACATTGTTTCTTTCGAATTGCTGTAATTCTTCTTGCATAGCAGAAATCCAATATTCATCGAGCAAAGCCTCTTTATAATTCTTCGGCTCCGTGAGTGATATGAAACAAGATAATCCTGCCAATTCCCTGTAATTTACACGAGGTTGATCCCGAAGTTGCATTTGTCTGGACGGACGCTGTTCAGATTCAGGTGTCTCGGTTTCTGGTGTTTCAACACCAGTTGACGCTGTTGGTGTTTCAACACCGGTAGGGAACACTGGTTCCAGCACTTCACCTTCTCCAACTCTGTCATCCTCAGAATCATCTACCACCACATTAATAGATTCCATGACCGTTCCAGTACGTTGATTAAGCACTCGGTATGCTCGACTGGTGGGAGAATATCCCAAGAATATCCCGACATCACTTCTAGATTCAAACTTAGCTAACGGCTCACGATCTTTTAGAATATAACACTTACTGCCAAAAACATGAACATACGACACATCAGGTTTCTTCCCTTTCCAAATCTCATACGGTGTCTTCTCAGTAAATGGACGCAAATATACTCTGTTGATGGTGTAGCATGCTGTATGAAGCGCCTCAGCCCAGTATTTAGAATGAATTTTCTTTTCGGCTAACATTGCTCTGGCCATTTCCTGCAGTGTTCGATTCTTCCTTTCAACTATACCATTTTGTTGCGGTGTGATGGGAGCAGAGAACTCGTGGTGTATACCGAGTGTCTTACAGATGTCATTAAACCTAGAGTTTTCAAACTCCTTTCCATGATCACTTCTGATACGGGCAATTCTTGCCTGAGTAGATCCCTTTTCTACGTGTAATTTGTACACCAAGGTCTCGAAAACTTCAGCTGCCTCTGACTTCTCTTTGAGAAAAGATACCCAAGTATATCTCGAGAAGTCGTCCACACACACAAAAATGTACTTCTTCCCTGCAACACTGGGTGTATTGATCGGCCCCATTAAGTCCATATGTAGAAGCTCCAAAAGTCTTGACGTTGAAACATCATGAACAGCGTGATGTGGGATCCGAATTTGCTTTCCTTCTTTACATGAGCCACACACAACCTCCTTGCTTTCACCGATTTCAGGAATACCTCTGACTGCATTCAGTCTGGAAATACGTGCCAGAGATTTGTAATTTATATGTCCCAATTTTCTGTGCCATAGAGTGCTGACTTCCTTCTTCGAGCTCAAGCATGTGACATCTTGATCGAGCAAATAACAAGTGTCTATTGACCTTGTTCCAGTGAATACTCCAGTCCCATGGTTAACAATACATTTTCCTTTGTCAAAGTTAACTGTCATATCATCGTCACATAGATGGCTGATGCTCAATAGATTAGCCTTCAGACCTTCCACAAGCAATACATCTTGAAACACAGGGAGTCCTTTAATCGCCAACTCACCCTTGCCAATTATTCTGCTCCGTTTTCCATCACCAAATTTAACATGTCCACCAAATCCAGGTTTGAATTTTTGCAAGAATTCAGGAACTCCAGTCATGTGCCTTGAGCACGCACTATCAAAATACCACGAGGTTCCTGTATGTGCTCCAAAACATACAAAACTAGAAAAACAAACATTTCGAGATTTTGGAACCCATACCTGGCGTACTGGTCGAATGACTTGTTGCGGATTCAGATTAACCCGTGCGTTGAGAGATCCAGTTTTGTATCCTCCAGTGTTGAATTTGTGCGTTTTATGTTCAAAGTTGGTGTTGAAACCTCGAACTGGACTGGTGTTGAAACATCGATATGGGTTGGTGTGCATGCCTCGATATTCTGTGTTGGCAGATAGGGTTCTCATCAGTCTAAAACATCTGTTTGTCACATGACCTTGAACTCCACAGTATCCGCATCGTCTGATTCTTTTTGTGGAACCATGCTTCTCAATTATTCTCGGAGCTGATGCATTTTGATCTGTCTGATGATTTCCTTCTTTCACTGTCCTTTCATAGCCAATGCCAAATTTGCTCGTCTGTCCCATCCTTAGACATTCTTCGAGTTTAGCTTTCCCAGTATTGAGGCGTCTAATGGATTGTTCTGCCTCCTCTGCTCGTTGCACCACTACAGCAAATTCCTTCTTGAGTTTTTCCAGATCTCGAGTCGCCTCTTCCTTTTCGCATGCATATACTTTAGCATTCTCACTTAGCTTCTTGTTTTCAGCCTTGAGTTCTTTGTTTTCATCTGCCACTTTTAACCACATTTTGTACATCTCCATGCTTTCTTTGCGAATGTCTTCATCACTAACGCTTCTACTTTCTTCATCTGAGCTACAGATCTCTTCTTCGTTCAGCACACTGAGACTTTCCTTACAGAAGTCGTCTACCTCCACCATTGACACGCCGAAAGCAACATGATTTGTATACTCATCTTCATACTTAACATCATCTCCTCCATCATCATCACTCCAGGTTGTGGCATATGACTTTTCTTGTCTTTTGAGTGTATTGGCACACTCAGCTTGTATGTGTCCAAAACCTTCACACTCTCTGCACTGGATTCTCCTATTCAGGTTCGGATTTACCGATTTGAATTTTGG
The DNA here is from genome assembly GCA_037428765.1 of Rubia yunnanensis. Classification (NCBI taxonomy): domain Eukaryota; kingdom Viridiplantae; phylum Streptophyta; class Magnoliopsida; order Gentianales; family Rubiaceae; genus Rubia; species Rubia yunnanensis. The sequence continues at coordinate 3,122,825 of CM075065.1, read as the reverse complement.
TGTTTCAACACCAGTAGATTGACCAAATCGTGGAGTGGAGTTTGCATTCGGATTTTTGCTCCCACTTGACTTTTCTTGTGGTTTCCTGCTCATCTTCTTCATAAATCTGGAGAAATTCCTGGTTATGTTTACAATTTCATCCGTCTCTTCATTATCTGTAGAATAATCAACCTTTCCAGTGTTTGTGCTTGAAAACGCCATTTCTTTCTTCCCCGTTTTAGTTTGCAACATCTCCATTTCATACGATTCCAGAGATCCCATAAGTTCATCAAGTGTCATTGTTCCTATCCTTCCATTTTCATTTATTGCCGTGACCTTCATGTTGAACCGTGGAGGTAATGCCCTCAACACTTTCCTTACAAGTTTTTGATCTTTGTACTTTTTGCCAAACTGAAAAGCCTTGTTTGCAATATCTCGGACTCGTCCATTAAACTCGGAGATAGTTTCATCTTCACGCATCTTCAATTCTTCAAATTTGGTCGTGTAATACTGCAGCTTTGATTCTCTTACAGAGCTTGTTCCCTCATGGTAAATTTGTAACACATCCCATGCTTCCTTTGCAGTCTCACAGTTCGAAATCATTTTAAACTGATCTTCGTCCACAGCCGTAAAGATGGCATTCAATGCTTTTGAGTTGGACACGTGCGCTTTATGCTCCTCGGTGGAATACCTAGAGAATGGTTTAGTGGCAGTGGAGCTTGATCCTTCAGTTGTGTCACTAGCAGGTGGAGTGTATTGATTTATGACATAGTTCCAAGCTTGATCATCTAGAGCTCCAATGAATACTTTCATACTGGCCTTCCAGTAAGCATAATTTTCTTGTTCCAGCAATGGTGGTCGCGTGACTGATGCCCCCTCCTTTGGTGCCATGGTGAAACCTGATCTCACTCTCCCTGTATAGGGGTCAGCAAGTGCCTTGCTCTGATACCAATTGAATTTCAGTTTCACCTAAATTCTGAACCTTTATGCCAAGTTGTTTAACAGTTTGGTGTTGGAACACCAAGATTAGTTTGGTGTTAAACGCAAAACTAAACACGCAGTGCACACACAACTTGTTTACGCAGTTCGGTGCAAATACACCTACGTCTGCGGGGCCTTGCCCAGATCAGAAACCATTCACTAGAAAGCAGTCTTTAGTACAAGAAGCTTAACTTAAATACTAATCCATTGCTAACCTATAGAGTGAATGTTGTGAGCTCCCCTCACTGTCGATCCTACGCCGTTGACCCCTCACGATCAACACGTCTCCCTGGATCTCCTCCTCCCGAGGAATTAAGACTTCCTTGTTTCTGATCTTTAAGAACTTGGTCGGTTGATTTACGAACCTCCAAAACAGACACGGCAGATCGCTCCAAAGTTCTCAACGTAGAGAATAGCACTGGACGCTCAAACTGATTGCGTTGTATTGATCTTCTATTTATTCCATCGCAATCCTGCCTTGAATCAACTTCCTTCCTTGTCTAACTCTACCATAAATAGACTTCTAGACTAAGGAAAACTCTGATTCTAATCTGGTATTTAAATAAACAATCCTGTTAACAATAGGACTTGTTCCATAATTAACTACTTAATCAATTCCTAACTATTACAGGAATATTCTTTTACCAGAATTAGATGACCACGAAATCAATCAATTATCTTCACAATATTCTGATCAGATCGCACAATTATATCCCATGATATACTCCATAAATCGTGGACATCAACAATTAGCTGCTGTAAAACATCTGGACAGCAGTGGTGTTAAAACACCATATCACCAGAAATCACTCGGTGGTGTTCAAACACCAGATTACCAGTATTCACAATATGCCATACATAAGTCCAACTCCGGAGGACTTTACAAAGAAAATTATAAAGAACTGGAATTTTAGGCAATAATTGAAAGATTCTACATTCCCAATATATTATAATGCTGATTCATAATTATAGACCAACGATCTTTCATAAGACGTGCATGGGTTGGTAATTTGGTACGCACTAATGGAGGAAGCCTCATATATAAAAGCGGTTTTAAAGGATTAGAGAAGTCACTTTGTAGGTGACTTCTCTGGTAGTGAATTTGATCGAAATCGATCAAATGCAGTTTGAAAATCGCTTTAGATTGGATACTGCAATAGGTTCCGAATTCAAAATCTGTTTCCGATGTCCCAAAAAAATTTATCGGGAATTGATTGATTTTCGGCAGCGAAGCAAATCCAGATCTGAGCTTAGAAGGCACCCTAACCCTAAAACACAACACCACCCATACAGAGCTTTAGCGGGGGCGGAGGCGACCTAGGGCTTCACCGACGAAGGAGAAAGAGGAAAAGGGGGACAGCGGAGAGGAAAGAGGGACGGCGGCGGAGGGGATGGCGGCTGAGAAAAGAGGGATGGGCGGGGAGAGAAAAAAAGGAACGACGGGGGAGAAGAGAAAAAAGGGATGTCGAAGAAGAGAAATGAGGGATGGCGGCGATGGAGAGAAAAGAGAGACGGTGGTAGAGGCGAAAATGGAAGTTGAGAGAAGGCAGATTTGGGGAAGAGAAAAAGGGAAGGAAAAGAGAGCCAAAAATAAACTAAGGGAGGAAAAATAAACCCTAGCTATATATACTTAGGGCCAAAATGCAAATAAAAACACTCCGTTAAAGACGGTTATTCAATAAAACTATATTTAATTGATGTCCATTACAAGTGATTTTAAAATTTCCAACGGGACTTGGCGTGGAGTTCCAAACCTTCAGATCATAATCAAAGGTTGGTCTTCAAGAACCGCCTTTGATTGTAAGCCTTTAATCAAGGGTTCTCCACTAGTGACACTCTCACAGTCTAAACTTAAGGTAGATCTTTCTTCAAAAATTAACACAAAATTTCATCTCTCTCAAATTTATTTACAGCTTTTAAAAAAATGTCCATCTCAATTAATATTTATTAATTGCTAAATGATACTTGCCTAAACTTTAGTCTGCTTACAAGGCTTGGTGTGGTAATTTTATTTTTTCTAAATGAAATTACACTAATTGTGCATATATACACATTAAGGGGTAAATAAGTAAAATACATATTAGCATTATAACAAGGATTAAGATGTTTTAAATTGCCATAAATCCAAACAGAACTGCAACACTTTTCACTTCTCCTCTGGGCTCTTGGCCCGCTACATCTGGGCTGAAATTTCAGCTAGTTTTCTATACTTCTCTGGAATTTTCTACACTCTACCAAGAACCACGCTTTCATCCGTTTAAAACCTTTCCACCCCACAACGAACCCAAAGGCGCAAAATGTTCTTCTTCTTCGTCGGAGGCGTGAATCAGCAAGTCCGGGAAGTGCTCATGCGCGGCGCCGGCAGGTGCGTCGCCTGCGGATCGCCGGCCGATCTCGTTGAGTACGAAAAGGTCCTCAAGCTCTTCTTCGTCCCCGTGAAGACCTGGCCGGCGAAATTGCCGGCGCTGCATTGCGGCGGTTGCGGCCTCTTCTTCCCTCCGCCGCCGTCGCCGGAGCGGCGGTTCCCGACGGTTGCGGATCTGCTGACGTGTCCGAGCTGTTCTCGGGAGGTTGATCCGGAGTTCCGATTCTGCCCTTACTGCGGATCCGCTCTCTGAAATTCGCCGGCGTTGTATTGCGGCGGTTGCGGCCTCTTCTTCCCCCCGCCGCCGTCGTCGGAGCGGCGGTTCCCGACGCTTGCGGATCTTCTGACGTGTCCGAGCTGTTCTCGGGAGGTTGATCCGGAGTTCCGATTCTGCCCTTCTCGTCGGATGGATTTTACAGTTTTTTGTTATCTTGATTAGCATAGGATTAATGTAATTAGCGCGCTAATCCATCTACTTAAGACTTTGAGATGCGTACTTAGTGTAGCTGTATCTAATGATAAACTTTGGATATTTAGTGACACTTTGTGAATTCAACATCATTGAAATGTGACAATACGTATTTAAAGTGTCGTGTAAATAAAAGTGTAGCGGAAAGTTCAGACGAATATGATTTGTGTAAGTGTCACATTATTGCCAAATTTGGATACAAATATGTAACTATTAGCATCATGAACTTCTATCATAAAATTAATTGGTACTATGTAGAGGTGACTCATGATCTTATATACTGAGTTATATGACTGTCAGCCACCAATGTTGTACTAACTCTAACACGTCCCCTCACGTGCAGCGGCATGAATCAGTGCGCAAACGTGATAGAATGAGGGTAACATGCCGACCTTGGACTCTGATACTATATTAGAATAATGAGCTTCTATCATAAAACTAATTGGTACTATATAGATGTGACCCATGATCTTATATAATGAATTATATGACTATCAATCACCAATGTGAGACTAACTCTAACAGTAACACATTCTATATTTCTTGTAATACTTTTGGTATATATTCAAAGTTTCTAACATTTTAAAAAGTGTCACATTTTTAGTGTTGTGTAACTTCAATTTGACACAGTATTGTGACATAATGTACTCTAAAATTTAAATTAAACCTGCGTGACAACTGTTTCACCTTTCCGTTTGATTGTGTTGTATTAGCACAGCTGTCGATTTGGCATGTTATTTTATCCCCACTTTTTAATCACGACAAATTATATATTATAAACTATTTTTATATCCGATTACCTGTTTTTCAATATTAGAGAAAATGAGCTTTTACTTACCCAATCGTCTAGATGAAATCTTTACGTTTTAGCATTCGATTTTCCTAATCAAATAAAGTGATGTATTTAATACGAAACTCTTTGATACATAAGGAAAGTAAAGAAGAAAAAGAATGGGACCATATTATGGAGCTCACAATCTTCTATTACACTTTTGTGTACCACATCGTATTACACTAATTAGATTATGTCATGTGTCCCTCCTAAACAAATTATACTTAGATAAAAATCATTAAGCTAATTTTAGCTAATTTAGAAGAGACACATGATAGAATCTTACTGGTGCAACACACAGTGATACACAAAAGTGTAACAGAAAATCCTGAGCCATATTATGGTACATGGGAATTGGAAAAACTGCTAAGGAAATAAGAACTTGAAGATGTGCAGAAAGCATAGAATTGATCAATATATATGTACAAAATTTGCATCTGCATCTTCTAGCTCACTCAACATATATATATGTATGTATATATTTAATATTTTTCTTCGATCACTGAGATGAGCTGAGTAATTTACATCATCAATCCCACCATTTATTTTCCCCCAATCCCATCCCTAAACCTACAATATAGAAGCACTAATATATATACATATATATCCTCCATATCTAACAACAGCAACTCTACCATAAATTAAAAACAATTTCTAACACTTCATCATCATCATCCTTGTGCCACAAATCCCTCCATATGTAGCAAAAAAATCGAAACGGAGAAATCCGGGGTCCGGAATCAAACCCGAAGCGGAACCCTAGTCGGAGAAGATGGGGTTATGTATATATAGTAGGAGAAATAGTTGGTCAAGCAGGGATTGGAGATGGAGGATTAGGGTTCATCATTCGAGGCGGAGCATCCGCCGGAGATCCCTCGAGGCGGAGTCGTGTTTCATGGCGGTGGATATGATCTTGGAGATGCTGACGATGTTGTTGGCATTGTTTTCATTGAAGAAGGAAGGCTGAGGAAGTGAGCTCGGAGATGGCGACGAGAAAAACGCCGATCCGGCGTAAACGTCGCGGTTGTCCATGCACTTCTTCCTCATGTCCCTTTTCATTCTTGTGGCATCAATGGTGTCCAGAGATTGCCCCCTCCGGCCCGAGTTCTCGGGCTGCATGTGAACATGCAGCTCGACAGCGCTAGCCACCCTCCTCGGCATCCCAACTGGCTGTGCCAGTTTTGGTGTCGGGGAGGGAGGCGGCGAATGCGCTGGTGATGAAGCCGGAGATGGAGATGGTGATTTTCTCCTCTGATCGGAGCGAGGAGGCAACAAGGGTTTCCGGTTAGGTCGGGGATTGTGGGGGTAGTAGCTTCTCCGGTGATGGAACGCCGCCCGAGGAGGCAGCCGGAATCCCTCGCTCCAAAAATCATGGGGTCTCAAAACCTCGGTGCCCATTTTCTCAAGAACAAAAAGGGTACCAAATCCTCCTAAAGGTCAATTACTTCAAACAAATGGAAATTAGATTTCTAGAAAAAGTCTAAAGTGGATTTGGCCTAATGTCACAACATGCTAAAGGAGACTAGGATGATCAATTGAAGAACACAAGAAAGAAGGAGAGATCAGGCATCAAGAATCTTTCTTGAAGAACATATAAACAGCCAAATGAACAGGAGATTCTTCGTCAGGTTTTCGCTGGTATTGTCGAAATCTCCTCTGATTGCAAGAAATGGATGTGCTTTTCCTCTTTCTCTCTCCAGAAATGCCGAAGAGAGAGAAAAGAGGGGAGGAGTGAGGTGTGAGGCTAGGTGAAATGGAGGAGTTTTGGAGTTTGTAGGAATGGAAGAGGAGAGATGGAGAGTGGGGAAATTATATAGGGTTGGAGGAGGAAAGAAAGAGGAAAAGAGGTGAGGCATTTGCCACATGGAATAAGCGTCGCTATTTATGAAGTTGTATTCTTATTTGTTACATTTGTTACACTTTTTTTTCGTGACTAAAAGTGAATTAATGACATCTCAATGGGAAACAGGTGAAAGCTTTATATCTTTTCGTCGTGACTAGGATTTTACTGGGACTACTATTTTAATTTCGTCTTCGGAAGATAGGTTTTAGAGAAAATGTTTTTTATCTATAATAATATTTTAAATTGTGTCTAATGAGGCTATTTTTGTCTTTAATGATACTATTATTAAGGGCGAAACTGAGATTTTGTTTCTAATTACCTTTATATATGCACATTATGGGTCCTTAAAACAAAGTTTTATCCCTATTAAAATGCCCATAAATGGGTGTCCTTAAAAGTTATTAGTTCGTGATAAAATTTTGGCTTTAGTCCATAATAATAGTGATGATAAAGATAAAAATATTTCATTAAGTATAACTTTGAAGTATTTATCTATGGAAAATTTTTGTTTGATTTTAAAACTTATTTTAGGGGACGGAATTTAAAAAGTTACTAATTTATTTTCCATTACAATCTTTTGTATAACAGGTAAAAAAAAGAAGAGCTAAAATCACACTCTCTCATAATTCTAAAGAGTTCGTCTCTTATGAGACCGTCTCATGGTGAGGCCAAAGATTAGAGGCAAAATAGGAAAAGAGCAAACTAAATTTGGGGGCCAAAAACTAATAGAACTGAACTAAATTGTAAATTATCACAATTACACATTAAATCCCTAAACTTTCAAAGCATCAATATGAAACCCCATCTTAAAATCTTTGCAATTTAATCCCTCCCAGTGCTGGTGTCGAAGGTTTAGCCCAGCCCATTTCCGAACACCTCATATCATTTTCGGGGCACTCTTATACAAGACTTTGTCAATTCTAAATACCGCGCTTAATTTTTAAAAAAGAGCAACTATATCGATCACAAACAGTACCAGGTAACACCACACCTATGTAAGATGAAAGAGACACCATAATTATTATTCAGATAAAATTTCACATTTATTAATTGATAAAAACTTCACATTTTAAGAAATGAAACAGAAAAATAAAATAAAGTTATTCAATAAAAATAAGAGTCCATCTCTGGAAAGACCAATGTTTAAAGTGTAAATTAGAAGAAATGAAAATAAAATTTTTGGATTGCATGAATTGGGTTATAAACTTTATTACTGCTACACGTTGTATAATATATTTTTAATATTACAATTTAGACATTTTACCTTTTATTATTCCAACGTCTTCCCAATACTGATAGGGAAAGGAGAAAATTATTCATGGAGGAAGGGTCCAATATATCTTAATTCATTACGTTATAATTAAATACTATGGTCCCATATTTATTTTTTCGTGTAATAATAGAACAACATGATGTGCAACTTCCTTTTTTTTTTCTTTCCCTTTTCCTTTCATTTTGCTTTCGTGTTTCTTTTGCGTTAAGTGTCGCATTTGTTTTTCTTGAAAAGGCGTATAAGTGCATGCAAAAGTTAAAACACCAATATTCCCAACAATGAGAGAAAATAAAGGAAAGAAAATATGACCACTCAATCTGATTTTTTTTTAATCCTAATTCATAACTTTGGTGAGGTCCCCATATTCATGTGGTATAGCATTTAGCCTTTAATCTTTAGTGGATTATTTGTTTTGGAGTGTAAAATAAATTTAAAACTATGGTTGTCGTTCATGGATTATTGTTGTGACTCACCGCCTATCTTTTTGTATCTGTTTCACTAATATTGACACCATATATTTAGATGTTTGAATTTAGATAGAAAAAAATAAGTGAATATAAATGAATGTAGAAAGTAAAAAGTAAAATGAGTATATAAAATTGAAGGTACGTGTGCCAATTTTAAAAAATATCTCATTAAAGTAAGTGTGCCACTAATAGAAAAAGGGAGGGAGTAACTTAATGTTTGTGTTTGAGAAGGTTAGTTTGGCCTTTAACTATTAGAAAACTATACTATTTCTTGGATTGAAAATTGCATTATAATTGTAATTTTTTTCCTACATCTGATTACTTCCTCTATTTTCCTTTATTTGACGTTATAGTTTCCAATGCTTGAATTAATAGTAAATGAAAAAAGTAGAATGAATAAATACAGGTGAAATCTTGGAAAATATCGTGTTTGTATAGGAATATGGAAAGATGATGTTGAATTAAAATTATAGAAAGGTAAATTTTTTATAAATTGTAATATTAAAATTTTATTATGCAATATGCAGTAGTTTTAAGTTTGATAAAGTCTTATATAAGACCGTCTCATGGTGAGACCAGTGATTTAATTGCAAATGAGATTTTTAATTAAAGCTATAAAAATCCAGGGACTGGATGTAAAATTTTACTATTTTACATTTAAGCCCTTGTATAAATATCAACTCAACCTCATTATTCTCTCATATTTTCTAAAATTTTCTCTCTCTTCTCCTTTCCTTTCTCTTCCTTCTCGGCCGAGTATCCTCCTCCTCCTTATTCTCTCTCCAACTCAAATCATCTTCTTCTCTATCCTCTCGATTTCTCTTCCATCTTCTTCAATTCTAGCTCATTTTCTTCGATTCAACTGCTCATCATCTTCGTTTTTCTTCCTCTTTCTTGCGCACAGTGATTCGTCGCATTTTTTAGAGTTTTTCGACAAATTTTCCAGCGAACGAACATAATAGAGCTTCGTTTTGTGTTTATCTTTGGAGGTAATGTTTTTTCTCAGTGTTTTTATGCATATTTTGTTTTTTTTTCAATTTTTGTTTTTTTATTTATGTGATTTTCCAGGGTTTATGTTGTTCAATGTGTTAATATTTGGGGATTTCTCTATTTTTTATATTTTGTGAGTTGCTCTTACGGATTTGTGCTAATATTTGTGTTGTTGTTGTTATTTGTTAGATTTGCATGGAGATTTGCATCACTGCTACTTTAATCGAGAAGGAAGAATCGTATGTAAGTTTTCTAAATTTTTCGCTGTGATGTTTCAGTTACGGTTAATGATGTTTCTCGCTTTCAGTGTGATGTTTCAGGTTTTAGGCTTTAAATATTGTAATCAGTGTTGTTGTGATGTTTCAGGTTCAACGCTTGATACTTGTGGTGTTTTCATGCTTAAGTGTGCAATTGATGTTTAGTTTTTGATTGTGTGTGATACCTTTGTTTTGATTTTTGCTAATTTTATTGTTGTTGTTGATGTTCCTTAGATGTCTAAGCATACTTTTGTCATTGTTGCTGCAATCGAGAAGGAAAGAGGATCTGTAAATTTTATTATTTTGCTGATGTGATGTTTTAAATACTGTTGTTGATGTTTCAGGCTTTCTGTGTGATGTTTCATGTTTAGGGTTCAAGTACTGTTATCTTTGCTGGTGTGATGATTTAATTTCAGTATTTGATGTTTGTAGTGTTTTAAGTGTGCAATTGATGTTCAGTTTTGTTGTTTTGATTGTGTGTGTTTAGGATGCTGCTCTTGTGTGCTAATATTTGTGTTGATGCTGCTCTTGTGTGCTAATATTTGTGTTGATGTTGCTGTTGGTTTGATGTCTAAGAAAATTTGCATCACTACTGCTGCAATCGAGAAGGAAGAAGGATTTATCTTAATTTTCAGCAGTGATGTTTCAGGTACGGGTAATGATGTTTCTCGTTTTCAGTGTGATGTTTCTCGTTTTCAGTGTGCTGTTTCAGGTTTTATGTATTGTTATTAGTGTTGGTGTGATGTTTTAATTTCAGCGCTTGATGCTTGTGGTGTTTTCATGTTTAAGTGTGCAATTGATGTTAAGTTTTGATTGTGTGTGATATCTTAGGGGTTTTTTTTTTATGATTTGTGCAAATTTTTGTGTTGTTGTTTCTTAGATGTCTAAAAATGCTTGCCCACAGTTGTTGGAATCGAGAAGGAAGTAGGATCTGTACCTTTTGTTATTTTTCAGATGTGATGTTTTAAATACTATTGTTGATGTTTATGATTTTCTGTGTGATGTTTGATGCTTTAGGCTTTAAGTACTGTTATCTGTATTGGTGTGATGTTTTAATTTCAGTATTTGACGCTCGTGGTGTTTTCATATTTAAGTATGCAACTGATGTTCAATTTCGTTCTTTTGATATTTTAGTGTGTACTGATTGATGTTTTAAAATTTTAATATTGATGTTTTAAATACTTTATTTGATGTTTAACAATGTAGTTGTCAGTCATGTTATGTGTGTTATTGTGATGTTTTAATTTCAAATATTATTGTTTTTGTTACTTTATGTGATGGTTTATGTTTTTTTCACATGAATACTTTCCAAGGTAGAGCTTTACGTTGCCATTGATGAGAGGTAATAAAAATATGCTATAAGGAATCATGCTCCTGAAGATGTTCCTTTGACAGAGGACCAGAGCCGACCATTGATCTTGGCGTTGGTGGTGTAGAAGAGTCATCCTCTTCAAAACCAGCAAGAGAAAAGACAAGTTCTTGACCGAGCGCGCAACGAGGGGAAATAGGTTGGGGGAAATAGAATTTGATTGCTTGGGATGTATTGTTTGTCATTGATTTTTCAGTTATGATGGTTGATTGTTAGTGTTAAGGCGTTTGATAGTTATTGATGTTTTAGTTTGATTTGAATTTTTTTCCAGTTTTTATGTTAGCGAAGTTTTATGGTATTTGAACATTTGTTGTAATGAATGATTTTTAACAAGTTATTTGAAATGCAATAACAATGGAATGTATAAGTGCAGTAGAACATATGATTATTTTGTTTAAATCAACATCTTCATCGATACTTTTGTAAAACATCACAAACAAAAATTGGACCATCGCAGCATTATAGTGTAACATCACACAAAAAAATAGAACCATCGCAGCATTACAATGTAACATCACACAAAAAAATTGAACCATTGCAGCATTACAGTATAACATCACACAAAAAAAAATTTATAGTGTAACATCACAGTATGACAGTAGATAATAGTCAAGTCCCGACAAGCTAACTTTAGATGAACTGATGAACTGATGTTTTAATGACTTAATAGGATGAAATATAATTCGAATGTGATGTTTTAGAAATTAGTACCAATTGCAAAAACAATCAGGCCCAACACAAGATCCCGGAGCATCAATAATTGCTTTGGGAAGTCCCTCTTCCAAGGGCCTTGCTTCCATGTAGAGACAGTAGTGCTTGTTGGTCAAAAGCAGTCTTACACTGCACAACACAAACATCAGGTGAGACAGGGAACTTCATTGCTCTGATTGGATGAACATCAACTTCCTTCTCATTTTTCAAGGTTGCATTCTTGGTGATGAACTGATCTTTTTGTGGCACTGCATCTCAAGAACAACCACAACCTTGCACAAGTACCAAAAACATGTGAGACACCAACTAGACAATTAGCTATTCCAAATTCCAGCTGCCACTGCAAGATCTCCAGCAGTCTCGGATACTTTAGCACCACTAACAACATTAAGGAAAACCCCCTGCAACAAAGTAGGCTAAGTAGCAATAAGAAATCAAGGAGATAAAGCAACAATTCAGCAGAAGAAAGTGAGCTATTCCAGGATGAATCAAGAAGGCCTGTGTTTTAACTATTTAGTTTGGTGCCTTGAATGCAGCTCATGAGGCCATAATGTATCATGAAATGACACACAAAAACAAAAATATTCAGAAGCAGAAACTGAATTAAGTTAAACATGCACACAAAGAAGTTGATTTAAGCAACCTCTAGCTCAACATGATGTAAAAACAATCACCAAAGCAGAAAATTACATTCTACAACAGTAGACATAGGAGAACAGCAGAATGAACTAAATAAACCATCACAGAGGAACCATCAGCGGAGTGAAGTTGAGCAGGAGCAACCGGAAGCAGATTACCAGAGGAAGCTTCAGATGCTTTAACAGTAAAGCATCCTCTTCTTTGGTTCGGCCCAATACTCAGCGTCCGGAGGGAAAACGAAGGACAACACTATAGGATAAAAATACATCAGTAACATGTATTCACATCGATAAGTGGGATACTAGAACATCAAGTAGACAACATACACTCCTCACTTCTGGTTGCCATGGTGTTCGGAAACTGCATGATTCAAGCAAAAGACTGGACTATTGGAATCTACTTAATTAACCACACGGTCCTCTAAGATCGACCATCATCCCCCTCCCTTCTGAACCATCCACCCAACCTAAATAAACTGCAAACCTTTAGCTTGAAAAAGAACACAGATAAAGTTTTCTCGAACCTAGCTAAACACTCAGTACGTTCTGAGATCATTCTGTATTCTGCATCTTAATATAAATTAACCTTAAAAAACACAAAAGTAAATTACCAGATTATACATTCATCACAAACTATTAAAACGCATACTGACAGCACGAACATCAACAATTCAGGCGTTCATAATAAATCATAACTCCAACAAAATTACCAAAATCTGATCAGCTCTTCTACGTCACTGGTAATAACATTAAGCTGTACATAAACGGCTTTTGTGTAACGAGAAAAAGAAGCTTACTCTGGGGGTGGTGAGGGAGAGCGAGGACTTGGGGTCAGGCACTGATAGAAACTGTTTGGAATTGAAGCCGGCCGACGGGAGAATGACGGGCACGTCAGTGAGCACACCAGAAATTTGCATCCCCGTCGCTTTTACAGACATATTAGTTCACAAGACAACATTCTGCATCATTGTTTATCAAAATAGATGTTGAATTCCGAAAATGTTCGCTTTGAACGCCGATGAAGGCGAATCCGACGAACACCGCCTCTCTGCAAATCGTCACAAAAAATCCTCACCGGCATTCTGCAAATCCTCGTCGGAATCTTTGCGAATCCGACGCCAATGCTCCGCAAATCGAGATTTCACATGGCACTCTGCAAATTGATATTTCACACGATGATGCCACTCTACAAATCAAGCTCCCGCCGGCGAGGCTTCCTATTTCTGAGATTTCACACAGCGGAGAAGGTGAGGCGAGGACGAAGCAACGAGGTGGGACTATGAAGCAAGTGAGGTGGGATGATGGAGCAAGTGAGGCGGGACGATGGAGCAATGAGGCGGCACAGTGGGGGTAATGAGGAGGCACGGCGGCGCCAGCGGAGCAACCGATGCAGATGAAGGAAGATGCGTTTATTGGGTAGTTTTCTTACATTTGTAGTTTGATCCCCCAAGTTTTTTGCATTTTTCATTTCTAACTCCGAGTCCAAATTAATTGTGATTTAACCTCTGAATTTAATTTGCCCTTCTCTTATTTTGCCTCTAGTACATGGTCTCACCATGAGACGGTCTCATAGGAGACAGACTCTTTAAGTTTATGGTCGGATTAATGCATCCAAATTTTTTATTTTGATATACTCCCTCTGTTTCTCTAATAGTGACACATCATTTTTGCTGTTAGAATTTAGGAGATGCTAAATGAGTGGATGAAATTGAATTGAAAGAAGAAAAAGTAAAATGAGTGGATGTAATAACCTTAAACTTGCCATAAATAGAAAGTGCCAATATAAAATAAATATGTCAAATTAAAAAGTGTGTCACTATAAAAAAAATGGAAGGAGTGTTTTAATTTTCAGTTTAAATCTTAATTTTTTTTAGTTAAAGCATTTCATGGGCAATAGTATAATCAAATAATGGATTCGTTTGCCTCTATAAGATCTCAAAGTGGCCGACCTCTTTAACATAGTGCTCTACTTTAACCTTATACTATGACTATATAATTACACACTAATCAAGCCTAACTTTTCTATAATCGCCAATAATTCAAGTTTGTCTATGTTCAATGGACATTATAAGAATAAATCAACATAACTAAATGACAAAATCTTGGGAAAGACCGTCTTTTCATAGACTTATGCAAAGACGAGATTTAATTAGAATAATAAAAAAGTAAAAGGTTTGAGCTGCAATATTAAAAATTTATTATGCAATGTGTTGTAGTTATGAAGTTTATAACCCGATTCATGCAATCCAAAAATTTTATTTTCATTTCTTCTAATTTGCAGTTTAAACCTTAATTGACTTATGGAAAGACAGTCCAGAGAACTAAATATTTAATATACTCCTAAGTACCATACATAATTAATGGTCAACTTTCGGAGGAAACTTCTTTACACGTAATTTGTTATTAAATATGTTCACGGGTTAAGCATAAAAGAGATAATCCCTTCATTTCGACAGCACGATTAAGAATAGGTAAATCAGACCATTTAGGAACCAAATACCCAATAATCTCTTCCTAGTGTCCATAAAAATCACTTCAAGTCTCATAATACACCAGTCAGAAGTTAAATATGTGACGCTAATACATTTATGCAATGAGGTTGATAAATAGGTAAATCATGTCGTTTGAGGACAAGCTAGCTGACGGGCTTTTTCCAGTCAATAAATAACCCCTCAACTAAAAAAAAAATCTAGCGTAATGTTTGTCAGGATATGTACGACCACTGAAACACTTGATCAAACACTTACACGACCACTTGAGCAATAGATGTGGCACAATAGAGAGGAAAAATCTTCATTATGCCTAGATCGCCATACCCCAAATAACATTAATTAGTATAACATGTGAAATTCAAGACTATATGTTGAATCTCTTTAATATGAAAACGCACTCCCTTCATTTCACTATGTTTGGTACCATATGTTTAACTGTTGTTTTTTTTGTAAGTTGAAATGTGTGGAGGAAATTGAGTGAGGGGAGTAAAAAGTTTAATGAGTGGTTGATAATGATGTACTTTTTGCTATAAAATGAAATGTGATAAACTTAGAAAAACATACAAATATAGTAAGTGTGCGAAACATAAGAAAACAAATAGAGTACTTGTAATTGATTGTGTGTTTTGGCAATAGTTTGGTTATTTTGTACACGTTTTTGTCAAAATTAGATCTAAAATTGATTGTAAACGGAAGATTTGAAGAAAGGAAAAATAAAGGAATGCAGCAATAAATATGCACCAAACTGTAGCTTTATAAATAGTATGATCCATTTATTTATGAAACAAAATGTTAGCCTAATTTATAAATTAAAAGGTGCAAAACTCATGGCATTGAGCTCTCGGCTTTTGGTGCCTCTCCTTCTCTTCGCCATTCTCGTCTCTCCCGTGTTGGTGCTACAGTTCGAGGCCGGACAAATCCATGTTATAGGTAAAATTAATATTGAATTATACCGAGTTTAGCTTAGTTTAGTTCGATTGTTATTAATATTAAACCATACCGAGTTCAGCTTAGTTTAGTTCAGTTCTATCAGATCAGTTCAGTCGAATCTAACTAATTTTCACTAATGTTCCTTGTAGATCGTGGAGAAGCATTGCTTTGTCCACAATGCGTTTGCCGTGAACTGCCAAAGGTACCGGGCACCTGTTGCATATGCCTATCTAGGGACTCTCGGTCGGAACCCGCTCAATTTCTCACTAATAACTCCCCGTGATTGTCTAGGGTCACTACTACGATCGAAAGTTATCGTAACACTTTTCTTGCAATACTTATTAAGACGTTACAATACCTTACAAAGTATTAATTAAATATTTGAGAAGTGTTACTTAAACCTTTGAAAAGTGTTAATTAAATTTTGAAAGATATAATGCAATATCGCCTAAGGTAATACTTGTAAAAGTATTGCAATAAGTTCAACTTAGTATTATTAGCAACTAAAGTAACACTTTTAAGTGTTACATTATCCTTAGTTTAATTATAGTACTGGGCAGTTCATGAAGAAATCAATGCATATTATTTATTTTTATAAATTGATCTTATTATAGAGTTTCATTAAAGGCCGAGGTACGAAATATGGGAATGCATTTTTTTCTTATCTCTTAGAAATAATTAAATATCTCACACTGAAAGTGAAGAACAAAGTTTCTCCATGTATAAGATTAGCAGGTTACTTCTCTTGATATTTTTTTTGTGGTTTACTTGTGTTATGTTGGGAATCTCTTCAAATCCCAAATATTGATTAATGGGGATATCAAGAGTTCTGGATTCATGAATCGAAAATTCAAGGGTTGGTTTATGAATGAGAATTTCAAGAGCTGTGTTCATGGATGAGGGACTCTTGAGCTGTGCTTGAACTCTTATAAATAGAGGGAGAGTCTAGGAGTTTAGGCAAGTTTTCTTCAGACATTTGTTCTGGTCTGAGAATTATTCACTCTGGGTTAGGTGTGAGTTTGGTAGACGACTGTTTTGGTCTTCAAATCACCCCTCTGTGGGAACAATGAAGTCCCTTTTATATATGTAATCTGGGTCGGTTGGTCTCGCGTGACGTAATTCCCTACATCCGTAATCTGTCTGGCTCGTTTGGGCAGTGTGATTAATCTGTTTCTGGTCGTGGAGGTAGCCAACATGTTTGGTGAACCACGTTAAAATCTGTGTTTTGTTTCTTGCTTTCCTTTTCTGTCATCTTGAGCTGCGCAAGGGGATTAATTTTCCCAACAAGTGGTATTAGAGCTGATGGTTCGTTTGGGCTTCCATTTCAAGATGAAGAGGAGGAAGTAGTGGAGGTTATAGTTGTTGCATCCATCGGGGTTTGCAAGTCTTTTCTGCTAACAAGTTCTTTCCGGGTTGAGCTTATTCTATCTGATAAATCTTTTTCTGGTTAGATTTATTCTGGTTGGTGGTATCTGCGTACATACATAGTGTGAAAACCCCAACCGTTATGGTTGAATCTTGTCTACAAAACTAACAATTTATGTTACTGTATAATAGGGAAATAAAATAATTTATTAATTGTAATTAGACATACAAAAATCTATAATGATTGTGAACAATAAAAGGGAATAAATGAATCCAATCATTACTGAAGAGTAACAAAATTCTTCTGGCGTAAGATCTCCAGTGAGAATACTAACATGCAATACCACGACAATTACTGCAACAAAGACTGACATTAGTCTCGACATGTTATCAGCAAAAGATTGAGAAGGATATAAGATAGAAGAGGAAATGTGGTTTTGAAATATCAGATAAATTCATCTATATATATACTATAAAATATAGCCGTTTATAACTGTTATATTACCGTTGGGGATATAGCCGTTTATAGCCGGTATATTATCACTATACATATGTTGACTATTTATAATTAAATGCTAAGAGTTAGTGTTGTCAAAGAAGATATATATATATATATATTTTGTGTGTATATATATATATATACAATAATAATAATAATAAAAAAAATAAGTAAGTAATAAATAAATAAGTGAATGAATGAACAAGTAAGGAAAATTAAGGAGAAATAGAATTTTCTGGGAAGAGAAAATAAATGGCGGACGTAAGAATTTAATCCATAGTAATTTTGGCAAGTGGAATGACTGGGAGAAAGAAACGGCGGACGCAAAGGTTTTATCCAAAGTAATTTTGGGCAAATAGAATTACTGGGAAGGGGAAATGAACGACGGACGTGAGGGAGAATTTTCCAAAGAACTTTTTTGGGCAAGTGGACATAGGTTACAGGATAAAATTTCAGGTTGGTAGGTGCCAGAACCTAGGTTTTTATCTAGTATAAATATTTGATCCCCAATTCTTACTTCTGACACAACCTTAAGAAAAATTTCTTCCCAAAAGAATAGTGGTGAGCAGTGATAAAGCAGGAGACAGAAGTTGCCAAGCCCAAGTCTAACCACAGTGAGTGTTTTCATTGTCTTAGCATGAATTGAAGTAATATATATATATATATATACATATTCTTGTATGCGTACAGACTGTCACAAGTGAACAGTACCCCTCGAAGCCATGTCCTCGAATCCCTGACCTCGAACTCCTGTCCTCGAATCCCTATTAAACCCATGCCCTCGAATCCCTATTAAACCCATGCCCTTGAATCCATGTCCTCGAACCCCTGTTAAATTTTGACCCCTCGAACCTTGCTAAACAATAACCCCTCGAACCCCTGTCCTCGAATCCCTATTAAACCTTTACCCTAAAATCCCTGTCCTCGAACCTCTGTCCTCGAACCCCTGTTAAACCTTGACCCCTCGAACCAGTACCATTGGAACCTTACCTCTCAAACCACTGAAAATTTCACCCCTCGAACTACTGAAAATTTCACCCCTCGAACCTAATGAAATGCTTCACCCCTCGAACCAGTACCATTGGAACCTTACCTCTCGAACCACTTACCCCTAGAACCTCACCACTCGAACTGGTACCACTTACCCCTCATACCCGTTCCACTTGAACCTTCTCACTCGTATTCTTTACTCGACCCCCTTGTACTCGAACCCAACTACTTGAACCCCTTGTACTAAAAATACATACTCGAGCCTGTACTTGAACTCCATTATAAAAGGGACATACCTGTCAAAAAAAAATTGATAATATATACTGACTGTTAAACTGAGTGTGTATATTACTGCGTTCAATTATCGTGAAACTGAGTTATGAACTGCTCCAATATTTTTCTGTGAATGACCGGCTTGTACTTTATCTTGCCGTGTCAAACTTGAATTATATACTGCTCTGATATATTTTGTGGATGACCGGCTTGTACTTTATCTTGCCTTGTCAAACTTGAAATATCTATTACCTGATTACATGTCTGTGATTTTGGGGCCCCAAACGTGATTGTAGTTCGGTTGAAGTCGACGGGGAACGGTTTTGACCGGACCGTCTGATTAGACCGGACACTCGTGGATTTTCTGGTATGCTAGCATTACCCATTGTACTGTACTGATACGAGCTCGTAACTGAACATCTGTTTGGGTGTGGTTGACGAGACTGAATTTTGAACTGATTGCCTTCAGGCACTACTGAAAGGTTGTGCCTTGTATGTTAGTCGAAGTTGCCACATAGGCACTCGGCATCAACTTGGCACTAACCACCCGTATCCTTTTACTACGTGCTAGGACATATGTGGCTATTTGTTATTTGATATTCTGTGATCACTAAAATTCAACTGGGTAAATACTGAAAATGAAACCTCACTAAGCAAGGAGCTTACCCTAGTTAAACAACCTTTTTCAGGTGAAGAAGAACTGTAAGAGAAAAGCACTTTGATGTCTTTATTTATTTTGAGAGAGATCCTGGATGAACTTTAATATGAGTTTTGAATCTGTAATAGTTAGGTGAAACTTTCATTTAACATTAACACTTTCACTGTAATAGTAATTTAGGTTTTTGGATTGATCTAAATCGCTTCCGCATATAATCCATCTGCTTGTTATCGTTATCATTTTTGGTAACACAACCAGACCCGACCCGACACTGTACGTTGGGTTTGGAGTGTTACACATAGTACACCTGGCGCTTCTCCCGTGCATCTGTAGCTGCCTGGTACATCTGGCACCGTCCCCGTGCATCTGGTACATCTGGCACCGCGCCCGTGCGTCTGGTACATCTGGCCATGTCACCGCGCTTCTAGTACATCTAGCCTAACCAATGTGCATTCAGTAAATCTGGTAAATCCGGCACTGGTTCGTCTTCTCCGGCGCATGCAGCACTGGTTCATCTTCTCCGGCGAATCTGGCGACTGACCTGTTCTCTTTTCCTTGCCCCAGCCTGGTTCTCATCGCCCCGATCTCCTCTCCCCGCTCTTCTTCTCCGATCTCGATCTCCTTCTCCTCTCTCCGTTCTCCTCCTTCCCCGTCCCCGTTCTCCTCCTTCCCCATCCCCATCCTCGTTCGCGTTCCTGCCATCACCGTCCCCATCCCTGCTATTCCCGTTCTCCACCTCCAGCGACTCTTATTTTCCCCAGCCCCATTCTCATTGCCCCACCCTGGCCCGATTCTCGTCACCTGGTTCTCATCGATCGGTTCTTATTTCCTCGCCCCGGACAGGATCTCATCGCTCGGTTCTTTTTCCCTTTCCCTGGCCCGAATCTTGTCGCCTGGTTTTCGTTTCCTCGCCCCAGCTCGAATCTCATCGCCCAGTTCTCCTTCCTCCTTCCTTCTCCCATTTTCTTTTTTTCTTTTGGTTCTCCTCCTTCCTTCCTTGCCTTTCCCATTGGCCCACTCCCATTGCACGGTTCTCTTCGGCCCACTCTCATCGCCGGAGAGGTTTCTCAGGCTGGGTTTTGCTGGGGCCGGCAGTGGCAGTGGCAGAGCCGGTGGTGGTGCCGTCGGTGGCTGTATTATTGTTTTTATTTTTTGTTTTATTTTGAAAAATTAAAATTAGTATTATACATGTATATACGTATTAGGGCGTAACCTAGTAAAATACAGGGCGTGATTTATCAACACCCATATTTAATTAGTAAAATGGTATGCTTTAATGACGAAGGTATAGTAAATCTGTCTCTAGACCCTTTAGCTACTACTCCCTCCGTTCCATATGAATTTGTACTCCCACTTTTTTGACACTATTCTCTATCAAAGTTTGACCACATATTTGAATAGCTATATGAACAACAATATTATCGTATATGATATTGTTCAATTCGTCGTAACAAGTAGTTTCTTAATATCAACTTTTTATTTGCCATTATTATACTTAAGTATGTTGGATATATATTGACTTTTTCATGCGAAAATTAAATAATATAAATTGAACGAGAAATTTACATATGTAAAATAATAAACTTTTATTTATTATTCAGGCATACAATTGGAAAGCTTAAATTACGAATAATTAAAGCATACATGCATGTGATATATTAACAATAAATAAATCACGTTTCAAGAAAAACCAAAGTGATGGAGTCACGAGTAAATTTACTGCCCTTGAAATGAATGAGTCCCGTCGTAGATATCGTTCCCTAGGGTAAAACCATAGAAGATACTCCCTCTGTACTAGCTGTATGCGCTCTTTTGCTTTTTTGACACTATTCTCTATCAAAGTTTAATCGCATCTTTGAATAGATATATGAACAACAATATTATCGTATATGATATTATTCAAATCATCGTAACGAGTAGTTTAAAAATTTTAAATTTTTATTTGCCTTTATTAAACGTAGGTAAAATACTAATAATCAAACATGTGTCTTGGATAGCGTGCAAAAAGTAAAAGTGCAAAAATAGTTGGGACAGAGGGAGTAACAATTAGCACGTAAGAGTTACCTCGAATTCATGCAAGGTCCAAAGGACTATGACCGATAGAGCAATAGACGAAAACTTTGAGAGAGACAGAAAGAAGACTCAAGTTTAGAATATGAAGAGACTTGAGAAATGGTGCGAGTTTCCTGACTGACGTAAAGGCTCTATTTATATTGTTCTAAGAGACCCTAATCCTGGAAACGTGATATTCTGATTTTCTGTAATTAGAGAAGAATATTCTCCAATCACCAACTCACAAAATCCGAGACATTCCATGAATACTCGAATTAAGTCTGCTGGAAATGGAAGAAATATTTGCACAATATTCTTCAGCGTATTGAACATGGTAAACCGCGTATTCATTTCAGACAAGATATCTCACAAAATATGGAAGTATTTCGTTATTATCTCTTAAGAATTACACACAAGCAATTTCATATATACTACGCGGTTGGGCCTTTCACAGACTTCCACGTGATCCATATGCGTTTTAGACAGTCCAGAGAAATATCATTCTGGGCCAATTTCCGCCCATGTTTCCTCTTACAAGTGTGACAATTTGAGCATCCATATCTCATTCACTCTTGATCCATTTTTGAGAGTTTAAATAGTCGATTTTATAGTACTCGCGGAGGAGAACCTAAAAATGACATCCACCGACCCAAATCTATTTGGGTCCCACTCAAAACAAAGCCCAACAAGTTGAGAAATTTCAACCTTTTAGCCATCATTTTCCAACAATCCCCCACATGAATAGATATTGATGTAGGAATCAAAACAATCACGTCAAACACAGAGTTTGACTTGGTGATAGATTCATTTTGATGGCATAGATGCTGCATAGGATAAGTAGGTGTCACCCTTTGAACTTTCCCTTGAGAGAGTACACTTAGCCCGCTGGTTAGGAAGTAGATGCAATGTCCTTGAACTTTTCCTACTGCTTGTGTGAACGACAATGCACTTCCCACATACATCTTTCCTAACCCTTGTGCTTTTCTCAGTTGTGTCCATTAATCAGGTCATTGCACACGCCTAGTTCTGTAAGGTTTCTAAAGAATTGCGTCCCAACAATTCCATTTTGAAGCGGCCACACTCCTCGCTTACATAGGTGATTCTTGGCGTAAGAGAAGTTCCGTAAACTATGCGCTCTTTCAAGTACTACACACTCGATGCCTGAATCAGTAAAAGCAATTTAATGCTTAACCTCCACTCACATCACTATTTTTTCATCATAGGAATAAGATAGGAGGTATGAAACCTCCACAGTGACCACGATGGGTCTTTACAGTTTAGTTGTCCCTTTGAACCTAGATCTTGGGATCTCCAGTCACATAGGTTAGGTGTCCAAGTACGTAACCCACCATTAATGGACTTAGTCCTATTCCTTTCGATGAGTTCTCAACTAAGTCTCGATTCAGTTTCCTCGTCAAGAAATTGATTCAATCATTTCTTCAAAGAATCACAACTCCTATCATATTGACCTTATGTAGTTAACATCGATAATTCTTGTAGAGAGCAGTCATCTAATTGGTATAGTGTCTTTGTCGAGACAAACCATCATCGATATAGCTTTACGCTACAAAAATAAGCATACACGTGCTTTGGTCATCCTAGGGTATATGTTTCCCAATTTTTATCCAACACAATGGACCTAGATTCCTCTCTGAATCTAGCTAGAGAGAACCATTTCTCTACACAACTCAAGCCATATCCATGAGTCTATCATCTTACTATCCATTATAAGAATTGTCTAATGTGCACTTTAATAAGTACTTTAGACTATCAATGACTCTTGAGTTCTTTTTTTAAGAGACACATCACCTTTACAAAAGGTAACTCACAATGTTTAGAGTCATCCCATTGAATATGACATATCTTCAAGAGGCTCAATCACCGTATCAATTTTACTATCAATGAGAAAATCATCAATTCAAAGACATAAATGACATGATCATTTTACATGCCCCTTAGCGTATCCGCCTTCATCAAACTCATTGATTCAATATCACTGGCTAAACAACAATTAGTTTGGTCACATGATGGGTCACTTAGGAGCATTGAGCTTTTTTATTTTTGCTCTATTTAGATTATAATATCTAAATCTCCAAATAACAATTTAGGTTCATTAGATGTACTTCTAGCTTTCACAAAGCCTTGATAGCAAGTACCATCACTCTTGGACTCATTCTCACGTCTAGAGAACACCCATCAAGTACACAAACATACTTACTAATTGCTCAAATGTACTAGTACGCTAGTGATTTGCACCCATGTGTCAGATCAATCTCTCTATTGATCATGTCTTTTCACAAACACCATTTCATGGAATTTTGTTTCCTTCGTTGGTTTATCCCCGATCCTTAATGATTTCATCTATTGACGCTTAAGTTCATTTAAGATAAATCGGGATCTCTAACACAAACTTCCACAAAAAACACTTTCCATCAAGATGTATTTCTAGTTTCCATATATTATTTCTTGTGAATTCCAAGAAATTGATAACACTTCAACATTCTGCATATCTACTAAAGATACTGTTTAAGTATTCCTTTTACTACCTTCGCAATACGCCAACCCCCACATTCAACAGAACTTGTAGGATGGCTCTATGAGGAGTTTTGTTTTCCTCCTTGGGTTATCTTGTTTAAAAGATCGCCAGCCAATGTAAAGGCTCCTCCACATCGCTTTGATCATTTGTAGCAATTTCGTTTAACCACCATATGACCTTGCGAATGTTTCAACATTGTGAATCATATTCACCAAAAGATTATGTGTCCTCACATCATGGTCACATATAACCACATATGGCTTCTACGCATCAAGTAAGTGGTTTCGTTAATTTTCAAACCCCACTTATTAAAAGTCTCGTGTGTTCAATAATGAATCAAACACTAGGTTCTTACCCATAAAATTTCTTTTAGGGCTAGATCCTTTCAACACTCAAAACACCTTCATGTATTGATTTTTTATCGCGGAAGTCTCATACCTTTAACTCCCTTGGAATTAGAGATAACTAAACTTCCCGATCTCAATTAATCGTTCTTCCCCACACGACCAATACCACAACCAATGTAGTATCAATCAATAGAGGATTTAATTAACTCTCACTAGGGCGCAGTGTGAGTTTACCAACTCCACACAAATTTCATGCCCATTTTAAAGCTAAGTTTCAGTACAACTGCACTTTACTTTCAGACTACTCAAATCAAACTTGAAAGTCTTTATGCTCGAAACACATTCAAGTCCATTGCTCGACTCAAGTTTGAGTTAAAGTCCTCCCAACTTGATCAACTTGATTCAAGTCTCTCGTGATGACTTTTCATCTCAAGTACCTATCAAAATTCACAGGGCCGTTGAATTTTTAGGTTTTCGTCTACACCCCACATTGGGCTAGTTTTATTAAACATCCCCACACGTGTTAAGTTTCTCAAAACCCCGTGTCTTGGGGTTCCTAGACCAAATGTCTTAGGAATCCTCATCTCAGAATTCTAAGGCTTTCCAACAAAAAATCTGGAGAATTGACCAAATATCTTGGGATTCCCTATCTCATGATTCTTAGATTTTTCAACCATAAATCAAGAGATTTGACCAAAAGTCTTGGGATTCCCATTCTCGGGATTCTTAGTTTTTTCAACAAAAATCTTGAGATTTTTCCCTCAATTATTTGATTACAAGTAATCAGAGGTTTTAGCATAGTCATGATAACTCATGCTTTAGGGTTTATACCATGGCTCACAAGAACCAATACCCTAGACATAGTTGTAAACTAATGTCTTCACGTTCACATTTTTCGGGTCATACAAAATAACCAGAATATGTCAGACTTCGAGCCAATATGCCATTTCCATGAAATCTAACAATTGTCACTCGTGAGCCATATGCTCGTAAGCGATCAATCAAGATAGCCAATTATCGGGACAAGCCTTGTCAAACAATTCATTGCATCAACAAGCCATTTTCCCAAACAATTGATGTAATCATAGCATATAAAAGCATAAATTTTTTTTAGACATAGCATAAATCTTAAAGTTTTCGTATATGCAGTTAAACCAAACCCTTAAATCAAAAGGAGTTCATCATGGATCAAATAACCCAATGTCACATACTTCATTCATGCACAAACATATTACACTCTAATTGAGGGACTTCATATTTATGTGCAAATAAAGTTTAACATCTTATCACATGAGATTCTAGACCGAGCATATAAAAGTCATGACTCACTAGCAGCACATTCTTTAAAAAGGTGGTTTAAAATTTTAACCAACATGAGCAGCCCACAACCAAATTATTATACCATGTAAAATAGGTATTTCAATACTTGATTAAGTATTTAAGCAAATGCTATACCATTTTGAGGGCTTAGGAAATTAAACGTTTCATAATTTCCAAACAGATGCATTGCTTTCATGTAATTTCATAATTAAAAGGAATAGTAATGCTTGATTCAATATTCCAAACTCATGGCATTTTTTCCAATTTTTAATCCAATATTTCATGCAAAGAAAGAAATATGATACTTATCATATCAACATTTTATCTCATAAGCATGTATATCACGGAATTAACATATTTCCATAATCACGTCATGTCATGTAACTATACATACGTACCGTATATCTCAGTTTGTGATCTGACCAAAAGTCAACTCCTTCAACTCTTTCATGTCACCAATTAGCAATAAATCTTGCGTACCTCCATGCCAAGTCTCTCTTCCATAAGAGATATACAATCATGTATACTCGGATTCACCAATGTGTACATAAAAAAAATTATTCATTGTTAAATATATGTACACATTTCATATCACATATAAATATTTCACAAAATATTTTAAATTAATATACTATGATTTTGTTGTAAACAACCAAAATCAAGTAAAACTCCAACAAAATTCGAAATACACACTAATTAGAGCATGGATATCCAAATACAATTTACCATGCAAACTTGGATCAGAATCTTGCTTCAGAATTTGAAGCACACGGATCATTTAATTCCACAAATCAAAGCATGCAATCATATTTTCACAATTATTTTATGCATGCATATTCCTCTAGTACGATCACGGTATTTTAAGCATGCCTATTTTGTGTGCTTCACGTAATATTAACACAAACATGCAATTTTCATAATGTAATTTTTGAGCCAACACTGCCAAATTAAGACATGCACTCTTGGAGTGTATATTTTCCTTGTAAGAAACAATCAAGCATATTCCCAATTTACTCAAAGTTCATGAACTCACGCAGATTTCAATCAAAGCAGCATTCATATATATATATATATATATATATATATATATATATATATATATATATATATATATATATATATATATATATGAACAAAATATGGTATACAATTTTCGTTCGAACTTTGAGCATTCGGTATCAATATAATTCAACAAAAAAATATCACTTGTTTCAAAACTGTTGGATATATAGTGATTTTTTCATGCGAAAATTAAATAATATAAATTGAATGAGCAATTTACATATGCAAGAATAATAAAATTTTATTAATTATTCAGGCATATAATTGGAAAGCTTAAATTACGAATAATTAAAGCCTACGTGCATGTGATATATTAACAATAAATAAATCACGTTTCAAGCACAACCAAAGTGATGGAGTCATGAGTAAACTCGTTGCCCTTGAAACGAATGAGTCTCATCGTGGACATCGTTCCCTAGGGTAAAAGCATCAAAGATGACAATTAACACGTAAGAGTTACCATGGATTCACACAAGTCCCGAACTATCACCGATAGAGCAATAGACGGAAACTTCGAGAGAGACAGAAAGAAGGCTCAAGTTTAGAATATGGAGAGACTTGAGAAATGGTGCGAGTTTCCTGACTGACTTAAAGGCTCTATTTATACTGTTCTAAGAGACCATAATCATGAAAACGTGATATTCTAATTTTCTGTAGTTAGAGAAGAATATTCTCTAAACACCAACTCACAAAATCCGAGACATTCCATGAATACTCGAATTAAGTTTGCTAGAAATGGAAGAAATAGTTGCACAATATTCTTCAGCGTATTAAACATGGTAAACTGCGTATTCATTTAAGACAAGATATGTCACAAAATATGGAAGTATTTCGTTCATATCTCTTAAGAATTACACATAAGGAATTCCGTATATACTACGAGGTTGGGCCTTTAAGAGACTTCCACGCAATCCTTATGCATTTTAGACGGTCCAAAGAAATATCATTCTGGGCCAATTTCAGCCCATTTTCCTCTTACAAGTGTGACACTTTGAGCATCCATATCTCATTCACCCTTGATCCGCTTTGAGAGTGTAAATAGTCGATTTTATAGTACTCGCGGAGAAGAACCGAAAAATGACATCCACCAACCCAAAATCCATTTGGATCCCACTAAAAGTAAAGCCCAAAAAGTTAACGAATTACAACCATTTAACCATCATTTTCTAAAAAGTAAACATATTTATGGTCAAACATATTTCTTGAAAAATGTGATAATGATGAGGGTGCAAATTCATCTTGGATAGAGGGAGTATCATTTATCAACAACTCTTTGACGAGCCATTTTTCATCTTAAAAGTCGATCACTGCTCGCGCTCAGCGGCCCACACCAGCCGACACCACAGCCATTATGTGGGAGGTAAGTCACGGTAGCCCAGCACCAGAACCATTGGGGGCAGTCATACTCGGTGCCCACCAGGAAGCCCAAGCACATTCTTAAAAGGATTTTAGTGATGAAATCTTGTCGTAACTAAACCTAATATTTGTTGTAGTGCTATATGATGCACTAAATAATATTTTTCAAAAGTAGATGATAGAAAATTTCAATTTAACAAAAACATCTATAAAAAAATATTTTATGCTTGGGGAAAAATCAGAAGATAAAATTGAATTTAAGTATTCCCTTCGTCCCAATAAAAATGGAACAATTTTCTTTTTCGTCTGTCCCAATAAAAATGGCACGAATTTCAAAATTAAGAAAAATGACAGAGAATATGTTGTTAAATTCTCATAATGTTCTCTTCAACTTCAACGTCTTTCAAACTGGGCTCATCGTATTCCCAATATATTCCTACTTTTTCCACACGTATTCCCTGCTCCAACAGTTCACATTAAAGAGCGAGCCAAAAGCTACTCCAACATATATATATATATATATATATATATATATGTGTGTGTGTGTGTGTGTGTGTGCATGCGCGCGTAATATGTGTGCAGTGTCCACACATCGTGCATGTAAGTGTCCATGTGTGTGCGTGTATGTGCATATTTCGTACCAAATGAAGTGCCACCGGCCGATTTTAGTACAAGATAATCTCTTAAAATTGGCCTATAATAATAGATAATTGTTTTAAGTTTTTGTTTAAGTTTGAGACTAACAATCTTTCAAGTCATTTGGGAATTATGTTATATACCCCGTGGCACTGGTAGAGGTACAAGGACAAGTGTTTTGTCAAAATGTTGGATAGGTCTTTGAAATGATGTTCCTAAACTTGATTTTAGTAATATAAACTTGTGGGTACGCTGGTTTAGAAATACCTTATTTACCTTACAACGCCCTTGATGAAAAAGAAAGTATGTTGAATTGATTAACTGCGTCCTAGGATCACACAGAGCAATTGATTTGGATGTGTTTAGATTTCATTTCGAGTTGGACAATTACTTTCAAGAGGATGTTGGTATCTCATTGGTTAGATGACTCGATACTACCTGTGTAATAATGTAAAAATGACTTTCAACGCTCGTTTACCTAATAGTTTTCAAGTCATCCTACATATGTACAATATGCGTGCTCGCATTGTGCGTGTTCTTAAGTATAAATAACTTTCATTTAAATTTTATACCGTTGATTTTCTTTTATCAGAAAAAAAACAACATTTTAGTCAAGCTTAATTAGATGTTAATTACTTGAGAATGTGAAAAAGATTTTGTGAATTAAATGGAGAGATTAGGTGAAATGAATGAGTATCTAGTTGCTTCTATTTTGGAGTAAAATTGTTTTGGGACCAATAGATTCCAGGTTAGGTTTTGATTTAACCCCAATTGAATGTGGAAATGCAAAACCAATTATCAACACTTGTGGCGATATTTTCATCTAGAGACCGTATTGTATGGGTATTGACGAGTGGTCATTTCCTCAAGTCTACGAATAGCATGAAGGATGGTTTCCGTTGAGCATATCACTGAGGTTTTCAGTTGAAGTGCTTGATTTCTACGCTAGGTGCATGAAGGCGAGGATATCATATGCAACATGCAAAAAACATTTCTGCAATGTGCATCCGTGCGTGTATCCTGCTTGTTCGTGCATGTATCGTGCATGTTCGTGAATGAATCGTGCATGTTCTTATCTTCCAATCAGATATAGTTCTTCGATATAAAGTGAATTTCTTAAGATTCTCCCAATTCATCTTTTTACCGCTCATTTTTGCATGTGTATGTTGTTTTTTAATATTAGAATAAAATTATAACTATTTTCACATATTTAAATTTAAGGTAAAAAATACTCTTTCAAGAAGTGATTTTGTTTAATGTACTTCGTTGAGCAACTATCATTGTCCCCAAAGAGACGAAGAAGTTGTAAGACTTGTTAATGGAAGTCGGAGTTATTCTTTCAAATAAAGAATCAAATCTAAATATAAAAGAATCCCACCAGACTATAGGGTTTGCTAATGAACGTAAAAGATTGATCATTTATTTTCATTGTTGTAGGATTGGGTTGGTCTACCAGCTGAGTTGAAATTTTATCCATATCAAGAATTGATAGAACAATTTGAGGAATGTAGTTAAAAATATATAAAGGTAATTGATAGAACAATTTTGGGGAATGTAGTTAAAAATATACAAAGGTGATATAAGAAATATACTCTAGTCAAACATTTTATATGGAATCCAACAGAATTTCACATTCATAAGTTGATTTTAATCTATAAACTATGGTAATAATGAAATTTGCATTTTAATGGCCATTTAATTGGTTTTACACCATTTTAGGTTATTTGTGCGTACGTGGGTGTCGTGCATGTTCATAATTTTGTCTTCAGTAATATTAATTAAATCTACGTTAAATAGGGAGATGTTGTTTTAAATATTTTACATTGTTGTTTCATTTTATTGGAATGTATGTATAAAAGCTTTTTAAATATAAAAGCTTTTTAAAGTATGTATTTTCATTTTTACACGGAAGTCGTTGTCTTAGAGCATCTCCAATGCTAGGAGGGTCTCTCGTGAATATTGTAGCCACACGTCATATTGTAATACGACTGCGGTATGACGTATTTAGAGATGCTTGGTTTTAGAAATAATCTTCTCCAATGCTTAAGTTGTAGTTGGATGTTTTCTTACTTCCACCAAACATTTAATCAATAGTTTTAATATTTTACATAAACACCTATTACGACTACCTTTAATTATTATATTTGTGAAGTGTATGTAATTATCAAAAAATTTAAAATTTATTTAATTTTTCTCTAAACATTTGATAACATTAGGGTCCAAATTCTATTATTGCATGATAAAACATTTAAATATAATACATATTTAATTATCAAAATTAAATAACATTTAAATTCTTAAACAAATTATTTAATCCACATGCACTATTATTTTTTATCATAATTGATCACTATATTATCAAAACTTCATATACTTCATTAATTGTATCTATTTATAAAATTTTAAAATATTAATTTTAAATTATTTAAACAACATTTGATTGAGCATTAAAATTTTGCTATGAATTTTACTAGGATTGAATACGGTAAAAATAAGAATGTAAATAATGAAACGAATTTTTTTTTGCCGATTATGTATACGTGTCCAAGCGAGGGCTTTGGTTTGCGGGTCTGAATACAAAAGCTCTGTTCGACGGGGGTCAATTAAAAATACATCCACGTCAGATTCGAGGATTCAAATGACTTTCCCATTGGAGACATTATTTTGTTTAGGAGTCTGTATTACGTGGCAGTTGATGTTCACCCATTTGAGTCCCGCATTGGAGATGCTTTTAGAGCTTCAACTTATTCCACCTTTTGACTCACGACACAATGAATGTGTTAACTATTGCCGAGCACTATATATTATTCATCACCTTCTTTGAAAAAGTCTTAGAGTATATTTCTGAGAGGGTGGAGGAAGTTCTGATAGATATGTTTGAATGAATGCCATCGAGCAGGTGGATATCGAGGATGACAATAAAGTACATTCATGTCATATGTCAACATACCCAATATAAAGTGTTAGGTCACACCATATCCATAACTGCAACAAATATGGTCAACTAAGGGTGGAAAATAAGCGGACGTGTATGAGTACGACTCATTGCAGCTTGTTTTATGACTAATATTAGGTGGAATTAAAACTTAATCAGCCAGTGGGATGAAAGTCACACAACCTGTGGGTTGAAAATCAATGGTCTATATGTAAACCTTTAATGATTAAGATATAAATTTCTGATTGAGATATATATTGCTAGTATTTCTTGTATAAACTTTATAGTTTCCAACTCTACTTTTTTAAATGTCAAAATTATAAATTGGAGATTATTTTATTTTTTAAAAAAAATGTTTAACTCTATAATTTTAATACATCAACCCATAGGTTAGGGGGTGAAGGGTGGAGAAAAGTGGGTAAATTCACGGGTCTAACCATTTTATTAAACTGCAGTCAACCCATTACCCAACTCATATTTGCAAATTACCTCTTTAAGTCGTAACCCATTTTACCCGCAAGCCATGTCACCCATTTTCAAGTGGATTAAAAATGAACTCGTTTTACCCATGCAAGTTTATTTTTCCACCCTAAGTGCAGCATGCAAGGGAAAATATCCACTAAGTGTTTCGTTTACAACTTAGTAAATTCTTGTGCAACTCTCCATGAATCTCTACTTGGGAGTATCATGAGGTCATTACTATAATCATCATCCCAACAATTTAGATCTATCAATGGTTGATTATCCTACCTAGTCTACCCCAAATAACATTAATACAATAACATGTGAAAGTTGGACACTATAAACCTAGCTTCTTTATTTAAAGACTAAATTATTTTTTTGTCCCTTACGTATTGTGCAATATCTTCTTTTGGCCCCCAAGGCCAATACCACGTTTAATCTGCAATTAACATTCTGAAAGTGATTTCTTTGGTCCCCAGAGGTGGTTTTATGGTAAAATTAACGGTAAAATTGGTCAAAATATATAAAATAACCATTATACCCCTGTGTTTAAAAAAAGAAAAAAAGGAAATCAGATCTCGTCTCCTTCATCTCCCACCGACGCTGTTAACATACTCAAATTATGCTTCCACCACAGGAACCGCCACATACCTCGCCATCTCCGCCGTCTCCAATCAGCGGTGCCGCTGCTTGACGTGAAGTGAAACTTGTTTCCTTCTCAAATCTTTACGAAGGTTTGATTCCACCACCGGCGTCGCCGCATACCTTACTGTCTCCTCCATCTCCCACCATTGGTACGGCTGCAAGGGTTTAGGGAGATTCGTGATGGCGGCAAAGGGTTTAGGGAGATCCGCGATGGCGGCAAAGGTTTGATTCCACCACCGGAGCTTCTCGCCTTCTCTAGCGACTACCTTAGCCTATGGGAGATTTGGGACGGCTGCGCCTTCATCAAGCCCATTGCAAAGCTCAACAACAGCAAGACCAGATGTCATCTGTTTGCCGCTCACGTCGTTTGAATGGAACGAGGTGGAACCCCGTCGTGTCGGAATACCAAGAGTCTTAATTTGGGAACGAGAAATATAGTTTTAAAATTTGACCCCAAACGCCGCTTTCTCCCAGTTCCGGTGACCCCTCCTTTCCACGGGAGACGGAGCAACGAAGTTAAGTATCAATAAAATGACTGGACTAGAACTCATAGCCGGGACTCAGTCTCGGGAGCAACGAGGACACGCGACAGAGGAAGAAGACACGCATGTCTTCACACACATTCTAAGGGAAGAATTTTTGCGCACGGTTATAAGTATGAGACTAAAATTTTATTTTTCAGATTTTTAATTAGTAAAACTACTAAAATACCCCTGGCTATATCGAAAAACTATTCCGATTTACCTGAAAACCACCTCCGGGGACCAAAGAAATCAATTTCAGAATGTTAATTGCTGATTAAACACGGTAGTGGCCTTGGGGACCAAAGGCATTGCACAATATGTAAGGGACCAAAAAAATAATTTAGTCTTATTTAAATCCTAGACCTGTGTCGCAATAATAAGACTACTCGATACCATTACTTAAGTTGTTGACTAAATTTGAATTTTAAGGCTAATTTAGTTGGTTTAAAGTACATCCTTAATAATAATAAGATGAAATATATACATAAATAAATAAATAAATAACACACACACACACACACACACATATATATATATATATATATATATATATATATATATATATCAAACCACTTCTTCTAATCGATCGAATCAATATGAAACTTTAAAGCACATCTTTAAATTTATTGTGCCTTGCCCATGTGTGTGCGTGAGTGTATGTGCATATTTTGTGCCTAAGAATTGCCACCGCCCATTTTTAGTGCAAGTTAATCTTTTAAAATCAACCAATAATGACAGATAATTGTTTTAAATTTCTTAAAATTTGAAACTAACAATACTCTTTCAAGTCATTTTGAAACGATGTAATATACCCCCTTGACACTAGTAGAGGCTACAAGGACAAGTGTTTTGTCAAAACGCTGGATAAGTGTTTGGAGTGATGTTCCTAAACTTGATTTTAATAATATAAACTTGTGGGTACAATGGTTTAGAAATTACTTATTTAGCTGACAACGTCCTTGTTGTACAAGAAAGCATGTTGAATGGGTTAATTGCATCCTAGGATCACACAGAGAAATTGATTTGGATGTGTTTAGAATTCATTTTGAGTTGGACAATTACTTTCAAGAGGATGTTGATATCCCATTGGTTAGATTACTTGATACTACCCGTGTTCATAATGTAAAAATGACTTTCAACGCTCATTTAATTAATAGGTTTTAAGTCACCCTATATATGTGCAATATGCGTGCTCGCATTGTGCATGTTCTTAAGTATAAATAACTTTCATTTATATTATATACGGTTGGTATTCTTTTATCAGAAAAGAAATAAATTTTTAGTCAAACATAATTACATGTTCATGATTTGAGAATGTAAAAAAGATTTTGTGAATTAAAGGGGGGGGGGGGGGGGATTATATGAAATGAATGAGTATCTAGTTGCTTCTATTTTGGAGTAAAATTATTCTGGGGCCAACAAAATCATGGTTAGCTTGTGATTTAACCTCAAATGAATGTCGGAATGCTAAGCCAATTATCAACACCTGTGGCAATATATTCATCTGGAGACCGTATTGTGTGGGCATTGACGAGTGGTTGTTTCCTCAAGTCTACAAAGAGCATGAAGGATGGTTTATGTTGAGCATATAAGTGAGGTTTTCATAGGATGTGCTTGATTTGCATGCCAGGTGCATGAAGGCGAGAATCTTTATATGCAACATGCAACAAACATAATAGCAACGTGCATTTGTGCGTGTATCGTGCATGTTCATGCATGTATCCTGCATGTTCTTATCTTCTAATCAGATATAGTTCTTATGTACAAAGTAACTTTAATGAGATTCTCTCAAGTCCTCTTTTTAATGCCCATTTTAGCACGTGTATGTTGTTCTTTAATATTAGACTAAAATTAACAAATTACTATTTTCAAATATTTAAATTTATGGAATAAAACACTCTTTCAAGAAGTGCTTTTTTTAATGTACTTTGTTGAGCAACTATTACAGTCCCCAAAGAGATGAAAAGTTGTAGGATTTTTTTATGGAAGTTGGAGTTATCTTTTCAAATGAAGAATCATATCTAAAGATAAAAGAATCTCACCAGACTATAGGGTTTGCTAATGGACGTAAAAGTTTGATCGTTTGTTTTCATTGTTGCAGGATTGGGTAGGTCTTCCAGCTGAGGTGAAATTCGATCCATATCAAGAATCGATAGAACAATTTGAGGAATGTTGTTAAAAATATAGAAAGGTAATTGATAGAACTATTTGGGGAATGTAGTTAAAAATATACAAAGGTGATATAAGAAATATACACATGAGTTAAACATTTTATATGGAATCCAATAGAATTTCACATTCATAAGTCGATTCGAATCTATAAACTATGGTAATAATGAAATGAGCATTTTAATGCTCATTTAATTGGTTTCAAGTCATTTTAGGTTAATTTGTGTACATGTGTGTGTGTCGTGCATCTTCATAATTTTGTTTAAAAAAATATTAATTAGATCTACGTTAAATAGGGAGATGATGCTTTAAATATTATATATTGTTGTTTCATTTTTATTGGATTATATGTATAAAAGCTTTTTAAAGTATGTATTATCATTTTTACATGGAAGTCATGGTCTCAGAGCTTCAACTTATTCCACCTTTTGATTCATGAAACAACAAATGCGTCAAATATTCTCAAGCACTATAATTATTTATCACCTTTTTTGAATAATATGTAGAGCAAATTTCTGAGGGGGTGGTGGAAATTCTGTTCGATATGTTTGAATGAAGGCCATCGAGCATATGGATATTGAGGATGACAATAAAGTACATTTGTGTCATATGTCAACGTACCCAATATAAAGTGTTTCGTCTACAACTTAATAAATTCTTCTGCAACTCTCCGTGAATTTCTACTTGGAGTATCATGAGGTCATTAGTATAATCATCATCCCCAACTATTTGGATTTGTCAATGATTAATTATCCTACCTAGTCTACCCCAAATATCATTAATACAATAACATGTGAAATTTGGACACTATCCACCTAGCTTCTTTATTTAAACCCGACCAATCTCGTAATATTGAGACTACTCGATACCATTACTTAAGTTGTTGACTAAATTTGACTTTTGAGGCTAATTTAGTTGGTTTGAAGTGTCTCTTTATTAATAAATAGCATGAAATATATATATATATATATCAAATCACTTCTTCTGATCGATCGAATCAATATCAACCTTTAAAGCACATCCTTATATTTATCAGGCCATGTCCATGTGTGTGTGTGCGTGTATGTGCATATTTTGTGCCTAAGATTTGCCAACGGCTAATTTAGTATAACTTAATCTTTTAAAATCAACCAATAATAACTGATAATCGTTTTAAATTTTTTTAAAGTTTGAAACTACCGACACTCTATAAAGTCCTTTTGAAATGATGTAAAATACTCTCTTGACACTAGTAGAGGCTACAAGGACAAGTGTTTTGTCAAAACGCTGGATAGGTCTATGGAGTGATGTTCCTAAACTTGACTTCAACAATATAAATTTGTGGGTATGATGGTTTAGAAATACCTTATTTAGTTGGCAACGTCCTTGCTGTAAAAGAAAGTATGTTGAATGGGTTAATTGCATCCTAGGATACCACAAAGTAATAGATTTGGATGTGTTTAGACTTCATTTCGAGTTGGACAATTACTTTCAAGAGGATGTTGATATCCTATTGGTTAGATGAGTCGATACTACCTGTATTCATAAAGTAAAAATGACTTTCAACGCTCGTAATTAAATATGCCTGCTCGCATTGTGCATGTTGTTAAGTACAAATAACTTTCCTTTAAATTTTATACTGTTGGTATTCTTTTATCTGGAAAAGAAATAATTTTTTAGTAAAACTTAATTACATGTTAATTATTTGAGAATGTGAAATAGATTTTGTGAATTAAATGGAAAGATTATACAAAATGAATGAGTATCTAGTTACTTCTATTTTGGAGTAAAATTGTTCTGGGGCCAACAAAATCATGGTTTGGTTGTGATTTAACTTCAATTGAATGTGGGAATGCTAAGTCAATTATCAACACTTGTGGCGATATTTTCATCTAGAGACCGTATTGTGTGGGTATTGAGGATTGGTGGTTTCCTGAAGTGTACAAAGAGCATGAAGGATGGTTTCTGTTGAGCATATCAGTGAGGTTTTTAGAGGAAGTGGTTGATTTGCACACTAGGTGCATGAAGGCGAGGCTTGTCATATGCAACACACAATAAACATTTCTGCAACATGTATGTGTGCGTGTATCGTGCATGTATCCTGCATGTTTGTGCATGAATCGTGCATGTTCTTATCTTCTAATCAGACATAGTTCTTTGATATAAAGTGACTTTCTTGAGATTCTCCCAAGTCCTCTTTTTAAAGCCCATTTTAGCACGTGTATATTTTTCTTTAATATTAGATTAAAATTAACAAATTACTATTTTCAAATTCATAAATTTACACTCTTTCAAGAAGTGATTTTTTTAATGTATTTCATTGAGAAACTATTATTTTCCCCAAAGAGATGAAGAGGTTGTAGGATTTGTTAATGGAAGTTGGAGTTATCTTTTCAAATGAAGAATCAAATCTAAAGATAAAAGAATCCCACCAGACAATAGGGTTTGCTAATGGTCGTAAAAGTTTGGTCATTTATATTCATTGTTGCATGATTGGGTTAGGTCTACTAGATGAGGTGAAATCAGTGGCGGAACCAGGATTTTTTTTGGGTGGGGCTGATTAACCAGGATTCTCTGGCCGACGACGGGATGGCGGCGGCGGCGGGAGCTGGAGACTGGAAGCTTGAAACACTGGGCACGCTGACTGAGAGTGTTTTGGCCTTTTGGGTTTTTGGAAAGTTTTTGGTTTGTGGCAAAATTTGGCTAGTGTTCGTATTTGGGTCTTCCGTTTTTGGATTTTGGCCCAATATAAGTACCCAAATTTTGATTTTATTTTTTGTATTATGTACTAATCAAAACAACGTCATTTGACTCGAGCCAAAATGACATTGTTTTGATGTATTATGGGCCAAAAAAAAGAAGGCCTTCAACGGCTTTCTTCCCCGGTTGCTTATGCCAGAATAATATCGAAATGGCCGGAAAAGCTCCGCTCTGTCACCGGGAAACGCTTTTAACCACTACTACCATGGCGCCAGCATCTTAGGTAGGGCTGGAGACCTACCACGCGCCATGGTAGTTCCGCCCCTGGGTGAAATTTGAACCATATCAAGAGTTGATAGAACAATTTGAGGAATGTAGCTAAAAATATAGAAAGGTAATTGATTGAAAAATTTGGGGAATGCAGTTAAAAATATTCAATGGTGATATAAGAAATATACACTTTAGTTAAACATTTTATATGGAATCCAACAAAATTTCACATTCATAAGTTGATTTGAATCTATAAACTATGGTAATAATGAAATGTGCATTTTAATGCTCATTTAATTTATTTCACATCATTTTAGGTTAATTTGTGCATGTGTGTGTGTCGTGCATCTTCATAGTTTTGTTTTCAAAAATATGAATTAGATCTATGTTAAATAGGAAGATGATGTTTTAAATATTGTATATTGGTGTTTCATTTTTATTGGAATATATGTATAAAGCTTTTAAAAATATGTATTGTTATTTTTACATGGAAGTCGTGGTCTTAGAGCTTCAACTTATTCCACCTTTTGATACACGACACAACCCATGTGTCAAATATTCTCGAGCACTATAAATTATTTATCACCTTCTTTGAAAAAGTCTTAGAGGATATTTCTGAGGGAGTGGAGATTCTGATCGATATGTTTGAATGAAGGCCATCGACATGTGGATATCGAGGATGACAATAAATTACATTCGTGTCATATGTCAACATACCCAATATAAAGTGTTAGGTCACACCATATCCATAACTGCAACAAATATGGTCAACTAAGGGTGGCAAATAAGTGGACGTATATGAGTACGACTAATTGCAGCTTGTTTTATGACTAATAAAATAGGTGGAATTAAAATTTAATCAACCAGCGGGTTTAAAGTCACTCAACCCGTGGGTTGAAAACCAATGGTCTATATGTAAACCTTTAATGATTAAGATATAAACTTTATGATTGAGATATATATTGCTTGTATTTCTTTTATAAACTTTATAGTTTCTAATTCTAATTTTTTATATTTCAAAATTGTAAATTGGAGAATATTTTAATTTTTTGAAAAATATGTTTAACTTTATAGGATTGAATCAATATGAACCTTTAAAGCACATCCTTAAATTTATTAGGCCTTGTCCAAGTGTGTGCGTGCGTGTATGTGCATATTTTGTGCCTAATAATTGCCACTGCCCATTTTTAGTACAAGTTAATCTTTTAAAATCAACCTATAATAACAGATAATTGTTTTAAATTTTTTAAAATTTGAAACTAACAACACCTTTTCAAGTCATTTTGAAATGATGTAATATATTCCCTTGAAATAGTAGAGGCTACAAGGACAAGTGTTTTGTCAAAACGTTGGATAGGTTTTTGGAGTGATGTTCCTAAACTTGATTTTAGTATTATGAACTTGTGGGTACGATGGTTTAGAAATACATTATTTAGCTTACAACGTCCTTGATGTAAAAGAAAGTATGTTGAATGGGTTAGTTGCATCCTAGGATCACACAGAGCAATTGATTATTCATTTCGAGTTGGAAGATTACTTTCAAGAGGATGTTGATATCCCATTGGTTAGATGACTCGATACTACCTGTATTAATAATGTAAAAATGACTTCCAATGCTCGTTAAATTAATAGGTTTCAAGTCATCCTATATATGTGCAATATGCGTTCTCGCATTGTGCATGTTCTTAAGTATAAATAACTTTCATTTGAATTTTATACTATTGATACTCTTTTATCAGAAAAGAAATAATTTTTTAGTCAAACTTAATTAGATGTTAATTATTTAACAATGAGAAAATATTTTGTGAATTAAATTTAGAGATTATGTGAAATGAATGAGTATCTAGTTGCTTCTATTTGGAGTAAAATTGTTTTGGGACCAACATAATCCAGGTTAGGTTTTGATTTAACCCCAATTGAATGATGGAATGCTAAGCCAATATCAACACTTGTGGCGATATTTTCATCTTGAGACCGTATTTTAGGGGTATTGGTGAGTGGTAGTTTCCTCAAGTCTACAAAGAGCATGAAGGATGGTTTCTGTTAAGCATATCACTGAGGTTTTCAAATGGAATGCTTGATTTGTACGCTGGGTGCATGAAGGCGAAGATCATCATCTGCAACATGCAAAAAATATTACTGCAACGTGGATGTGTGCGTGTACCGTGCATGTATCCTCCATGTTCATGCATAAATCGTGCATGTTCTTATCTTCTAATCAGATATAGTCTTCGATATAAAGTGACTTTCTTGAGATTCTCCCAAGTTCTCTTTTTACCTCCCATTTTAGCACGTGTATGTTGTTCTTTAATCTAAGACTAAAATTAACAAGTAACTATTTTTGAATATTTAAATTTAAGGTAAAAAACACTCTTTGCAAGAAGTGATTCTGTTTAATGTACATCCTTGAGCAACTATTATAATCCCCAAAGAGATGAAGAAGTTGTAGGATTTGTTGATAAGACATCAAATGCATGTATTTACCAAAGCATTTAATATCTCTTTTGTTATCTTTTTGTTAGATGATTGCTAGATTTAGGTAGGTTTACATCATAAGGGGTTTAGATCAGCGTTCTTGATTTTCATAGCTAAATCCTTCATTTTGTAACCTATTTCTAGTTTAATGGATTTTTTATCCTTACGATTATCTAGATTCTTTTTTGTAAGATTAATTTTTAGATCACTCGTAAGCACTTTAGATTGGTTTATTGAAGGCCATTCGCAAGAATGGTAGAAGATTGAAGGCCACAGAAGATGCGTGGTAGAAGAAAGTCTGGATGCCAAGAACAAAGGCCAGCTGACCGTTGCAAAGACCTACCGGTCGACTGGCCGGGTGATGAAAATTGGGTGTGCGGCCAGCGCCCTTAGTCGTGCACTCGCGTGTGAGAGTAAAGGCCATAGAGCAAGTCCCAAGGCTAGGAATGCACAGCAAGCGCATCTCAGCCCGCGCCGGCGCACTGGGCTTTGGCCGTGCCTGGAGACAACGTAGCCTGGGCGCTGCACCAAGCACCTTGAGGCAAGTCGCGGTGTAGGTTCTCAGTATTCCAACGTGCACCCTGCACACCTCATCATGTGCCCGTGCACAACCGCTCGCTCAGCAACCTTGCTCACAGCCACAGTCCCACGCCTGCTCGCTCCATCCTGCTCCAACTCGCGTCCACGCATCACCTTCGCGCCATGCCCTCGTAACTGTGCATGTATCCCAGCATCCTTGCACCAAATCCTTACACCAGCGCCATGCCTTGTATCATAGCCTCACGTAGCCAGTGCGCCTGCTGTGAGTCTTGACTCCTTTTGACCATATTTTGTAATATAAATAGCCCAAACCTTATCTCTTTCTCTCCTCATTCACCCGAGCCCAAACCTAGACATAAAAACCCTAGTTTTCATTCATCTTTTCTTAGAATTTTCATTTTGTCCATGGATTCTTGTAGATTTGTTATGGATTTCATTTTCTAGGCTAGATTTCACCTTGGGGGCAATTGGTAAGCATTTCTAATATGAATTTGTGATATTTGGTTTATCCTATTTTGTGCTTTGACTATCAAGTATGTTTGGTGCTTTCTTGTGTGATTAATGCATGATTTATGCTAGGATGATCAAGTAGTTGATGATTATGGGTTGATTCTTTGCTAGGTTTTTGGTCAAACCCAAAAGACTTTGACCTTTTGTCAGTGTGATTGTTGTTGGTCAATGCTAGGTTATAATTAGGAGTGAGAACTAATTATGATTGTTAAATGATAGAATTTCTTAGACTTAGGATGACTTTGAATGGGTTTGACTAATTATCAATGTAGCCCACTAGTAACGATTAACATGAAGGCCGATCCCCATAGTCGTTATTAATAAATATACTTGTGCTATCTATGTGTTTCTCACTTGTAGGACATTGTGGTAGTCGTGTTAGGTCTCCGTGTGTATTTCTATCCTCGGAGAAGTCTATGACGTCGATCATCTAGAGTGACCCGAGGGTAAGGGTTATTGTGTGGCGTCGATCACTCACTCTAACTATAACTGAGTATAAGTTCTCTACAATATGTGATTAATGAATAAAAATAGGATAATTAATCTATGATCAAAGGATGACTAGAAATGTAAACCAATTGCGCCCAAGACTCATCAGAGTCTTAGTTAAGTTCTTTGTGCTATTTGTGATCGTGTTTGCTTCGTTATTTTTCATAGTTTGTTAATTTACTTGTTCAAAGTAGCCATAGTGTTTTCCAAAACCAAAATCCCCCACTTTGTTACTACACACGTAGAGTGACTTCTTCGTGTGCCTTTTTAACTATGCTTTAACACTTGATAAAACCCCTTTTTATCATGGACAATCACGTCTTACCACTAGGTACTATTTAGTAGTTAGCCATAATTTGGCCATATAAATATTATCTTTGAGAGGCATGGCAACAGCCTCCCAACTTTTGGCATCGTTGCCGGGGAAAAGGCGTATTTTATTAAAGTGTTAGCATAGTTTTTGTGTGTTTTTGTTTTTAGTTGTTTGTTGTTAACATTTTTCTTGCTTTTGTGATTGTTACTTGGGATAAAGTTGTATTGCTTTGGTTCATGGTTTATGGTCAATACTCGTACCAATAGAAAAGAACCCTTGCAGTACGACCCTGATCCTTTGGGAACACTCCGGAGAGCAAGGAGAGTAGCCCATTTTGC
The DNA here is from genome assembly GCA_037428765.1 of Rubia yunnanensis. Classification (NCBI taxonomy): domain Eukaryota; kingdom Viridiplantae; phylum Streptophyta; class Magnoliopsida; order Gentianales; family Rubiaceae; genus Rubia; species Rubia yunnanensis. The sequence goes on along the minus strand of CM075065.1, from coordinate 3,079,786 downwards.
TAACCAAGCCACCCAACCATCGCCCGAAGTAGTTACACCAACTATGGAGGATGATAATAAAACCTTGAGAGAGCTCATGGCTCCCAACCTAGAAGCCAACCGCTTAGCATCACATTCCCTCCTCTTCCGGAAGATGTCACTTGTGAGTTTAGGTCCGGGATGATTGATTATCTACCAACTTTCCATAGGATGAGCGGGGAGGACGTAGACAGTCATTTGTCCGAGATCCACTATGTGAGCATGAACATGAAGCCATTCGGAATTTTGGAGGACAATTTCAATCTAAGGGCTTTCCCTTTCTCTTTGAAGGATGCAACCAAAGATTGGTTATACTACCTTCCCCCGGGAAGTATAGCATCATGGAAGGAGATAGAGGGTGAGTTTTTGGATAAGTTCTATCTGGCATCCAAGTCGGCGGGGCTAAAGAAGGAGTTGAACATCATCTTCCAATGTTTGGGTGACTATTTATATGAATATTGGGAGAGGTTCAAGAGGTTGCTAGCGAGTTTCCCATACCACCCATACAAGGAAGGTGATCTTGTGTACTATTTCTTCGATGGTTTGTCCGTGGAAGATATGAGGATGATTAATGCTGCTTGCAATGACTCGATTTCCAACAAGAGCTCGAAAGACACTTTGGTGTAAGAGATGGCTAATGGAACAAGACACTTTGGTGTAAGAGAAAGGGAAAGAGTGCAAGTACCTCCAAATCCGGGAACTCCCAAACTTGAAGAGAAAATGCAGGCCTTAGTTTCTATGACAAATGAGCTAATTAAAGAGAGGATACATCAAGCCAAGGCTTGTGGGGTGTGTTCGTTGGAACATCCCACCGATGTAAGCCCTCAAATCCAAGATGAAGCATTTGAGGAGGCTAAAGCAATGGGTTATAAAGGAGGACAAGGCCAAGGTTATCAAGGAAATAGAGGCTACTAAGGTGGTTGAGGTTTCCAAAGGGAACATGCCAATGATAAGAAGTATGATCCCTACTCCAAGACCTACAATCCTGGGTGGAGGGACCATCCAAACTTTAGGTGGATGGACGATCAAGCTAGACAATCAAATCCCCAAGGTGGTCATCAAGGTGGCCAATGTGTATATAAACTGAATCATTAAGGCGGAAAACACCAATACCAAGGAAATCAAGGGCACAATCGGGTGCCACAACAAGGCTACCCAAAAGATGAGGGATTATCTAACCCCTGAGAGGGGAGATCAAGATTGGAGCATGAGAAGCTTACGCATGCCATAACCACCATGGTCACAAATTTGGAGGACCACACCTTGACTAGATTCAAGAACTAGGAAACTCAAGTTAGCCAAATTGCATCTTTCGTGGCCCGATTGGAGGCTAGGGGTTCAAGAAAGCTTCCCTCACAACCGGAATTGAACCCAAGGAAAAATGTAAGCTCAATCACCTTGAGAAGTGGGAAAGAAACTAAGGAGCTCGATCAAGTTGTTAAGGAAGGGAGGGAAGTCAAAGAGGAGCTTATGGTGAAAGTCCAAGAGGTCAAGGAGGTGATCACTCAACCACCGAAGAAGGGGGAAATTGAAAAAATCCTTCCATCACCACCTTTTCCGGCGGCTTTGCGGGACAAGAATCGCAAGGATGAGAATAAAGTTCTTTTTGAGGTTTTCCGCAAATGTGAGGTAAACATTCCCCTTTTTGATACTATCAATCAAGTGCCTAGATTTTCTAAATTCCTTAAAGATTTATGCACACCTAAGAGAACTAAATCATTGAAGAATGTTGAAAAAAATTAAAATTGGTGGACAAGTGTCGGCTATTTTTCAAAGAAACTACCTCCTAAATGCAATGATCCTGGTATGTTCACTATCCCTTGTGTCATAGGGGATAATTTTTTTGAAAAGGCAATGATAGACCTAGGAGCCTCTATTAATGTAATTTCCTACTCTCTATACAAGACTCTTAACTTAGGGGCTTTGCATGAAACTAGGGTGATCATACAACTAGCTGATCATTCCCAAGCTATTTTGAAAGGACTAGTGCGAGATGTGTTGATTAAAGTGGATAAACTAGTTTTCCCCACCAATTTTTATGTTCTTGATATGTTGTATGATGAGAGTGCGTCCCCTATCTTGTTAGGGAGACCGTTTTTGAAAATAGAGAGAACTAAGATCGATGTGCATAGTGGTTCATTGACCTTAGAGTTTGACGGAGAAAAAGTAGGTTATGAGATCTACAAGGATAAAGAGCTTCCAAAGGATAAATGTCTTGCCATGGTGTCACTATACTTGAAAGTTTGCATGAGCCTCACAATGAACTTGAACATTGCCACATGATTGACTTAGTTGAAGTTGATAACGGAATGAGTAAGGCGTTTAAGCAAGTTTATAATATTTTGAACAAGGTCAATGTTGTATATTGAAAAGTCTCTAGTACTAATTTGCATCGAGTGAAGAAGGGGTTAAAGAAACATCATCTAAACCCCCTTCACTCCAAAGAGTCCCCAAAACCACTCGAAAAGGGGCAAGCCACACAAGTCCATTTGGCCCAAAGGTGAGGTTTAAGGCAAGACAATGTTGGAGACCAATACATGCGGAGACAAGAATGAGTGGAATCATGGATGGTGATTCCAGAGACCCAAGGAGTGTTTTGAACAAAGCTTGAAAAAAGGGAGTATGTCATGCCGACGACGTTAATAAACTTGGTTTTGATCATCTGGATAGTCATTTGTGGCATTCCGTCGATGTAATTGTGATCTTTTTTTTGTTGAGAATTGTGGAGATTTGTTGTTTTAATTGGAATTCATGATTGATTTTTATTCCTTTTATTTTGAAAAAAAAATTGGAACACTATTACGCTTGGTTTTCATGATTTTTTTGCAGGAAGCACTTGGTTTTGGAGAAAAAGGAGCGAAAAAATGGGCAAGCAACCAGGGCTAGGAGACGTTCAACTCATGAACCATATAGAAGTGCAAGATCTGCAATGCTCACACACTCTCCCATTCCAAAGTACCAAATTCCCTCCCTACCAGCACTAAATACACCCCAAACCTACTTACCCGCGACCCACTTGAAACACACAATTCGAAACCAAAGAGGTATCTCTCTCCTCCATTGTGATTTCAATGCTCTATTCGATTTGTTGTGCATGACAATGGTTGTTATTGGACCTTTATGATGGAGGTTGTGGGGAGAGTATGTTGTGGTTGTGGTAGTTTTTCCATTAGATCTTATAGTTGTGTAACTGAGTGTGTTTTGGTGTTTATTACTCATCATGATTATTCTCTCATTTTCCATCTTTATCATATGCTCTAGAATGTTTATTTACATTGAGGACAATGCAACATTTAAGTACGGGGAGGGGAATAAGGTGATACTTGTGATTAGTAGTTATTTTTGTTGTAGCAAGTAGCTCTTTTGAGAGCATTTCTATAAAAAAAAATTTAAAAAAATGAGAATAGAAAACCCCCCGCTAAGTTGAAAACCCAAAGGGCGATTTAGGCAAAATTGGGGGGCCCGGATAGGTTGAAAACCCGAAAGGGCAACCTATGAAAAAATGAGAGGCCAAATGGTGTGGAAAAAGGTGTGAGTGAGCCTTGAAAAAATATATGTGTGAAGCTAGGATGAAAATCCGAGAGGGCTCCTAGGCAAAATGAGAGAAAATGAGAGAAATTGAAAATATTTATGCTTCTCTTCATTTGTCTATTAGAGTAAGCTAGTTTTACAGTTGCATTGTATACCTCACCTTTGATTGGTATGATGATTTTTTAGATTATCTTAAACTTTGGGATGTGAGAGTGAGGGAGATTCTTATGTCTTGGGGGTTAGGGTAGTCTAGGAATATGATGTTGGATAATTTGGGGAAACTTTTGCATGCTAGGTAATGCTTATATCTTTGCTTGTTCTTGTTTACTCGAGGATGAAAAAAGGTTTAAGTGCGGAGAGGTTTGATTAGATGTTAAATGCATGTATTTTCCAAAGCATTTAACATCTCCTTTGTTATCTTTTTGTTAGAAGCTTGCTAGATTGGGCAGGTTTACATCATAAGGGATTTTAGATGACCGTTCTCAATTTTCATAGCTAAATCCTTCATTTTGTAACCTATTTATAGTCTAATGAATTTTTGGTCCTTACGAGCGTCTAGATTCCTTTTTGTAAGATTAATTTTTAGATTGCCCGTAAGTACTTTAGATTGGTTTATTGAAGGCCATTCGTAAAAATGATAGAAGATTGAAGGCCACAAAAGATGCATGGTAAAAGAAAGTCCGAATGCCAAGAAGAAAGACCGGTCGACCGACAAGAAGACCGGTCGGCTGATCAGTCGGGTGATGAAAACCTAGCGCGCAACCAGCACCCTTGGTCGCGCACTCGCGCGCGAGAGGAAAGCCATGGAGCAAGTCCCCAGACTGGGAATGCACGACCAGAGCACTTCAGCTCGTGCCCGTGCGCTGGGCCTTGGCCGTACCTAGAGACCGCGCAGCCTGGGCGTTTCACCGTGCAGCAGTGCACCTTGAAGCAAGTCGCGGTACAGGTTCTCAGGACTCTAACGCATGCCCTGCGTGCCTCATCCCACACTTGTGTGCAACCGCTCGCGCAGCAGCCTTGCGCCATAGCCACGGTATCGCGCCTGCTTGCTCTAGCCTGCTTCATTCATCTTTTCTTAGTTTTTTCATTTTTTCCATGGATTCTTGTAGATTTGTTATGGGTTTTCATTTTCTAGGTTAGATTTTGCCTTGGGGGTAATTGGTAAGCATTTCTAATATGAATTTGTGAGATTTGGTTTATCCTATTTTGTGCTTTGATTATCAAGTATGGTTGGTGCTTTCTTGTGTGTGCATGATTTATGTTAGGATGATTAAGTAGTTAATGATTATGGGTTGATTCTTTGCTAGGTTTTTGGTCAAACCTGGAAGAATTTTACTTTTTGTCAATGTGATTGTTGTTGGTCAATCCTAGGTTATAATTATGAGTGACAACTAGTTATGATTGTTGATTGATGGAATTTCTTAGACCTAGGATTAATTTGAATGTGTTTGACTAATTATCAATGTAGCCACTAATAACGATTAGCATGAAGGCCGATCCTCGTAGTCGTTATTAGTAGATATACTTGTGCTATCTATGTGTTTCTTGCTTTTATGACATTGTGGTAGTCGTGTTGTGTCTCCATGTGTATTGCTATCCCCAGAGAAGTCTATGACACTGATCGTCTAGAGTGACCTAAAGGTTAGGGTTATTGTGTGGTGCTGATTGCTCACTCTAACTATAACCGAGGAGAGGTGAGAAATATCAACACTCGAAAGATGTTGATAAGTTCTACACAATATGTGATTAATGCATAAAAATAGGATAATTAATCTATGATCAAAGGATGACTAAAAATGTAAACTAATTGCACCCAAGACTCGTCAGAATCTTAGTTAAGTTATTTGTGCTATTTGTGATCGTGTTTGCATCATTATTTTTAATAGTTTGTCAATTTAGTTGTTCAAAGTAGTCGTAGTGTCTCCAAAACCAAAACCCCATGTTCCCCGTGGACGACCGGGTCTTACCACTAGCTACTATTTAGTAGTTAGCCGTAATTTGGGCATATAAATATTGTCTTTGAGAGGTATGGTGATGGCCTCCCATTTGTTAATGGAAGTTGGAGTTATCTTTTCAAATGAAGAATCAAGTCTAAAGATAAAAGAATCCCACCAGACTCTAGGGTTTGCTATCAAAGGTAAAAAGTTTGATCATTTATTTTCATTGTTGTAGGATTGGGTAGGTCTACCAGCTGGGGTCAAATTCGATCCATATCAAGAATCGATAGAACAATTTTAGGAATGTAGTTAAAAATATAGAAATGTAATTAATAGAATAATTTGGGGAATGGAGTTAAAAATATACAAAGGTGATATAAGAAATATACACTTTAGTTAAAATGTTTTATATGGAATCCAACAGAATTTCACATTCATAAGTCGATTCGAATCTATGAACTACCACTACAAGTAAAATGACCTATTACTTCGCCCCTTTTACCTCGGTTGTATTTTTTCGAAGTAAAAAATATTTTTTTACCTCAGTTAAAAAAACCAAGGTAAAAAGTATGCCATGACCGATGTCGCACACATGTCTGGCTTACCGACGTTGGTTGTTTTTGTGATCAAGGTCACACGTACCTATCCAGACATGAATGACCGATGCTACACGCATGTCTGGCTTACTTACATTGGTTGTTTTGATGACCGACATCGCACGTACTTATCCCAGACATGAATGACCGATGTCACACACATGTCTGGCTTACCTATGTTGGTTATTTTTGTGACCGACGAAATCACATGTACCTATCCCAGACAAGAATGACCAACGTCACATGCATGTTTGGCTTACCTATGTCTGTTGTTTTTGTGAGCGACATCGCACGTTACTCTCGTAGACATGAATGACTGATGTCGCACGCATATATGGCTTACCTACGTCGGTTGTTTTTGTGATCGACTTTGCACATAACTCTCTCTCTCACACACACATACACATATATATATATTAATTATGTAATTTATTTTTTAACAAAAATAAAATTTTCAATTTTTTTATAAAACTCCATTTTGTTTGAATTTTAAATGATTTTATAACTATGCTTTTAAATATAATTTTATGTTATATTTTCAAATGAAATGATACGTAGAGTTTGAGTAATACATGATCGAAGTCAAATATAAATAAATAAATTTTATTTTCTCACCTAATAAAACTTTATACACTACTTATTCTTAATTATATAAAATAAGTAGTATATAAAATTTTATATACTACTTATTTTATATAATTATGAATAGAGTTCGTCTCTTGAAAGATGGCATTTCCATAAGTTATGAAAAGACCAAGGTTTAAAGTGAAAATTAGAATAAATGAACATAAATTTTTTGGGTTGCATGAATCAAAATAAAACTTTATAACCACTACATGTTGTATAATAAAATTTTAATATTAAAACTAAGACCTTTTACCTTTTATTATTCTAATTAAACTCCATCTATCCATAGGCTTATGGAAAGACGGTCTTTCCCAAGACTTTTCCTTATGAATAAGTGGTATATCACTTTCGGTAAAAATAGAGTTTATTTATTAATATTCGACTTCGATCATATATGACTCAAACACTACATTTAATTTGTTTCATTTGACACATGGCTGATTCCAAGGGTGACACGTGTCAAAGGCGACATGGCTAAGAGTTTCTCTTTTAGTATTTTCCATTTGACATGTGGTTAATCCCTTTCTCACTTCTATGTAACCAACTCTAAGTTACTCTAGAACATGTACTAGCGTTTTCTAACATTTCACCAAAAAATTCATCTATTTAATATTTCTATATTTATGGAAGAATAACAAAAATCGTGTATTTTAGAGCAATGGATTATAGGGTAACACCATTTTGGGCCATGGGGTAATTTTTCAAGATTGTGTATAAGTAATTAATGTTGAATTTTGAGGCCCTTTCGTTCACTCAGACATGCCCAAATTGGAAAATAGCAACCGTATATTATTGAATTTTATTTTGGTGTTGCCAATTTTGTGATTCGACAATTCCAACTTTCTTGGAGGGACCTAAGCGCAAAAGGTAAAAAATTTACTATTAACTCCAAATTGAAATCCGCTTAGACGTGATGCTACCCTATACACCCCAATTGTATTTTCCAAGTCCGTAACATAGTATTTATCAATAAACATGCAAAATAATATATTTGTAATCTTTCCCAATTTCCCTTTCTTACTTCTATGTAACCAACTCTAAGTTACTCTAGAAAATGTACTAGCGCTTTCTAACATTTCACCAAAAAAATCACCTATTTAATATTTCTATATTTATGCCAGAATAACAAAAATCGTGTATTTTGGAACAATGGATTATAGGGTAACACCATTTTGGGCCATATTGTAATTTTTTAATAAATGGTCAACCCTTATTTAAAAACTTTGTTTGATAAAAAAATATTTGGTTCAGTTTAAAAAATAACATGGGATGATTACTTTATTTGATAGATTTATAATTATTTTATCCATATTTTGCAACTAAAACTTTTTACCTTTTTATTATTCTAATTAAACTCATCTTTCATAAGTCTATGGAAAGACGGTATTTCCCAAGACCCTGTCTTATAAATTTTATTTCATTAATATTAAATTTACAATGATATGATGATTTTGAAAAATTAATTAGATTCATTAATTAAACTAATGAATATAGTTAAAGAATCTAATCTAATATTAATTAAATTTTGAACAAATTTGATAAAAGGATTGGTTTATTTTCAACCCAGTGTCAGTTGGGTCCAAAATCTAAAGCTAAACCCTAATACTATAAATAAGCCAACCCTAATTCTGTTTATAATCTCCTCTCCACCTCCACTCTTTTTTTGACAACTCTCCACCTCTTCTTACATTCAAAGAAAAGAAATTATTGCTCCTCTTTCTTACATTCAATCAGCGCCACCACCTCCTTCACTTCAGCCCAACGCCACCACCTCCTTCACCTCTTGGTCTTGCTCCACCTCGGCCTTGCTCTGCCTGCTCTGACCGACGTCATCCGCTATCTTTCATCCTTCCTCCATTGTGCTCCGTCCCTACTCCAGCCGTGCTCAATAAAACGTCCTTCGCCATACTCCGTTCGCCACCAGGTTCACCGACGCCAATAAAACAACCCCCCACTCAGTTTTCATTCTATTCGACTTCATCTCTTGATATATTTTCCTGATACAGAATTTACTTTTCCCTTCTTGATTTCTCTAGTTCACTAAATCCCGTACCAGCCTTCTGCATTTGCCAACATTTTTCAACAACTAGGAACAATCAGTAGAAAACTTTACCTCCATTACATCTCTTCCCTTGATGTAGTATTTATGAACCCATTTGATCCATAATATATCCATTTTCCTACATAGATTCCAGAGGATTTTGCTCATGCTTGCTATACTCCAGTCCAATAGTGAGATAGTATTTAAGCCACTTGTCTTTTTTGGTTCGCAAATTTTCTCCCATGAGATAGGTGCCTTTCTTGTTATGGTTTCACTACCACTCCACAGAGATGATCGTCAGAGCACTTTAATGTGCTTCAAGACCGCCTTAGGTATTGGGAATGCTTGCAGCCAGTAATTTGTAGCTGAGAAAAGTCAATGCATAACTCAGCAACTTCAATGTGCTTCAAGACCGCCTTAGATCAATTGTATTTTCCCAGCATAACTCAGCAACTTCGAACTCCAATGCTTCACCCTTGAAACAATATTTTCAATTAATGGATGACACATTTGTATAGCCAACTTCCTTCCTGCCAAAGGGACTCTTAAATACCTGAATGGCAACTCACCTTCCATAAAACCTTCCACCACGCCTTTTTACTCTAGATTTGTAAAATATTTCAGATTACAGCTCCAATGTACTCTATTTGATTTATTAGTTGAACTGGAATAAGAGTTGTTTTATTAGTTTGTTGTTGCTGTGTATATGAGATCTGGCCCTGGAGCTTCTGGTTATGAACTACCGAAGGCAAAATCAACGTCAATTCTGCGTTCGGTAGTTTTTGAATATCCTGGAAATAAAACGTGCCATGCCGCACTACTCCGGGTCAATTGTTTTACTGTGGTTAAATTTTGTACAAAAACTGAAAAATGAACGATGTCGCATATGCATCTGTGACTTAATAACAACTGCCTTCTGTCCTGAACCCAAGTAAAAAATGTTTTTAGCTCTGGTTTTAACCGAGGTGTTGTGCGGAATGGAGAAAGAACAGAAAATATGAACGAAAATAACAAGACATAAGATTTACGTGGTTCACCAATTTGGCTACATCCACGGGAGATGGATTCACTATATCAGAATTAATGTTTACAGAGAGAAGAGAGACACTTTATATGCTGTCTCCACTAAACCCTAACAAACTGAGCCAAAACACAATTCGGCTCAAATCAACAGCAGTCCAATAAAGAGACAAGCTATACCGTCGGACCGGGGGCGACTCCGCCCCCCGGACCCCCAGGCCAGGGTGCACTCCACCCCCCTGGACCCCCCGACTCGCTAACCGGGCAGCGAGACCCCCATTTAGCTGGGGGCGTCTGCCGCCCCCCGGACCCCCAGGCTAGGATCACAGAAGCGGCTATTACAGTATTCAAGGCATTCCAACACGAGGTAAAAAACATACTTTTTACTCCGCCCACATCTACCTCGGTGGTTTTTGGACAAAAAACCAAGGTAAAAACCCCTGTAGAACCGAGGTAAAAGGTGTTGTCTCTTGTAGTGTATGGTAATAATGAAATGTGCATTTTAATGCTCATTTAATTGATTTCACGTCATTTTAGGTTAATGTGTGCACATGTGTGTGTCGTGCATGTTCATAATTTTGTTTTAAAAAATATTAATTAGATCTACGTTAAATATGGAGATGATGTTTTAAATATTGTACATTGTTGTTTCATTTTTATTGGAATATATGTATAAAAGCTTTAATCGGTATGTATTGTCATTTTTACATGGAAGTCATCGTCTTAGAGCTTTAACTTATTCCACCTTTTGATTCACGATAAAACAAATGTGTACAATATTCTCGAGCACCATAAATTATTTATCACCTTCTTTGAAAAGGTCTTAGAGGATATTTCTGAAGGGGTGGAGGAGGTTCTAATCGATATGTTTGAATGAACGCCATCGACCATGTGGATATCGAGGATGATAATAAAGTACATTTGTGTCATATGTCAACATACCCAATATAAAGTGTTAGGTCACACCATATCCATATTTGCAACAAATATGGTCAACTAAGGGTGGCAAATAAGCGTACGTATATGAGTGCGACTCATTGAAGCGTGTTTTATGACTAATAAACAGGTGGAATTGAAACTTAATTAACCAGCGAGATGAAAGTCACTCAACTTGTGGGTTGAAAACCAATGGTCTATATGTAAGCCTAAAATGATTGAGATATAAGCTTTATGATTGAGATATATATTGCTTGTATTTCTTTATAAACTTTATAGATCTAATTCTACTTATTTAAATTTTAAAATTATAAACTAGAGATTATTTTAATTTTTTGAAAACAAATGTTTAACTCTATAATTTTAATACATTAACCTGTAGGTTAGGGGGTGAAGGGTGGAGAAAAGTGGGTAAATTCGTGGGTCTAACCATTTTATTGAACCTGCAGTCAACCCATTTCCCAACTGATATTTTCAAACTAACTATTTAAGTCGTAACCCATTTTACCCACAACCCATTTTACCCACAACCCATGTCACCCATTTTATAGACCCATTTTCTAGAGGATAAAAAAATGAACTCATTTTACCCGTGCAAGTTAATTTTACCACCCCTAAGCGCAACAAGGAAAAATCTCCATTAAGTGTTTCGTCTACAAATTAGTAAATTCTTGTGCAACTCTCCGTGAATCTCTACTTGGAGTAGCATGAGGTCGTTACTATAATCATCATCCCCAACAATTTGGATCTATCAATGGTTAATTATCCTACCTAGTTCACCCCAAATAACATTAATTACAATATCATGTGACATTTGGACACTATCTACCTTGCTTCTTTATTTAAACCCTAGACCAATCTCGCAATAGTGGACAACTCGATACTATTACTTAAGTTGCTCAATAAGTTTGAATTTTGAGGCTAATTTAGTTGGTTTCAAGTACATCCTTTATAATAAATAACATGGAAATATATATATATATATATATATATATAATCATTTTTTTCTATTCGATCGAATCAATATGAGCCTTTATAGCACATTAATTTATAACCCTTTGTCCACATGTGTTTGTGCGTGTATGTGCATATTTTGTACCTAATGAATTGCCTCCGCCCATTTTTAGTACAAGTTAATCTTTTACAATCAGCCTATAATAACATACATTTGTTTTAATTTTATTTAAAATTTGAAAAAAACAACACACTTTCAGGTCATTTTGAAGTGATTTAAAATACTTCTTTGACACTAGTAGCGGCTACAAGGACAAGTGTTTTGTCAAAACATTAGATAGGTCTTTGGAAGGATGTTCCTAAACTTGATTTTAGTAATATAATCTTGTGAGTACGATGGCTTAGAAAGGCCTTATTTAGGTTACAATGCCCTTGATGTAAAAGAAAGTTTGTTGAATTGGTTAATTGCGTCCTAGGATTGCACAAAGCAATTGATTTGGATGTGTTTAGAATTCATTTTGAGTTGGACGATTGCTTTAATGAGGATGTTGATATAGGGGAAATGAAAATTTCACAAAAAACTTGCAATTTGGGCGATTGTTTCCCCTCCACAATTTCAAAAATGCACCCATAAAACAAGGAAAATATTAGAATTTTAAAATTTTAAACCTCCAAGGCCAAGGAGAGAGGGAGAGAGAGTAAGAAGGGGCGAGAGAAGCAAAGGGAAATCATCAAAAAACCAATCATCAATCAATCCCCGCATTTCAACGCTCTCATTTACTCCCTTTGCCCAACCACTCACAGTCACACTGCGACTTCAAAATGGACCTCCCCTGCGACGGCGATGGTGACGCCCTCTGCATGGTTAGATGAATCGATACTACTTGCTTTAATCATGTAAAAAAAATGTAACGCCCATTTAATTAATAGGTTTCAAGTCATTGCAATATGCGTGCTCTCGTTGTGCATGTTCTTAAATTATTTTATTGAAACTACTATAAATCATCAAAAAGGTTGGAAAGATTCTTTAGCAAGGGGAGAGAGAAGCAAAGGGAAATCATCAAAAAGCCAATCATCAATCAATCCCCGCATTTCAACGCTCCCATTTACTCCCTTCGCCCAACCACTCACAGTCACACTGCGACTTCGAAATGGACCTCCCCTACAACAGCGATGCCCTCTGCATTGAAACAAAGATTCTTTAGTAAAAAGGGGCAAGAGAGGCAAAGAAAAATCATCAAAAAGCCAATCATCAATCAATCCTCGCATTTCAACGCTCTCATTTACTCCCTTCGCCCAACCACTCACAGTCACACTGCGACTTCAAAATGGACCTCCCCTGCAACAGCGACGCCATCTGCATGGTTAGATGACTCAATACTACCTTCTTTAATCATGTAAAAACAATTTAACGCCCATTTAATTAATAGGTTTCGAGTCATCCTATATATGTGCAATATTCGTGCTCTCGTTGTGCATGTTCTTAAATTATTTTATTGAAACTACTCTGAATAAAATGATTATGTGTTTAATGCATATATTTCCTTTTTTATTATAATTCAAAATTACAAACATCAAATTTTAAGTATTTAAAATATATTTTTGTAAAAATGGTAGTTTATAGAAAAATTATGGTTACTTTGGCTACACATAGAATTTGCAGATGTAGCTCTTTGAATCACTTGAACTTGCTAAAGAATATTTCTAACCTTCATTGGAGTCGTTGTCTAAAAGGAGGATTTGACTCAGTGAAGCTGGGTTTAAGCCATTTTTAATTAATAGGTTTCAAGTCATCCTATATATGTGCAATATGCGTGTTGCCGTTGTGCATGTTCTTAAATTATTTTATTGAAACTTCTCTAATTAAAAATGATTATGCATTAATGCATATATTTCCTTTTTTATTATAATTAAAAAATTATAAATATCAAGTTTTAAGTATTTAAATATATTTTTGTAAAAATGGTAATTTATAGAAAAATTATGGTTACTATGGCTACACATGGAATTTGCAGTTATAGCTCTTTGATTAACTTGAACTTGCTAAAGCATCTTTCCAACATTCACTGGAGCCACTATCTAAAAGGAGGATCTGACTAAGCGAATCCGCGTTTAAGCCGTTGCATCTAGGATTGAACGTGTTTAAGCAAATAAATAATATAAATAATTATCATTTAAATATTATACCATTATTATTCTTTTATCATAAAAGATATAACTTTTTAATAGATGCTGTTTTGAGATGTGAAAAATATTTTATGAATTAAATGGAGAGATTATGTGAAATGAATGAGTATCTAGTTGCTTCTATTTTGGAGTAATATTATTTTGGGACCAATAGATTCTGGGTTAGGTTGTGATCTAACTCCAACTGAATGTGGGAATTTTAAGTCAATTATCAACACTTGTGGCGATGTTTTCCTTTGGAGCCATATTGTATGGGTATTGATGAGTGGTCATTCCTTAAGTCTACAAAAACGCTGAAGAATGGTTTCTGTTGTGCATGTCAGTGAGGTTTTTGGATGAAATGCTTGATTTGTACGCTAGGTGCATGAAGGCGAGGATCCTCCACTGTGTCACATGCAACAAACGTTTTTGCAAAGTGCATGTGTGCATGGATCATGCATGTATCGTGATCCGTGCATGTTCTTATCTTCTAATCATATATAGTTCTTCGATATCAAGTGACATTCTTGAGATCCTCTCAATTACACTTTTTACCGCCAATTTTTAGCACGTGTATGTTATTATTTAAAAACAGACTAAAATTAACAAACAACTATTTTCAAATATATAAATTTCAGGTAAAAAAACACATTTTTTCAAGAAGTGGTTTAAATTTAATGTATTTCGTTGAGCAACTTTTATTGCTACCCAGGGAGATGAAGAAGTTGTAGATTTTGACATGTAAATATCTCCTTCTACAACTTAGTAAATTTTCGACAGCTCATCGTGAATCTTACTTGTAGTATCATAATGTCGTTACGTTGATCGTCATCCCAACAATTTGGAACTATCAAAGGTTAATTATCCAACCTAAGGTCATTACGTTGATCGTCCTCCCAACAATTTGGAGCTATCAAAGGTTAATTATCTCACCTAGTTTACCCCCAAATAACATTAATTACTAACAACGTATGAAATTCAAGATATATCTTAAATCTCCTTGATACCAGAACTTGCATATACCTGAATCACCTTGGTTATTTGGTACAACTATCTTGCCAATATTTGGTTATTTGGTACACGTTTTTTTTTTTTAGTCAACATATATCTAAAACAAAAGATTTGAAGAAAGAAAAGTACAGGAATATCACAATAAGCATGCCATGTGCCTATATATGTGCACCAAACTTTAGCTTTATACAAATACAAAATATAATCCATTAATTTATGAAACAAACTAAATTTTAATTAATAAATAAATAAAATATTGCAATACTTAATGGATTTAGCTCTCAGCTTTTTTTGTGTCTCTCCCTCTCTTTGCCATTCTTGTCTCTCCTGTGTTTTTGTTACAGTCTGAGGCCAAAAAGATGCATGCCATAGGTACGCTTACAATAAATGTTTATTTAATTTTCCCGGTTTCACGGGATTCTGCTATAATTTTTATTATAAAATCTCATTTCTTTCAACATAACTGCACTTAATATATTTTTTCTGCCTATAGGTCCTATAAAGGACTTGTTTTGCCCGCAATGTGACTCTGAGTATCTAGTTTTTTGCTACCCCAAATAACATTAATACAATAACATGTGAAATTTGGACTCTATCAACCTTGCTTCTTTATTTAAACCCTAGACCTATCTCACAATAATGAGACTACACAATACCATTACTTAAGTTGTTGAATAAATTTGAATTTGGAGACTAATTTAGATGGTTTCAAGTACATCATTAAGAATAAATAAAATTGATCAAATCAATATGAACCTTTAAAGCACATCCTTAAATTTATTAGGCCTTGTCCATGTGTGTGTGCGTGTATGTGCAATATTTGTGCCTAATAATTGCCACCGCCCATTTTTTGTATAAGTTAATCTTTTAAAATTAGCCTATAATAACAAATAATTGTTTTAATTATTTTAACATTTGAAACTAACAACACTCTTTCAAGTCATCTTGAAACGATGTAATATACTCCCCTGAAATTAGTAGAGGCTACAAGGACAAGTGTTTTGTTAAAATGTTGTATAGGTCTTTGGAGTGAGGTTCCTAAACTTGATTTTAGTAATATAAAGTTGTGGCTATGATGGTTTGGAAATACCTTATTTAGCTTACAATGTCCTTGTAAAAGTAAGTGTGTTGAATGGGTTTTTTGCATCCTAGGATCACACAGAGCAGCTAATTTGGATGTGTTTAGAATTCATGTCGAGTTGGACATTTATGTTCAAGATGATGTTGATATCCCATTGGTTAGATGACTGGATACTACCTGTGTTAATAGTGTAAAAATGACTTTCAATGCTCGTTTAATTAATAGGTTGCAAGTCATATGTGCAATATGCGTGCTCGCATTGTGCATGTCCTTAAGTATAAATAACTTTCATTTAAATTTCATACCATTGGTATTCTTTTATTACAAAAGAAATAAAAAATTTTCAAACTTAATTAGAGGATTATTATTTGAGAATAGGAAAAAGATTTGTGAAATAAATTGAGAGATTATGTGAAATGAATGAATATCTAGTTGCTTCTATTTTGGAGTAAAATTGTTCTGGGACCAACAGAATCCAGGTTAGGTTTTGATTTAACTCCAATTGAATGTGGAAATGCAAAGCCAATTATCAACACTTGTGGCGATATTTTCATGTTGAGACTGTATTGTATGGGTATTGGCGAGTGGTCATTTCCTCAATTCTACAAAGAGCATGAAGGATGGTTTCTATTAAGCATATCAGTGAGGTTTTCAAATGAAATGCTTAATTTGTACGCTAGGTGCATGAAGGTGATTTTTTTTAATGTACTTCATTGAGCAACTATTATTGTCCCCAAAGAGATGAAGAAGTTGTAGGATTTGTTAATGGAAGTTGGAGTTATCTTTTCAAATGAAGAATCAAATATAAAGATAAAAGAATCCCACATGACTATAGGGTGGAGGAGGTTTCGATCAATATGTTTGAATGAAGGTCATCGAGCATGTGGATATCAAGGATGACATAAAGTACATTTGTGTCATATGTCAACATACCCAATATAAAAGTGTTAGGTCACACCATGTCAAAAACTGCAACAAATAAGGTCAACTAAAGGTGGCAAATAAGCGGACGTATATGAGTACAACTCATTGCAGCTTGTTTTATGACTAATAAACAGGTGGAATTGAAACTTAATAAACCAGCGGGTTGAAAGTCACTCAACCTGTGGGTTGAAAACTAATGGTCTGTCTGTTAACCTTTTATGAATGAAATATAAACTTTATGATTGAGATATATATTGCTTGTATTTCTTTATAAACTTTATAGTTTCTAATTCTACTTTTTTAAAATTTCAAAATTGTAAATTGGAGATTATTTTATTTATTGAAAAAAAATTTTAACTCTTAATTTCAATACATGTAGGTTAGAGGGTGAAGAGTGGAGAAAAGTGGGTAAATTTGCGGGTCTAACAATTTTATTGAACCTGCAGTCAACCCATTACCCAACCCATATTTTCAAACTACCTTTTTAAGTTTTTAACCATTTAACCCGCAACCCATGTTACCCATTTTCAAGTGGATGAAAAAATGAACTCATTTTACCCGTGCAAGTTCATTCTGCAGCCCCTTAAGCGCAATAGGCAAGGGAAAATCTCCACTAACTGTTTTGTCTACAATTTAGTAAATTCTTGTGCAACTCTCCGTGAAACTCTACTTGGAGTATCATGAGGTCGCGCATCACTATAATCATCATCCCTAACCATTTGAACCTATCAATGGTTAATTATCCTACCTAGTCCACCCCAAGTAACTTTCATACAATAAAATGTGAAATTTGGACACTATCAACCTAGCTTCTTTATTTAAACACTAGATCTATCTTTCAATAATGAGACTACACGATACCATTACTTAAGTTGTTGACTAAATTTGAATTTTGAGGCTAATTTAGTTGGTTTCAAGTACATCTTTAATAATAAATAACATGATATATATATATATATATATATATATATTTATATATCAAATCACTTTTTCTATTCGATCGAATCAATATGAGCCTTTAAAGCACATAATTTTATTAGGCTTTGTCCATATGTGTGTGTGCGTGTATGTGCATATTTTGTGCATTATGAACTGTTTCCGCCCATTGTTAGTACAAGTTAATCCTTTACAATCAGCCTATAATAACAGACATTTGTTTTGATTTTTTTTATATTTGAAACTAACGACACTCTTTAAGGTCATTTTGAAGTGATGTAATATAATCCCTTGACATTGTGGAGGCTACAAGGACAAGTGTTTTGTCAAAATGTTGGATAGGTCTTTGGAAGGATGTTCCTAAAATTGATTTTAGTCATATATATTTGTGACCATGATGGTTTAGAAATACCTTATTTAGGTTACAATGCTCTTGATGTAAAAGACAGTTTGTTGAACTGGTTAATATCATCCTTGGATCGCACAAAGTAATTGACTTGGATGTGTTTAGAATTCATTTTTGAGTTGGATGATTACTTTAAAGAGTATGTTGATATAGGGAAAATAAGAATTTAGAAAATTTCCCAAAATATTTGCAATTTAGACGATTGTTTCCCCTCAACAATTTTGAAAATGTACCCACAAAACCAGGAAAATATTAGAATTTTAAAAGCTTAAACCCCCAAGGCCGAGGAGAGAGAGAGGGGGAGTAAGAAGGAGGGAGAGAAGCAAAGGGCAATCATCAATCAATCCCTGCATCTTAACTCTCTCATTTACTCCCTTCGCTCAACCACTCACAGTCACACTGCGACTTCAAAATGGACCTCCCCTGCGATGGCGACGCCCTCTGCATGGTTAGATGACTCGATACTACTTTCTTTAATAATGTAAAAAAACAACCATTTAATTAATAGGTTTCATGTCATCCTATATATGTGCAATATGCGTGCTCGCGTTGTGCATGTTCATAAATTATTTTATTGAAACTGCTCTTAATAAAATGATTATGCATTTAATGCATATATTTCCTTTCTTATTATAATTAAAAATGATATATATCAAATTTTAAGTATTTAAAATATTTTTTTTGTAAAAATGGTTGTTTATAGAAAAATTATGGTTTCTTTGGCTACACATGGAATTTTCAGTTGTAGCTCTTTGATTCACTTGAACTTGCTAAAGAATCTTTTCGACCTTCACTGGAGCCATTGTCTAAAAGGAGGACCTGACTCAGCGAAGTTGGGTTTAAGCTATTGCATGTAGGACGTGTTTAAGCAAATAAAAACTAAAAATAATTTTCATTTAAAGTTTATACCATTAGTATTCTTTTATAAAAAAAAAAGAAATAACTTTTTAGCCAAACTTAACTAGATGTTGTTTAGAGAATGTGAAAAGGATTTTGTAAATTAAATGGAGAGATTGTAAATATCTAGTTGCTTCTATTTTGGAATAAAATTGTTTTGTGACCAATAGAATCCAGGTTAGGTTGTGATTTAAACCCAATTGAATGTGGGAATGTTGGGCCGGTTATCAACACTTGTGGCGATAGTTTTATTTGGAGACCGTATTGTATGGGTGTTGATGAGTGGTCGTTTCTCAAGTCTATAAAAAGCATGAAGGATGGTTTATGTTGTGCATATCACTAAGGTTTTTTATGAAGTGCCTGATTTGTACGCTAGGTGCATGAAGGTGAGGATCCTCCAATGCAACATTCAACAAACAGTTATGCAAAGTGGGTAAATTCGTGGGTCTAACCATTTTATTGAACTTGCGGTCAATATATTACCCAATCTATATTTTCAAATTACCTATTTAAGTCGTAACCAATTTTATCCGCAACCCATGTCACCCATTTTCAAGTGGATAACAAAAATGAACTTGTTTTACCCATGCAAATTTATTTTTCTACCCCTGAGTGAAATAGGCAAGGGAAAATCTCCACTAAGTGTTTCGTCTACAACTTGGTAATTTCTTGTGCAACTCTCCGTGAATCTCTACTTGAAGTATCATGAGGTCGTTACTTTAATCATCATCCCCAACAATTTGGATCTATCAGTGGTTAGTTATCCTACCTAGTGTACCCCAAATAACATTAATTACAAAAACATGTGAAATTTGGACACTATCATACTAGCTTCTTTATTTAAACCCTAGACCTATCTCGCAGTGAGACTACTCGAAACCATTACTTAAGTTGTTGACAAAATTTGAATTTTGAGGCAAATTTAATTGGTTTCAAGTACATCCTTAATAATAAATAACATGAATATATACATACATACATACACACACATATATACACATCCTTAATATAAAATAAAATCATTTCTTCTAATCATTCGAATCAATATGAACCATTATTGCCCATCTTTAAATTTATTAGGCCTTTTCCATGTGTGTGCGTGCATGTATGTGCATATTTTGTACGTAAGAACCGCCACCGCCCATTTTTAGTACAAGTTAATTTTTTAAAATCAACCTATAATAACATATAATTGTTTTAAAATTTTTAAAATTTGAAATTAAAAACACTCTTTCAAGTCATTTTGAAATGATGTAATATACTCCCTTGACACTAGTAGAAGCTACAAGGACAAGTGTTTTGTCAAAGCGTTGGATAGGTCTTTGGAGTGATGTTCATTAACTTGATTTTAGTAATATAAACTTATGGGTATGATGGTTTAGAAATACCTTATTTATCTTACAACGTCCTTGATGTAAAAGAAAGTAAGTTGAATGGGTTAATTATGTCCTAGGATCACACAGAGCAATTGATTTGGATGTGTTTAGAATTCATTTCTAGTTGGACGATTACTTTCGAGATGATGTTGATATCCCATTGGTTAGATGACTCGATACTACTTGTGTTAATAATGTAAAGATGACTTTCCATACACATTTTCCTAATAGGTTTCAAGTCATCCTATATATATGCAATATGCGTGCTCACATTGTGCATGTTCTTAAGTATAAATAACTTCCATTTAAATTTTATACTGTTGGTATTCTTGTATCAGAAAAGAAATAATTTTTTAGTCAAATTTAAATAGATGTTAATTATTTGATAATATAAAAAAGATTTTGTAAATTATATGGAAAGATTATATGAAATGAATGAGTATCTAGTTGCTTCTATTTTGGATTAAAATTGCTCTGGGACCGACAGATTCCAAGTTAGGTTGTGATTTAACCCCAATTGAATGTGGGAATGTTGATCCAATTATCAACACTTGTGGCGACATTTTCATCTGGAGATGATATTGTATGGATATTGACGAGTGGTCGTTTCCTCAAGTCTACAAAGAGCATGAAGGATGGTTTCAGTTGAGCATATCAGTGAGGTTTTCATATGAAGTGCTTGATTTGTACGCTAGATGCATGAAGGCGGGGATCATCATATGGAACATGCAACAAACATTTCTGCAACGTTCATGTGTGCGTGTATCGTGCATGTATCTTGCATGATTGTGCATGAATCGTGCATGTTCTTATCTTCTAATCAGATATAGTTCTTCGATATAAAGTGACTTCCTTGAGATTCTCCCAAGTCCTCTTTTTACCACCCATTTTAGCATATGTATGTTGTTCTTTAATATTAGACTAAAATTAACATATAACTATTTTCAAATATTTAAATTTAAGGTAAAAAGCACTCTTTCAAGAAGTGATTTTGTTTAATGTACTTCGTTGAGAAACTATTATTATCCCCAAAGAGATGAAGAAGTTGTAGGATTTGTTAATGGAAGTTGGAGTTATCTTTTCAAATGAAGAATAAAATCTAAAGATGAAAGAATCCCACCAGACTATAGGGTTTGCTAATGAAAGTAAAAGTTTGATAGTTTATTTTTCATTGTTAAATGACTGGGTAAGTCTACCAGCTGAGGTGAAATTCGATCCATATCAAGAGTTTATAGAACAATTTGAGGAGTGGAGTTAAAAAATATATATAAAGGTAATTGATAGAATAATTTGGGGAGTGTAGGTGATATAAGAAATATACACTTTAGTTGAACTTTTTATATGGAATCCAAAAGAATTTCACATCCATAAGTCGATTCGAATCTCTAAACATTGGTAATAATGAAATGTGCATTTTAATGATCATTTAATTGGTTTCACGTCATGTGTGTGTGTCGTGCATTTATATAAATTTGTTTTGAAAAATATTAATTAGATCTACGTTAAATAGGGAGATGATATTTTAAATATCGTATATTGTTGTTTCATTTTTATTGGAATATATGTATAAAATCTTTTTACTGTATGTAAGGTCATTTTTACATGGAAGTCGTGGTCTTAGAGCTTCAACTTATTCCACCTTTTGATTCATGACACACCGAATGTGTCAAATATTCTCGAGCACTATAAAGTATTCATCACCTTCTTTGAAAAAGTCTTAGAGGATATTTCTGAGGGGGTTGAGGAGGTTTTGATTGATATGTTTGAATGAAGGCCATCGAGCATGTGGATATTGAGGATGACAATAAAGTACATTTGTGTCATATGTTAACATACCAAATATAAAATGTTAGGTCACACCATGTCCATAACTGCAATAAATATGATCAACTAAGGATGGCAAATAAGCAGACATACATTAGTACGACTCATTGCAGCTTGTTTAATGACTAATAAATGGGTGGAATGGAAACTTAATCAACCAGCGGGTTGGAAGTCACTCTACATGTGGGTTGAAAACCAATGGTCTATATGTAAACCTTTAATGATTGAGATATAAACTCTATGATTATGATATTTGTATATTGGTTGTTTTATTTATAAACTTAATAGTTTATGATTCATCTTTTATAAATTTGAAAACTATAAATTGGAATTATTTTAATTTTTGAAAAAAATGCTTAACTCTATAGTTTTATATAATATATCAACCTGTAGGCTAGGGGGTGAAGGGTGGAGAAAAGTGAATAAATTCGCTGGTCTAGCCATTTTATTGAACGTGCAGTCAACCCATTTCCCAACACATATTTTCAAATTACCTACCCATGTCACCCATTTTCAAATGGATAAAAAAATGAACTTGTTTTACCCATGCAAGTTTATTTTGCCACCCCTAAGTGCAACAGACAAGGGAAAATCTCCACTAAGTGTTTTGTCTACAACTTAGTAAATTCTTGTGCAACTCTCTGTGAATCTCTACTTGAAGTATCATGAGGTTGTTACTATAATCATCATCCCCAACCATTTGGATCTATCAATGGTTAATTATCCTACCTAGTTCACCCCAAATAACATCAAATATAATATCATGTGAAATTTGGACACCATCTACCTAGCTCCTTTATTTAAACCCTAGACCTATCTCGCAATAATGGACTACTGGATACCATTACTTAGGCTGTTCAATAAATTTGAATTTTGAGGCTAATTTAGTTGGTTTCAAGTGCATCCTTAATAATATATAACATGAATATATATAATCATTTTTTTCAATTCGATCGAATCAATATGAGCCTTTATAGCAAATTAATTTATTAGCCTTTTGTCCATATGTGTGCGTGCATGTATGTGCATATTTTGTACCTAATGAACTGCCTCCGCCCATTTTTAGTACAAGTTAATCATTTAGAATCAGCCTATAATAACAGACATATGTTTTATTTTTTTAAAAAAATTGAAACTAGCAACACACTTTCAGGTCATTTTGAAGTGATGTAATATACTCCTTTGACACTGGTAGTGGCTACAAGGACAAGTGTTTTGTCAAAACATTGGATAGGTCTTTAGAAAGCTGTTCCCAAACTTGATTTTAGTAATATAATCTTGTGAGTACGATGGTTTAGAAAGGATTATTTAGGTTACAACGCCCTTGATGTAAAAGAAAGTTTGTTGAATTGGTTAATTGCATCCTAGGATTGCACAAAGAAATTGATTTGGATGTGTTTAGAATTCCTTTTGAGTTGGACGATTACTTTAGTGAGGATGTTGTTATAGGGGAAATGAAAATTTTACAAAAAACTCGCAATTTGGGTGATTGTTTCCCCTCCACAATGTAAAAAATGCACCCATAAAACTAGGAAAATACTATAATTTTTAAAAGCTTAAACCTCCAAGGCCGAGGAGAGAGAGAGAGAAAGAGAGAGAAAGAGAGAGAAAGGGATATATAGAGAGAGTAAGAAGGGGTGAGAGAAGCAAAGGAAAATCATAAAAAATTCAATCATCAATCAATCCCCGCATTTCAACGCTCCCATTTACTCCCTTCGCCCAACCACTCACAGTCACACTGCGACTTCAAAATAGACCTCCCCTTCGATGGCGACGCCCTCTACATGGTTAGATGAATCGATACTACTTGCATTAATCATGTAAAAAAATTTAACACCCATTTAATTAATAGGTTTCAGGTCATCCTCTATATGTGCAATATGTGTGTCGGCGTTGTGCATGTTCTTAAATTATTTTATTGAAACTACTCTAAATAAAATGATTATGTGTTTAATGCATATATTTCCTTTCTTATTATAATTAAAAATTATAAACATCAAATTTTAAGTATTTAATATATATTTTTGTAAAAATGGTAGTTTATAGAAAAATTATGGTTACTTTGGCTCTACACATGAAATTTGCAGCTGTAGCTCTTTTATTCACTTGAACTTGCTAAATAATCTTTCCAAACTTCACTGGAGCCGCTGTCTAAAAGGAGGATTTGACTCAGCGAGGTAGGGTTTAAGCCATTTTTAATTAATAGGTTTCAAGTCATCCTATATATGTGCAATACGCGTGCTGGCGTTGTGCATGTTCTTAAAATATTTTATTGAAACTACTCTAAATAAAAATGATTATGCGTTAATACATATATTTCCTTTCTTATTATAATTAAAAAATTGTAAATATCATATTTTAAGTAATTTATAGAAAAATTATGGTTACTTTGGCTGCACATGGAATTTGCAGCTATAGCTCTTTGATTAACTTGAACTTGCTTAAGCATCTTTCCAACATTCACTGGAGCCGTTGTCTAAAAGGAGGATCTTGCTCAGTGAATCCGGGTTTAAGCTGTTGCATCTAGGATTGAACGTGTTTAAGCAAATAAAAAATATAAATAATTTTCATTTAAATTGTATACCATTATGATTCTTTTATCAGAAAAGATATAACTTTTTACTAGATGTTGTTTTGAGAATGTGAAAAGGATTTTATGAATTAAATGGAGAGATTATGTGAAATGAATGAGTATTTAGTTGCTTCTATTTTGGAGCAAAATTATTTTGGAACCAGTAGAATCCGGGTTAGGTTGTGATTTAACCCCAATTGAATGTGGGAATGTTAAGTCAATTATCAACACTTGTGGCGATGTTTTCATTTAGAGACCGTATTGAATGGGTATTGATGAGTGTTTGTTCCTCAAGTCTACAAAAAGCCTGAAGAATGGTTTCTGTTGCGCATATTAGTAAGGTTTTTGGATGAAATGCCTGATTTGTACTTAATGAACTGTCACTGCCCATTTTTAGTACAAGTTAATCTTTTAAAATCAGCCTATAATAATAGATAAATTTTTTAAGTTTTT
The DNA here is from genome assembly GCA_037428765.1 of Rubia yunnanensis. Classification (NCBI taxonomy): domain Eukaryota; kingdom Viridiplantae; phylum Streptophyta; class Magnoliopsida; order Gentianales; family Rubiaceae; genus Rubia; species Rubia yunnanensis. The sequence goes on along the minus strand of CM075065.1, from coordinate 3,054,480 downwards.
GTTTAAGTTTGAGACTAACAACAATCTTTCAAGTCATTTGGGAGTTACGCTATGTACCCCCTTGACACTGGTAGAGGGTACAAGGACACATGTTTTGTCAAAATGTTGGATAGGTCTTTGGAATGACATATGTAAACTATATTTTAGTAATTTAAACATGTGGGTACAATGATTTTAGGAATATTGTCTTTTTTACATGAAATTCGTTGTCTTAGAGCTTTAACTTATTCCACCTTTTGATTCACGACACAACGAATGTGTCAAATATTCTCGAGCACTATACATTATTTATCACCTTCTTTGAAAAGTCTTAGAAGATATTTCAGATATGTGGAGGAAGTTCTGATCGATATGTTTGAATGAAGGCCATCGAGCATGTAGATAGCGAGGATGAAAATAAAGTACACTTGTGGCATATTTCAACATACCCAACGTAAAGTGTTAGGTCACACCATGTCCATAAGTACAACAAATATGGTCAACTAAGGCTGGCAAATAAGCGGACGTATATGAGTACGACTCATTGCAGCCTATTTTATGACTAATAAATAGGTGGAATTAAAACTTAATCAACCAGCGAGTTGAAAGTCACTCAACCCGTGGGTTGAAAACCAATGGTCTATATGTAAACCTCTAATGATCGAGATATAAACTTTATGCTTAAGATATATATTGCTTGTATTTCTTTATAAATTTATAGTCTCTAATTCTACTTTTATAAATTTCAAAATTAAAAATTGGAGATTATCTAAATTTTGTTTTAAAAAATGTTTAACTCTATAATTTTAATACATCAAACTGTAGGTTAAGGGGTGAAGGGTGGAGAAAATTGGGTAAATTCACAGGTCTAACCATTTTATTGAACCTGCGGTCAGTATATTACCTAATCCATATTTTCAAATTACCTATTTAAGTCATAACCTGTTTTATCCGCAACCCATGTCACCCTTTTTCAGGTGGATAACAAAAATGAACTTGTTTTGCCCATGCAAGTTTATTTTGCCACCCATAAGTGCAACGGGCAAGGGAAAATCTCCACTAAGTGTTTCGTCTACAACTTGGTAATTTCTTGTGCAACTCTCCGTGAATCTCTACTTGAAGTATCATGAGGTCGTTACTTTAATCAGCATCCCCAAAAATTGGATTTATCAGTGGTTAGTTATCCTACCTAGTGTACCCCAAATAACATTAATTACAAAAACATGTGAAATTTGGACACTATCAACCTAGCTTTGTTATTTAAACCCTAGATATATCTCGCAATAATGAGACTACTCGATACCATTACTTAAGTTGTTGACTAAATTTGAATTTTGAGGCAAATTTAATTGGTTTCAAGTACATCCTTCATATTAAATAACATGAATATTTACATACATATATATACACACACATCCTTAATAATAAATAAAAGCATTTCTTCTAATCATTCGAATCAATATGAACCGTTATTGCCCATTTTTAAATTTATTAGGCCTTGTCCATGTGTGTGCGTGCATGTATGTGCATATTTTGTACCTAAGAACCACCACCGCCCATTTTTAGTACAAGTTAATTTTTAAAAATCAACCTATAATAACAGGTAATTGTTTAAAATTTTTAAAATTTTGAAACTAACAACACTCTTTCAAGTCATTTTGAAATGATGTAATATACTCCCTTGAGACTAGTAGTGGCTACAAGGACAAGTGTTTTGTCAAAGTGTTGGATAGGTCTTTGGAGTGATGTTCCTAAACTTGATTTTTGTAATATAAACTTGTGGTATGATGGTTTAGAAGTACCTTATTTAGCTTACAACATCCTTGATGTAAAAGAAAGTATGTTGAATGGGTTAATTGCATCCTAGGATCGCACTGAGCAGTTGGTTTGGATGTGTTTAGAATTCATTTCTAGTTGGACGATTACTTTCGAGAGGATGTTGATATCCCATTGGTTAGATGACTTGATACTACTTGTGTTAATAATGTAAAGATGACTTTCAATACTCGTTAGCCTAATAGGTTTCAAGTCATCCTATATATGTGCAATATACGTGTTCACATTGTGCATATTCTTAAGTATAAATAACTTTCATTTAAATTTTATAATGTTGGTATTCTTTTATCAGAAAATAAATAACTTTTTAGTCAAATTTAAATAGATATTAATTATTTGAGAATGTAAAAAAGATTCCGTAAAATATATGGAGAGATTATATGAAATTAATGAGTATCTAGTTGCTTCTATTTTGGAGTAAAATTGGTCTGGGTAGGTTAGGTTGTGATTTAACCCCAATTGAATGTGGGAATGCTAATCCAATTATCAACACTTGTGGCGACATTTTCATCTAGAGACTGTATTGTATGCGTATTGACGAGTGGTTGTTTCTTCAAGTCTACAAAGAGCATGAAGGATGGTATCTATTGAGCATAACAGTGAGGTTTTCAGATGAAGTGCTTGATTTGTAAGCTATATGCATGAAGGCGAGGATCGTCATATACAACATGCAACAAACAATTCTGCAACGTGCATGTGTGTGTGTATCGTTCATGTTCGCGCATATATCTTGCATGATTGTGCATGAATCGTGCATGTTCTTATCTTCTAATCAGATATAGATCCTCAATATAAAGTGACTTTCTTGAGATTCTCCCATGTCCTCTTTTTACCGCCCATTTTAGCACATATATGTTGTTCTTTAATATTAGACTAAAATTAAAATATAACTATTTTTAAATATTTAAATTTTAGGTAAAAAACACTCTTTCAAGAAGTGATTTTGTTTAATGTACTTTGTTGAGCAACTATTATTCGCCCCAAAGAGATGAAGAAGTTGTAGGATTTGTTAATGGAAGTTGGAGTTATCTTTTCAAATGAAGAATAAAATCTAAAGATGAAAGAATCCCACCAGACCATAGGGTTTGCTAATTGACGTAAAATTTTTATCGTTTATTTTCATTGTTGCAAGACTGGGTAGGTCTACTAGCTGAGGTGAAATTCGATCCATATCAAGAGTTTATATAAAAATTTAAGGAGCGGAGTTAAAAAAATATATAAAGGTAATTAATAGAATAATTTGGGAAATGTGGTTAAAAGTATACAAAGGTGATATAAGAAATATACACTTTAGCTAAACTTTTTATATGGAATCCAAAATAATTTCACATCCATAAGTTGATTCAAATCTATAAACAATGGTAATAATGAAAATTTCATTTTAATGCTCATTTAACTGGTTTCACATCATTTTAGGTTAATTTGCGCACATGTGTGTGTGTCGTGCATTTTTATAATTTTGTTTTGAAAAATATTAATTAGATCTAAGTTGAATAGGGAGACGATGTTTTAAATATCGTATATTGTTGTTTCACTTTTATTGATATACATGTATAACATATTTTTACTGTATGTATTGTCATTTTTAAATGGAAGTCGTGGTCTTCGAGCTTCAACTTATTCCACCTTTTGATTCATGACACAACGAATGTGTCAAATATTCTCGAGCACTATAAAGTAATCATCATCTTCTTTGAAAAAGTCTTAGAGGATATTTCTGAGGGGGTGGAGGAGGATCTGATTGATATGTTTGAATTAAGGCCATCGACCATGTGGATATCGAGGATGACAATAAAGTACATTCATGTCATATATCAACATACCTAATATAAAATGTCAGGTCACAACATGTCCATAACTGCAACAAATATGGTCAACTAAGGGTGGCAAATATGCATACATATATTAGTACGACTCATTGCATCTTGTTTTATGGCTAATAAATGGGTGGAATGGAAACTTAATCAACTAGCTGGTTGGAAGTCACTTTACCTGTGGGTTGAAAACCAATGGTCTATATGTAATTCTTTAATGATTGAGATATATATTGAGCATTAAAATTGAGATATATTGAGATGTAGATTTATAAGCACATTAACCAATCGAATCAATATGAGCCTCCTGTGTTTTTGTTACAGTTCGAGGTTAAAAAGATAAATGCCATAGGTACACTTGCTATAAATGTTTGTTTAATTTTCCCAGTTTCACGGGATTCTGCTATAATTTTTATTATAAAGTCTCATTTCTTTCAACGTAACTGCACTTAATATATTTTTTCTGCCTATAGGTCCTATAAAGGACTTGTTTTGCCCGCAATGTGTCCAATGCAATGTACATCCATGGAGGAAGCCGCCTTGCTGCTCGTTCTTCCCGTGGTCTGCACTGAAACTTCGCACGGATCGTATTTGAGCTTTAAGTACATCCTTAATAATGAATTTTGAGGCTAATTTAGTTTGTTTCAAGTACATCCTTAATAATAAATAACATGAATATATATATATATACATATATAATCATTTTTTCAATTCAATCGAATCAATATGAGCCTTTATAGCACATTAATTTATTAGCCTTTGTCCATATGTGTGCATGCGTGTATGTGCATATTTTGTTCCTAATGAACCGCCTCAGCCCATTTTTAGTACAAGTTAATCTTTTACAATCAACCTATAATAACAGACATTTGTTTTAATTTTTTTTTAAAATTTGAAACAAACAACACACTTTCAGGTCGTTTTGAAGTGATGTAATATACTCCTTTGACACTGGTAGCAGCTACAAGGACAAGTGTTTTGTCAAAACATTGGATAGGTCTTTGGAAGGATGTTTCTAAACTTGGTTTTAGTAATATAATCTTGTTAGTGCAATGGTTTAGAAAGGCCTTATATAGGTTACAACGCTCTTGATGTAAAAGAAAGTTTGTTGAATTGGTTAATTGTGTACTAGGATTGCACAAAGAAATTGATATGGATGTGTTTAGAATTCATTTTTGAGTTGGAAGATTACTTTAATGAGGATTTTGATATAGTGGAAATGAAAATTTCACAAAAAACTCGCAATTTGGGCGATTGTTTCCCCTCCACAATTTTAAAAATGCACCCATAAAACCAGGAAAATATTAGAATTTTAAAAGCTTAAACCTCCAAAGCCAAGGAGAGAGAGAGAGAGAGAGAGAGAGAGTAAGAAGGGGCGAGAGAAGTAAAGGGCAGCCATCTAAAAGCCAATCATCAATCAATCCCCGCATTTCAACGCTCCCATTTACTCCCTTCGCCCAACCACTCACAGTCACACTGCGACTTCAAAATGGACCTCCCCTGCGATGGTGAAGCCCTCTCCATGGTTAGATGACTCGATACTACTTGCTTTAATCATGTAAAAAAAATTTAACGCCCATTTAATTAATAGGTTTTGAGTCATCCTATGTATGTGCAATATGCATGCTCACGTTGTGCAAGTTCTTAAATTATTTTATTGAAACTACTCTAAATAAAATGATTATGTGTTTAATGCATATATTTCCTTTCTTATTATAATTCAAATTTAAACATCAAATTTTAAGTATATAAAATATATTTTTGTAAAAATGGTAGTTTATAGAAAAATTATGGTTACTTTGGCTACACATTGAATTTGCAGTTGTAGCTCTTTGATTTACTTGAACTTGCTATAGAATCTTTCCAACCTTCACGGGAGCCGCTGTCTAAAAGGAGGATTTGACTCAGCGAAGCAGGGTTTAAGTCATTTTTAATTAAAAGGTTTCAAGTCATCCTATATATGTGCAATATGCGTGTTGGCGTTGTGCATGTTCTTAAATTATTTTATTGAAACTACTCTAAATAAAAATGATTATGCGTTAATGCATATATTTTATTTATTATTATAATTAAAAAATTATAATTATCATATTTTAAGTATTTAAATATATTTTTGTAAAAATGGTAATTTATAGAAAAATTATGGTTACTTTGGCTACACGTGGAATTTGCAGCTACATCTCTTTAATTAACTTGAACTTGCTAAAGCATCTTTCAAACATTCATTGGAGCCGCTGTCTAGAAGGAGGATCTGGCTTAACGAATCCGGGTTTAAGCCATTGCATCTAGCATTGAACGTGTTTAAGCAAATAAAAAATATAAATAATTTTCATTTAATTTTATACCATTATTTTTTATATTTTGGGGCCAACAGAATCCATGTTAGGTTGTGATTTAACCCAAATGAATGTGGGAATGCTAAGTCAATTATCAACACTTGTGGCGATGTTTTCATTTGAAGACCGTGTTGTATGAGTATTGATGAGTGGTCGTTCCTCAAGTCTACAAAAAGCCAAAAGAATGGTTTCTGTTGCACATGTCAGTGAGGTTTTTGGATGAAATGCCTCATTTGTACACTAGGTGCATAAAGGCGAGTATCCTCCACTGCATCACAAGCAACAAACGATTTTGCAAAGTGCATGTGTGGAAGTATCATGCATGTATCAAGCATGTTCTCATCTTCTAATCATATATAGTTCTTGTAGAGTCCTCGGGAGTTGGATTTATTTATGGCATATTGCGAATTCTGGTGATCTGGTGTTTTAACACCGATATCCAGGTTTTTCGAACGCAGGATTTTGTCCACGATTTATGGAGCATATTATGGAGTATATTTATGCGATCAAATCAGAATATTGTGAAGATTATTATCTTATTTCGTGGCAATCTAATTCTGGTAAACGAATATTCCTGTAATAGTTAGGAATTGATTAAGTAGTTTATGTATGGTACAAGTCCTATTGATGAAGGATTGTCCATTTAAATACCAGATTAAGATTAGATCTTTCCTTAGTTTAGAAGTCTATTTATGGTAGAGTTAGACAAGGAAAGAGGTTGACAGAAGGCAGGATTGCGATGGATATAAATACAAGAAGATACAACGCAATCAATCAAGCGACCAAGAATTCATCTCTACGTGAGAAGTTTGGAGCGATCTGCCTGTGGTGTTTGGAGGAGTGTTTATTCATCCGACCAAGTTCGTAAAGATCAGAAACAAGGAAGCCTTAATTCCTCGGGAGGAGGAGATCCAGGGAGACGTGTTGATCGTGAGGGTTCAACGACGTAGGATCGGCAGTGAGGGGATCTCACAACATTCACTCTGTAGGTTAGCAAAGGATTAGTATTTAAGTTAAGCTTCTTGTACTAAAGACTGCTTTCTAGTGAATGGTTTCTGATCTGGGCAAGGCCCCGCAGACGTAGGTGTATTTGCACCGAACTGCGTAAACAAGTTGTGTGTGCATTGTGTCTTTTGTTTTGTGTTTTAACACCAAACCTTTAAACAACTGGGCACAAAAGTATAGACTTAAGGTGGAACAGAATTTCAATTGGTATCAGAGCTTGGCACTTGCTGACCCCTATACAGGGAGAGTGAGATCAGGTTTCACCATGGCACCAAAGGAGGGGGCTTCAGTCACACGACCACCATTGCTGGAACAAGGTAATTATGCCTATTGGAAGGCACATGTGAAGGTATTCATCGGAGCACTAGATGAACAAGCTTGGAACTATGTCGTAAATTAATACACCCCACCTACAACTGACGAAGCAGAGGGATCAAACTCATTGACGACTAAACCATTCTCTGAATATTCTACCGAGGAGCACAAAGCACACGTGTCCAACTCAAAGGCATTGAATGCCATCTTTACAGCAGTGGATGAAGATCAATTTAAGATGATTTCAAATTATGAGACTGCTAAGGAAGCATGGGATGTGTTGCAAATTTATCATGAGGGGACAAGCTCCGTCAGAGAATCAAAGTTGCAGTATTATACGTCAAAATTCGAAGAACTAAAGATGCGTGAAGATGAGACTATTTCTGAGTTCAATGGACGAGTTAGAGATATTGCAAACAAAGCTTTTCAGTTCGGCAAAAAGTACAAAGATCAAAAGCTTGTCAGAAAGGTGTTGAGAGCATTACCGCCACGTTTCAACATGAAGGTCACAGCGATCAATGAAAACGGAAGGATAGGGACTATGACACTTGATGAACTTATGGGATCCCTGGAATCTTATGAGATGGAAATGCTGCAAACTAAAGCAGGAAAGAAAGAGATGGCTTTTTCAAGCATAACCTCTGGAAAGTCAGAAGATCATTCAGACAATGAAGAGTCCGGTGAAATTGCAAACATAACCAGGAACTTCTCCAGATTTATGAAGAAGATGGGCAGGAAGTCACAAGAGAAAGTTAGTGGGAACAAAAACCCAAACGCAAACCCCACTCCAAGATTTGGCCAAGCAATTGGTGTTGAAACACCAAAGTTTAAATCAACGAATCCAACCCTGAACAGGAGAATCCAGTGTAGAGAATGTGAAGGTTTTGGACACATACAAGCTGAGTGTGCCACTACACTTAAAAGGCAAGGAAAATTGTATGTCACAACATGGAGTGATGATGACGTAGGGGATGATTGTAAGGATGGAGAAGAATATACCAATCATGTTGCTTTCGGTGTATCAGTAGAGTTAGAAGACTCTCTTAAGGAAGGTCTCAGTGGGCTAAATGAAGACGAGAGTGGTAGCTCAGATGAAGAGGCTAGAAGCATTAGTGATGATGACATTCGCAAGGAAAGCATGGAAATGTACAAGATGTGGTTAAAAGCGGCAGATGAAAACAAAGAGCTCAAGTCTGAGAATAAGATATTGCGTGAAGAAGCCAAAATAAAGGAACTTGAAAAGGAAAAGGCAATTGCTAAACTGGAAGAAATCAAGAAGGATTTTGCTGAAATGATGCAACGAGCAGAGGCAGCTGAACAATCTATCAGACGTCTTAATACAGGAAAAGCTAAACTCAAAGACTATCTAAGAATGGGACAGACGACTAAGTACGGAATTGGATATGAAAGATCCATACCGGAAAATTCATGGAGTAACACAGAATGTCAAGGTGCGCTAACTCCCAGAATAATCGAGAGAAATTTTTCTACCAAAAGGATTCGACGATGTGGATACTGTGGAATGCAAGGACATGTAAGAAATAGATGTTTTAAGCTGCTTAGGACCCTGCCTTTCAACTCAGCAAATCGAGGTTTCAACACCGTGTCAAGATATGATACAAGGCATCGTTTCAACACTGGTGGATACAGAACCAGATTCCTGAACACGCGTGATAACCCAAGTCCGCAACGCACCGCTCGACCAACACGCCAAGTATGGATTCGAAAATCTCAAGATGTTTGTTTTTCAAGTTTTGTATGTTTTGGGGCACATACAGGAAATTCTTGGTATTTCGATAGTGCATGTTCAAGGCATATGACTGGAGTTCCTGAATTTCTGCGAAAATTTAAACCTAGATTTGGAGGACATGTTAGATTTGGTGATGGGAAACGCAGCAGAATAATTGGCAAGGGTGAGTTAGCCATCAAAGGGCTTCCGGTGTTCCAAGATGTATTACTAGTGGAAGGTCTGAAGGTAAACTTGTTAAGCATCAGCCATCTATGTGACAATGAAATGACAGTGGTTTTCGATAAGGAGAAATGTGTAGTAAAGCATGAGACTGGAGTATTCACTGGATCAAGATCAATGGATAACTGTTACCTGCTCGATCAAGTTGTCACCTGCCTGAGTTCAAAGAAAGAAGTTAGTACTCTGTGGCACAGAAAATTGGGGCACCTAAATTATAAATCCCTAGCACGTATTTCCAGACTGAATGCAGTTAGAGGTATTCCTGAAATCAGTAACAACAAGGAGGTTGTTTGTGGGTCATGTAAAGAAGGAAAACAAATCCGGAAACCACACCATGCAGTACATGATGTTACAACATCAAGACTCTTGGAACTTCTGCATATGGACTTAATGGGGCCGGTGAACACTCCCAGTGTGGCAGGGAAGAAGTATATTTTCGTCTGTGTAGATGACTTCTCAAGGTATACGTGGGTATCATTTCTCAAGGAGAAGTCAGAGGCTGCTGATGTTTTCAAGAACCTGGCACACAGGTTGCTTGTAGAAAAAGGAACCGCCCAAGTAAGAATTGCACGAATCAGGAGTGACCATGGAAAAGAATTCGAAAATTCAAAATTTCATGATATTTGTGAGACACTTGGAATACACCACGAGTTCTCTGCCCCCATAACACCACAACAAAATGGCATAGTAGAAAGGAAGAACAGGACGTTGCAGGAAATGGCACGAGCAATGTTAGCCGAGAAAAAAATTCATGCTAGATATTGGGCTGAGGCGGTACACACGGCATGTTACACTATCAACAGAGTATATCTGCGTCCGTTTACTGAGAAGACACCATATAAGATATGGAAAGGGAAGAAACCAGATGTGTCGTATTTTCATGTTTTTTGGAAGTCGGTGTTACATTCTGAAGGATCGAGAACCCTTAGCTAAATTCGAGTCTAGAAGTGATATCGGCATATTCTTGGGTTATTCCCCCACGAGTCGAGCTTTCCGAGTTCTTAATCAACGTTCTGGAGTAGTCATGGAGTCTATTAATGTGGTTGTTGATGATTCAGAAGAAGATACTATGGGTGACGGTGATATGCTCGACCCAGTGAATCCTACTGGTGTTGAAACACCAGCACAGTCAACCGGTGTTGAAACTCCGGATATTGTAACACATGACTTTGAACAGAGTCTGGCCAGACATATGCAATTGAGGGATCAACCACGGGTAAATTACAGAGAATTGGCAGGACTATCTTGTTTCATCTCTCTCACTGAGCCAAAAAATTACAAAGACGCTCTTCTCGATGAATATTGGGTTTCGGCAATGCAAGAAGAACTGCAGCAATTCGAGAGAAACAATGTTTGGTATCTTACCCCCCGACCGGATAATGTGAATGTGATCGGAACCAAGTGGATCTTTAAGAACAAATCTGATGCGGAGGGGAACGTCACAAGGAATAAAGCGCGATTAGTTGCTCAAGGGTATACTCAAGTTGAAGGGGTTGACTTTGATGAAACTTTTGCACCTGTAGCCAGATTAGAGTCGATCAGACTGATGTTGGTAGTATCATGTATTCTGGATTTTAATCTTCATCAGATGGATGTCAAAAGTGCGATCCTGAATGGCCTAGTAAAGGAGGAAGTTTATGTGGAACAGCCTAAGGGATTTGAAGATCCATACTTTCCTGACCATGTCTATCGATTGAATAAAGCACTGTACGGACTCAAGCAGGCACCTCGTGCATGGTATGAGCGACTGACAACCTTTCTGATTCAGAAAGGGTATCGTCGAGGGGGAGTGGACCGTACACTATTCGTGCTGCGTAGGGGGACAAATATTCTCATCGCACAAATTTATGTGGATGATATTGTTTTTGGATCTACCTATTCAGTATTGGTGAAGGAGTTTGTTGACTTAATGACTCAGGAGTTCGAAATGAGCATGGTAGGAAAATTGTCCTACTTTCTGGGATTACAGGTTACTCAGGAGAAGAATGGTATGTTCATCAATCAACAGAAATATGCTGAAAACTTGATCAAGAGATTCGGACTTACAAGTGCAAAGGCAGTACGCACTCCAATGGCTACCACCGACAAGCTTACAAAAGATGAACTGGGTCAAAGTGTTGATCAAAAATTGTACAGGAGTATGATTGGCAGTCTGTTGTACTTAACTGCAAGCAGACCAGACATCTGTCTGAGGGTTGGTATTTGTGCTCGCTATCAAGCTAATCCAAAGGAGTCACATCTGTCAGCCGTGAAGAGGATTATTCGGTATATAAGTGGAACAGTGGAGTATGGAGTATGGTTTTCTCTAAACAAGGAGTCGCAGTTGGTAGGTTTCAGTGATTCTGACTGGGCCGGGAATGCCGATGATCGTAAGAGTACCACTGGTGGATGCTTCTTTGCTGGATCAAATCTTGTTAGTTGGTACAGTAAAAAGCAGAATTCTATATCATTGTCTACGGCTGAAGCAAAATACTTAGCTGCCGGGAGTTGTTGTGCGCAGTTATTATGGATGAAGCAGATGATGAGAGATTATGGGTTCAATGATGTGAGTCTGACAGTTCTATGTGATAATAAAAGCGCCATTGATATTTCCAGGAATCCTGTGCAACACTCGAGGACAAAGCACATCGATATTCGACATCATTTTATTAGGGACTTGGTTGAAAAAGGAGAGGTCGTAGTCCAGTATGTACCAACAGCAGAACAACTGGCTGATATCTTTACAAAACCTCTGTATGGTGAGACTTTTGAAGGCCTCAGACGGCACTTGGGTGTCTGTCGAATGTAAGGTACTCTGATTTGTCCTTGTTGTAGTATTATTTACTGTTATGTTTTCTTTTAGATACAGTGAAAAAAAAAAGGAAATATCGAAAATACCAAAAATATGTGAAGTGGTGTTTAAACACCAGGGAATATAGTGGAAGAAGACCAGAAGGATTAACTTTGGGCCAAAAGGTTATACTGGGCCTAAAATTGCGCATGTGGTATTGTGAAAGAAGAAAAAGTAGAGTGGCTTTACGGTTTTCGAAAAAGGTAAGTGAAAGTGACAAGTGATTGATTCCCACACAAACTCAAATTCTTCAACTGTTCATCTTCCCAAATAGAGCTCCCGCAAGTATTTTTTTCGAGCAACCTGAAGTTTGCAGAAACCCTCATATTTTCGTAGCCCAACCAACAGCCCCTTGACAATGGCGAGTTCTACGTTCAAGAAATTGGTCCGAGATTCTGTCAATGTGCGAGTGCCTAAAAATCCAAGAATTGAAGAGCTCGACTCCGATGCAAACCTGGATGAGCTCTGTGGAGGTCGAGAACAGAGACTGACACCGTGGGGTGGAATAAAAGGTTGACGACCTAAGCCAAGGTTTGATCAGTCTTTCATTTTCGATGGAATTTACTTATGCTCTGTTCTTGAATTTATTGAGTGGATGGTCCAGAATAGAGATTATGTAGATCTTCAAAAATATAAGAAGTTGCGTGGAAAGGTAAATGGATTTAATCTAAAGGATTTGTTAACCGGTGGAATTGGAGAAATCTGTGACATTAGTAAGTTTAATGCCACGTTGGTTGGAGTAGATTTTGGAGAACAGTATAAAGTAGGAGATGAAATAGATAAGTACTTCACTATCTACACGAGAATAGGGTCCCTGCACAGGCCTGTTATTAAAAGCCTAGGTGATAATGCTGTTGTACAACCCTGGGTTAAAGTGGTTAAATCTATTGACTTTGCCAAAGCAAGTGGCAAAGAGATGGAAATCTTTGATGAGTCTGGATTTCAGTTTCAAGAACGGTTGAGACAGTTACCTGTTCCAGTGATAGAGATAAGTGATAATGAAGAAGAGGAAGTATGTGCTGAGGGAGTCAGTGAAGGTGAGACAGGCTCTGAAAATGCTCTTGTGAGCAGTGAGAATATGGCTGTGGAAGGTTTAGAGGGAGCTAATGTTCTTGATACTGGTGTTCAAACACCAGCTGTGAGCTCTGCTGAGAGGGAGCACACCTCTGAGGGTCTTGGTATTGGTGTTGAAACACCGCCAGAAGCCAGAAAATCCCGTGGACTTAAGAGGAAGAGTACAGAGGTGGGTGTTGAAACACCACCTAAGTCTGGGGACATACCTATCCCTCAGTTGTCCAAGAAGACCAGAGGAGGTGTGGCCTCTGCATCCAAAAAGGTTCGACGGTCAAAGCGGTGCAGAAACAAGAGTATGGCTGCAAGTGATGATAGTGATGAGCCAATTGGGCACAAATTGAAGAAGTTGCGGGCAGATCGACAGAAGAGATCAGCTGAACAAATGGAGTCTCGGACACTACCTGCTCCTGAGGTTAGTAAGGCTATCTGCTTTGAGTTTTATGATGAGGCTAGTCAAGAGAAAATGGAGTTCATCAGTGGCAGAAAAATACTGGCAGAAAGGCCAGCCGATGCCGAGAAGTACAGAGAGTGTGGGTTCACTGATTTCCTACAATACCTCAAAGTATTTAAAGCTGCCACGTGCTTTGCTGAGTACAATAAGCAGATGGTGATGGAGTTTTACGCAAATCTGAAGGAGGATTGTGAAAGTGAAGATTCCTCTTGGCTTCATAGAGTGTACGTGCGTGGGGAAGTTTTTGAATTCTCCCCCGAGGCTGTGAATAGATGTCTGCAGCGTGGCACTACCAGGAATGTCCAGGCGGTGTTCCAACACCGGATGCCAGAAAAATTTGATGAAGTGGCAGTGGAGTTAACGGGAGGGGTGGAAAGCACTTGGCCACTGACTGGCAGACAGCAGATACCTGCATCAAATCTAACCTCCAGATATTATTTCCTGTACATGGTAGCCGTTCACAACTGGATCCCTTCGCTTAACAATACAAGTGTTACCAAAGAAATGGCTACACTTCTCTATAGTCTGGGAGCGAGGCATAGGGTTAATTTGGGAAGGCTGGTATTCAACGATGTTATGGACTGTGCCCGGAAGACTAGGAAGGAAGCCCTAGTACATCCCTGTGTCATCTCAATGGTCCAGCAAAAAGGGGGTGCTGTCGCAAGGGAATCTGATGAAGTGATATCTACCCAAGCTTTACGGCCGACCCTCAGAACCTTAAGTGGTCGTATTGTGAAAGATCTACCCTGGACGCCTCCAGCAACAGAATGCTCGGTTGCAGGTGCAGCTCGGTTAAGAGCTATTGAGGCGAGAGCAGCAGCATGTCAAGAGCTTCTTGGGCGTCATCAGGCTGCTATAGCAAAAATTCAGGGGGAGTTGGCTGCTTTGGAAGCTGAGCGAGGAGATTTGTTGGCAGCAACTCAGGATGCAAATGGTCGGATGCTGGTGCTTCGGACAGTGTTGGATCAGAGGAGTCAGATGATAGTTTGGAATAAATTTTTTTTGTTTTTCTTGGTTTTCTTGACATATTACTGAATTCAGGGGGAGAAACTTAGAGATTTTGATTTTGAATGATTCTGAATTGATTTTGAATGCTTTATGTTCGGTCTGAATATTTGGGGAATTGTGCTATCTGGTTGTCTATGTTATTTGTGCTGATGAATTCACCAATATGCCAAGGGGGAGATTGTAGAGTCCTCGGGAGTTGGATTTATTTATGGCATATTGCGAATTCTGGTGATCTGGTGTTTTAACACCGATATCCAGGTTTTCCGAACGCAGGATTTTGTCCACGATTTATGGAGCATATTATGGAGTATATTTATGCGATCAAATCAGAATATTGTGAAGATTATTATCTTATTTCGTGGAAATCTAATTCTGGTAAACGAATATTCCTGTAATAGTTAGGAATTGATTAAGTAGTTTATGTATGGTACAAGTCCTATTGATGAAGGATTGTCCATTTAAATACCAGATTAAGATTAGATCTTTCCTTAGTTTAGAAGTCTATTTATGGTAGAGTTAGACAAGGAAAGAGGTTGACAGAAGGCAGGATTGCGATGGATATAAATACAAGAAGATACAACGCAATCAATCAAGCGACCAAGAATTCATCTCTACGTGAGAAGTTTGGAGCGATCTGCCTGTGGTGTTTGGAGGAGTGTTTATTCATCCGACCAAGTTCGTAAAGATCAGAAACAAGGAAGCCTTAATTCCTCGGGAGGAGGAGATCCAGGGAGACGTGTTGATCGTGAGGGTTCAACGACGTAGGATCGGCAGTGAGGGGATCTCACAACATTCACTCTGTAGGTTAGCAAAGGATTAGTATTTAAGTTAAGCTTCTTGTACTAAAGACTGCTTTCTAGTGAATGGTTTCTGATCTGGGCAAGGCCCCGCAGACGTAGGTGTATTTGCACCGAACTGCGTAAACAAGTTGTGTGTGCACTGTGTCTTTTGTTTTGTGTTTTAACACCAAACCTTTAAACAATTGAGCACAAAAGTATAGACTTAAGGTGGAACAGAATTTCAGTTCTTCGATATCAAGTGACATTCTTCAAATCCTCTCAAATCCTCTTTTAACCGCCAATTTTTAGCACGTGTATCTTATTATTTAAGAACATACTAAAATTAACAAATAACTATTTTCAAATATTTAAATTTTAAGTAAAACTCACTTTTTTTTCAAAAGTGATTTAAATTTATTGTACATCGTTGAGCAGCTTTTGTTGCTACCGAAGGAGATGAAGAAGTTGTACGATTTTAACATGTAAATATCTCCTTTTACAACTTAGTAATTTTCGGCAGTTCTCGGTGAATCTTTACTTGTAGTACATAAGGTCGTTACACTGATCATCATCCCAACAATTTGGCGCTATCAAAGGTTAATTATCCCACCTAGTTTACCCCAAATAACATTAATTACTAATAACGTATGAAATTCAAGATATATCTTAAATCTCTTTGATACCAGTACTTGCATATACATGGATTACCTTGGCTATTTGGTACAACTATCTTGCCAATAATTGGTTATTTGGTACACGTTTTTTTTTGTCAACATATATCTAAAACAAAAGATTTGAAAAAAGTGAAATAAGCATTCCATATGCCTATATATGAGCACCAAACTTTAGCTTTATACAAATAAAAAATATAATCCATTAATTTATGAAACAAACAAATAAAATTTATTAGTTAAATTTTAACTAATAAATAAATAAAATACTGCAATACTCATGGAATTTAGCTCTCAGCTTTTCTTGTGCCTCTCTCTCTCTCTTTGCCATTCTTGTCTCTCCTGTGTTGTTACGGTCCGAGGCCAAAAAGATACAAGCCATAGGTACACTTACAATAAATGTTTATTTAATTTTCTCGGTTCCACGGGATTCTGCTATAATTTTTATTATAAAGTCTCATTTCTTTCAACTTAACTGCACTGAATATATTTTTGTGTCTGTAGGTCCTAAAAAGGACTTGTTTTGTCCGCAATGGGTCGAGTGCAATGTACATCTATGGAAGAAGTCGGCTTGTTGCCCGTGCTTCCCGTGATCTGCACAGAAACTTTGCACGGGCCGTATTTGACCTTTGAATAAATGATCTTATTATAGTAATTTATGATAATATAGAATTGATTCATTTTACACAACATCTATTTTTTAAAAAACTAAATAGAGTTTCATTAAAGATTGAGGTTCAAAATATGGAAGTGTTCAGTCTATAAGAATAGTAGGATACTCTTCCTATTAGCATTTTTTGTGCATGGTGGGAACGCATAACATGTATTGTCTTTAGGCTAAATAGTGATGATAGAGAACATTCATTCATCCCAAAATGATTCCATAACAATATAACTCTTATTCTAGTACTAATTCTTACTAGCAAATGAAATGACTCTTTTATATATATACTCGCTTCCATCATGTTTTTTTTTCACCCTCAAATTTCAATAAAAATAAAAGAAAGTATCAAATGAAAACATCCCCGTATTCCAGAATTGGTTTCAGAAAGAGTGATTTCCCGTAATGATTCTGATATTGTTGAATGGAATAAATAGAGTACAAGAGATAGACTATGACTAAAATAACTCTAGCCTAGTGAACAAGATAAATACAAATCAAACCAAATCTAATCATCACACTGATTTATTCTAACACCCCCCTCAAACGAAGCTTCGGATGCTCGCCGACACAAATTACCCAATCCATATTCGCGGGTCTAACCAATTTATTGAACCTGCAGTCAAAATATTACCCAATCCATATTTTCAAATCACCTATTTAAATCATAACCCATTTTATCCGCAACCCATGTCAACCATTTTCAACTGGATAAAAAAAATGAACTCCTTTTACCCATACAAGTTTATTTTGCCACTCCCAAGTGCAACGGGAAAGGGAAAATCTCCACTAAGTGTTTCATCTACAACTTAGTAAATTCGTGTGCAACTTTCTGTGAATCTCTACTTGGAGTATCATGAGGTCGTTACTTTAATCACCATCCCCAACAATTTGGATCTATCAGTGGTTAGTTATAGGTATAACCCAAATAACATTAATTACAAAAACATGTGAAATTTGGACACTATCAACCTAGCTTCTTTAATTAAACCCTAGACCTATCACGCAATAATGAGACTACTCGATACCATTACCTAAGTTGTTGACTAAATTTGAATTTTAAGGCAAATTTAATTGGTTTCAAGTACATCCTTAATAATAAATAACATGAATTTATACATACATACACATTTACATATATATATATATATATATATATATATATATATATAAATCCTTAATAATAATAAAATCATTTCTTCTAATCATTCGAATCAATATGAACCGTTATTTCCCATCTTTAAATTTATTAGGCCTTGTCCATGTGTGCGCGTGCGTGTATATGCATATTTTGTACCTAAGAACCACCACCGCCCATTTTTAGTACAAGTTCTTTTTTTTAAATCAACCTATAATAACAAATAATTGTTTTAAATATTTTAAAATTTGAAACTAACAACACTGTTTCAAATCATTTTTGAAATGATGTAATATACTCCCTTAACAATGGTAGAGGCTACAAGGACAAGTGTTTTGTCAAAGCGTTGGATAGGTCTTTGGAGTGATGTTCCTAAACTTGATTTTAGTAATATAAACTTGTGGGTACGATGATTTAGAAATACCTTATTTAGCTTACAACGTCCTTGATGTAAAAGAAAGTATGTTGAATGGGTTAATTGCATCATAGGATCACACAGAGCTATTGATTTGGATGTGTTTAGAATTCATTTCGAGTTGGAAGATTACTTTCGAGAGGATGTTGATAACCCATTGGTTAGATGACTCATACTACCTGTGTCAATAATGTAAAGATGACTTTCAATACTCGTCTGCCTAATAGGTTTCAAGTCATCCTATATATGTGAAATGTGCGTGCTCGCATTGTGCATGTTCTTAAGTATAAATAACTTTCATTTAAATTGTATATTGTTGGTATTCTTTTATCAGAAAAGAAATAATTTTTTAGTCAAATTTAAATAGATATTAATTATTTGAGAATGTAAAAAAGATTTTGTAAATTATATGGAGAGATTATATGAAATGAATGAGTATCTAGTTGCTTCTATTATGGAGTAAAATATTTCTGGGACCGACAGAATCCAAGTTAGGTTGTAATTTAACCCCAGCTGAATGTGGGAATGCTGATCCAATTATCAACACTTGTGGCGACATTTTCATCTGGAGACCGTATTGTAAGGGTATTGACGAGTGGTCGTTTCCTCAAGTCTACAAAAAGCATGAAGGATGGTCTCTATTGAGCATATCAGTGAGGTTTTCAGAAGAAGTGATTGATTTGTTCACTAGAAGCATGAAGGCGAGGATTGTCATATGCAACATGCAACAAACATTTCTGCAACGTGCATGTGTGCGTGTATAGTGCATGTTCATGCATGTATCTTCCATGTTCGTGCATGAATCGTGCATGTTCTTATCTTCTAATCATATATAGTTCTTCGATATAAGTGACTTTTTTGAGATTCTTCCAAGTCCTCTTTTTACCGCCCATTTTAGCACATGTATGTTGTTATTTAATATTAGACTAAAATTAACATATAACTATTTTCAAATATTTAAATTTAAGGCGAAAAACACTCTTTCAAGAAGTGATTTTGTTTAATGTACTTCATTAAGAAACTATAATTGTCCCCAAAGAGTGAAGCAGTTGTAGGATTTGTTAATGGAAGTTGGAGTTATCTTTTCAAATGAAGAATCAAATCTAAAGATGAAAGAATCCCACCAGACCATATGGTTTTCTAATGGACGTAAAAGTTTCATCGTTTATTTTCATTGTTAAGGGACTTGACAGGTCTACCAGCTGAGGTGAAATTCGATCCATATCAAGAGTTTGTAGAACAATTTGAGAGTGGAGTTAAAAAAATATATAAAGGTAATTGATAGAATAATTTGAGGAATGTAGTTAAGAGTATACAAAGGTGATATAAGAAATATACAGTTTAGTTAAACTTTTCATATGGAATCCAAAAGAATTTCACATCCATAAGTCGATTTGAATCTATAAACAATGGTAATAATGAAAGGTGCATTTTAATGCTCATTTAATTGGTTTCACATCATTTTAGGTTAATTTTCGCATATGTGTGTGTGTCGTGCATTTTTTAAATTTTGTTTTGTAAATTATTAATTAGATCTAAGTTAAATAGGGAGATGATGTTTTAAATATCGTATATTGTTGTTTTATTTTTATTGGAATATATGTATAAAATCTTTTTACTGTATGTATTGTTATTCTTACATGGAAGTTGTGGTCTTAGAGCTTCAACTTATTCCACCTTTTGATTCATGACCCAACGAATGTGTCCAATATTCCCGAGCACTATAAACTATTCATCACTTTCTTTGAATAAGTCTTAAAGGATATTTCTAAGGGGGTGGAGAAGGTTCTGATTGATATATTTGAATGAAGGCCATCGAGCATGTGGATATCGAGGATGACAATAAAGTATATTCGTGTCATATGTCAACATACCCAATATAAAATGTTAGGTCACACCATGTCCATAACTGCAACAAATAGGGTCAACTAAGGGTGGCAAATAAGCATACATATATTAGTACGACTCATTGCAGCTTGGTTTATGACTAATAAATGGGTGGAATGGAAACTTAATCAACCAGCGGGTTGGAAGTCACTCTACTTGTAGGTTGAAAACCAATGGTCTATATGTAAATCTTTAATGATTGAATTATAAACTTTATGATTGATATATATATATATATATATATATATATATATATATATATATTGCTTGTATTTATTTTCAAACATAATAGTTTTTTATTCTAATTTAATAAATTTTAAAATTATGCATTGGAATGATTTTAATTTTTGAAAAAAATGCTTAACTCTATAATTTTATATAATACATCAACCCGTAGGCTAGGGGTTGAAGGGTGCAGAAAAGTGGGTAAATTCGTAGTCTAACCATTTTATTGAACATACAGTCAACGCATTACCCAGCATATATTTTCAAATTACCTTCCCATGTCACCCCTTCTCAAGTGGAAAAAACAAATTAACTTGTTTTACCTGTGCAAATTTATTTTGCTACCCCTAAGCGCTTCAGACAAGGGAAAATCTCCACTAAGTGTTTTGTCTACAACTTAGTAAATTCTTAGGCAACTCTCCGTTAATCTCTATGGAGTGTCATGAGGTTGTTACTATAATCATCATCCCCAACAATTTGGATCTATCAATGGTTAATTATCCTACCTAGTTCACCCCAAATAACATTAATTACAATATCATGTGACATTTGGACACTCTCTACCTAGCTTCTTTATTTAAACCCTAGACCTATCTCGCAATAATGGACTACTCGATACCATTACTTAAGTTGTTCAATAAGTTTGAATTTTGAGGCTGATTTGGTTGGTTTCAAATACATCCTTAATTATAAATAACATGAAAATATATATATATATATATATATATAATCATTTTTTTTCTATTCGATTGAATCAATATGAGTCTTTACAGCACATTAAATTATTAGCCTTTGTCCACATGTGTTTGTGCGTGTATGTGCATATTTTGTTCCTAATGAACTGCCTCCGCCCATTTTTAGTACAAGTTAATCTTTTACAATTAGCCTATAATAACAGACATTTGTTTTAATTTTTTAAAAATTTTGAAACTAACAACACACTTTCAGGTCATTTTGAAGTGATTTAATATACTTCTTTGACATTGGTAGCGGCTACAAGGACAATTGTTTTGTCAAAACGTTGGATAGGTCTTTGGAAGGATGTTCCTAAACTTAATTTTAGTAATATAATCTTGTGAGTACGATGGTTTAGAGGCCTTATTTAGGTTACAACGCCCTTGATGTAAAAGAAAGTTTGTTGAATTGCTTAATTGGGTTCTAGGATTGCACAAATCAATTGATTTGGATGTGTTTAGAATTCATTTTGAGTTGGATGATTACTTTAATGAGGATGCTGATACAGGGGAAATGAAAATTTCACAAAAAACTCGCAATTTGGGCAATTGTTTCCCCTCCACAATTTCAAAAATGCACCTATAAAACAAAGAAAATATTAGAATTTTAAAATTTTAAACCTCCAAGGCCGAGGTAAGAGGGAGAGAGAGTAAGAAGGGGTGAGAGAAGCAAAGGGAAATCATCAAAAAGCCAATCATCAATCAATCCCCGCATTTCAACGCCCTCATTTACTCCCTTCGCCCAACCACTCACAGTCACACTGCGACTTCAAAAATTAACGCCCATTTAATTAATAGGTTTCAAGTCATCCTATATATGTGCAATATGCGTGCTCTCGTTGTGCATGTTCTTAAATTATTTTATTGAAACTACTCAAAATCATCAAAAAGGTTGAAAGATTCTTTAGCAAGGAGCGAGAGAAGGGGTGAGAGAAGCAAAGGGAAATCATCAAAAAGCCAATCATCAATCAATCCCCGCATTTCAACGCTTACATTTACTCTCTTCGCCCAACCATTCACAGTCACACTGCGACTTCAAAATGGACCTCCCCTACGACGGTGACGCCCTCTGCATTGAAACAAAGATTCTTTAGTAAAAAGGGGCGAGAGAAGCAAAGGGAAATCATCAAAAAGCCAATCATCAATCAATCTCTGCATTTCAACGCTCCCATTTACTCCCTTGGCGCCCAACCACTCACAGTCACACAGCGACTTCAAAATGGACCTCCCCTACAATGGTGACGCCCTCTGTATTGTTAGATAAATCAATACTACTTGCTTTAATCATGTAAAAAAATTAGATGAATCACTACTACTTGCTTTAATCATGTAAAAAAAATTAACGCCCATTTAATTAATAGGTTTCGAGTCATCCTATATATGTGCAATATGCGTGCTCTCGTTTTGCATGTTCTTAAATTATTTTTTTGAAACTACTCTATATAAAATGATTATGTGGTTAATGAATATATTTCCTTTCTTATTATAATTCAAAATTATAAACATCAAATTTTAAGTATTTAAAATATATTTTTGTAAAAATGGTAGTTTATAGAAAAATTATGGTTACTTTTGCTACACATGGAATTTGCATATGTAGCTCTTTGATTCACTTGAACTGGCTAAAGAATCTCGCCAACCTTCACTAGAGCCGTTGTCTAAAAGGAGGATTTGACTCAGCGAAGCTGGGTTTAAGCCATTTTAATTAATAGGTTTCAAGTCATCCTATATATGTGCAATATGCGTGCCGCCGTTGTGCATGTTCTTAAATTATTTTATTGAAACTTCTATAATTAAAAATGATTATGTGGTAATGCATATATTTCCTTTTTTATTATAATTAAAAAATTATAAATATCAAGTTTTAAGTATTTAAATATATTTTTGTAAAAATGGAAATTTATAGAAAAATTATGGTTACTTTGGCTACACGTGGAATTTGAAGCTATAGCTCTTTGATTAACTTGAACTTGCTAAAGCATCTTTCCAACATTCACTGGAGCCACTATCTAAAAGGAGGATCTGATTAAGCGAATTCGGGTTTAAGCCGTTGCATTTAGGATTGAACGTGTTTAAGCAAATAAAAAATATAAATAATTGTCATTTAAATTTTATACCATTATTATTCTTTTATCATAAAACATATAACTTTTTACTAGATGTTGTTTTGAGAATGTGAAAAATATTTTGTGAATTAAATGGAGATATTATGTGAAATGAATGAGTATCTAGTTGCTTCTATTTTGAAGTAAAATTATTTTGTGACCAATAGAATCTAGGTTAGGTTGTGATTTAACCCCAATTGAATGTGGGAATGTTAAGTCAATTATCAGCACTTATGACGATGTTTTCATTTGGAGCCATATTGTATGGGTATTGATGAGTGGTCGTTCCTTAAGTCTACAAAAAGCCTGAAGAATGGTTTTTGTTGCGCATGTCAGTGGGGTTTTTGGATGAAATGCTTGAATTGTACGCTAGGTGCATGAAGGCGAGGATCCTCCATTTTGTCACATGCAACAAAGTTTTTGCAAAGTGCATGTGTGCATGTATCATGCATGTATCGTGATTCGTGCATGCTCTTATCTTCTAATCGTATATAGTTCTTCGATATCAAGTGACATTCTTGAGATCCTCTCAATTACACTTTTTACCACCCATTTTTAGCACGTGTATGTTTTTATTTAAAAACAGACTAAAATTAACAAACAACTATTTTCAAATATTTAAATTTCAGGTAAAAAATACTTTTTTTTCAAGAAGTGATTTAAATTTAATGTACTTCGTTGAGCAAATTTTATTGCTACCCTGGGAGATGAAGTTGTAGATTTTGACATGTAAATATCTACAGCGGTGTTTGGCAGCGTCACTCCGGTTGCAAACGGAGGTATCACGGTGGCAAACTCTAGGTATGGTTTTTTAAGGCCGACCTAGTGCTAGATCTGATGGTTTTGTGGCTCAATTTCCTGTCCGAGGCGGTGGTTCCGGTGGCTCAACGTCGGTCTAGACCCTTGCCCGTGTTCAACTACAGTGGCCGAATCGGCCAACTCGGTCACTCGGATGTTGGCAAGGCGGCGAGCCCCTCTGCCCAACTCAAGATCCAAACTCGGATTTACAAGGACTGACTCAGTCAACTCGGTTTTAGGCTCGGTTCATCAGGCTTGGCTCAACCCGACTCGGTCAAACTCGGCTCAACTCAGTTTTGACTTGGTCAAACTCGGTCAAAGAACCGAGTTGGAGTTTCCAGTAACTCGATCAACCCAGACATTCAAAGTTTTGTTGTTGTTCAGTCGCGACATCAGTGGCAAGATGAGGTTATGTATTTTTCAATCCAGGGTGCTTTTCTTCAGTGATTTTCATGATGGGTATTTCTCTTCTTTTTTATTTTTATAGATTCATGGGTGGGATGTTTTGAATTATGCTATTTTCCCTTTTATTTCGATTTTCTTTGTTGCTATTTTCAGCTTTAAATGGGCAGTTTTAAAATGGTTCTTTTTCTCAAGTGTTAGAAGGAATTATCTGTGTCATTGTATATTTTTCCGGTAGCCCGAGCCGTTAAAATTGGATTGATTTTAGATCTAATATCTAAAGAGACGACAAGGAGAAATCCAAGTCAAAGTTGTATTATACGAACTTATGGCGAAACTGTTTTTTCTCTATAGATATAAATCAGATTTGTTGACTTGGTCCATAAGGATGTTGAGGCCAATGTTATTGATAAACCAATTATGTTGGTCCTTAAATTCTTTTGGAGTCAAGTTACGGATAATTCTACGCATTATAAGTGATATCAGGATACTGATGAAAAATATTTTTGGCAATTAAAATGATGGGTCTTAGTCTCCTACATTAGGGACATGGTCTCAAGTTAAATGGAGACAGACTTGATCTTTAGTTGGGGAGCCTCTTAAATTTTTATTTTGATTGTCTTAGATGTTTGACCAGAGGTGTTCATGAGTCATTTTGTGTGCGTATCTTTTGACACTTCATCGTGTCTGTTCAGCTGGTAGTCTTGGGTCGATTTATTCTGGCTACACTATAATGATACAATGGAAACCACTTATCCTCCACGAGCCCTTCACTTATTGCCACATAGGCTTTTGCTTTATATTGTAATATCGATTTGGGCCTATGTGTATATCTCTTTTTATGACATTGAGACCTTGGATTAGATTTGTAACATTTAGCCAGTGTTTCAGTGTTAATGGGTTTATCCCAAATCATATGTTTGTAAAGGCACACTATGCAAATTGATCTTAATATAAAAGGGAGGGACACCCTATAAACACCCTCAATTTATTTTAAAAAAATGTAAATATCTACTTTTACAACTTTGTAAATTTTCGGCAGCTCTTCGTGAATCTTTACTTGTAGTATCATAATGTCGTTACGTTGATCGTCATCCCAACAATTTGGAACTATCAAAGGTTAATTATCCCACCCCAGGTCATTACGATGATCGGCATCCCAACAATTTTGAGCTATCAAAGGGTAATTATCCCACCTAATTTACCCCATATATCATTAATTACTAACAACGTATGAAATTCAAAATATATCTTAAATCTCTTTGATACCAGAACATGCATATACCTGAATCACCTTGGTTATTTGGTACAACTATCTTGCCAATATTTGGTTATTTGGTACACGTTTTTTTTTTGTCAACATATATCTAAAACAAAAGATTTGAAGAAAGAAAAGTAAAGGAATATCACAATAAGCATGCCATATGCCTATATATATGTGTACCAAACTTTAGCTTTATACAAATACAAAATATAATCCATTAATTTATGAAACAAACTAAATTTTAATTAATAAATAAATAAAATACTGCAATACTTAATGGATTTAGCTGTCAGCTTTTTTTGTGTCTCTCCCTCTCTTTGCCATTCTTGTCTCTCCTGTGTTTTTGTTGCAGTCCGAGGCCAAAAAGATACATGCCATAGGTACACTTACTATAAATGTTTATTTAATTTTCCCGGTTTCACGGGATTCTTCTATAATTTTTATTATAAAGTCTCGTTTCTTTCAACTTAACTGCCCTTAATATATTTTTTCTGCCTATAGGTCCTATGAAGGACTTGTTTTGCCCACAATGTGTCAAGTGCAATGTACATCCATGGAGGAAGCTGGCTTGTTGCCCGTTCTTCCCGTGATCTGCACAGAAACTTCGCATGGATCTTATTTGAGCTTTAAGTACATCCTTAAAAATGAATATTGAGGCTAATTTAGTTTGTTTCAAGTACATCCTCAATAATAAATAACATGAATATATATATATATATATATATATATATATATATATATATATATACAGATATAATGATTTTTTCAATTCAATCGAATCAATATGAGCCTTTATAGCACATTAATTTATTAGCCTTTGTCCATATGTGTGCGTGCATGTATGTGCATATTTTGTATCTAATGAACGGTCTCCGCCCATTCTTAGTAAAAGTTAATCCTTTACAATCAACCTATAATAACAGACATTTGTTTTAATTTTTTTTTAAATTTGAAACTAACATCACACTTTCAGGTCATTTTGAAGTGATGTAACATACTCCTTTGACACTGGTAGCAGCTAGAAGGACAAGTGTTTTGTCAAAACGTTGGATAGGTCTTTGGAAGGATGTTCCTAAACTTGATTTAATTAATATCATCTTGTGTGTACAATGGTTTAGAAAGGCCTTATTGAGGTTACAACGCTCTTGATGTAAAAGAAAGTTTGTTGAATTGGTTAATTGTGTACTAGGATTGCACAAAACAATTCATTTGGATGTGTTTATAATTCATTTTTAGTTGGACGATTACTTTAATGAGGATGTTGATATAGGGGAAATGAAAATTTCACAAAAAACTCGCAATTTGGGCGATTGTTTCCCCTCCACAATTTAAAAAATGCACCCATAAAACCAGGAAAATATTATAATTTAAAAATTTTAAACCTCCAAGGCCGAGGAGAGAGGGAGAGAGAGTAAGAAGGGGCGAGAGAAGCAAAGGTAAATCATCAAAAAGCCAATAATCAATCAATCCCCGCATTTCAACACTCTAATTTACTCCCTTCACCCAACCACTCATAGTCACACTACGACTTCAAAAAGGACCTCCCCTGTGACGGCGACGCCCTCTGCATGGTTAGATGACTCGATACTACTTTCTTTATCATGTAAAAAAATGTAACGCCCATTTAATTAATAGGTTTCAAGTCATCCTATATATGTGCAATATGCGTGCTCTCGTTGTGCATGTTCTTAAATTATTTTATTGAAACTACTCTAAATCACAAAAAAGGTTGGAAAGATTATTAAGAAAGGGGCGAGAGAAGCAAAGGGAAATCATCAAAAGGCCAATCATCAATCAATCCCCGCATTTCAACGCTCCCATTTACTCCCTTCGCCCAACCACTCGCAGTCACACTGCGACTTCAAAATGGACCTCCCCTACGATGGCGATGCCCTCTGCATTGAAACAAAGATTCTTTAGTAAAAAGGGGCGAGAGAAGCAAAGGTAAATCATCAAAAAGCCAATCATCAATCAATCCCCGCATTTCAACGCTCTCATTTACTCCCTTCGCTCAAGCACCCACAGTCACATTGTGACTTCAAAATGGACCTCCCCTGCGACGATGACTCCCTCTGCATGGTTAGATGACTCAATACTACTTGCTTTAATCATGTAAAAAAAATTAACGCACATTTAATTAATAGGTTTCGAGTCATCCTATATATGTGCAATATGCGTGCTCTCGTTGTGCATGTTCTTAAATTATTTTATTGAAACTACTCTAAATAAAATGATTATGTGGTTAATGCATATATTTTCTTTCTTATTATAATTCAAAATTATAACATCAAATTTTAAGTATATAAAATATATTTTTGTGAAAATGGTTATTTATAGAAAAATTATGGTTACTTTGGCTACACATGGAATTTGCAGATGTAGCTCTTTGATTCACTTGAACTTGCTAAAGAATCTTTCCAACCTTCATTGGAGTCGTTGTCGAAAAGGAGGATTTGACTTAGCGAAGCTGGGCTTAAGCCATTTTTAATTAATAGGTTTTAAGTCATCCTATATATGTGCTATATGCGTGCCGCCGTTGTGCATGTTCTTAAATTATTTTATTGAAACTGCTCTAATTATAAATGATTATGCGTTAATGCATATATTTCCTTTTTTATTATAATTAAAAAATTATAAATATCAAGTTTTAAGTATTTAAATATATTTTTTGCAAAATGGTAATTTATAGAAAAATTATAGTTACTTTGGCTACACGTGGAATTTGCAGCTATGGCTCTTTGATTAACTTGAACATGCTAAAGCATCTTTCCAACATTCACTGGAGCCACTATTTAAAAGGAGGATCTGGCTAAGCGAATCCGGGTCTAAGCCGTTGCATCTAGGATTGAACGTGTTTAAGCAAATAAAAGAATACAAATAATTTTTATTTAAATTTTATACCATTATTATTCTTTTATCATAAAAGATATAACTTTTTACTAGATGTTGTTTTGAGAATGTGAAAAGGATTTTATGAATTAAATGGAGAGATTATGTGAAATGAATGAGTGTCTAGTTGCTTCTATTTTGGAGTAAAATTATAATGGGACCAATAGAATCTGGGTTAGGTTGTGATTTAACTCCAATTGAATGTGGGAATGTTATGTCAATTATCAACACTTGAGGCGATGTTTTCATTTGGAGCCGTATTGTATGGGTATTGATGAGTGGTCGTTCCTCAAGTCTACAAAAAGCCTGAAGAATGGTTTCTGTTGCGCATGTCAGTGAGGTTTTTTGGATGAAATGCTTGATTTGTACGCTAGGTGCATGAAGGCGAGGATCCTCCACTGTGTCACATGCAACAAACATTTTTGCAAAGTGCATGTGTGCATGTATCATGCATGTATCGTGATTCGTGCATGTTCTTATCCTCTAATCATATATAGTTCTTCGATATCAAGTGACATTCTTGAGATCCTCTCAAATACACTTTTTACCGTCCATTTTTAGCATGTGTATGCTATTATTTAAGAACAGACTAAAATTAACAAATATCTATTTTCAAATATTTAAATTCCAGGTAAAAAACACTTTTTTTCAAGAAGTGATTTAAATTTAATGTACTTCGTTGAGCAACTTTTATTGCTACCCAGGGAGATGAAGAAGTTGTAGATTTTGACGTGTAAATATCTCCTTTTACAACTTCGTAAATTTTCGGTAGCTCTTCGTGAATCTTTACTTGTAGTATTACGCTGATCGTCATCCCAACAATTTGGAGCTATCAAAGGTTAATTATCCCACCTAACTTACCCCAAATAACATTAATTACTAACAACGTATGAAACTCAAGATATATCTTAAATCTCCTTGATACCAGAACTTGCATATACCTGAATCACCTTGGTTATTTGGTACAACTATCTTGCCAATGTTTGGTTATTTGGTACACGTTTTTTTTTTTTTTTTGTCAACATATATCTAAAACAAAAGATTTGGAGAAAGAAAAGTAAAGGAATACCACAATAAGCATGCCATATGCCTATATATGTGCACCAAACTTTAGCTTTATACAAATACAAAATATAATCCATTAATTTATGAAACAAACTAAATTTTAATTAATAAATAAAATACTGCAATACTTAATGGATTTAGCTCTCAGCTTTTTTTGTGTCTCTCCCTCTCTTTGCCATTCTTGTCTCTCCTGTGTTTTTGTTACAGTCCGAGGCCAAAATGATACATGCCATAGGTACACTTACTATAAATTTTTATTTAATTTTCCCGGTTTCACGGGATTCTGCTATAATTTTTATTATAAAGTCTCATTTCTTTCAACTTAACTGCACTTAATATGTTTTTTCTGCCTATAGGTCCTATGAAGGACTTGTTTTGTCTGCAATGTGTCAAGTGCAATGTACATCCATGGAGGAAGCCAGCTTGTTTCCCGTTCTTCCCGTGATGTGCATAGAAACTTCGCACGGATCGTATTTGAGCTTTAAATAAATTATCGTAGTATAGTAATTTATGATAATATAGAATTGATTCATTTTATACAATATCTATTTTTGTTTAAACTAAATAGAGTTTCATTAAAGACCAAGGTTCGAAATATGGAAGTGTTAGTCTATAAGAATAGTAGGTTACTCTTCCTATTAGCATTTTTTGTGCATGGTGGGAACGCACAACATGTATTGTCTTTAGGCCAGATATTGATGATAGAGAACATTCATTCATCCCAAAATGATTACATAACAATATAATTCTTATTCTAGTTCTAATTCTTACTAGCAAATGAAATGAGTCTTTTATATATATACTCGCTTACATCATGTTTTTTTTTCACTCTCAATTTCGCAATAAAAATAAAAGTAAGTATCAAATGAAAACATCCTTGTAGTCCAGAATTGGTTTCTGAATGAGTGATTTCCCGTAATGATTCTGATATTCTGAATGGAATAAATAGAGTAGAAGAGAGAGACTATGACTAAAATAACTCTAGCCAAGTCAATAAGATAAACACAGATCAAACCAAATCTAATCATCTCACTGATTTATTCTAATACCCCCCTCAAGTAAAGTGTCGGATGCTCGCCGACACAAATTACCCAATCCATATTCGCGGGTGTAACCATTTTATTGAACCTGCTGTCAATATATTACCCAATCCATATTTTCAAATTACCTATTTAAGTCGTAACCCGTTTTATCCGCAACCCATGTCACCCATTTTCAACTGGATAACAAAAATGAACTTGTTTTACCCATGCAAGTTTATTTTGCCACCCCCAAGTCAACGGGAAAGGGAAAATCTCCACTAAGTGTTTCATCTGCAACTTAGTAAATTCTTGGGCAACACTCGGTGAATCTCTCTACTTGGAGTATCATGAGTTCGTTACTTTAATCATCATCCCCAACAATTTGGATCTATCAGTGGTTAGTTATCGTACCTAGTGTACCCCAAATAACATTAATTGCAAAAACATGTGGAATTTGGACACTATCAACCTAGCTTCTTTAATTAAACCCTAGACCTATCACGTAGTAATGAGACTACTTGATACCATTACTTAAGTTGTTGACTAAATTTGAATTGTGAGGCAAATTTAATTGGTTTCAAGTACATCATTAATAATAAATAACATGAATATATACATACATATATATATATACATCCTTAATAATAATAAAATCATTTCTTCTAATCATTCGAATCAATATGAACCGTTATTGCCCATCTTTCAATTTATTATGCCTTGTCCATGTGTGTGCATGCGTGTATGTGCATATTTTGTACCTAAGAACCACCACCGCCCATTTTTAGTACAAGTTAATTTTTTGAAATCAACCTATAATAGCAGATAATTGTTTAAAAAAATTTAACATTTGAAACTAACAACACTCTTTCAAGTCATTTTGAAAGGATGTAATACTCTCCCTTGACACTAGTAGAGGCTACAAGGACAAGTGTTTTGTCAAAGCATTGGATAGGTATTTGGAATGATGTTCCTAAACTTGATTTTTAGTAATATAAACTTGTGGGTACGATGGTTTAGAAATACCTTATTTAGGTTACAATGTCCTTGATGTAAAAGAAAGTATTTTGAATGGGTTAATTGCGTCATAGGATCACACATAGCAATTGATTTGGATGTGTTTAGAATTCATTTCGAGTTGGACGATTACTTTCGAGAGGATATTGATATCCCATTGGTTAGATGACTCGATACTACCTGTGTTAATAATGTAAAGATGACTTTCAATAACCGTTTGCCTAATAGGTTTCAAGTCATCCTATATATGTGCAATAGGCGTGCTCGCATTTTTCATGTTATTAAGTATATATAACTTTCATTTAAGTTTTATACTGTTGGTATTCTTTTATCATAAAAGAAATAACTTTTTAGTCGAATTTAAATAGATGTTAATTATTTGAGAATGTAAAAAAGATTTTGTAAATTATATGGGAGATTATATGAAATGAATGAGTATCTAGTTGCTTCTATTTTGGAATAAAATTGTTCTGGGACCGACAAAATCCAGGTTAGGTTGTAATTTAACCCCAATTGAATGTCTCCAATTATCAACACTTGTGGCGACATTTTCATCTGGAGACATTGTATGGGTATTGATGAGTGGTCGTTTCCTCAAGTCTACAAAGAGCATGAAGGATGGTCTCCGTTGAGCATATCAGTGAGGTTTTCAGATGAAGTGCTTGATTTGTACGCTAGATTCATGAAGGCGAGGATCGTCATATGCAATAAGAAACATACATTTCTGCAATGTGCATGTGTGCGTGTATCGTGCATGTTCGTGCATGTATCTTGCATGTTCGTACATGAATCGTGCATGTTCTTATCCTCTAGTCAGATATAGTTCTTCGATATAAAGTGACTTTCTTGAGATTCTCCCAAGTCCTCTTTTTACCGCCCATTTTAGCACATGTACGTTGATCTTTAATATTAAACTAAAATTAACATATAACTATTTTCAAATATTTAAATTTAAGGTAAAAAACACTCTTTCAAGAAGTGATTTTGTTTAATATACTTCATTGAGCAACTATAATTGTCCCCAAAGAGATGAAGAAGTTGTAGGATTTGTTAATGGAAGTTGGAGTTATCTTTTCAAATGAAGAATCAAATCTAAAGATGAAAGAATCCCACCAGACTATAGGGTTTGCTAATGGATGTAAAAGTTTGATCGTTTATTTTCATTGCTGCAGGACTGGGCAAGTGTACCAGCTGAGGTGAAATTCGATCCATATCAAGAGTTTATAGAACAATGGAGTAAAAAAATATATAAAGGTAATTGATAGAATACTTTGAGGAATGTAGTTAAAAATATACAAAGGTGATATAAGAAATTTAAACTTTTTATATGGAATCCAAAAGAATTTCACATCCATAAGTCGATTCGAATCTATAAACAATGGTAATAATGAAATGTGCATTTTAATGCTCATTTAATTGGTTTCACGTCATTTTAGGTTAATAATCGCACATGTGTGTGTCGTGCATTTTTATAAAAAAAATTTGAAAATTATTAATTAGATCTACGTTAAATAGGGAGATGATGCTTTAAATATTGTATATTGTTGTTTCATTTTTATTGGAATATATGTATAAAATCTTTTTACTGTATATATTGTCATTTTAACATGGAAGTTATGGTCTTAGAGCTTCAACTTATTCCACCTTTTTGATTCATGACACAACGAATGTGTCAAATATTCTCGAGCACTATAAATTATTCAACACCTTCTTTGAAAAAGTCTTAGAGGATATTTCCGAGGGAGTGGAGGAGGATCCGATTGATATGTTTGAATGAAGGCCATCGAGCATGTGGATATCGAGGATGACAATAAAGTACATTCATGTCATATGTCAACATACCCAATATAAAATGTTAGGTCACACCATGTCCATAACTGCAACAAGTATGGTCAACTAAAGGTGGCAAATAAGCAGGCATATTTTAGTACGACTCATTGCAGCTTGTTTTCTGACTAATAAATGGGTGGAATGGAAACTTAATCAACCAGCGGGTTGGAAGTCACTCTACCTGTGGGTTGAAAATCAATTGTCTATATGTAAACCTTTAATGATTGAGATATAAACTTTATGATTGAGATATATATATATATATATATATATATATATATATATATTGCTTGTATTTCTTTATAAAATTAATAGTTTCGGATTCTACTTTTATAAATTTCAAAATTAAGCATTGGAATTGTTTTAATTTTTGAAAAAAAATGCTTAACTCTATAATTTTATAGAATACATCAACCCCTAGGCTAGGGGGTGAAGGGTGAAGGGTGAAGAAAAGTGGGTAAATTCACGGATCTAACCATTTTATTGAACATGCAGTCAACCCATTACCCAGCACATATTTTCAAATTACCTACACATGTCACTCATTTTAAAGTGGATAAAAAAATGAACTTGTTTTACCCGTGCAAGTTTATTTTGCTACCCCTAAGCGCAACAGACAAGGGAAAATCTCCACTAAGTGTTGCGTCTACAACTTAGTAAATTCTTGTGCAACTCTCCGTGAATCTCTACTTGGAGTATCATGAGGTTGTTATATAATCATCATCCCCAACAATTTGGATCTATCAATGGTTAATTATCCTACCTAGTTCACCCCAAATAACATTAATTACAATATCATGTGACATTTGGACACTATCTACCTAGCTTCTTTATTTAAACCCTAGACCTATCTCGCAATAATGGACTACTCGATACCATTACTTAAGTTGTTCAATAAATTTGAATTTGAGACTAATTTAGTTGGTTTCAAGTACATCCTTAATAATAAATAAAATGAAAAAATATATATATATAATCATTTTTTCTATTCGATAGAATCAATATGAGCCTTTATAGCACATTAATTTATTAGCCTTTGTCCATATGTGTGTGTGCGTGTATGTGCATAATTTGTGCCTAATGACCTGCCTCCGCTCATTTTTAGTACAAGTTAATCTTTTACAATCAGCCTATAATAACAAATATTAGTTTTATTTTTTAAAAAAAAATTGAAACTAACAAGACAGTTTTATGTCATTTTGAAGTGATGTAATATACTCCTTTGACACTGATAGCGGCTACAAGGACAAGTGTTTTGTCAAAATGTTGGATAGGTATTTGGAAGGATGTTTCTAAACTTGATTTTAGTAATATAATCTTGTGAGTACGATGGTTTAGAAAGGCCTTATTTAGGTTACAATGCCCTTGATGTAAAAGAAAGTTTTTTGAATTGGTTAATTACGTCCTAGGATTGCACAAAGCAATTGATTTGGAAGTGTTTAGAATTCATTTTGAGTAGTACAATTACTTTAATGAGGATGTTGAGATAGGGGAAATGAAATTTTCACAAAAAAACTCGCAATTTGGGCAATTGTTTCCCCTCCACAATTTCAAAAATGCACCCATAAAACCAGGTAAATAATAAAATTTTAAAAGTTTAAACCTCCAAGGCCGAGGAGAGAGTGAGAGAGAGTAATAAGGGGTGAGAGAAGCAAAGGGAAATCATCAAAAAGTCAATCATCAATCAATCCCTGCATTTCAACGCTCTCATTTACTCCCTTTGCCCAACCACTCACAGTCACACTGCGACTTCAAAATGGACCTCCCCTGCGACGGCGATGCCCTCTGCATGGTTAGATGACTCGATACTACTTGCTTTAATCATGTAAAAAAATGTTAACGCCCATTTAATTAATAGGTTTCAAGTCATCCTATATATGTGCAATATGTGTGCTCGTGTTGTGCATGTTCTTAAATTATTTTATTTAAACTACTCTAAATAAAATGATTATGTGGTTAATGCATATATTTTCTTTCATATTATAATTCAATATTGTATACATAAAATTTAAAGTATTTAAAAAATATTTTTGTAAAAATGGTAGTTTATAGAAAAATTATGGTTACTTTTGCTACACATGGAATTTGCAGTTGTAGCTCTTTGATTCACTTGAACTTGCTAAAGAATCTTTCCAACTTTCACTGGAGCCGCTGTCTAAAAGGAGGATTTGACTCTGCGAAGCTAGGTTAAGCCATTTTTAATTAATAGGTTTCAAGTCATCCTATATATGTGCAATACACGTGCTGGCGTTGTGCATGTTCTTAAATTATTTTTTTGAAACTACTCTAATTAAAAATGATTATGCATTAATGCATATATTTCCTTTCTTATTATAATTTAAAAATTATAAATATCATGTTTTAAGTATTTAAATATATTTTTGTAAAAATGGTAATTTATAGAAAAATTATGGTTATTTTGGCTACACATGGAATTTGCAGCTATTGCTCTTTGATTAACTTGAACTTGCTAAAGCATCTTTCCAACATTCACTGGAGCCGCTATCTAAAAGGAGGATCTGGCTCAGCAAATCCAAGTTTAAGCTGTTGCATCTAGGACTGAACATGTTTAAGCAAATAAAAAATATAAATAATTTTCATTTAAATTTTATACCATTATTATTCTTTTATCATAAAAGATATAACTTTTTACTAGATGTTTTTTTGAGAATGTGAAAAAGATTTTATGAATTAAATGGAGAGATTATGTGAAATGAATAAGTATCTAGTTGCTTCTATTTTGGAGTAATATTATTTTTGGACCAATAGAATCCGGGTTAGGTTGTGATTTAACCCCAATTGAATGTGGGAATGTTATGTCAATTATCAACACTTGTGGTGCTGTTTTCATTTGGAGACCGTAGTGTATGGGTATTGATGAGTGATCATTCCTCAAGTCTACAAAAAGCCTGAAGAATGGTTTCTGTTGTGCATGTCAGTGAGGTTTTTGGATGAAATGCCTGATTTGTACGCTAGGTGCATGAAGGCGAGGATCCTCCATTGTGTCACATGCAACAAACGTTTTTGCAAAGTGCATGTGTGCACATATTGATATGAATCCCCTTGCGAAGAATCTGGATTGCGGAATTAAGATCTTTGACAAAACAAGGGAACTCGCAAACCCTTCAATGCCGCACAAAATTCAGGAGTCTAGCCCTCGGGGTACGCCTAACTTCGACTTGCTCTCTAACTAGCCCTCAGGATCAGATTACAAGGTTTATTGATACTTAACTAGCCCTCGGGGTTAAGCAACAATGGAATAGCTCGCAAGCAAAGAGTATGAACTCAAAAGGTTGTATATTTGATTGATGAAAGGTTGTAAAATTCGTCCATAAGGCCTCCCTTTTTATAGGGTTACAATCTTGCCTCAAATCCTAATCACAAATGGAAACTGAATCGACTTATGGCAGCTTTAAGAAGCTAAAACCATATTTAACTAAAATACCTAAAATAAATGGTAATCTAAGGTAATCAGGTCGAATTCTTCAAGAAGTAACCTTGAAGAATATTACCTTATCTAATCTTACCGAATATAATTCTAATCAGAATAAAACTGAATATACTAAACCTTAATGGACTGTATTTTCGAAATTCAGCTCTTCAAAGCCCACCTGGCCGAGCTATAAGTCCAATAAACCCAAAATGACATTATTTTACAGTGATCACACTACCTCATTAAAAACCCAGTGGGAAAAAAAAGTATAGTGTTCTTCATGATGTCTTCAGTTTGTCGATAGTCTTGAATAATGAATCCAAGATGCCGATGGTGACTCCTTCTTCAATTCTTCATCATAAAGGCGATCAATCAAAACATTTAAAGCAACATCCCTAAGCTTAGTCCTTGACCTAGTCATAGGTCCTGCCATGTCACTTAGAGGATCTCGAACATATCCTTTAAATGTTTGATCAAGTCGTGGAATGTCTTCATTTATGGTGGTAGTCGTCTTGGCATCTCCATCATTCCCTCCGTGGTCGAAAGGTTTCACCCTCGAAACTGAATCGTCTTCAAATGTAAACGGAGATAAATCAGCAACATTGAAGGTCGCACTAACACCATAATGATCTGGTAACTCAATCTTGTAAGCATTGTCGTTCACACGAGCCAACACTCTAAAAGGACCATCTCCACGTGGACTCAACTTAGATTTCCGAGCATTTGGAAACCTCTCTTTCCGAAGATGAACCCAAACATAATCTCCCACGTTGAACCACATCAACTTGCAGATTTGATTAGCTTTATCAGCATTCTGTACATCAAAACATTTGATATTCGTATCATTCCCTCCCGGATCGAAAAGTTTCATCCTCGAAATGGGAAGCATATAACCTAGAAAGACATCCTTGAATTCCTGTAACAACTTAACAAACCGTGAAAACATATCTACAGGAATATCTTCTTTGGAATAGTAACTTTCTTTGAAGTACATTATAAGAACAAAAGAATGATTAGTCAAAAGTCGAGTCACATCTCTTATTGAAGCATAAAACAATTTACCAGAGTCAATAGATGGTTCATGCCTTATCATATAAATAGATGGTAAAGGACTAAGATGTGAAGACAAGAATTTATGCAACTTTTCATAATCATTCTGCAACTTACCTGTCTTACCTACCTTAGGATCGACCTGGAACTTGTCTTTGGCGACAGTTATTATCTTTTTGGTGTAATTGAAACTATTTTGGTCGAAATTACTTGCTCCTTTTGGGGGAGTAATTTCGGCAACATCTGTGGAATACGCCTCAAAAACATCTTGTGTTTCAGGACTTTTCTCACCTCTGTCAAAAATGATGATTTCATTATCTATTTGTTCTTCTTCGGTGTCATACTGTGCAGACATATCATCTTTCTCCTCCTCCATTGTTGTTATAATTCGTTCATGGGGACAGTTATTGTGAACATGTCCTCGTTCATGACAATGAAAACATGTAGGAGTGTTAGAAGAAACTGTATCCGACAAAGTAGAAATTAATTTACCTGTATTTTGGCTAAGAGACTGATTGGTTGCGATCATTCTTTGATCAGTGGGTTCCAATGGTGTATTTGCATAGGTTTTGGTTGAATTAAGGTTTCCTCGGCCATCCAAGTTCAAATTGCTACAACCCCTGGTCGAATTTGGGCTTCTGAAATCAGAGAATTGCCTTTGACTGTCATAGCCAAAATTAGAGCTTCCATTGGGCCTTAATGTTGACTCAACCAGCCTGGCATTGAACAATAAATCTTGCATGGAAACATAATACTGGAGCTTAACCGGAACTTGAAGATTTTCTCTTAGACCTTCAATAAACCGATTCTTCATAAAAGCATCATTTTCTCTCATGCCGACTCTTCTCATAGCTAATTCAAGATCTTGCCAGTATTTATCTACACTGCGATTTCCTTGCTTCATATTGCTGAGATACGAATGTTGCTCCATCAAATATGTTCGTGGAACATGATGTAATCAAAGCTTGGTTTTCAATCTCTCCCAGGTGGAGATAGGTTTTTTACCAGCAAGCTGTCTTGATTCTTTCAAATCCTCCCACCATTCTGTGGCATAATGGGTGAAAGAATATTGTGCGATCTTGATCTTCTCTTTCTCACGGTAGTTGTAAAGATCAAATAGGTTCTCGATCTGCCTCTCCCAATCCAAGTATTTCACGGGATTGTGTCGACCATCAAATCTAGGAATATCATACTTCAAACCTTTGATGTCACAAGTAGATTTAACTTGTCTTGAAGAACGAGGTGTCGTTGGATTTGATAACTCATCTACCTTCCTTGACAATCTTTGAACCTCGCTGATTATGGCATTTATGACATTCATGGAATTCGTTTTAGGTTTATTGTTGGGATTGCCAACAAATGGCAGGACGAATGGATCAACAATGGAATTAAGATCCTTCAATGGATCCCCTTGCGAAGAATCTGGATTGCGGAATTAAGATCTTTGACAAAACAAGGGAACTCGCAAACCCTTCAATGCCGCATGAAATTCAGGAGTCTAGCCCTCGGGGTACGCCTAACTTCGACTTGCTCTCTAACTAGCCCTCAGGATCAGATTACAAGGTTTATTGATACTTAACTAGCCCTCGGGGTTAAGCAACAATGGAATAGCTCGCAAGCAAAGAGTATGAACTCAAAAGGTTGTATATTTGATTGATGAAAGGTTGTAAAATTCGTCCATAAGGCCTCCCTTTTTATAGGGTTACAATCTTGCCTCCAATCCTAATCACAAATGGAAACTGAATCGACTTATGGCAGCTTTAAGAAGCTAAAACCATATTTAACTAAAATACCTAAAATAAATGGTAATCTAAGGTAATCAGGTTGAATTCTTCAAGAAGTAACCTTGAAGAATATTACCTTATCTAATCTTACCGAATATAATTCTAATCAGAATAAAACTGAATATACTAAACCTTAATGGACTGTATTTTCGAAATTCAGCTCTTCAAAGCCCACATGGCCGAGCTATCAGTCCAATAAACCCAAAATGACATTATTTTACAGTGATCACACTACCTCATTAAAAACCCAGTGGGAAAAAAAAGTATAGTGTTCTTCATGATGTCTTCAGTTTGTCGATAGTCTTGAATAATGAATCCAAGATGCCGATGGTGACTCCTTCTTCAATTCTTCATCATAAAGGCGATCAATCAAAGCATTTAAAGAAGCATCCCTAAGCTTAGTCCTTGACCTAGTCATAGGTCCTGCCATGTCACTTAGAGGATCTCGAACATATCCTTTAAATGTTTGATCAAGTCGTGGAATGTCTTCATTTATGGTGGTAGTCGTCTTGGCATCTCCATCATTCCCTCCGTGGTCGAAAGGTTTCGCCCTCGAAACTGAATCGTCTTCAAATGTAAACGGAGGTAAATCAGCAACATTGAAGGTCGCACTAACACCATAATGATCTGGTAACTCAATCTTGTAAGCATTGTCGTTCACACGAGCCAACACTCTAAAAGGACCATCTCCACGTGGACTCAACTTAGATTTCCGAGCATTTGGAA
This sequence comes from Rubia yunnanensis, assembly GCA_037428765.1. Taxonomy (NCBI): domain Eukaryota; kingdom Viridiplantae; phylum Streptophyta; class Magnoliopsida; order Gentianales; family Rubiaceae; genus Rubia; species Rubia yunnanensis. The sequence continues at coordinate 3,013,971 of CM075065.1, read as the reverse complement.
ACCTCTCTTTCCGCAGATGAACCCAAACATAATCTCCCACGTTGAACCACATCAACTTGCAGATTTGATTAGCTTTATCAGCATTCTGTACATCAAAACATTTGATATCCGTATCATTCCCTCCCGGATCGAAAAGTTTCATCCTCGAAATGGGAAGCATATAACCTAGAAAGACATCCTTGAATTCCTGTAACAACTTAACAAACCGTGAAAACATATCTACAGGAATATCTTCTTTGGAATAGTAACTTTCTTTGAAGTACATTATAAGAACAAAAGAATGATTAGTCAAAAGTCGATTCACATCTCTTATTGAAGCATAAAACAATTTACCAGAGTCAATAGATGGTTCATGCCTTATCATATAAATAGATGGTAAAGGACTAAGATGTGAAGACAAGAATTTATGCAACTTTTCATAATCATTCTGCAACTTACCTGTCTTACCTACCTTAGGATAGACCTGGAACTTGTCTTTGGCGACAGTTATTATCTTTTTGGTGTAATTGAAACTATTTTGGTCAAAATTACTTGCTCCTTTTGGGGGAGTAATTTCGGCAACATCTGTGGAATACGCCTCAAAAACATCTTGTGTTTCAGGACTTTTCTCACCTCTGTCAAAAATGATGATTTCATTATCTATTTGTTCTTCTTCGGTGTCATACTGTGTAGACATATCATCATCTTCCTCCTCCTCCATTGTTGTTATAATTCGTTCATGGGGACAGTTATTGTGAACATGTCCTCGTTCATGACAATGAAAACATGTAGGAGTGTTAGAAGAAACTGTATCCGACAAAGTAGAAATTAATTTACCTGTATTTTGGCTAAGAGACTGATTGGTTGCGATCATTCTTTGATCAGTGGGTTCCAATGGTGTATTTGCATAGGTTTTGGTTGAATTAAGGTTTCCTCGGCCATCCAAGTTCAAATTGCTACAACCCCTGGTCGAATTTGGGCTTCTGAAATCAGAGAATTGCCTTTGACTGTCATAGCCAAAATTAGAGCTTCCATTGGGCCTTAATGTTGACTCAACCAGCCTGGCATTGAACAATAAATCTTGCATGGAAACATAATACTGGAGCTTAACCGGAACTTGAAGATTTTCTCTTAGACCTTCAATAAACCGATTCTTCATAAAAGCATCATTTTCTCTCATGCCGACTCTTCTCATAGCTAATTCAAGATCTTGCCAGTATTTATCTACACTGCGATTTCCTTGCTTCATATTGCTGAGATACGAATGTTGCTCCATCAAATATGTTCGTGGAACATGATGTAATCAAAGCTTGGTTTTCAATCTCTCCCAGGTGGAGATAGGTTTTTTACCAGCAAGCTGTCTTGATTCTTTCAAATCCTCCCACCATTCTGTGGCATAATGGGTGAAAGAATACTGTGCGATCTTGATCTTCTCTTTCGCACGGTAGTTGTAAAGATCAAATAGGTTCTCGATCTGCCTCTCCCAATCCAAGTATTTCACGGGATTGTGTCGACCATCAAATCTAGGATTATCATACTTCAAACCTTTGGTGTCACAAGTAGATTTAACTTGTCTTGAAGAACGAGGTGTCGTTGGATTTGATAACTCATCTACCTTCCTTGACAATCTTTGAACCTCACTGATTATGGCATTTATGACATTCATGGAATTCGTTTTAGGTTTATTGTTGGGATTGCCAACAAATGGCGGGACGAATGGATCAACAATGGAATTAAGATCCTTCAATGGATCCCCTTGCGAAGAATCTGGATTGCGGAATTAAGATCTTTGACAAAACAAGGGAACTCGCAAACCCTTCAATGCCGCACGAAATTCAGGAGTCTAGCCCTCGGGGTACGCCTAACTTCGACTTGCTCTCTAACTAGCCCTCGGGATCAGATTACAAGGTTTATTGATACTTAACTAGCCCTCGGGGTTAAGCAACAATGGAATAGCTCACAAGCAAAGAGTATGAACTCAAAAGGTTGTATATTTGATTGATGAAAGGTTGTAAAATTCGTCCATAAGGCCTCCCTTTTTATAGGGTTACAATCTTGCCTCAAATCCTAATCACAAATGGAAACTGAATCGACTTATGGCAGCTTTAAGAAGCTAAAACTATATTTAACTAAAATACCTAAAATAAATGGTAATCTAAGGTAATCAGGTTGAATTCTTCAAGAAGTAACCTTGAAGAATATTACCTTATCTAATCTTACCGAATATAATTCTAATCAGAATAAAACTGAATATACTAAACCTTAATGGACTGTATTTTCGAAATTCAGCTCTTCAAAGCCCACATGGCCGAGCTATCAGTTCAATAAACCCAAAATGACATTATTTTACAGTGATCACACTACCTCATTAAAAACCCAGTGGGAAAAAAGAGTATAGTGTTCTTCATGATGTCTTCAGTTTGTCAATAGTCTTGAATAATGAATCCAAGATGTCGATGGTGACTCCTTCTTCAATTCTTCATCATAAAGGCGATCAATCAAAGCATTTAAAGCAGCATCCCTAAGCTTAGTCCTTGACCTAGTCATAGGTCCTGCCATGTCACTTAGAGGATCTCGAACATATACTTTAAATGTTTGATCAAGTCATGGAATGTCTTCATTTATGGTGGTAGTCGTCTTGGCATCTCCATCACATATCATGCATGTATCGTGCATGTTCTTATCTTCTAATCATATATAGTTCTTCGATATCAAGTGACATTCTTGAGATCCTCTCAATTCCTCTTTTTACCACCCATTTTTAGCATGTTTATGTTATTATTTAAGAACAGACTAAAATTAACAAATAACTATTTTCAAATATTTAAATTTCACGTAAAAACACTTTTTTCAAGAAGTGATTTAAATTTAATGTACTTCGTTGAGCAACTTTTATTGCTACCCAGGGAGAAGAAGAAGTTGTAGATTTTGACATGTAAATATCTCCTTTTACAACTTAGCAAATTTTCGGCAGCTCTCCGTGAATCTTTACTTGTAGTATTATAAGGTCTTTGCATCCCAACAATTTGAAGCTATCAAAGGTTAATTATCCCACCTAAGGTCATTACGCTAATCGTCATCCCAACAATTTGGAGCTATCAAGGTTAATTATCCCACCTAGTTTACCCCAAATAACATTAATTACTAATAACGTATGAAATTCAAGATATATCTTAAATCTCTTTGATACCAGAACTTGCATATGCCAGAATCACCTTGGTTATTTGGTACAACTATCTTGCCAATATTTGGTTATTTGGTACACGTTTTTTTTTTTGTCAACATATATCTAAAACAAAAGATTTGAAGAAAGTGAAGTAAAGGAATACCACAATAAGCATGCCATCTGCCTATATATGTGCACCAAACTTTAGCCTTATACAAATACAAAATATAATCCTTTAATTTATGAAACAAATTAAATTTTAATTAATAAATAAATAAAATACGGCAATACTCAATGGATTTAGCTCTCGGCTATTTTTGTGCCTCTCCCTCTCTGTCATTATTGTCTCTCATGTGCTGTTGTTACAGTCTGAGGCCAAAAAGATACATGACATAGGTACACTCACTATAAATGTTTATTTAATTTTCCCGGTTTCACGGGATTCTACTATAATTTTTATTATAAAGTCTCATTTCTTTCAACTTAACTGTACTTGATATATTTCTGTGCCTATAGGTCCTAAAAAGGACTTGTTTTGTTCGCAATGTGTCGAGTGCAATGTAAATCCATGGAGGAAGCCGGCTTGTTGCCCGTTCTTCCCGTGATCTGCACAGAAACTTCGCAAGGACCATATTTGAGCTTTGAATAAATGATCTTATTATAGTAATTTATGATAATATAGAATTGATTCATTTTATACAATATCTATTTTTTAAAACTAAATAGAGTATCATTAAAGACCAAGGTTCGAAATATGGAAGTGCTCAGACTATAAAAATAGTAGGTTACTCTTCCTATTAGCATTTTTTGTGCATGGTGGGACCGCACAAACTGTATTGTCTTTAGGTCAGATATTGATGATAGAGAACATTCATTCATCCCAAAATGATTCCAGAACAATATAATTCTTATTCTAGTTCTAATTCTGACTAGCAAATGAAATGATTCTTTTATATATATACTCGTTTCCATCATGTTTTTTTTAACTCTCAAATTCGCAATAAAAATAAAAGAAAGTATCAAATGAAAACATCCCCGTAGTCCAGAATTGGTTTCTGAAAGAGTGATTTCCCGTAATGATTCTGATATTCTTGAATGGAATAAATAGAGTACATGGGATAGACTATGACTAAAATAACTCTAGCCTAGTCAACAAGATAATCAAACTAAATCTAATCATCACACTGATTTATTCTAACACCCCCCCCCTCAAGCGAAGTGTCGGATGCTCGCCGACACAAAGCTTGGGTCTGAAGAACTCAAACAGCGGACAAGAGAGACCTTTGGTGAAGATGTCCGCAATCTGAAGTGAAATAGGAACATGAGCAACTCGCAGCTTGCCGGAAGCAGCCAACTCTTGAACGAAGTGATAGCCAATTTGATATGCTTAGCCCGCTAATAGGACCAGAGAACCAGACAAGGGAACTCGAAGATATCAAAGCAAATAAGTAAGCCAAAAAATTTTCGAGGCAGTGTTGGCAAGAGCACGATACTCAGAATTAGTGTTGGAATGAGAAATTGTGGGATGTTTCTTGGCACTCCAGGAAACAAGGTTTCCACTAAGAAAAACATCATATCCATAAATGGATCAACGAGTCTCCAAACAATGAGCCCAATCAGCGTCAGAGTACCCCAGCACCTCCAGAGAACTAGCAGACTGAAAAGTAAGACCAAAATGCAGTGTATCCCAAACCTATCGCAGTATCTGAGTAACAACAGAAAATCGCCTCTAGGATCCTGAAGATACTGACTGACACTATTGACCAGAAAATATAAATCAGGACGAGTGATGGTCAAGTACTTAAGGGCCCCAACTAGAGAACGATGCAAGGTCGGATTCTGAAAATGTGGACTGGTCAAACTGTGCAACTAAGAACCTGGCACAAATGATGTAGAGACTGGTGCAGCATCACACATCCCTGCACGAGTGAAAATGTCTCGAGCACACTTTGTTTAACCAAGAAGTAAACCTGATGAATTAGGGGAAACTTCCAGGCCAAGAAAGTAGTGAAGAGGGCCAAGGTCTTTAATCGCAAACTCTCAATGTGTCCAATTAATGAACTACCCAAGGAGGGTTGAATCGTTCCCTATAAGAATGGTGTAGTCGACATATACCATGAGATACAATAATGATGATCCTCGTGAAAGAACAAACATAGAGGTGTCGGCTGAGTTGAACTGAAAACCAAGCTGAGTCAAATTGGTGCCGAAGCGTTGAAACCATGCTCGAGGAGCTTACTTAAGTCCACAAATGGCCTTCCGCAAGCAACAAACATAATCTAGATGAACAAGGTCCTTGTATCCAACAGGTTGCTTTATATAAACTAGAGCATCGGGACACCATTAAGAAAGGCGTTCTTGATATCCAGCTGATGAAGTGGCCAGGAACGCACCGTGGCCATGGCGAGAACTGTCCGAATAGTTGAGGCTTTGACAACAAGACTGAAAGTGTGGTCAAAGTCAAAACTCATAATCTATGAGAAACCCACATTTGGTCGATGCTTAATAGTGCCATTTGGTCGATACTTCAGTCAATAAACCCATTTGGAACCAACAATGTTAGTGTCTGAAGGGTGAGGCACCAAATCCCAGGTTCGCGAACCACGAAGAGCTGCCATCTCGTTATCCATAGCAGAAACTCAAACCGGATCCTGAAGGGCAGTGCAATAATCACTTGGCTCATACTAAGCAAGTAAGGCAGCAGTAAGACCATGAGCGACAATATCTGAATAATCCCTGCATTGTATGGCCCCAATAGCTGACTTAGTAGCCATCTGATGGGTACGGGGTCGAGGAGGAGAAGTTGGAGGAGAAGCTGAAGGAGTGGAGTCGGGTAAGGCAACTGGTGAAGGGGAGGCCGAACTGGGTGGAGATTGGGTGGTCGGACTGGCCACCGGAGATACAGGTGGCACTGGCTGATGGACTGGGGCCGAATCTGTAGCACACATGGAGCAAGGGGCCGAAGGAGATGGAGTCCGCATTGGAGAAACTGTAGGCAAAGGAGGTGTCGAGTCAGAATCAAGATCAAGAAATGCAGAAACATCCAACACTGAAAGTGGAGAACCGGTCGCCGAAAGAGTGGATGAAGCAAATGGAAAGCACGTCTTGTCAAAATGAGCATGTCAAGTGACATAGATTCTGCCTGTAGTATGATCGAGACACCGAAAACCTTTATACTACGACTTGTAGCCAATAAATACACACGAAATACTGCGAGGAGACAGCTTGTGGTCGGCAAAAGGGCGAACACATGGGAAGAACCGACAACCAAAGGCATGAAAATTGGTGTATATAGGAGCCCAACCATTAATAACTTCATGTGGTGATCGTCCACCAAGAACATGAGTGGGCAACTGAGTTATGGTATAAGTGGTTGTAGCAAAGGCGTCAGGCCAGTGGGAGAGAGGAACATGAGAGTGATACAGCATAGACGAACCCATCTCAGCAATGTGGCGGTGCTTGCGCTCAGCCCGGGCATTCTGCTCAGGAGTATACGGGCAAGAAATCTGATGGTGAAAGCCCTTTGTCTGAAAGTGAGAGCGTAAGAGACCATTTACGAACTCAGTCCCCCCATCACTCTAAAATGTCTTGATGGTGGAAGAAAAATGGCTCTCCACAAAGGACTCAAACTAGCGATAAACATACCAAAAATAAGATTTACGGTGCAGTGGGTAAAACCACGAGAGTCGGGAATGATCATCGAGGAAGATAACATAGTAGGAGAAATCATCTGCATATAAAATAGGAGAGGGCCCCCATGAGTCACAATGAACTAGATCAAGTACCATAGCAGCACGTTTATCATTTGTATAAAAAGATAAACACTTCCCTTTAGATTTTTCACACTCATCACAAAGGGAAGGTTTCGGTAAAGCCGACGTGACAGATAGAGATCCAGAAGCACGCAAACCAGAAATAACAAAATGTGGAACATGACCCTAGTCTAGCATGCCAGATTCAAAATACGCATGTGACTTATTTGATTCAACGGTAGACAACAAAGAAGATGCACCATAGTTTAAAACATAAAGGTCATTTTCACTATGACCGTGACCCAAAGTTTTACCAGTGCTTTTATGCCAAATAATAAAATAGTGATCATGAAAGCATACAACAACATTCAAATACCGAGTCAATTTGCTAATCGAAAGCAATTTTTTAGTGATATCAAGACCAATAAGCACATCATAAAGAGACGGGAATTTGGAAATCTAAGAATCATCAACATGAGCAATAGGGAGTTAAGAACCATTATCAATATAGATACAGCCAGAACCAACATAAGTTCCCACACAATCAACAACACTGGGAGACGATGTCATGTGTTTTGTAGCATCAAAGTCTACAATCCACTTGGAACCTTCGTGTCCGCAATGATGAGAAAGACCAGTATAACTCAAAATATCACACCTTACATAACTAAATAGAGCCATACGAGAGATAAAAAATAATGTTAGCTAAGCACAAAATTTTTGCCGAGAGATATGTCAGGCGTGTGGACGGACGCAAGAAGAGAGGTTGTCGTGCGCCGCGAGTGAAGATGCGCTGAGGCTTTTGTGTGCGTGGTCTGACGCGCCAGATTTGTGCATGTGTGATGTCACGCGCCTATGTAACTGACGGACCGCTGTGTTTGAGTAGTAGATCGGTGAGTGACGCCGGCTGCGCCGAACTGAAGACGACGCTATGATGACCGGAAGAAGGGGATCTGCACGCGGAGAAGAATTGGAGTCGAGAGAACAAATGCAGAGATGCTGCCGGAGGAGACAAATTTGACGCCGGAATCGCTGCCGGGGTTGCCGAAATTTGGACGGAAGTTGACCTGAATATGGACGGAATTGGTTGATTCGGTTGGCCAGAAAAGAGGGAGGGGGAGGCGCCGAACAAAAATAAATAAAAATTTAGGATTTAGGGTTTAGGACCAGAACTTGCTCTGTTACCATGAAAAATTGATTTCCCATAATAATTATGATATTTCTAAATGGAATAAATAGTGGATAAGAAATAGACTATGACTAAAATAACTCTAGTCTCTTCTTCTTTTTTTGAAAAATCAATCATTCCAAGATATTGGGAAAAATGTACAGCAACGATTACAATAAGTGGAATTGACATCCAACCTAACTAGACTCTAGCAATGGCCAATATATTGCAAGGATATTCAAATTACACGTTAGCCGGACTGATTGTCTATACTATTACAAATCAAAAATCCAATAAAAAATTGTAATATCGCCCTCAGAGATATTAACTCGCTTCTGCAAAAAACATGACCACTTGGCGAAGAGGAGCGTATCCACATCAATATCACTACACCAAACAGGGATCTATAACAACTGTAACACCACTTGATCTTCATCCAAAATACGATTTATATTGTCCAAACTGCAAACACATTGAAAAACACAGATCGAGAATTGAACACCAAATAAAGAAACACAAACGAAATCACGAACACACGATTTGTAAAATCAGATCGGACAAAATACATCGACATGAACAATTAGATTAAATGTTTATCATGGACACATCAATGTACTCTATCAAATCAAAGAATTATACTAATGTATGGAAACAAATCTATATTTATTCGATAACATAAACATTAAAAGTATATCAATTGAAAAAACTACAGTTTTCCCATCTCCCCATGATGGGGAGACGAGGAAAAGAAGATGGGAGAAAAAAACTTCAGGCGTCGGCAGCGGATGTAGGGTTTAGACTAAAAGATGACTTTGATAAAAATAATTCTACCCTAGTCAACAAGATAAATACAAATCAAACCAAATCTAATTATCACACTGATTTATTCTAACAGTTTCCTTACAAACACCTCTATCTTGGAAAATTATCCCGGAGTTCGAGAACTTGTTGAGGAAGAGATTGAGCAATGGTAATAATCATGATCAAAGTTCCATCAAAGGATTGAAAATGCTCTATACCAAACTACATCTCGACACTCCTATTTCACCTGAATGGCAGAGATGTTTTAGTATCATGGTCGATAAAAATATTTCTTTGATTCTTCCACTAAAAGTCTTTTCACGAGGGATCACATATTCTTTTTTTTCTTGTTTACAACCATGACAGTAATTGGCCGTGTATGTTTTTTTTTTGTTCCTAATAATATTTTTTATTGAAATTATAAGAATGTTTTACATTTTCAACATGATTCTATCATCTATTTTAACATATAACAAACACTTGCTCAATTAATTTCATGTCATCTTATGTTTGTGCGTGTACCGTGCATGTTCATACTCTCCTGCTTTTAAATATTTTATATTGTCTTTTATTTTATGGAAATTACATGTAGCAACTTATAAATTATAAATGAGACTAACTTTTGTGTGTGTGTATATATATTATTGCAAACAAAGTAATATCATTTCAAGGCTCTGGAAATCATCCAGAATCGTTTGACAAGAAACTCGATAGAGATGTCCATACTTTTGTTACAAATAGACTCGTTTTTGCGAAACTCGCAAATGAGTGAACTATGAAAATTCTATGTCTAGATATCCAGAAGGGTCCTCGAATCTGAGTTCTTCGAATAACTCTTGGATGGAGCTAATAACTTAAACGCAACTCTGTGTAGTGTTCTCATCTCCTCGAACCATATTAATTAAATTCAAGGATCGCCTATCATTGCACCATCCATTAAGTGCAAATATTGTGCAAGAATTAATCCTTCTTTCAAGGCAAGAGTTTCGACATAGAGTATCGCACAACATTACAAATTCTTCCTGTATGTCAACTTCAGTATCTTTCAATATATTTCGAAACCACATATCTCCCCTTCGCCTAATTCTTTCCATTCTACTAATGAATTTTCTAGAATAATTTGTAAGATCTATCTCGTGTCTGGTACTACACGGTTCCATTCTGCAAGAACTCCGAATCATTCTCTTGAAGCTTATCCTCTTCAGAATTTTTTCAAATATATTCTTTAATTTATTCGTGATATCAATAAAATCCAAATCGGAGAAGAATATGGCCCTTGGGTTCTTTGCGCTTATTTATATGGTCCTTATTTTAACATGTGGATCCATCAATTATGTTTTGAATCCATGTAGCTTCTTACATTTAGAGGATTATATATGAGGGAAATGATCCACAAAAGCCCAAGAAGCTCAACCAAAATCCAATTCAATAACTACACATCTCCAGCTATTAAGAAAGGATATTTTTGAGTATCATATCTGATCAACATTCAAATAATTTATTTAATATATTAAAACATCTAAACGTTACACTAGTAAATTACCATAATTACCATTGTATGCTAAGGTTCCATTCTTAAGACATTAGCTTAACCGAATTGAATTGAAATGAACTTGACTAAATTAAACTCCCTCTGTTTTCATTGGATGTGGCACACTTTTATTTTTTTGTTGTTTTTTGTGAAAACTAAATTATTTTTTTGGTCCCCTACAAAGTATCGTATACCATGTTTTGGTCCTCATTTGCAAATCAACCCTCAGACGGTACCCAACAAATTCAAAACAATTTATTTGGTCTCCAAATCCAGTTTTCAGCCTATTTTCTAATTTTCTTACGCACGTGCCGGGCAAATGACTTTTTTTCCGGTAATTCCAGGGGTAATTTAGTAATTTTACAAATTAAATACATTTTTCAGTAAGCCCAGCGGTAGCGGAGATGGCTGTGGGGAGGAAACTTCATGGAATAATGGCTGGTGAAGAAACGTTACTAAATTACTAAATTACCCCTAGGCTTACCGAAAAAAAAAGTCACGTGCATGACACGTGCATCGAAAAACTAGAAAGCAGGCTGGAAACTGGGTTTGGGGACCAAATAAATTGTTTTGAATTTGTTGGGTACCGTCTGAGGGTTGATTTACAAATGATGACCAAAACATGGTATAAGATACTTTGTAGGGGATCAAAAAAATAATTTAGTCTTTTGTGAATTTGACACACTGTCCTTTTTTTTGGTAAGATTCCTTCAGTTTCATCTACCCATTCTACTTTTTACTTTCTAAATTCAATTTCATCCACTCATTTTATTCACATAAATACAACCACATAAGGTTAGTGTGCCACATCCAATGAGTACTGAGCTAAAAATAATTGTGTCGTAAAATAATAATACGACTAAAATAAACTAAATTTCATAAAAGCAAAATCATGTTGAGCTGAACCAGACTGCAGGTATGCTCCGGAAAATCGGACCTAAAATTTAATTTTCACGTAAGAAAAAACTAATCGCTAGTAACAATTACCCCATTAGCCAATCCAATTTGGTAAGGCAACAAAAATGCACATACCACACATAAAGATATGGAAAAGATAAGCCATTCAAGAATATGCCAAATTTCTTACCAATAATAAAACTTCATGCAATAAACAATTAAAATTCAACCTCAAAACCAAAAGTTTTTCGAAAAATAAAAATAAAGACAAAAGAAATGTCGTCCGATGAATCGGGAGCGCCGCCGCCACCTCCGCCGCCGCACAGTTTCGATCTTCCCGAGGAAGTGCTGTCAGTACTCCCGTCGGATCCCTTCGAGCAGCTGAACGTGGCGCGTAAGATCACTTCCATTGCCCTCTCGACACGCATCGCCTCCCTCGAATCCGAGGCGTCCGTTCTCCGACGCGCCGTCGACGAGCGTGACGACGTCATCGCCGACCTCCAGTCTCAGCTAGAGTCCCTCGACGCGTCCCTCTCAGACGCCGACGCCAAGCTCTCACGCGCCGACGAGGAAAAGGTCCGGACCCGAACCCGATGCTCACTGGACCCGACCCGAATTTTTTTCTGTCGAATTATAAAGATTGCGTTTTTATGTGTGTAGGAGGACTTGAAGAAGGAGAACGAGACGCTGAATAATACTGTAAAGAAGCTGAAGCGTGATGTGGCAAAGGTAGTAAATTTGAGGTTTTCGTGAGGTTAAAATTATCTACTTTTTTAGCTTCTGTTTTTTTACTGTGTTAAAGTTCACTCGAAATGCAGCTATTTTTAGATGATTTGTGGTATAGGTAGTAAATTTGAGTTGCTTTGCAAGGGTAAAATGGTCTACTTTTGACTTTATGGCTCTTTACTTATTGTCTTCTGCTTTTTGAAGCTTTTGTTCACTTAGTTTAATGGCCATGGTGGTAGCAAAACAATGTCGTCGTTTTGGGAATGATGAGGTTTTTGAGGGGTGATTTGGTCATTATTTTTTTGTAAATGGGGTGAAATGAAGTGTAAAATTGAATCATTGTTTTATGAAAAATATGAATAAAGCTAAATGTCACTGTTTTTTTCTCTTTGTTCTGTCAAATTGTATGCAATTTGGATGTTTATTTTAGAACATAAATTATCAGAAGATTGAGTTTTGAGTGTTGTATTGTGTGAAATTGTTGCAGTTGGAAGCTTTCAGAAAGACGCTGATGCGATCACTCCAAGACGAAGATGATCCTTCTGTGAGTTAAATGTAGTGGATGAAAATGGAATGCAACTTTTGTTTGTAAGTTTTTGGAAATGGTGCTATGATGCTATCTCATTTCGTGTTTTCGTGTCGTGTATGGCAGGCTGGTGGTAATGGCATCCAAGCGAAAAGCATCACAGGTTCGTGTTTCTTTCAACTTGTTATCGCGAATGAGAAGTGTTCCAAATTTAGCCTGCCTTTGCAGATTAGTTGCTCGTGAGGTTTTTCGATAAGCAAAACTAGATCTTGATAATGTTTTTTTTTATGTCAAACTCTGTCAGATTGATTGATATTTGATCAAAAACTTCTTTTTTGTTCCCTCAGAAGATGATGGATCATTGCCAACTACAAGAACTTCTTCAATGCGGAGCCAATATGACATTGGAAACTCATTTTCGGAGGATACTGATTCAGAAGGTGATTTTTTTCAACTACGCTTAATCTTACAGAACAGGCAAATATGAGAATGTCTAGATAACAATAACATGCATAGTTATTGGGAAAATATAAGACCTAAAATCTATTTCTTCGATCTTTACTTCGACAGTACCAAGGCCACGCATTTCCGCGGGACTGTTGCTAGCTTCCCAAACTAACACACCTAGGCTTAGCCCTCCCATTTCGCCTCCCGTTCTATCAGCATCCGTGTCCCCAACCCGGACTCCAAAACCGCTGTCTCCAAGGAGACATTCAATTTCAGTTTCAAGCGCGAGGAGCGTGTTTGATGACCGGTCTTCAGGATTTTCCTTGCCTCCGCCTACTCACAGCTCAATGTCCGGCTTGGAAACCGGATCACAATCTGGTTAGTCCTTGTTTTTCCCTTCAATGAATGCTATGCTAACTATACTAATCAGAAGATATGGTGCGCTGAATGGTAGTGTAGACTTTGCTCTGAATCCTATGTTATTTGCTGTATATCTGCGATAGTTATCGTTACTTTTCATGATTCGATTCAGGGAGAACTCGCGTTGATGGAAAAGAGTTCTTTCGACAAGTCAGGAGCCGATTGTCATATGAGCAGTTTGGTTCATTTCTGGCAAATGTTAAGGATCTGAACTCCCACAAGCAAACGAAAGAGGTACCTCTACTATATACCTCCTTTCATGGCCTCATCGCGCGTTATTCTTTACGATACATGCTAACAACTGTTCTTGATCTTGGGGAATCTCAGGAAACTCTGCGAAAGGCTGGCGAGATTTTTGGCCCAGAAAACAAAGATCTTTACACTGTTTTCGAGGGGTTGATTACGCGTAATGTTCAGTAAAAAGATGAGACCTGTATGTAGCTTCTTGCTCATTCAAACCTTGTAGTTGAGTTTTGAGTAAACTTTATGAACCCCTCTGTGGAAGAGATTGTATTGTACAGAATGTGCAAAAATGGCACATTTCTTGTTGATAATCAGAATAATTCTTGTTCCTCAAATGCTTTATAAAGGTGGTTTTTTGGACTTATTTGCAATATTTACGAAAATTGCAGCAGGTAGCCCACCGGCTCACCATTGGAGATTTGATTAAATAATGAATTGCATTTTTTGTGGCGAGATTTAGATAAATTACAAACCGATCCCAAAGTTGAAATTAGTTCGAGAAAATAAGTAGTACGTTACTTCAGGCTTCAAATACATGTTAGAAAATTTTGAGGGTTAAGTTATCATTTGCTCAAAAGTTGAAGGGTGTAAATGCAAAAAGGGTATTATGCCATTTTTTCACATTTCTTCAAGTTTTCCGGTTTTTCAGTTAGTCCCACGTTATAGGCCATTCTTGAAAACAGGAAATGTCCAACGTTCTTTTAGTTCTAATCCAACAAAGACTCGAGCTTTTTTTCATTTTCCAACGTTTTTTTACGTGTGTAAACCGAGTTCTCAAAAAAACGAAATTATAAAAAGGCCGATTTTCATGCATTCCTGATGTGTATTATCTGAAGAAGAACAAAAATTAATAATAAAATTCCTGTCTTTGAACAATTAACCAACGTTATTTGCAGGCTGCAAATGCCAATTTTCTGGTTCTTGGAGACGCAGGTTCTGTTCTGCTGCCTCTAAGGAACCATGGAAAGTTCCCCGGAGCACTCACCTTGTTCGAGGTAATTCGCGCTATGTGTTTCGATGATTTTTTGCAATAATAAGATTTCGCGGGATTTTCTATAATTGCATCTGCGATTTGATGTTAGCCTTTTTCTTTGCATGAAATCTTGTTGGTATGATCATTTTGTTTGATATGAATCTGGAAAATGAATGTCATTGTCCCTTCTTTCTCTGCATGAATGGAAGAATTCATGTCCTTCGAAAACTGTTCTTCGCGATCAAATTAAGAACTCTGGAAAAGATTAACTTAGATGTGTTGCATTTAAGAATAGGGCACTCTTGTGTTTGTTTTCGCAGAGTTCGCAATCACAAATGTGGCTGTTCTGTTATCTTTGTTACTTCTCTTTCGAGAATATGGTATCTGATAGAATGTAAAACTCACACTCATGACTAAACGTCGTTAAATGATGCCAGTGAGAATGTCTGTGAAGGCTCAGACGGCGAATCAGATGGGGATTTTTTCCAAATTGGACAGAAGTATCTATTCTCTACTCTCTCCAAGATTACCATAACACCAGAAGGTAATCTAATCTCCATTTCTGCTGTAAATGCTTTATTTTCATCCAACATTCACAGGATTCGCGTTCGCGAGTTTATCTTTTGTCGTGCATTGTGTTTAGAGTTGGAGGTTTTGAAGAATGAAGACGAGCAAAATGGCGAAGAAGCGCCAAAGAGTGATCATGAGCCCGAGACACCAGCTTCAGAGGCTAGCACTTCAGATGAAAAAACAGATTCGCAGTGGCACGGGTTCCTTCGCAAGATCAAGAAGAGATCGGGTTTCAATTCGTTCCATCCATCATTTCCATCCCTTCCTTCGATCAAGAAGATCTCGCGAAAGAAAGGTAGATCATATGGACAAAGTTTTCCTTCGCTTTCCGCCTCTTTAGACACTCAGCTCTACAGCTGCTTTGAGGCCTCTTGGAAGAATTTCACTCTCGAGGAGCTCGAGGAAGCAAGCAACAACTTCTGCCCTGGTAAACCGCTTAAATTCTCATTTTTCAGTCATTTTTACATGACACGCTTGTCAGAATTCGTGTGGCATTTTGTTTCAGATAATCTGATTGGGGAGGGAGGCTACTCAGAAGTTTACAAGGGCCATCTGAAAGATGGGAAGCTAGTGGCCATCAAGAGGCTGATCCGAGGAAGCCCCGAGGAGATGATAGCCGACTACTTGTCTGAACTCGGGATCCTAGTACATGTCAACCATTCTAACATCGCGAGCGTGATTGGTTATGGCGTGGAAGGCGGGTTGCATCTCGTCCTTCCTTTGTCTCCTCATGGCAGTTTGGCTTCCCTCCTCAACGGTTAGTATCTCCAACTGTGGTATTTTTGGACCTGCTTGAAATATTTTCAATGATTTCACTTGTTAATCGGGAGCAGGTGACAAGGGGAAGTTAGCTTGGGCGCATAGATACAATGTAGCGATAGGAACTGCATCTGGACTCGCGTATCTTCACGAGGGATGTCAGAGGAGGATCCTTCATAGAGACATTAAGGCTGCGAACATCCTTCTTACAGAAGATTTCGAGGCTCAGGTAACGCGATTTTCTTGAAATATTCCATTACTGGATGACTAGCTTGTACGTCGCAAGTGATTTGTGTAACTACATTATGCAGATTTCAGACTTTGGCCTGGCAAAGTGGCTCCCGGACCAGTGGCCTCACCTGAGTGTCTCGAATTTTGAAGGGACTTTCGGGTAAAATCCTAGTTTTGATTTCCAAACTTCGGTTTTGGTGCCAAAACTGTAGTTTTGACTTCTCTGATCTCTCTACACCCCTTTTGCCTCTTGATCTCATGACAGCTACCTTCCACCGGAGTTTTTCTTGCATGGTACTGTGGATGAAAAAACCGACGTGTATGCTTTTGGAGTCCTGTTGTTGGAGCTCCTAACAGGACGACCCGCTCTAGATCACTCGAACAATAGTGTCGTGATGTGGGTATGTAGCATGTTTTCTTATTGAAATTCTAACTGAAACACGCGAAAAACTCACCCGAGTTTCCTGCAGGCTAAGCCTTATCTCATAAGCAAGAGAAATGAGGAGATTCTTGATCCATCCCTAGGTGGTGTTTTTGATGCGGAACAGCTGAATCTCATGGTTATGGTTGCTTCCATGTGCATACACCAGTCCTCAGCCGACCGGCCTACAATGAGCCAGGCAAGAAGTTTTACTTTTCTCTGAGAAAGTCGCGGGAAATCTGTTATTTTTTAGCGATATATGATCCATATAGCCGATCCTGCATAGCTCGATAACGGTTTAGTTGTTATGACTCGTGAATGCGCAGGTTTTGAGGATGTTGAAGGGGGACGAGGGCATCTTGCAAAGCAAGAGGAAGTTTCAGAAAAGGCCTGCTCTTCGGAGAGCCTATCAAGATGAGCTTTTCACCATTGAAGAATCTCCATCATCTCAACACAATGAGGTCGCGGTCGAGCAATGAATCGAACGATTTTCTTCGATTCTTGTTTATAGAGAGGGTGCCCTAGAAAGATGGGAGTCTAGAGTGGAAAATGTGGGTGCATTTTCTTGAAAGGGCATTGTAAATATGAGAGATCAAACTGACTTTGTAGGGAGAAAAAGGAAAGAGATATTGGTTGGGAGCTTAGGTTGAATGGTTTCAGAAAGATTTGGTGCATTTTTTCAGTTTGAAAGGTTTAGGAGAATTTCATTCAGACTGTATTCCATGATCAGTATTATCCATGCAAAATTTGAAGTGTTGAATGCAAGAATTGTCTTTCTTATTGTTAGCTGGAAATAAGATTATTCAGAAAGCTTCATTCTTGGGGTAGTTCTAACGGAGTGGCGATGATGGGTTTTGATCCATAGATTTTCCTTCATTTTTTTATCGCATTTCATATTTTGTTGATGGAGTTATTTAAATGTTTATAATTCACTTCTTGTAACATTGGTAAACAATATAAATTTCAAACAACTAATTGTCTTTGCGCTCGAGAGTCAATCACCATCCAGCTGAGCGTTCCTTATCTCTTGGGAGGTCTATGCCCAACAAAAATTGTCTACCCTAAAATGTCTCATGGCCCCATAAAACCTAACTCAAGATTAGAATTTTAAACAATATATTCATATAAATTTTACCGCACATATGTAGTGTGATTAAACTATACCAAACATCAATAAAATGCTTGAGAAACTATATGTTGATAATAATATAAAGTTCGATTTTTTATTTCAAAAAGAAAATACTTGAGAAATTCAGATAAAATTTCGTTTTAAAATCGAGGTAATAAACTCTATTAAAAATCCCAACTTTGTTTGACTTATTCCAAGTTCCTATTTTGATGATTTGGTGGGAGAAAAACAAACAAAAAGTGAACACTAATTCTAACTTTTAACTGTCTGAAACACGGTACACTAGGTGAAAAAATTCAACAGTTTGAAGGTTTTTCCTTTTCTGGTCCAAATCTACACCATGAAGAAGAATTCCCGAATTTCTCTCTTCATTTTCTTCTCCATCTCCCTATCGATCCTCGTTGAATCAACATGGAGCTTGCCCATCATCAATCCCACCAAAGTCCAACAGATTTCGAAGAAACCCAGGTGAGTTTTGATTTCTTTCGATCCTAGATTATGATTCTGTGTTTTATGTGCAATTTCTTGTGTAATTTTTGTGGGTTCTTGGGTTTCAGGGCTTTTGTGTATAAAGAATTTCTCACGAATGAAGAATGCGATCATTTGATAGCGCTTGTGAGTTTGCGGAAATGTTCTTGTTTTAGTGTGATTTTTTAGTGTTTTGAGGAAATCTTGTGATTTGAGTTTGTGATTTAGGCGAAATCGGAGCTGAAGAGATCGGAGGTGGCGGATAATGTCTCCGGCGCGGCTAGGCTGAGCCAGGCCCGGACTAGCTCCGGGATGTTTATTCCTAAAGCAAAGGTTCGGTTTTTATCTCTGTTTTCTTGTTTATTTTTCTGGTTTTTCTTCTGTTCTTTGTTTTGGAGAAATGCATCTTGTTGTATTAGATATTGGAAGATTCGAATAAAATATGTACTCCCCCGAATCCACATTGTGATTCTAGCCGCGTTTCTTCGGTGTACTACTCTCTGTATTCAGTCATTTGAGTGAATGTTATCTGATATTATATTCTAACGTAAACACTTTTAGAAACTGAAATCTTCGTGTAGAATGGAGGGAGTGTTAGAGGAGGGATTATTCGGTGTGAAGTTATCATTTTTGGAACAACTGTGCTCTAGCGTTGGTTGTTCTCTTGGCGTAGAAGTTAAGAGTGAGGTAGAATGATTTTTGGGCTTATTGTTGTCAAAGAGTATTTTTTATTTTTTGGTTTTCGGGGTTTATATGGTTTGTGAAAGAAGGGGATGTAACTAGGTTTTCGAGTTGCTAGATAAGGACGTAGAATTGACATATATAAACCCGACTTAGTGACGAATAATGAGTGTAAAATGGTTTGTCTTTCTCAATCATAATCCGACGCTGTTGACTTCTGTTCTTATTCTCCTCTTTGGAGTCAGTATATTATGCAGTTATATCTGATTCAAATTTTGATGGATCTTGTATAACCCCTCTCTCACACACTACAGGATCCAATTGTTGATGGCATAGAGGAGAAGATTGCGCTGTGGACATTCCTACCAAAAGGTGTGGTTTACATCAAAGAGAACTTCAGTGTCTCGGAATTCTTCGTTCCTAGTACTATGTTGTCTAATATGGAAAGACTTTTACATCGTTTGTCTACTTGTGCCTTATTTATGGTGTGATTTTGCATCTCATAAGCAAAGGCCTCCTAAGGGGAATGTCATTTGGTATTCTGATGAATGTGGAATGTTTGTGGGGATGGTGGAGTTTTTGTGTTTTTGCTAATTTCTCATCCCACCTTCTTATATGACCGTTCTTCAGAGTTAATGATATGGTATCATCCTCTTTTCACCTCTCTTCCAATTTAGTAAGGTGTAACCGAATTATTTGTTCTTTTCAGAGAACGGTGAAGATTTACAAGTCCTTCACTACGAGCCAGGACAAAAATACGATCCTCACTTTGATTACTTCGAAGACCCAGTAAATCTTGCTCGTGGTGGACACCGAGTAGCCACTGTCCTCCTGTATCTCACCGATGTGGAAAAAGGTGGTGAGACTGTCTTTCCCAATGCTGAGGTTAGTTTCTTGTTATACCTTGTCCGGTTGCTGATTATAAAATGCAGTAACTGGTGTGAGTTTCATCATTGATGAACACGATTTGCTGTGTGATGCTGATACATCTTTTTCCTCGGTTACTCTTGTATCTATGAGATTATAATGAAACACAAATGATACAATCTATCTCAACTTAACGCTACGGCTAGATCTTTGAACTTCCGCTCCCGAATTTTGTTGAAATCATAGGAGCTACGAAAGCGTCGATCCATGGCAGCAGTAGCCGATGAAGATCTGTCGGAATGCGGGAAGAAAGGCATTGCAGGTAAAACCTAACAAAAAACCATTCTTTTCCAATTCCATGATGCTATTTACTCGTGTTCATCGCTTTGACATGCACATTTACTGCATATCAAGTCAAACCGCGCAAGGGAGATGCACTTCTGTTCTTTAGTCTCCACCCAACGGCCATTCCCGACCCTTTGAGTCTCCACGGGGGATGCCCGGTGATCGAAGGCCAGAAATGGTCCGCGACAAAATGGATTCACGTCGATCATTTTGACAAGCCCGTCAAATCCTCAGAAGGTTGCAACGATGAGAGTTTGAACTGCTCGAAATGGGCGACCTTAGGTGAATGCACCAAGAATCCCGAGTACATGGTAGGAACTCCAGAGCTCCCAGGTTCTTGTAGGAAGAGCTGCAAAGTCTGCTAATTTGTTAGGGTTTCTTTATTTCCATTACCATATAATTCTGATTTTGCTTCCACTTTTTTCCCACCCAAAAACAGCAGCAGATTTTGTTTCTGACAGGATCACCATTTTGCTGTACAGTTACTGTTGAATAATGGATTCAAATATCATATATTTTCCCAAAAAGAAAGGCTTTGAATAGGATAATATTAATCAGAAATTCAGAAAATCAGAAAATCATCAATCATGCATGCATCTAGAAGGGCATCAACGTGGGCTCTTTTTGCTGTCCTTGTTGTGCAAATGATATGATCCACTACGTGTTTTTTCACATATTGGTGTGTGACTGTGTGTCAAAGATGCAGTTGTACTATGTTTGATTGCTTTTGGGGCATGATAAGATTCTCATACACCTGTTATGTTCATTTCCACCGAAGCTTTTACTGACTTTAACAGTTTTGCATTTAAGTCAAGTTGAAAAGAGCATTTAAGTAATCATTAACGATTACATTTAACTGCAGTTAAGTTGAAAAAAATGTACTAGTTAAAAGAAGAAATGATTATGCCTTTCACGCCCTTATACGATTAGCTTCATTGATCTTCCGCTACTGGGCATGCGGCAAACCCCGTATTTGGGATAGGATGGTTAGGTAATCTTACTCTCTCTCTCTCTCTCAGCTCAAACTGCACGCTTCACTTTATATCACTATTCATTAGTTAGCTTTGATCACACATTTGAATAGATATATAAACAATAATATTATCATATGCTACATGGTTGGATTCGTCGTAACAAGTAGCTTCACAAAGTGACTTTTGATTTACCGTTATTATATATAGTTAAACATATTAACGATTTGACAAGTTTCTTGATGGGCGTGAAAAAGATTTTGTGCAATTTGAGTTGGGACAGAGGGAGCATACTTAAGACCTAGTCTCAAACAAAATCTGCAAACCTAATAATTTGTACGGATTGATGATACGGCCAGCAGGAGGATAATCACAAGGCTTAGTTCAAGGATGGCAATTGTTTTGCAAGTAAATCACAATTTGAAGTAGCTCTTGATGTCTTTTGCAGGAATATTTTTTCTCATTTTCTTAAAATCTAAACTCAATCACTTTATGAATAATTCTTACCTTATTTTTATATTCACACGCGTACCTTTACATATGAATTATAATAATTGAAGCGAATGCAAAGAGTAAGCTTGAATTGAAATTTTACGTGGACGAATTAAACAAGTCGCTCCGTACAGAAGAAATAAAAAAATTAAAGGGGGTGACCCGAACAAAGAAGTGTTATTACAGCTCAACATAGGGAATGTCACTTCCCCGGCCCAAGAATTTGTCCTGGTTGGGACAGCAATTTTGTTTCTTTTGTTCAAGGGATATAATTCAAAGAATAACATCACATCAACAAAAATTATTCTCCACCTTAAATTAACAAAGATCAATGCAAATGCAATCCTCTGATTGTGAACTTCAGCATCAACAGATATAATTAACTAAGTCATCCAAAATGGTTCTTTACTGTGAGTGGAGAGATGGAAAGAAAAGTTGGGGTTTGGTTTTGGGCAACTCGCTGCTTTTGAGATGGCTTTCCACAGGCAGAATATGCTTATCATGGGGGAAAAAAAATCGATTTTGTCAAATCAAGATCACATTTTTAATCAATCTAAAGTCCCTTTTGATGAGTGAATTGGGCCTGCTTGACTGGTATTCAATTCTCTTTAACTGAGAGATTCAGTGTTCAAAATACACCCGTGTCAAGAATTATATATTAAAGAGATAAGTGTCAATATAACTCTATCTACTTGAGTAAGTGTCAATATAACCTTATGATAATTTTTAGTGCAAATATAACCCTATCTAGTTAATGAAAGTGTCAATATAACTCTCAGACCTCATTTCTGGCATTGACCTCAGTTTTTCGGCGTTGACTCTATGTAAATTGACCAAAATACCCTTTGGGTTAACTCTGAAATTATGTGGACAATTTTAGCCTCATAGTTCGCCGGACTGCCGCCGGATTAGGTAGGGTTATATCAGCATATTATGAAAACTGGTAGGGTTAAATCAGCACATTCCTAAAATTTATAGGGTTATATCAGCACATTAGTAAAAATGTAGGGTCATATCAACACATATTGTAGCATATAGGGTTTTAATGATATTTTGTTTATTTTTTATGTTCAGTCCAGATTGATGGTTCGATGACATTTAGCGTTGTGTGTGGTTGTTATGTTGCTGTGTTCTTCGACATAGGGTTTTTAATATTGATAAATTTTAAAATGAGGCTATGATATGTGATAATGGTGTTTAATATTAATGATGGTGTCATGATGTTGAATTTTATGTTGTATATGATATTGTTATGATGTTATAACGGTGTATATGGTGATGTGGTCGCCCGTTAAGGCCAACCGAGTACCACACACTTAATATTTATAATATATGCTGATATAACCTTATGAGTTTTAAGAATTTGCTGATATAACCCTACAAACATTAGAAATATGCTAATATAACCCTACAAACATTAGGAATGTGCTGATATAACCCAATAAAATTTCATAATGTGCTGATATAACCCTACCTGTTCCGGCGGCGGTCCAACGGTGGTCCGGCGGTGGTCCGGCAATGAGTCTAAGGGTAATAACGTCATTTCCTTTTTTGTATTTTTTATAAGAAGGGCAAACATGTAATTTTATTAAATTCCGGCTAAAAGTTCCCGGAATTGGTTATATTGGCACTTTCACTAACTAGATAGGGTTATATTGACACTTTCAAATACTGAAAGGTTATATTGGCACTTACGTGAACTAGGTAGGGTTATAAAAACACTTTTTAAATATTAAATCAATTTATTGATAAGGATTATCTATCGTCATGAGACTGTACTGGTGGTCGCTTATGTGGTTTCCCAACCTGCAGGTGGTCAACGATGGTGAGATTGTGTTGGTTTTTACTTCGGTGACGGCATTTTGATAGTGGTGCAGCGTTTGGGTGTCCCTAGCTTTTCATATGGATGAAGTTTCATGCTTCATTGAACTTCAATAAATTCAAGGGTGTGTCTCCTAGTTAGGTCCTAGATTAGGATGTTAATATGTAATTTGATTGCATGTATGTAATCTTTCAAGGACAATAAAGGCCATTTTGATGTCACATTCTAGTAATCAATTAGAGCGAAGTGCATATATAACTACATAATTCACGAAAGTGCACATATAACCCCATGATAATTGAAAGTGCACATATAACCCCATGATAATTGAAAGTGCACATATGACCCCATGATAATTGAAAGTGCACATATAACCCCATGATAATTGAAAGTGCAAATATAACCCTAGATAACTAGTGTATATGCAAATATAACATTTTTCGGTGGTTTGAGGTCGGACTATGTTGAAAAGACAAATTTAACCCTGACGCTTTATGTTTTAAAAATTTTTGAAAAACTCCCAAGTAGGTAATGATCATATTGCCCCACTCATCTTCTTCTTATGCAATTGGTGCTGCTCACCTTTCGTCTCCCTCTGTTTCACGTCACTGACTTTCCTCCTACCTCTTCGTCTCCCTTAGTTTCACTATGTTGCCTTCCCTAACGCCTCTTCGTCTCCCTCTATTTCACGTCGAACCCTTTCCCCCCGCCCCTTCATCTCCCTCTGTTTCACATTGAACCCTTTCCTCAGATCGAGCGATGGAGCACGGTGGAGCTAGCGGCTCCACCACTTCTTTGCAATTATCACTAGCCAACTCTTCTCCTCTCCGCCGACTTTCCCTTCTCTTGTCGGTTGGGCATTCGTCATCTCCGGTGACCCATTTTGATGTAACCGATGGCAAGGCATGTTTTTTCGGCAATTTTGGAGGCACGATGAGGATCTGGGCAAAACGATTTGACGGGCTAGGGTTTGCAAAAATTAGGGTCGCGCAACTGGGTCTTTTGACCCGAATGGTACAAACGGGTTGGGGCGTAGGTGTTTTTGAAACTAGGGTTTTAGGTTACATGGGTCGGTGGCCGGGTTCTCCAACATGCGAAGAATTAAACTGGGTTTGAGGGCATAGGGTTTCTAGAGATTGGACTTTCTTTTGGGCTAAATTAATTTGAGCTTATGCTGGTTGGCATCCGGGTTCTTTGACAGAGGTAGCATCAGCGTTCCTCAAACAAAGTGAGGCACCAGCCTTGGGAAGGGCGAGCTTTTGCTCACCGTCGGAGAGAAGCGGGGGGAACTTCGGCTGTGAGGTGAAGTGGCAAATGGAAGGTTGTGAGATGGTGGTGATGATTGGTAGGGTGGGGTTAGTTGTTGGCGGAAGGAGATGGGTGGCGGGGGGTTGTGGTGGCGGGGGATGTTGTTAGTGGTGGCACTGGAGGGGTGGGGGGTAGTGGCAAGGAGGTATTGGATTGGTGGCTAGCGACGATAGGTGGTGGTTGAATACGACGGCAAACTGGAGGGTGAATGCGAACTAGGCCAAATTTTTTAAAACAAATGGGAGATTTAATTAAGTTTTTTTGTATAAGGGCAAAATTGTCCATATGATTTCAGGGTTTAAGTAAAAGGGCATTTTGGTCTTTACAAGTTAGTCAACGGCTGAAATACTGAGTCAACGTCGGAATTAGTGTCTTAGGGCTAAATTTGCACTTTCGTTTCGTTGTTAGGGTTATTTTTGCACTAAAATTTATCTCATGTTATATGTGCACTCTCTCTCAAGTATAAAGGGTTATATTTGTATACTTCCCAATCAATTAAGATGAATTTATCAAATTCAAAATGAATTGCATTGACTTTAACTTAACTGAAATGAAGTAAGAAGGAACTAAACTTACTGAAGTTGGTTAAGCCCGATTCTTCGAGTTGATTTTCTTCTGAGATTAATGCCATGTTCTCTGGATTTTATCTGAACTAAACTGATCTGAATTGAACTGAACTAAAAGTATGTGTGATGAAAATAGTAATAATGTGACTTAATAAAGCTTAAATTCACCAAATTAAAGTTCTGTTAAACTGAGTTGAATTGAACTAGACTGAACTGATTTAAACTGACCCGAACTAAAATGCAATTAAGCTCAGGAGAACATGGCCTAACTAAACTGAAATGAATTGAATTTTAAATTAAATACAATAAAAGATAAGAATAATAAACCAATACAAAACTATCGTGTTCTCTCCAATTAATTTACCATGTTCGGTTAAGTTCAGCTGAAATTTATCTTAATTGAATTCAATATTTTTCGACACTCACTTTAGTCCAATTTAGTTTAGTTCAATTTACCAAAAATAAGTCCAAAAAATAATATTCAAATATCATTATGAGTCTATCTCTCTAAAGAACGTCTTTCCATAAGGCATGGAAACACCAATGTTTAAACTGTAAATTAGAAAAATAAAAATAAAAAATTTGAGTTGCATTAATCGGGTCATAAACTTTATAACTACAATAATAAAATTTTAATATTGTAACTAAATTTTTTTAATTTTTATTATTCGAATCAACTGAATTATGGGTAATCTTGAACTAAATTATTCAGCAAGAGTCAAACAAAGATGGCAACTCCAAAGAATAATTAATTGAAGGGGTAGTGATTCTGTACTGCTATTCACAGAGAAAGGAAGGTGAAAGAGTGAAAAAAGGAAACGCCTTTTTTTCCCCTCTTCTTCTAAAAGGAAACAATAAAATCTACCAAAATCCCTATCAACTATATTTATATCCTCTGATTTCCCCAATTATTCTGCAAGATCTCCACACACCAGAAAGTTCTCTGTTCTGTTTTATTTTTAAAATTCAACTGAAAAAACCTGAACTTTCTTCAAGAGCTCAGAAGGGAAGAAGATGGATGTAGCCCAGTTGCAGAGGCAGTTTGTGGATTACGTAAGGTCCTTATATGGTCAGGTAAATCCAGCCCAATTCTGCAAAGTTTGAATCTCTATGCTGTTTTATGGCGATTTTTTTATGGGTTTTTTGTGGGATTTAGTTTAATGGTGTTTTCTTGAAATCTTGTTTTGTAGGGTATCTTGGATAATCAATTTGGTCAGCTTCAAATGTTGCAAGATGAAAGTAACCCTGATTTTGTGAAAGAGGTTGTTTCCCTTTTCTTTGAAGATTCTGAGAAACTCCTCAATGATCTCAAGAACGCCCTGTAAGTTTTGTGGTTTTTGGTGATCTTCGCCTTTTGTTTTTTTTTTAAATTTGATTTTTGGAGTTTGATTTTTTGTTTTGTTTTCAGGGATCAGCAGTATGTGGACTTCAAGAAGATCGATGCCCATGTTCATCAGCTCAAAGGCAGCAGCTCCAGGTTCTTGATCATAACTTCTAGGGCAGAATTTACTTTTTTCTGGTTAAAATTGATGAAATCTAATGGTATTATCAATGTGTGTATTGTTAGATTCGTAGTGTATATTCCAAATAACAACTTTTCGTAAGTAGTTAAGTATATAAATGATCACTGAGTAAGGGAACTGTGGGACGGAGGAAGTACTAAAATTTGATCAGGATCCGGAAATATGATCTGGGAATTGAATGTGTGTTTGTTGTTCATCAGCATAGGAGCTCAGAGAGTTAAGAATGCCTGTGTTGATTTTCGCAATTCTTGTGAGCAACAGAACAAAGAAGGGTGAGCATATTTGTCCGTTGTTTGTTGTGTGATTTCCTGTTCTCTTTAGAAGGCATTCTGAATCGGTCATTATGGAGATGTTTTTAGGTGTCGTAAATGCTTGGGAGCAGTGCAGCAAGAGTATCTTCTAGTGAAGAATGAGTTGCTTCGTTTATTCGAGGTGAGCTTTGTTTTCCTGGAAATTTGTGTTCTTTATGGATTTTAACTTGGGGTAAAAAGATCCTGATTTCTTGAGTTTTCGATCTGGGGTTTGCAGAGGGGGCGGGCGATTCTTAATGCTGGTGGAGCGATTCCCATGGTTGAATGATTGAATGGGATGGCATGGTCCTTTCTACTACGATTAGGGCAGACATAAAGGATATGATGTTGCGATTATCCAGTTGGGGGGATTTGTATTTTTGTATCTAGAAATTTTTATTGATTTTGGTTCGGTTCAGTTCTGTGCTGTACTATGTCATCACTTTCGTGCATGTGGTAAACTAAGTAGCTGATGCTAATCTGCATGCTCTCTTGTTTGCATTTTGGTTTCAAGATTTGTAGGCTGACTTTCGATTTAATGAAAACTCTCGTGCTTTAACTTCTTCAAGAGAATCTGCATTTTACTCAGTTGCGTATGATCAAATGGTGTAACGGTGTATGATCTGAACAATGTTCTTGATGTCAATTGCTAGTTTTTTGGTATGAAAAATGAATGCTGTACTAAAACTGATTCATGTTAATCCAGCCCGTTTCTTCTTCTCTGTTCGTCGAAGCTCCCAACAATGGCAGATTGGTTCTTCTCACGAAGTTGAGTAGCAAAAAGGTTGTAGTAAGCATTAGGGTTTACATTCTGCAGGACTTTAATTAGCTTCCCTTGGTTCCTAGCATCAACTGTCATTCTCCCGTCTTCGCTTTCATTTCCCGTTGCTGATATCTTTAGATTCTTCTTATCAAATGATGGCTCGAGGCTTGAGATATCACCAGCTAGAACCACAGCACCAAGAGTTTCCCCGAGAAACATGTCCTGTAATCAAACAAAAGACTAGTCAGATGCATATCGCTAGTTGCATAAACTTGAAGACTTTTTTACATGACTTTATGCGTACCACGTGTTTGTAGTATCGCGCATTGGCCCGTTTCAGTTTCTGCAAGGTTGAGAGCAAGTTCCACGTGAATAGCGCCTCGGGAGTTTTCTTATCAGGGTGCAGAATCTCAAGAACTTTGTTCAAGAGACTGACTTTTCGCTGAATTCGCAGTGGAACAAGTGTGATGTTCAGATCTGAATCAAAAACAGTCTTTGCAGCTAATGGATCAAGAAACATGTTCATTTCTGCATGCTTGTTTGAAGGAACATTCATCACATTTCCCTTCTCATTCATCCGGTAATCTACATGGCCTCCAACGATGATCACATTCTGCATCAGAGATTCAGAATCCAAAAACATCAGTAAAAATCCCTCCAAGAACTAACTTGGAAGTCTATGATCACGTGTACAGATGTTTGAAAACCACCTGAATAGAAGATGTCATGTTTTTGCGCAAATCAACGATTTCTGCTAGAGTAGTCAAGGGTCCATTTGTCAGAATGGTCACTTTGGAGCCATGATCAAGAGATTTCACGACAGAATCCCATACTTCAAGCGCGTGCGCTTGTCTGAGATCAGGATGATTAGTATTTCGCGGAGCTCCATGTTGGACAGAGTTTTCACCCGTATACCTACACCAGAAACGGACTAACATCACGATTCTCGTATCTTGAAACAAGAAAACGACAATGTAGTATGCAGAATGATGAAACATGCCTTCGTGGACTTCGTGGCAGATCACGAGCTAAGCCATAAAGCGTATCAGAATCGAGAAATCCACCACTTCCATAAGGAATGGCCTTTCTGTACTTGCAATCTCCCACAACACTCCACCCCGGACAAGATTGATTCTTCGCGAATGGACTTCCAAGGCCAACGGGAATGTCATCGCGCCCCATCATGTGCAGAAGATCATACACGACGTCTATGGTTGCACAGTTGGTCCATCCAGTTGGAGTGATCAAAATGGCCTAAAAAGATCAGAAGATCCATGCATCAGAAAATGAAAACTTGCACTCTAATTCCCAGCTAATGCGAATCAATTATCTTACCTTGATGTTTATAGCTTCGACGGGTACTTTAAGGAGGTAGAAGAGTGCAAGAAAGTCTCCAGCACTCATGTCCATATCAAACACAACATTCTTGCCAACCCTCCTTCCTGTGAAATCCTGTCTGAACAGTCTTTCCTTGTGGTGAGGAAACTTCGTCGCAATGCTGAACTTCCCAGAGTTTTCGCGACAATTCAGAACCTGAAAGCATAGTTTTCAGCATCAGAAATGAAGGATTTTAGTTTGAACATAAAGCGCGAAGTTTGGATCTTTGCCTTACATCAAGAAAGCTTTGGAAGAACTCTCTATCTAATTTGCTGTGGGGATCGCGATTAGGCTTTGCCTTGACAGCAACAAGCACTTGCACACCTTCTTCACCACTCACTTCTTTCGAATATCCATCCTGATTAGCGCGAGGGTAAAAACGCGTCAGATCACTACAATGTAAAATACCCTTATGGAAGATAGGTTGTAATGTACCTTGCATATCCCTTTTCCATCCTTCACAATGCAGAATGGATCGCGAAGTCCTGTCTGAACATGGCCGCTGTGAACTCCATTTCTCGACAGATTGAACTTGGGGGATTTGCGCCCGTCAAAGAATGGATTCGAGCCATCAGACTTCCCATATGGCTCATTTGAAGTCACAATGGTGATGTTTATGAACTCCATATCAGCAAACTCGTTCTCACCTTTCGTGTTATTAGGCTTTCGCATGATAGAAGTCGCGACGCCAGACAAAAATGAATCCCACATAAAGTAACTCTGCAATGATAACAGCATATATCTCATAGCATAAGCTTCTGAATCAAGAAAATGACCAAACATAATACTCATAAGCTTCTGAATCAAGAAAATGACCAAACAAAAGGCACATTACATCGTAGAAGTTGTTATCAAACCAGGTGTCACGCGCTATTTTCAACGACTCAAAGCAATACTTTGCTTCATCAGTTTGCTGATTCTCCTCAAACGCGTCAAAGAACTCCTGAGTTATGGGAATGGTGTTTGTAGCATCCAATGGAATGAGAGTAACCGGGATTCCAGAGTGGAATACCTATTGCAAGAACAAACCTCGTTACTTCTGATAAAATAAACATGTAAACTGAGGAATGATTAGGACACAGAACTCAAACCTGGTATGCAGCAAAAGGATCTTCAAACAGGTTGAACTCTGCATAAGGATTGCTAGTGAAATCAGTGAAAATGTTGCCCGGATCACCACATTGCTGCATTTTGCAAGAAGGGCCAGCGCGCTCTGAGCAACAACCCGTCGGGTTCTTTGATCTCACACCACCTCCCATGACGTAAATGTGCTCCACATTTTTCTTCAAATGAGGATTCTTCAACAGAAAAATGGCAAAATTTGTGTGTGATCCTATCAAGAACACAGTTGTCGGACCAGCTGATATCTTGTCAATCATCACTTGCTGAGCAGTTGGCTGCTGAAGAGGCACATACCTCCTACTTCCCTGGATCAAACATGAAAATCATCAAAGTCTTATGTTGTTCGTGTCGTTAGCAAAACATGTATGTGCGAAAACCAACCAAAAAAGACAATAACCATAACCCATAAACACTAACATCAAAATGATCAGAATCCTATGTTAAGGGTATTATTCACCAGTACCTGTGGCAGAAGGCCTTTGTGAATGTGCAAAACATATACGCGCGAAAAGCACTCGAGAATGATGATAACCATAAACATTAACATCAAAATGATCAGAATCCTAGGTTAAGGCAATGAAGCATCAGTACCTGAGGCAGAAGGCCTTTGCGCAAACCAAAGTTTGTATCGATGTCTAGAATACCTCTAACACCAATCGGTATGGCTTGCCTGTACCTACAATATCCAGAAGTACCAATCCCCTAACAAACAAAACCCAAAAACTGATTCAGAAAGACATCTTTTTCTTAAAAAGATTGACATCAATGTCATTCTACCTGCTCGATCAAAGGGAGATATCCTCCAACATTTCGCGTTATTTTCCCGTCTTCTTGAATCCCTCCTTCTCCTCCTACTCCCACTGCAATGTCATCGCGCCCCATCATGTGGAGAAGATCATAGACATGGTTCACAGCATGCCCTGCATTAGTCCATGCATTTGCACTTATAGTAACTGCCTGCATTTTCAAGTTTTCGCCATTTTTAGCACAAAAGGGACTTAAAAAGCAGCATAAACCTCAAAATTCGAAAACCTTAAACCATCGAGAACTCAGCAGAGTTTCATGTTTTGCAGGTTCATCGAAGAATTCTTCAACATCAGTTCTTTCCCATGTTTGATGCAGCAAACAATACCAGCATTACAAACAAGAAAGGTGTCCGAAAATTCTTAATTTCTGCAAACAAATAGATGAACAAAGAAACTGAAACAAAATGCAAATGGGGTGACCTGAAGATCAAATTCTGATCTATCCAGCTTCAGAATATACAAGAGACCGAACAAATCATCGGTATCGACATCCGTGTCCAGGAGAATCCGACTGGGCCGACCATGAACTCCACCTATGATCACCAGAGCTAAACATATGACAGCAACAAATCTCTGAAACAACATATTTTGTTCTTTTTCGAGCTTTATACACTCCCTATCTCAATGATCACCTCAAAACTGGTGTATCAATCCCATTTCTGCAAAGAACTGAGAAAATGAGAAAACCCCACCAAAAATATCAGACTAACATCACTGAAAATGCAAGAAAATGAAGGTGGAGACAGAGAAACTTTACGTTGGATATGGAGAACATTCAAAACAGTGGAACATCGAGAACCAGAGATTGGTTTTATACTCTTTTTTTGAAGATGATTCAGCAACTTTATTAATTACACTTTTTTTTTATAATATTCATGAGCAGTAAATGTAGCAGTAAAAATAAATAAAAGTCAAAGAAAATCTAGCAAAAACAGCATGTGGTTTTTCTCCTTAATTTGATCGAGATTTCAGGATCATGAAAAAAGCAGAATCATGTTGGTACTATTACGTTAGATACTTAGAAATCAAAATCTTGTCCAAAGTGTTGGTTTGATTTTTTTTACTTGTTGTAGCTTTCGTAGTAAAAAAAAATGATAAATGTCGGTTATTTAACCAAAAGTGTTGTCCACGAGGCAGTCACAGTCCTTACTTAATTCAAAAGCATATCATTTTAAACAATTTAATATCAAATAAAATCTTATTATAATCACAAAATCTTGTTTTGCACCGACTAACTGTCAGACGAGATCATTTTATAAATGATGTAATTAATGATGTGATTTGATGTTTATTTTTATTTATTGTAGTGGACTTCTGTAACTTTGAAAAACTTTTTAAATGTATCGCAGTGTATAAATAATTATAATTTGATTATAAAATTTATTGGACCGAGGTTTTTCTTAATTGGTCTAATCGTTAGTCGAGTTAACAAGAGACCCTCTTTATTATAATATAATCATAAAAATAATATTAAACAATCTTATTAATAATATAAATATAATCTTATTATTATATTATATTATCATAAAAATAAGATTAAATATATACCATCATATTGTTGTAGTGTTATGGAATAAGAATTTTATAATCTTATATTTTGTAATACTATCATAAAAATAAGACCATAATTTGAAATAAAAATAAGATTTTTAAATAATATTACAGGCATTATTATATTGTCATAGTTTGAAATAAAATTAAAAGATAAATAAATAAATAAGCAATTAAAGAGTCCTTCTGTTGAAATATGTTCTTTTCATAAATTATGGAAAGATCGGGATTTAAATAGTAAATTAGAAGAAATGGTAATAAACTTTTTGGGTTGCATTAATTGGATCATAAACCTATAACTACTGCACGCTGCATAATAAAATTTTAACATTGCAACTAAAACCTTTTGAGTCTGTCTCTTGAAAGACGGTCTTTCCACAAGGTATGAAAAGACTAAGGTTTAAATTGTAAATTAGAATAAATGAAAATAAAACTTTCAGATTACATTAATCGGGTAATAAACTTTATAATTACTACACGTTACATAATAAATTTTTAATATTGCAACTAAAACCTTTAACCCTATATAAAAATTAATATATACATAATAAAAATATCATGTGAGATCTTGTTAGATTATACTTAATGTTTATTTTTTAAATATCAATTTTATATACGTAATTACTATATGTATTTAGATATATCAATATTCAAACATGATCATTGAAGATTGTAAAAAAAATACGGAGAGAGTAATTCTTATTCATAATTCCTAACTCGTGCAATAAATATACGATCAGTAGATGATAGAAGATATTATGTATAGATTTTGTCTGTTGGCCTAAATTAAAATTTCACGAGTGCAGACATTCATCTTACAAGTTACAACAACAAAGAACAGATTATAATTTTTTTTTAAAACAGATTATAAACATACAATACTAGCAAATAATCCTCTTTTTTTATATTTAAACATATTAATGACTAGACAGTTCAATATTTTGATTCTCACAGTTCAATAACAGCTCACATTTGAGACTTCTAAAATACTCCCACCGTCCCTCGTCCCATCATTAATTGCTTAATTACTTTTTGTCTAACTTTGCCAACATAAATATAATAAATTAATCTATATATAATGAAACTATCATATGAGATATTGTTATATTCATCTTAACATCATTACTTTTTAAATATCATTTTTTATGCAGCATTATTATAGGCAACTATAGATATTCATGGTCAAAGTTTAAAAAGTTGGACTCCTCAAAAAGAAATTAAGCAATTAATGATAAAAAATAATATGATGGGCTGAACAATATTAATTAAGAGTTCGTATCTTGGAAGACCGTCTTTTAATGAGTTATGGAAGAACAAGGAATTAAAGTGTTTTACCACCAAAAAAATTAAAAATTCGCATGTTAAACCAATTAAAAATTGTGTCAAATTCGATTATAAACTAGACTAAATTATTTTTTTAATCCACTAAAAAGTATCTTATACCATGTTTTAGACCCCGTTTGCAAATCAACCCTCATACAGGACCAAAAAAATTCAAAACAACTTGTTTGGTCCCCAAAGGTGGTTTTTAGAGAAAGTCAACGGTAAAACTGGTCAAAATATGTAAAATGACCATTATACCCCTGAGTTTAAAAAAAGAAAAAAGAAAACAGGCCATCCACTGTCTTCTCCGCAGAACTTATCTTCTCTGCCTGCCACCGTCTTCTCCGCTGAAAATAGGCCATCCACCGTCGCTTCGTCTTCTCCGCCTGTCACCGCCTTCTCCGCCACTTCGCCTTCTCTGCCACTTCGCCTTCTCCGCCACTCCGCCTTCTCCGCTGAGCTCTGCCATGGCCATCCGCCGCGGTCGCTTCGTCTTCTCCGCCTTCCACCGTCGCTTTGTCTTCTCCACCTGCCACCGCCTTCTACGCGGCTTTGTCTTCTCTGCTGAGCTCTGCCATGGCCATCCCCCACCGTCGCTTTGTCTTCTCCGCCTGCCACCGCCTGCCACCGCCTTCTCCGCCGCTTCGTCTTCTTCGCCACTTTTCTGCTTCGTCTTCTCTATTGCTGCCGTTGGAACTAGATATGGAGCGGGGCGAGTCTTCTTCAGGTGAATCAGGACCGGTGGAAATTGAAGGCTGTTGTGGATACATAGAGAAACTTATCGTGAAGGCGGTGGAAGGCGATGGAAATTGAAGGCGGCGGCAGGCGAAAGAAGAAGAAATTTTGAAATTCAGAATTTTTAATTGAAAATAATTTTTAATTAGTAAAAATTATCATTATACCCCTGGATATACCGGAAAACCATTTACTCTTACCTGAAAACCACCTTTGGGGACCAAAAAAATTGTTTTGAATTTGTTTGGTCCTGTCTGAGGGTTGAATTGTAAACGGGTACCAAAACATGGTATAAGATACTTTGTTGGAGACTAAAAAAATAATTTAGTCTTATTAGGATAAACGTACTGATCACACGCCTATTTGAATTGAATTTTGGTTAGAAATATTATATATTTAGGGTAAAACTTGTAATTTATACATTTTATTCCGGTTGGGTAATCGGAGGCGAAGCTATTCATGGACAATGTATGGCAATTGCCCTACCTTTTTTTTAAGTATTTTTTTTAAAAAAAGTTAATTATATGAATTTTAATTTGTGCCCTAGTTTATTTTAATTGTAGACCCACTTTATTCCTCTAAATTTGAATTGAAAGACGATCTTTCCATAAGTCATGGAAAGACCAAAGTTTAAAGTTCAAATTAGAAGATATGAAGATAAAAATTTTGAGTTGCATGAATCAGGTTATAAACTTTATAACTACAACATGTTGCATGCTAAAATTTTAATATTGCAACTAAAACATTTTACCTTTTATTATATAAATTAAACTTCATCTTTCCATAAGCCTATGGAAAGACGGTTTTTCCCAAGACTTTGCCTACATATAGATGGCTTGAATCTCAAGTAAATCATCGCTAATATAAAATTGGCAAAGTCTTAAAAAATACCGTCTTTTCATAAGTTTATGGAATGACGAGATTTAATTAGAATAATATAAAGGTAAAAGGTTTAGTTGCAATATTAAAAATTTATTATGCAACATGCAGTAATTATAAGTTTATGGCCCGATTAATTCAATCTGAAAATTTTATCTTCATTTCTTGCAATTTGCAATCTAAACCTTAATTTATGAAAAGACCGTCTTTAAAGAAACTAGCTCTATAGAATTTGATTTTAAAAAATCTAAAAATAAAGCTACTTTCATTTCTTTGAAACCCTTTTTTTCCTTTAGAACGTGGGAGGGAATACTTAAGACCCATTCTTTCGAATTTATTTTTTATTTAATTTAATTAAGTTGAACTAAATTTAGTAGAATTCAAATTACATAAATAATAGGAATTTTATTATAATTAAAGTAAATAAAATAATGACTAAATTATTTTTTTGGTCCCTTACGTACTATCTTTTACTATCTTTTGGTTAGAGGTGTCAATTCGGGTTATCGTGTCGCATTCGTATCGGGTTTGAAATGTGTCGTGTTGAAACGTATCGGGTTGGGTCGTGTTGATTTCATTTTTCGTGTTGGGTTGGAAATGTGTCGTGTTGAAACGTGTCGGGTTGAATCGTGTTACTTTCATTTATCGTGTCGGGTCGGGTTGGATTTGGGTTT
Organism: Rubia yunnanensis; assembly: GCA_037428765.1. Lineage (NCBI taxonomy): Eukaryota > Viridiplantae > Streptophyta > Magnoliopsida > Gentianales > Rubiaceae > Rubia > Rubia yunnanensis. The sequence continues at coordinate 2,977,669 of CM075065.1, read as the reverse complement.
TATCGTGTCGGGTTGAAAACGTGTCAGTTTTTTTCTCGTGTCGGGTCGTGTCGGGTGAAGTTAATATCGGGTCGGGTTAGTGTCGGGTTGAGTAAATATCGGGTCGGGTTAGTGTCGTGTAATTTTTATACTCGGATTAGATCGGATCGGGTCAGAGTATTGTCGGGTTGGGTTAGTGTCGTGTAATTTTTATACTCGGATTAGATCGGGTCGGGTCAGAATATTGTCGGGTCGGGTTGGATTGGATTGGGTTATTGTCGTGTCCTTTTTTGTACCGGAGTTTTGTTCGGATCTGATTATGTCAATTATTTTATTGTTCATAATGTTTCACCTTGAATTTAGATATATTTTGGGTTGGTTCACTTTAGATCGGCTTCATGTCACCTGATTAAATTTGGGTTGATTTAGGTTATATTTCAATAATGTTATTGTTACAACTGCACTATTATCATGTATTGTTTCGTTGTAACTTGTAACTTGCAAAATGTAAAAATTTGACTCGTAACTCCAAATTAAAATCCGCTCGAAAATGATGCTACCCGATACACCCCCATTGTATTTTCCAAGTCAATGGCCAAAATAATCCCCAGTCACAACATACTCCTCGATTTAAATAATGTAATAATAAATGACAAAATCTTGGAAAATACCGTCTTTCCACCATTCCATAAGCTTATGGAAAGGCAGAGTTTAATTATAATAATACAAAGTAAAAGGTCTTAGTTGCAATATTAAAATTTTATTATGGAACGTGTAGTAGTTATAGATTTTATAACCCGATTCATTCAACCCAAAAATTTTATCTTCATTTCTTCTAATTTGCATTTTAAACCATAACATTTCCATGACTTACGGAAATACAGTCTGTCAAGAGACAGACTCAAAATAAATTCAACCAAAAAATGCAATATTAATGAAAGGGAAAGTTGGAAAATTGGAAAAGTTAGGTCATGTCAGTTTATTAAATTTCAATGTTTCATATTAGATTTGGCATTGGGTATATTTTGGATCAAGTCATTATACTACTTGACTAAATTTAGGTTGATTCACATTCTTATAGTTACAAAATTATTGGGTTATGTTCATTGTAATATGTAATTTTTAACTACAATTTATTAAAATCAATATTTAGTCGATCTTCTATATTAATTACTCAAAATCATGATTATTATTAAACACCTGTCTCTATTTTAATATTATTCATTGACTTTATAAACTTTGTAGAGTCCTCGGGGGTTGGACTTATTTATGGCATATTGCGAATTCTGGTGATATGGTGTTTTAACACCACTGCTATCCAGCTTTTCCAGATCGCAGGATTCTGTCGACGAATAATGGAGCGAACTATGGAGTATAATTGTTCGATCAGATCAGAATATTGTGAAGATTATTATGTGATTTCGTGACAATCTAATTCTGGTAAACGAATATTCCCTGTAATAGTTAGGAAATGATTAAGTAGTTTATTTATGGTACAAGTCCTATTGATAAAGGATTGTCCAGTTAAATACCAGATTAGAATTAGATCTTTCCTTAGTGTAGAAGTCTATTTATGGTAGAGTTAGACAAGGAAAGAGTTTGATAGAAGGCGGGATTGCGAAGGATATAAAAAGAAGAAGATACAACGCAATCAGTAAGCGACCAAGAATTCATCTCTACGTGAGAAGTGTTAGAGCGATCTGCCTGAGGTGTTTGGAGGAGTGCTGATTCATCCGACCAAGTTCTTAAAGATCAGAAACAAGGAAGTCTTAATTCCTCGGGAGGAGGAGATCCCTATACAATTATATACACTGTTAATGAGTTTTACACACTAAACTATATCCCTATACAATTATATAAATTGTGTATAACTAATAGAAATCATGAATCAACATTTGGTTATGTATATATATATATATATATGTATATATATGAAATTTTTCACATAAATATATATTTATCTAACAAAGCATACGTTTCATTTGTGTAGACACTAATTTAAATTCAACATCTAATTTAAAATGATCATTTAATTATGACTTTTTGCAATAACTCATAAAATGGTTAATATACATCAATTGTCTTTTACATTTGTACATATGTCTAATGATTATTACATTCACATATAATAATAACTAATGTAATTTTTAATGACTACTGTTGTCTTAATAATTGAAAAATATATTTAACTGTAATATATACGGTTATTTTCCGGTTATAAGTACATATAAGGTATATATAATATATATGATTTTCCTTTGAACTAGATGTTATGATTGGAAATTTGTAATGCAATAATGCAATGATATAATAAGGTATAGATGTTACAATTCTAATTAGCATTCTTAAACATGTAGCTCAGTAGCTGCATTCTTACATGAGAAGTTGATTTTGTTTTGAATAACTGCATTTATATCTACACTGATTATCCTTTGTACCTTTTTTTTATAAACATTTCTATTTATAACTAGTTTGGCACTAATTAATTAATCTTTAGTTGATACTTCACAAATAACTTATTTGCCAAATTTTTACTGTTTTTGCAGTACTTTATTTCAATTTTTACAGTTTAGCATATCATTAATTAAATGAATTTATGATTGAGAATTCATAACAAAGCTTAAATAAATTTAGAAAAAAGAAATGAAAAAAGCTGAATTAATTAGAAAACATTAAAAAAATAAAAGAAATGAAATTAGGTTAAAGGGTAAGTAACAAATGAGAAAAGAAGAATAATAAATTAGAGACAAATTATCTCAGCCGTTGATTTCAACTAGGGTTAATTTGGGGCGTTGATTGTTTGGGCGCATAGTATAAAAGCCTTCGAGTGTCTCTCAGAAGGCGAAACCCTTTTCCTTTCTCTCTCGATCTTCCTGAACTGAAACCCTATCTCCCTCGCTCTCCTTCGTCTCTGATCTCCCTCGTCTCTGATCTCCTGAATCTCTGCTCTCACTCCCTCTGCTCTCACTCCCTCTGCTCTCCCCCTGCTTTCTATCCCGTCTCTGCTCCCACTCTCTTATCGTATCTATAACTGCTCTCAAAATGATTGTTCTTTTTTTTGCTCTGTGGTGTTTTGATTTTTTGAATCGTCTTTGCTTGTTTGTTCTGAACATGTTATTGTCTATTTTTTGGCTACTTTATCAGGTCGGGAATTTTGGTTGATGTAGATGTACTGTGACTAGGGTTTTGTTCGATCCGGTTGCAATTGTGGTTCTGCTCTCCCTCTGTTCTTGTTCACTAGATTGCTCAGAATGTGTGCTGCCTGTTTATGTTAGAGTTGTCTATTTACTGCATGTGTATTACCCGGCTCAGATCTGTTGGCTTATTAAACAAATTTATTGACATGTTTATCTGGTCTTGTTCATGCTGCATGTTTTGCTTAGAGTCTGTTTTTGTCTATTTTTTTGCTACCTTATGAGTTCTGAAATGTTGGATGGATGTAGAAGTACTGTGATTAGGGTTTTGTTGGATCCGGTTGCAATTGTGGTTCTGCTCTCCCCCTGTTCTTGTTCACTAGATTGCTCAGAATGTGTGCTGCCTGTTTTGCTCAAAGTTGTCTATTTACTGCATGTGTATTACCTGGCTCAGATCTGTTGGCTTATTAATCAAATTTATTGACATGTTTGTCTGGTCTTCTTCATGCTGTATGTTTTGCTTAGAGTCTGTTTTTGTCTATTTTTTTGCTACCTTATGAGTTCTGAAATGTTGGATGGATGTAGAAGTACTGTGATTAGGGTTTTTTTGGATCCGGTTGCAATTGTGGTTCTGCTCTCCCTCTGTTCTTGTTCACTAGATTGCTCAGAATGTGTGCTGCCTGTTTTGCTCAGAACTGTGTGCTGCCTGTTTACTGAATGTGTTACTCATGTACTGTTGGGATTTCTGAAAATATTGTTCTCCATTTTTTGGCTACTTTATGAGGTCTGAAATTTTGGATGCTGGATGTAGAAGTACTGTGATTACTGATTAGGGTTTTGTTATAGTTGATCATATTTATTCTGATTGTACTGTTGTCCGAAGCTTCACTTCTTGTCAAATCTTTCCTGTTTGTTTTTTTTTTAAAAATGGCTTGTTTGCTAGCTTGCTCAGAACTGTGTGCTGCCTGTTTATTCGGGAGTCTGTCTATGTATTGCATGTGTATTACCTGGCTCAGATCTGTTTGCGTATGAAACAAATTTAGGGACATGTTTATCAGGTCTTGTTCATGCTGTTTGCTGTTCCTCTAGTTCAGAGTATGTGATTAGTCTGTATGAGTTGCAGTTATGGAGTTTGGTGTTGCCATGTTTACTGAATGTGTTACTCATGTACTGTTGGGATTTCTGAAAATATTGTTCTCTATTTTTTAGCTGCTTTATCAGGTCTGAAATTTTCGATGGATGTAGAAGTACTGTGAATACAGATTAGGGTTATGTTGGATCCTGTTGCAATTGTGGTTCGGCTCCCCCTCTGTTCTCGTCCCTGCTCTCCCTCTCTTTTCTTTTCTTTTCTTTTTTGCTTTGTGCTATTGCTCTTGTTGGCTGATTGTTATAGTTGATCATATTTATTCTGATTGTACTGTTGTCCGAAGCTTCACTTCTTGTCAAATCTTTCCTGTTTGTTTTTAAAAAATTGCTTGTTTACTAGCTTGCTCAGAACTGTGTGCTGCCTATTTATTCGGGAGTCTGTCTATTTATTGCATGTGTATTACCTGGCTCAGAAGTACTGTGGTTAGGGTTTTGGTTGGATCCTTTTGCAATTGTGGTTCTGCTCCCCCTCTGTCATATGCCTTAAAAAAAGGCTTATTTGCTAGCTTGCTCAGAACTGTGTGCTGCCTGTTTATGTTAGAGTCTGTCTATTTAGTACACATGTATTACCTGGCTCGGATCTGTTGGCTTATTAAGCAAATTTATTGAGGTGTTTATCTGGTCTTGTTCATGCTGTTTGTTGTTCCCCTAGGTCAGATAAGTATGTGATAAGTTCATGCTGTTTGCTTAATGTTACTGAATCCTGTTACTGAATCTTTTTATGCAGGTGGTGATGGATGAAACTTCTAGATCTTTTGAAGTTAATGCTGAAAGTGCCGTGGACTTAAATTCCCAGGTAGGTAACAATGTTCCGGAGGAAATACCGGTTGATGACAGTGACCGGAAGATTTTACTAAAGCGTTCAGAGGTATGGTCTCACTATAATTTTTATAAAGAAGTTAAAGATGGGGTAACTTTGTTGCGTGCTCGCAGTAAGTTTTGCTGTATGACATACCCCGCTGAGGGTAAAGATGGTACTGGAAATCCAAGAAAGCATATACAGGTTTGCAAAGGTAAAGCATCATTAACTGAAAAAGGGTGTTCAAATTCAGCTCCATTTGATCAAAAAATCTATTGTGAATTATTTGCACGTGCCATTATTTGTCATGCATATCCCTTGAGAATAGTCGAGCATGAGTACCTTAGGAAAATGCTTACCTATTTGAACCCCAATGTGATACATGTGTCTCGTAATACGATGCTTAAGTATTGTATTTCAGAACATGAAAAGTTCAAATGCGAGTTGCTTAAGACTTTGACTACTGATGTTCCCGGTAGGATTAGTTTTACTACTGATTTATGGACTGCTTGCACTAGTCGTGGTTATCTCACACTTACCGCTCATTATGTCGATAAAGATTGGATTCTTAGGTCTAAAATACTGAATTTCAGATATCTTGAGCCTCCTCATTGTGCTGCCAATATTAAAAATTTTGTGCTTGATTTATTAAAAGAATGGAAACTTGAAGAAAAAGTTCTATCTATGACACTAGACAATGCCCGATGTATGGATAATATGGTCAACTCTTTGAAAACTGAATTGAATAATATGACACCTCTACCTTGTGGTGGAAAATTTTTCCATGTTCGTTGTTGTGCTCATGTGCTGAATCTTATTGTTCAATCTAGTTTGAAGTGTGTTGATGCTAGTGTTTGTAAGCTACGTAATATTGTGAAATTTATTGATGGATCGGATTCTAGGATTACATCATTTGAACGAGCTGTGACTGAAGTTGGGTCTAATTTTTCATGTAAATTAATACTTGATGTGTCGACTCGATGGAATTCTACATTTGCAATGCTTTCGAAAGCTTTACAAGCCAAGGAACCATTAAACTATTTTGTTGTCCGTAATATGGATGTTGTGGATAGATTGGATGAGGAGGAATGGGAAACTATTGGAAGTATTTCTGAGTTTCTTGAACCTTTTTCTGTTATAACTAATTTATTTTCTGGCTCCTTATACCCTACTGCTAATCAGTATTTTTTGAACATAATCATGATTGAAGAAAATTTAATGCGAGGGCACTTGGATCCAAAACTAAATGAAATGGCTAAATCCATGCTTGATAAATTTCAGTCTTATTGGGATAGTTATTCTGTAATTCTTTCTGTTGTTGTTGTTCTTGACCCGCGTTACAAGTTACAATTTGTTGCTTCTATGTATAGTCGTCTATATGTTGACTCAGAGTGTCAAATAAAGGTAAATCAGGTTAGGCTAGCTTTAAAGGATTTGTATGATTATTATTCATCTCTATCATCCACTTCTAATTCTTCTCGTCAAGTGTCATCTACTTCTGCAACAAATGCAGCGACAAGTTCTTTTCGACCCTTTAAAAGGGCTAACATAATGCAGGTATAAGTTTTTCCTTGTGATTTATTTGTCCAGTATTAGGTTTTGTACCATGTACTTAAGTTACTTTTTGTTGTTGCTACCAGGAATTCCAAAATAGTTCAGCCGCAACAATGACCACTCAATCTGAAATTGAGCGTTATTTGTTAACTCCACTTGAGCCTAAACCTGTTGATGTTGATCATGATGATTATGATGTCCTTAAATATTGGCAAAGTCAACTTGTTAGTTATCCCGTGCTTGCTGTTTTGGCTAGAGATGTTTTAACTATCCCAATTACTTCAGTTGCTTCCGAGTCAGCTTTCAGCATGGGAGCACGTACTTTGAGCAAATACAGATCTGCTCTCTTACCAAAGAATGTTGAAATTCTGGTCACAACTCAAAATTGGCTGCATGGATATGAGGAAATTGAAGAGAATGTTCTCGAAATAGGGAATGAGCTTCAAAATGAGTCTTCTTGAATCTGGATTTATGTTGTCATTTGCAATTTATTCTTAGGTCATTGCCCTTACATGTGATGGTGACTTCATTTTGAAGTTGCCTATATGGTATTTGCTGGTGATGACTTTTCTGCATTGTGACAACTAATGGTGGGTGGTTTTGGTAGGTCTCTTGTGCAAAGATTACTAATACGTTGTCATTTGCAATTCATTTGAAGTTATTGCCCTTACATGTGATGGTGACCTCTCCGCTATGGAGTGATGCCCATATTGTATTTGCTGGTGATGGCTTCTATGTTTGCAAATTGTCAACCAAGAACTCTATGATGATCATTCTTGTAATAAACCTAGGAAATTTTCCTTACGGTTAATTACTGGATCTGAGAGCTTCATATTAAACTACTAAAATTAGTCATTATTAATTTGTTGACTATAATTTTTCTTCCTCGTTTTTGTAGGTGAAATTTTGGCCTATTGGGGTCATTAATGAGATTTGCGGTGATGAAGGGTTCTATAACACAGCATTTGAATTCTTTGATAGGCTTATGTAATGTTTCCTAGTTAATTACTCATTGTTCATTAGACATTTATGAATTCCACATTAACTATATTCGGTTAATATGAATAGAGGATATATTTGATGTGTCTTTTACATATATTATTTTTTAATTTTGGTTAACTACATTCGTACAATTGTCGGTTCCTAATGTCCATAAGGGCGTACATATTTGAACTGTTAGTTTTCCAAAAAAGTGATCCAATATACAATTCTAAATTACAAAAAAAGGCTTAACATGTTCAATTCAAAATGCAAAAAAGAAGATCCAGTATACAATTACACACCATAAGGCATAAAAAGGCAATCCATTAATTAAATTCAGTATACATAAAAGCACCCTTATACATAATTTAAAATCACAGCATCCCAATATGTTAATTTTAGGATGCAAAAAACCGTTCTAATATGTTAATTTTAAGATGCAAAAAGAAACCCAATATGTTAACTTAGGATGCAAATAATCATCTCAATATGTTAATTTTAGGATGCAAAAAAGCAACCCAATATGATAATTTTGGGATGTAAAAAAGCGATCCAAAAGTACATAACAGAACGCATGAAAACAACCCTAAATCTTATCTACAGTGTCGCTCATAGTTTTATATGGTTATTTTGTTGATTTATCGGGTTGAATATTGTTCAGGATAATTGTGAGTCAAGTTGAATCGTGTTCAGGTTCAGATTGAGTATCAGGTTGAGTCTGATCGTGTCGGGTTTGGGTGCGGTTTAAGTCTTGTCGTGTCGGGTTCGAGTTCGGGTTAAGGCTGGTCGTGTCGGGTATGGGTTCGGGTTAAGGATGGTCGTGTCGGGTACATGTTCAGGTTAAGCCTGGTCGTGTCGGGTTCAGGTTCGGGTTAAGCCTGGTCGTGTCGGGTTCGGGTTCGGGTTAAGCCTGGTCGTGTCGGGTTCGGGTTCAGGTTAAGCCTGGTCGTATCGGGTTCGGGTTCGTGTTGATATCTCTCAGGTCGGAATCGGGTCTCGGGTTGAACTTAGTCGTGTCGGGTTCACGTCGGGTCGATCTTTCTCGGGTTATATTCGGGTTTTGGGTTGAGTTCGGTCGTGTCCGCTCATGTTCGGGTTGATTTCTCATGGGTTGAATTCGTTTTCGGGTTGAATCGAACGTTTCGGTCCGTGTCGGGTTTTCGGTTCGGGTCAGGGATTGACAGCTCTACTTTTGGTCCCCATCTACAAAACAACCATAAGGAGGGACCCTACAAATTCAAAACATTGTTTTTGGTCCCCAAACCCAATTTCCGGCCAAGTTTCTGGTTTTCAGGCGCACGTGCTCGGCACGTGCGTGACTTTCCGGCGAGTCCAGGGGCAAATTAGTAATTTTATATTATTAAATTCCAACCACTCCTTTGCTGGGTCAGAGACGTTTTTCTCAAAATTCGGAGTTGTGTTAATTCAAAGCATTTACTGCTTCTGACTTTGTGCTCCCTCCTTATTTCCGGATCTGAAAATATTCATACTTCAATGGGTTTTTGCTTGGTTTTTCCTACGAATTCCCAACTGGGTTTCTGAAAAAACCTTGCCCTTGGATGAAGAACACGTTATGTCTGGGTTTATATTGGGTTTTTGCACTGATTTTCCCATGGATCCCAACTGGGATTCTGAAAAATCTATGCGGTGGGTCGGATGGGTTTTTGCTTCGATTTTCCCACTTTCTCCACCTAGGTCCTCAGAAAAATCATAGCTCTCTGCTGGTTACTGGTGCTGGACTTTTGTTTGATTTTCCCAGTTAAACACCTGGGCTTCATCTGGGCTTCGTTTGCATTTGGGGCTCCTTCCCATCTGGATTTTGCGACCGAAGCTATAAAGAGTTCAATTGCTTCATGGGTGATTCCAGAAGTTTAGGGACTTGGGATTCTACAGCTTCACGGGTGATGCCGGAAGCTCGACTCTCAATCTCACCGGGTTCGGCTTGCTTGGGAGCTCGCATCGGTCTAAGGGATGAAGAGTTACAATCGGAAGGGAGCCACAACTTCAAAAGGTTAGATATAGCTGTTGGGCGGTGATTCCCAGGTGTGTTTGTCTGCATTTTTTAATTGGAATGTGTTATACTGGGGAAGATTGGGTACTGGAAAGATCTGGGTCCTCATATTTTTAAGTTCGGCTGTTGGAAATCTTTGGATTTAGTTCTGGGTTTTAAAGGGTATGATCCGATTGTTGAAGGAAAATTTTGATTCTGGAATTTTGGAGGCCGAAGGTGAATACCGCCGGTGTGAAGCAGGAACTCGATCTGGGTGGATTGAGAGGTGTCAGAATTCGGGGAAGCTTTGTTCTTCTGGGTATGTGATGAACAATGGCAATTCCCGTCTAACCTTCCGGCCGAACAAGGGCGGAATCTGGCTCTCACGCGACGTCGGCGCATCAATCCGGGACGTGGTAGCAGCAAGCTCACCCAGCTCGTTGGATTTGGCATCCCCAAGGCTGATTAGGAAAAGGAAATCTTCAAAATGTGCTACCCAAATTCCGACCAAAATCCGGTCAAGGTTGACGGGTTTTCTTGACTCCCAATGAAGACGGCGCACAAGCGGGTAGGGTTTAATTATATAAAATTACTAATTTGCCCCTGGACTCGCCGGAAAGTCACGCACGTGCCGAGCACGTGCGCCTGAAAATCGGAAACTTGGCCGGAAATTGGGTTTGGGGACCAAAAACAATGTTTTGAATTTGTAGGGTCCCTTCTTATGGTTGTTTTGTAAATGGGGACCAAAAGATAGTAAAAGATAGTATGTAAGGGACCAAAAAAATAATTTAGTCTAAAATAATTTAAAATTTTATTGAATTGAATTGAACTAAACTAAAATAAGATTTTTAAAAACAAGAACTGAATCAAAATTAACCTATTAATAAGTTCCAGAATCATGACTAATCCTATAAGTATTTCATTAATGTCATCATAGTATATATGACGCAATCAGAATAATCGAAAAGATTCGCAAGCACAAATCTTAAAGAACGATCAAGGGTTGCAAGCACAAACTCTAGGTTTTGGTTCTGGAATTCACTAGAGAGAAAACAATTCTTGAAAGATATTATTATGAAAGTTGAAATCTCCGAAAATACAAGAGCTCCTTAGCTACTGAATTCTGAAGAAAAATGGAAAAAAATAAAAAGGAAATTCATAATTAATAAATTTTGAAATTAAACAAAAATTGAAAAATACTCAAAAACTGTAAATTGCTGTTTTGAGGCCTTAAACGACCTCAAATCAAAAAATGGAGCGACCTTGGAGTGCTTGTTGAGACGGTTCTAACGCCACCTGAATCGCCTAATTCCGAGTCTGGACGCAAAAGTTATGCTCAAAACCTCTTCGGACTTTCGCGGTCATTCTCCCTGCATTAGTCTCCTCCACCTCCGAAGAACTCGACCCCGAGTTCTCATCAGGATAGAACCCCATCCTCATGGTACTCATAAATGTCAACCATTAATTTCCTGGAGGAGGAAACTCACTTGGAAGCTCGTCACTAGTTTGCTGCTTGTAATCCTCCAAAATTGCCTGCACTTCCATTGGACTCGGTGCCTCCTCCTTCTCAGCACTCAGCAACCTCTTCATCTGCACGGGATAAAAACAATCACCTTCAGCAACAACCTCATCAAGTTCCTTTTCACCTCATATCATAACCAGAAAATTTGACTGCTTACTTCTTGTGACACTGTCAAAATGCTGAACATGAGGCACATTAATCCTATGCCCACCCATGTAAACAACAGGATGTTGTCACGCCCCTTGTGCATAATGTCATTATCAAACTACCAAGGCCGCCCAACAACACATGACATACATCCATATCTAGCACATCACATATCACGTTCTCCCTGTAATGCTTCCAATTGAAATAGGAACACTACAAGTTAACGCCACCCTAACTTGATTACCCTTACTAACCCAACCTAAGGTATAAGGTTTTTCATGAGGCTTAGTAGGTAAGTTCAGATATTTAACTAACTTCACAGACACAGCATTTTCAGAACTACTATTATCCATAATTAAATTGTGTAACTTCCTATTGATTGAACAGTGGGTCCTGAAAAGATTCTTACGTTGTCCCTTGTCCTTGGATGACAACAGAATCCGCTACACTACAATGTTGACCCTCTCAGTTGCCTCCTCTATGGAAAACTCAACTCCCTCATACTCATTTGTCGCATCGTCCTTGTCATCCTCTTCCAAAAGAGCCACAGACCTTGATGGGTAAACATTCGACATGTGCCCACACCACCACAACAGAAACACTTGTCATCACGTGGCTTAGTATACGGGTTAAGCTGTCTCTGCATCAGTGTCCTGGCTGGGAACACTCTCCTTTCCTGCGTACCACCTGAACCACCTCCACTAACACCAAGGTTGGAGTCCTCGGTTACCACGATCTTCTCCTTGCTACCAAACGACTCAAAACTGCTTTGGGTATGAACTTTCCAAAAGTTAGAAAAACCACCAACTCCGCCACGAGGGGAATTCTCAATCATCTCTGCTTTCATTGCCAAAGTTTGTGCCTCGGTCAGAGTCCACATGGTTTGTAACCCCACCTTCTCCTGAATTGAAGGTTTCAGGCCTCTAATATACCTAGCCACCCTCTGATTCTCAAACTCACCAAGTTCATTGTGGTCACAGTAACGCATGAATTCAGCCGTGTATTCCTGAACTAATCCCATTCCCTGGGAGCACTCAATGTATAGTTTGTACAAGATCTGCTCGTAATCAGTGGGCGACCCAGCATCACTTGCTTTATCCTTCTCCATGATCAGATTGGATTTTTGTTCTTCTTACGCCTTGAGTCAGTCAGCCTGTCCCACCACACAACGGTCGTACTCTTCAACTTCACTGTCCTCCGAAATTTCCATGACATCGAAAAATCGATCTTCTTTGATCTGCCAATCCAGCAACTCCTCTACGCCCAGGATCCATAAAACAAGGGGATATCCCGGTAATCCGGATTATTCCGTTGCTTATCCTGATTCGTCCAAGTCTGCGTGACGATTTCTTCCTCATCCAAACTTAATGAATATTCGACGATATTCTTCCCCTTCGGATTCCTCTTGGCTGATTGCTCACCATTGCTCAGAGTCTCCACCCGTGCCGTCAACGACTCCGTCTGCTTACTCACAGCAACAAGTGCAGCGGTAATCGTTGCTCCTTCTTCCTGGGTTATTGGTTGATCACTCACGTGAATCAATGGAAAAGGACAGGGAAAAGACTGCTATTATACCACTTGATGCGGTTGGGATAATCGAAAAGATTTGCAAGCACGAATTTTAAAGAACAATCAAGGGATGCAAGTACAAACCCTAGGTTTTGGTTCTGGAATCCACCAGAGAGAAAACAATTCTCGAAAAATATTATTATGAAAGCTGAAATCTCCGAAAATACTAGAGGTCCTTAAATACTGAATTTTGAAGAAAAATGGAATTTTTTTAAAAAAAAATTGAATTAATAAATTCTGAAATTAAACAAAAATTGAAAAACACTCAAAACAGTAAATTGCTGTTTTGAGGCCTTAAAGGACCTTAGATCGGAAAATGGAGCGACCTTGGAGTGGTCAACGTCACCAAAATCACCTAATTCCAAATCCGGACGCAAAAGTTATGTTCAAAACCTTATCAGACATTTGCGGTCATTCTTCCTGCATCAACATATTTAACCTTAAAATAAATTATTAATTCACTTTACTTTTAACCAATTGAGAAACGAAAGAATGAGGAGTCAAACAAATATCCGACAAAAGGAATCACCAAATAGAAAGAAAGTAAAGAACTTTTTACAGTTAATTTGGATTAGGGTTCGTAGAATTTCTGATAAATGACACTTACGGGATTCTTGTCTCCCATTTGGATTCCATTTTAGACATACTAACCTTTATCATTTCGCATCAACGATGTTTTTTTTTTTTTTGAAAATTCAATATCTTTCAAAGATTCTTGGAAAATGCCCAGCAGCAATTACAATACGTGAAATTGACATCCAAGATAACTAACGTCTAGCAATAACTAACTTATTGTAATGATATCTAAATTACATGTCAACTAGACTGATTTTCTGTACTATTACAGATAAGAGATCCAATAAAAAATGTAGCATAGCCCTTAGGGATTTTAACTTGCTTCCCGCGAAAATCATAACCACTTGGCAAAGAGGAGCGTATCGCGAATCAATATTACAACGACAAACAGGGATCTTCTACAACTGTAACACCACTTGTTCCAACCACGATCTGTGTTGTCCAAACTGTAAACACCTTGAAAAACACAAATCTGACGAACACAAATAAATTGAAACCCAAAAATAAAATTACAAACAAAATTGCGAACACGCGATCTGTACAAGCAGATCGAGAACAAAACTTCAACGCGAACAACTAAATCGAGTTATCATCATAAAATACACCGATCTAATCAATCAGGTCGAAGAACAAAACTAATATGCTGAGATAAATTCCACCCTTATTCAATAATAAAAATATGAATTAAAATAAACTTGTTTTCCTATCTTTCCATTAAAAGAAAATTGAAGAAAAATGTGGAGTTTTTTGGAGGAAGACCGCGCCGGCAAAAGAGAAAAGAAAAGAGAAAAGGTTGTCTGTTTCTTGGTTTCCTAGACCGCGGTTTTCAGGTTTTTCCAAATTGATTTGCATCAACGATGTTTTCATTCACCAATGAAATCTTAAGAAGTGGCAATTAGCCAGACAGGATAAGAAGACAAAATGAAAAGGAGACACATGACTAATTTATTTATTTAATGTAGTGAATAACTCTTGATCCTGGTGGTCAATTTTGATATTGTCATTTGTCAATATAATGTGATAGTGTTATATACTTTCTCAGTCCCATCTCTAATTACACAAAATATTTTTCTCAGTTAAATTTATCAAAGTTTAATCATATATTTCGATAAGTAAACGACCAATAATATTATCGTATGAGATACCGTTAGATTCACCGTAACATGAAGTTTTAAAATATCAACTTTTTGTGTGCCGTTAGTACATAATTACATATATTTACAGTCAAAGGTGTTCATTGGACACCGTGAACAAGATTCTGTGCAATTTAAGCTGGGGCGGAAGAAGTAAGGTTTAAAAAAACCTGTAAATATGAAAAGAAGAATTAGATTAAAATGTAGAAAAGGAAGGTGGTTGCATTATTGTGCCAGATTTGGGCCGCACAATCCCTACCAGAACTAATCTTCTTAAGTTTGAAAACATCGTTTGGTTCACACACTCTGGGTTGAGTCTCCCACAAATGAACCTATCAATCAGAGGGTTCTTTAATTGAAGTTCAAATGTCATATTGGCAATCAGCTACTTGACTCAGGCCTCCAAACTTCTAGTCTTCACGAGCTTGCATCAGCTCTATAATTTGTTGGGCTTGTTGCTGGATTTCTCCAGTCAACGGTGGAAAGTGCTAGTTAGAGGAGTGTCGAGGGCAGGAGTTGTCCTTTTTGTTTTGAAGCAAAGCGCTGCTGCGTTGCCTCCATGTTTATTCAGGGTTAGTCAAGGTAATCCTCACCGAATTGTCACGACTTCGTAGTTTTAAGATTTTAACTCAGAACCGTCTTGGAAGTTGTCGCTCGATTCTCCGATCAATGGTGAGGAGGCACCAGAATTACGCCGGAGTAGCGAGATCACCAACAGTAAACTTAGAAAGCAAAAACGTCAAAAACAACTAAAGTTAAAACTAAAACTAAACCCTTAATGTCGTACCTGTTAAGCCAATTCATAGCCCCAATCTTCTAAAGCCCGGAAATAGGCACCGATTAGGGAGCATTGCCCTCCCAGCCGACTGCAAATTTGGTGTTGCAGCCAGTGAAAACTCCGTTATGTGCCAGAAAGCTCTGTTCGACAAATATAGATTACTGTAGGTAGACCTGTTTTCCTATTTTTCAGTGAGTTGGACCATGTACCCACCACAGGATGATCGGTTTTGATTGCAGTCCGCAACCCATCACCACAACTAAACAAACTCACGCTACCGCCACGAGCCCGCAGTGGCTATAGCCGACTGCGACGAGTAGTTGCGGGACGACTGTGTTGTGTGTATGGTGGGGATGAGTTATGGGGTTGAACCAAAGGATATGTTTAGGTATAAGATGTGCATGTTGGATTACATGTAGGGGCGAGGTGCCTCCCAAAAAAGTATTATTTTTGCCCAGTTTTGGTGACCAGGTGTCGCTAGAATCTGGTCTGACCCAAATTCGCCACCATCCTTAATGAGATGGATCTTACCCTCGATTATTTACGCTCGTCTCCAACGTTTTCTCTGGTCACCAATAAAAAAACTCGCAAGAATTTCTCGCTTTTAACCCTGAGGGGAGTTATGAGTAGCTCGTCCTCGAATCATTTGAGATTACAATTTTATCATCATGAATATCCTACAACCCTAGTGTGGTACTTTTGTAGTGGTCAGGAAGGGACTTGCATGATGCTATCCTACTATTAGCATTGATAGATGCTCATCTCAGTCCATCTAATCTTAAATGCTGAATAGCAAGTACAGATTTAATCATAAAAATTCCCTTGAGTTCTCTTCCATCCTTTGTGCTCCTCTCTAGCATGGCTTTATAAATATTCTTACTTTCTAGAGCCTATAGAGAATTTTTCTGAGAAAGAGAGGGAAAAGAAATATAATAGCCGAAGTTCTCCCGCACTCTTTTCAGGTCTGCTTTTTGAAAATGATTTCGGAAAAATATGTGAAAAATTGTTGAACAGCGAACTTGTGGCAATATCATACTGAGGATTAAAATTAGGACATTTCGTAGTAGTCTTTAGACTATTTTTATGGGTGTCCTTCAGGTTCGGATCAGAAACAACTCTAGCACAGAACATGCTACTTTACACTGACGGGAAAGCATTCTGATGATGAAAAACAAACTCATTCGATCCCCCTAGTTTAGTGAGAGGAGTTGTAACGAGTTAAATGGGGATGAACCCGATTTTTGTTTGGCTGGTTGATCAGATACTTGCTATCGTGACCGGTTTGAAGCAGGTAACTGTCTCGACTCTCGAGTCGGTAGATTTAGTTTGGCGGGAACTGATCTATCGAGTGCGAATGCTTAGACTTTTATATTTAGTATCTCGGTGTAAATAGAATTAGCCATATCATATCACTTTAAAGCAAGTCTTTTTGTCCAATCTAATTAATATAAATGGGCTGGATTTCCTAACATCCCGTCGACTAGACGGTTTAATCTTCTTCTTTTTTTTGAAAAAAAATGCTTTTATTAGTTGACATAAATACCAATATAACCTTTCAATATTCGAAAGTGCCAATACAACCCTATATAGTTAGTGAAAGTGCCAATATAACCCTATAAGTTTTAAGAATGTTTTGATATAACCCTACAAACATTAGAAATATGATGATATAACCCTACAAACATTAGTAATGTACTGATATAACCCAATAAGATTGCATAATGTACCGATATAGCCCTACCTAATTTCAGCGAACTATGGCGGTCCGAGGGTAAAATTGTCCATCTAATTTCAGAGTTAGCTCAAAGGGTATTTTGGTCAATTTACACAGAATCAATGCTGGAAAATTGAGGTCAATGCCGGAAATGGGGTCTAAGGGTTATATTTGCACTAAAAATTATCATAGGGTTATATTGACACTTACTCAAGTAGATAGGGTTATATCGGCACTTATCCCTTTTTTTAGAAACAACTTCTGTTCCATTTGGTTAAGGTTATTTTACAATACACAGAAGATGCTGACCACAAGAGGAGTTCTTCTAGACAACTAAAAACTTTCAAAAAGTGCCGATTCTGAGTATGATTATCTAATGACAAATGGGAGGAGGATATGTAAAAGAAAGCACACCCAGAAAGTCAACTTCTTGTTGGATTTTTGATAAACAACTTCATTTGATCCAATTTCCATACCACTAAACAAGCATTATTAGCTTTTTGAATGGAGGTTGAGCCCCATCATCATTCCTTTTTTATATTACTCAAATCTAACTGCAAATGGGGGTGGGGAGGGAGATTCATAGTACTTTCCCTCCTTCCAAGAATGGAAGGAGAGCAAGAGCCGTGTTTCTAATACTGAAAACAGTTGAAATCCAAAACATGAATCTTATACGAAAATGGTATTAAAAACATTGATCATCCTACCCCGTCCCAAAATAAGAGCTGTGTTTCTCATATGAAAAACGGTATAAAAACACGACTTTTCATGTGGAACGACGGAAAGTATCACATTGAAAGGGTCCAACTAGGGCACTTAAGAAAGGTACATTCCTTTCCTACCATCTCCTACTATTTGATTAGTCAAAGGCTTAAGCTTTTTCCTTCATTATTGGGTGTTTTGACCCGTAAAAGTATAAAGACAGTGGCTTCATGAGTGTGACCCCAAACAGAATATACTCAATACACTATTAACTATCTCTTAATCCTCAGTCTAAACAACCAAGTTCTCCTAAGCCTAAGAATCTAACAAAACAAACAAGAACAAGATGGATTCATCGTTTTCTTAAAGAAACACATTCAAACGGATCGAAACTCCTAACTCCATCGATACCAATGAACTTACCAGCGTGACGAAGGTCATGTTAGGTTGATTGCCAGCGTAAAACACTTGGTCGAGCGAAACCTTCACCTACCAAAAGTCTTTGTTTCTGGCTTCTAGGAAACATGTAGCATCATCATCAACAAATTGGTGGATGCATAAAATAAGGCTAAAAGTGAGTGAAGGTTATGGTGGTTCTGAATAAAGATTAGCACTAACAAGTCATAGAAAAGCATGCTAAAGTTCAACTAATCAGGCAATGATATCCAAACGTGTGAGTTCTTGCAAGAGTGACAATAGAATGATGATTATATGCACTATAGGATACATGGAAGAAAATTATGCCAGAAGATCAAGGTAATGCTTTTTTTAAGTCAAATACTGCCAAACATCTACTGTAATATAGCATTATTTAACCCTAGTACTATTCAAGTTCTTTGCAAAACATACTTGACAAACTAATGAAAGCTATTCGTAACAGACTTGGATCTTAATGTCAAAGAGGACAGGCTGATAAGCTAACATGTTGCGATGTTTTAGACGTAACTTTGCTCGTGTTTTTACCTCGTGCTGTGAACAGACAATTTCTTGTTTCAGAATGCTCAAATTATAAGAAGCAACTGTGTAACAATATACTATCTAATCCATTTGACATCTAGAAAAACATAAGAATTCCCTCCACATACTTAATCCTTCAGCACATCAATTATTAACACTTTGAATTTTCTGAATTTAAACCTGCTAGAAGCGTATCCAGTGTCCGAACAAACATTTTTCCGAGGGAAAACAGACTAACAAATTTCAACATTTAATGATACCTCATTTTTAAGTTTTAACTAAGGCAGTAGTGAAATCAAGACTTACTGATCTCTCAAATGCATTCTGCATGAAGGACGGGCACCCTCCATGTTCTCATTAGCCAGTTCAGATTTCAGGACCCGGAGACAGCCATACGATAACTGAACTGTCTACGTTCAACACAGAAAGCCGACAAAAGAACCATTCGCGAACTCAAGGATAAAGAAAGATCTTCTTGTGAACATAATAACCATAACTTTTTTATTAGAATGAAGAACTCATATATAGATATGGCAATCACATACAATACAGAATCTTCAGATCCAGCCAATAAAACTTCGCCATTTCTCCAATGCTAACCCTCATTTCCCTATACAACACTCTTATTTCATAAGGGCATTCAAATGCCAAGTGCACCACATAATTTTTATTTTTCAAATGCTACAAATAAGTTAAGCATTCTTCATCAATGATTTAGAATAGAAGTGACATCCCATTTGGAATCTGATGAAGATCAAGAAGCCTCCTGGCCGCAGCTAGTTTATAATCATCCCCTTTTGATTTAGACCCACGATAATGAAACCACCCCACTGATCTCTTTGCATCGTGGACGATTTGAGAAATTCCTATACAATCCCACAAGGAAAGACACAGTTTTTATGCAAATCCACCTCACAATCATCTAAAAAATCATCTAAAAAACCCATTCACACATACACACACAATCCTTTTCATATCCACCAAACAGCTAGCGCTAAAAAATCATCTAATCCATCCATAATTCATGCCCTAGTCTTCCCACATTGCAGTATTGCACTAAATTAGCCAAACTTAACCTAATTTTGAGCAAGAACTAAATCCCAGATGGTTATCACTAAAAAGAACATATTTTTACTGATCCCATAGCTTTTATACAAATCCACCTCATAGTAAGAACATTTTAATCATCTAAAAAATCCACACACAGAACACAACATACAATCCTTTTCATATCCACCAAACAATTAGCACTAAATAATCATCTAAGTGACTAAATCCATCCATAATTCATGCCCTAAACTTTCCACATTGCACTAAACTAGCCAACCTAAACTTAATTTTGAGCAAGAACCAAATCCCAGATGGTAATCTCTAAAAAGAACATATTTTTACTGATCCCATACCTAACAGTAAGCACATTTTAATCATCTAAAAAATCCACACACTCAGAACACACAATCTTTTTCATATCCGCCTAACAATTAGCACTAAATAGTAATCTAAATGACTAAATCCATCCATAATCCATGCCCTTATCTTTCCACATTGCACTAAACTAGCCAAACTCAACTTAATTCTGAGCAAGAACCAAATCCCCAGATGGAAATCACTAAAAAGAACATATTTTTACTGATCCCGTCAATAAGGGCCTCAACTTTAACATAAAGAATGAATCAAAATTAGATTTTTATGGAATTGAAGTGTACCTCCAGAGACAGTTTGCTTGTTAGCTCGAATATCATGAAGCGTAGCAGAGATTTTCCAGTAAAGAGGACGACCCACGTAGAAAAACAAGAAAAGTAATAGGGCCGCTAGTAGTATTCGGAAAACCAGTCTTGCTCTCGTTGACGCCATTGTTGCGTAATTGGGAGAAATTTTGGGACGAAGAAGAGAAATGATCGGGCAGTGGAGGAAATTATATGAACTTGTTTTTATTTTTGTCAAACCTGAAATTTAGTTTTGTTCAATTACTTTTCCTTTTCCTTTTTGTTTGGATACAAAAGCATATTGACTAACAATGAAGTGATAAGTGAATTGGTCTTGGTTTAGTGTTATTTCATACTCTTTGTTAAAATCACATTATAAAATTATGAATATTAGAGCACATTCTAACCAGAGTTATCGGACTGTATCAATGGTTTTCACTGTGATATTCTAACATGCAGGTGGTCGATGAAGGTGATTTCGGTTTCGATGGCGGCAGTTCGTTGGTGGTGCAGCGTTTGAGTGTTCTTAGGAAATGTAGTATTTCAAAAAAAAACAATGAAGTGATCATGTAAAATAAAAAATGGAGAAAATAAATAAAAATTAGAAGTGGATATATATATATGCAACTCCTTTCCTCCATTTTTTCCGATCATGCTCACCTGGCGATCAATATCGGGCACAACTCCTTTGTTGTTGTCATTGTGGCTGCTTTTGCAATTACTGTGCTCTGAGCAAAGCAAAAATGAAGGAAAACCATGGAAGACTTCTTCAGCTCAGATCATCTTTTCTACACAACTCCAGGAGAAGAATTTTTGCTTTCCAGGAGAAGAATCTGATCAACTTTTGGACCCAAACATTTTTGTACAAAATGGGTGTTATTTTTGTGTCACGTGAGTTGGGGTGCTACTTAATGGAGGAGGGAGTGTGCTTCACGAAATTCACGAAGTACCCAATTTATCAAAAAACTTTTTTTTGATAAATGATTTGTTCCAAGAACTTTGTACTGTCTTAACCCCTTTAAATTAGTTAATCTTACAAAAATAGAGTGGGCTAAATTAGGAAATGGGTGAAGTAAATAAATTTATATAGGAGTATCATTATTTAGTTTTGATTATTTTTACTACATTTAATCTTATTTCAGTTTATTGGAAAATCAGCTCGGAAAAACATACCCTAAACTCAGACGCATTTCATGTTTAGTTTTACGATAGCCAAGCAAACCTCAATAAAAACTGATTCCTCTGATTCTCAAACATATGCATTGATTAAACAAGTGTTATATAGCAGATGTACCACAACAAACACAGTTTTACAGAATTCAGAAAGCTAATATTCACAGCATATCTCCATTTCTGACTTTCAGATTATCATGTTAGCAGGTCTTCTGTGAAACGCCGACGTCTTCTGATCCGCCTCACAGGCACCGGGCCTTTGCCATTGCCCGGAAATTCCCAGTTAGCAATGGATGCATCCCAGGAAGAACTGATCAGCATGGGAAGATAGGGGTGCCAGTTACAGTCCCTCACTGGCCCTTCGTGAAAATCGAGCTGTGAAACTCGCGCTCCACTCACCTTCAAGAGAAAACGATGGGAAAGAAAATAGTATGGATTCAGGAATAAGAGCGAAAACAGATCACCTTCAAGAGAACACGACTAAAAAATGAACATTAAAGGTCAACTAGAGGTATTGATTCAGGGAATATAAGCAAAAACAGGTCATCTTCAAGAGAAGACGACGAAAAAATGACCATGAAAGGTTAACTAGAGCCATAAGACAGTATTGATTCAGGAATATATGCAAAAACGGATCAAGACGTACCAAATCATATATATGCACTGATGCATCTGCGCATCCGGTGTAGATGTACTTTTGGCCGGTGCTGTAGAATTCAGATAATCAATTTTAAGTAATGTATAACCACGAATATGGAGAATATCACTAAGTTACCTATGAGCAGGGGAGAAATAACAGCGTATCAGAGTTCGCACAACTTTGTGTCCTTTATATGTGTTCACAGACTGATCGTCGGGATGTTTCCTGTTTCTTGATGGTGCAGGGTACTCCATCCACCTGTAATCCCATTCAATGTACGGAGGTTTCGGTCTGCTGCATTTGAGAAAATCGAAAAGAAGCATTTGATCAGACGCAACACAAGTAAAAACTCAGAAGGTGATAAGGAAATGGGACGAACAAAAAGTAACATACTAATTAGCATTAGAAGACATTTTGCGGATATCCCAAAGTTTGATGCACTGATCTTTTCCATTTGAGATTAGGTACCGGCCATCCCCGCGAGTATCAATGGCAGTGACTCCTTCCAGATGTCCAATTAGAACACCAGCCGGCTTTTCTCGTCTTCCAAAGCAACGACGGTCCCACACCTGGATTCACAGCCATATTCATGAGGATGAAAACGCCGGTTTCTTCAACTGCAGAAAATCGAGCAAGTTACCATGCATCTGAGCTAGAAATTTCACCTTACAAAGGGAGTCATCACTCCCAGAATAGATTAGATGACCGGTCTCATCAGCAAAGCACACAGCATTAACATCAGCCTGCATTTTATCGTAAGCAGATGCATAAGAAACTATACGTATTTTTCAGAGTCCAACTAACGACAATAAGATATGATGATGTAGCAAGAGATGTTGCCACCTCATGAGCAGGAATACGAAGGCTCAATTTGTTTTCTTGAAGATCATAGACGTATATTGACTCATCACTACTAGCAGCAACCAATTCTCGCCCATCTTTCGAGAATTTAACAGAAAAAATTCCAAAAGAGTAGTCATCGTAGTCTGCAGCTTCAGAAGAAAAGTCCAGGCCTTCGTGAATTTCCTACAAAACAGAAACCGAAAGATCGAACAAGCAACAAGGAGTTGAACTACTTCACTGGCCATCACAGTATGAATTTTCATCATTCCTTTTTAATCCAAGTACTAGCATAATTTCATCACGTACCGTAACATTTGCCAGTGAATCTTTTGTTGCAGATCGAACATCAACAATATGGACTATAGGGGTAATACTTGCGTAAACCTGTCATGAACTCTAATAAGAAATTAAAACTATAGGTTCACAATGACACTGACATAATGGACAAACCATATGCGATATCACGTGAGGCAACAAGAAAATATAATTGAAGGCAACTACCAAACAAATCAGAGGCAGATTTTTAACAGGAAATAATACTTCATACTAAATACATACCAAATGATATAGTTGCTAAAAACAACCCCATTTCGACAAATGTCTTTATTGCATATGACACTAAGAGATGAATACTTGCTGATAACAAACAAAAACAAAGCTGTAATCAAGACCTAAAATAGATTGAATTCGTGAAACAGATCAGACCAAGGTGCAAAATATCGCAGTTTTTACGTGTAGCATATCATACACATCCTAGAAAACGTCTACTCAAGCACAAATGCTTCATATTTCTGAATGCTTACAAGAAAGTTGCGATCAGGGGAGAGAGATGTATCTGTTATTGTCCACCGCAAGTTCCTAGCTCGAATATTCTTCTTAACTGTGAATCCCCGTTCGACATCATACAACCTAATAAGACTCTCCTACAGAAAAGAAAAACATATCACAACACAAACCAAGCAAAAAGCTCAACATTCGGCATATACATGAGTATAAACATCATCATCTACCTGAAATCCTGCAACAAGTACAGAACCATCCTCTGAAAACTGCGAAATATACGCACTACTAGTCATCCGATCCACAACCGACGGACCATTAACAGGCAGATACCGACTCATAAGATGGCAACAATCCCCTGCTGAGAACCTCCCTCTCCCGGAATAATTCCCTTCCCTCCCTCCAAGCATTTTCACCGGCGAAACAGAGAATGCCGCGCTATGAGGCAACTGCCCCCTAAAATGCCTATGCGGGGTCGACAAACTTCGAGTTTGTTGTACTATTTCATGATCAAGAATGGCAGATTCTTGATTTCCAGATGAACCTGCGCCCTCATCATCTTCACCATATCCTCCAGCGAAAGAGCTTCTAGTCCTAACCATTTTCAACAAGAACAACCTATATCCAACCTCACAAGGTTAAAAAACACCCCTAAAAAAACTCCCACATCCACTAATCCCTGAAAAAAAAAACACGAGATTACTAACAAAACAAGCAATCTAGCAAAAACCCAGATGAGAACTATCATTTCACTCAGTAAATTTCCATAAAAATCAAAACTTGACGCACATGGTAAGCTGACTTCAGCGGTGACGTAAGATATCTTCCATTTCTAACCTCTTGACAGAATCCCAACAAGGTAAAAAAAATAGCTCAAACGCGCTTTTTCGTCCCTGAGATTAGATCATACAGATAATCAGAAACCCGGTATGTATATAGAGTGAATCAAAGGATTACCTAAAGATTGAAGGCGAAGAATTTGGTGATTTTTTTCGCGTTCATATTTTGTAGCGCCGGTTGATTGATTATATACTCTGTGTCTCTCTCACTCAGTATCCACAGCTCTTCTAGGTGTAGTGTACACGTGTACTTAAAGCGAACTATAAACGTCGTCGTTTCGTTTGAGTAGGGTTCATCCACCTTTATCACTTTCAAGTTTTGAATAAATGACTGCGACGTTGGATTCGCAAGCGTAAATCTGAGAAATAATTCATCAGGGAAAAGGAAAAAATGGAATATTATTGAATGAAAGGTAAAATATTTTTGTTTTACAACGAGGCTTTAGATATTACTGAAGTGAAGTCATGTACCCTTATCAAAAATAAAGTGAAATGAAAAAAGTAATAAATATTAAAAGATTGATTTGAGGTCTGAAATGGATTGTCAAAAAAAATTATGTGAAACTATGAAGACGAGAGTTGCATATGTTGACCCATTTTCCTTTTCAAAAATGTGTTAGTCATTCCGACATCAAACGTCAAATAGGTATGACAATAGTCATTCTAACTCCAAATCTTAAATCTGCACTGGAACTTCTGAACCTTTGCGACGATCAATTTATTTCTCGACTCCTACATTGGCTTGTTTTGCACCCTTTTGAAAAGTTGTAAGGTTAAACTAAACTTTGTTTTGAATGTGTTTTCATAAGTCCAACCGATCTAGACCAGTATTATTTCAATCCAATTTCAATCCTAAATATCCACTGATCAATCCAGTGTATATTTTTATTCATTTCAAATTCGGTTCTAGTCAATCCATCACGATCCTGTCCTGGACCGACGACTAGGGGTAAAGAGTAATTTAAAGTTCCTCACCAAATTTTCATCATGCAACATACCAACAACTCCTAGGATGATATAAACACTGCCTTAGGATGATACATTGGGTTAAAACTACAAATTGTTAGAAAAAACAATGGACTAAAAACTACTACTACAATCTCCTCCCCTCCGAAACTTCAGCAACTCATATCATTCACCATCTTCCTTCCACAATGCTGATTTTTCCTCCTTGTGATTATCATCTTCTGATCTCATTCTAAACAACGCCATTCGAATTGATGGCAGCCGGGATCTCCTCGAGCGCTTTCTCCTTGGTTTCGAGCACAATCTTAGAATCAATCCGAAAAGTTTCTACCATGCTATGATCAGCTAAGAAACTTACGAATTGATGGCGGCCTGGATTTCCTCAAGCGTTTTCCCCTTGGTTTCGGGCACAGTCTCCGCAACAAAGAGGACCGTGAGCGCGCAGAATCCAGCATAGATCAAGAAAGTCCCTGCCATGGAAAAGTTCAATGAGGTTAAGTTTGGAAAAGATCATTGCAGTTTGCTTCGGTTTTTCGTGAAAGTTTATGTACCTGAGGAACTCCAGTCCATGAGGAAGTTGAAAGTGAAAGAAACTGCCCATGCTCCCATCCAGTTCACCAGCACCACTAAACTTCCAGCTGCACCCTTCACATTCAGAGGAAAAATCTGCCAACGCGAAGATAAAAATCCGTTAATTTAATTGATGAACTGCGAAAAAAAACATCCCATTTATGTTTATGTTGATGCAACTGTACTAATCTAGATTACCTCTGACATTATCACCCAAGGAACGGCTCCCATTCCGATTGAGAATGCTGATATGTAAAGCTGATCAGAGTAGAAAATATGTTAGGATTCAATCAAGAATGTAACTTTTTGAGTTTGAAATCAGATAATGATTGTGATTATGGCTCATTCTCATACCAGTACTCCAGAGACAGCGAATAGTGGGACAAATTCGAGCATCGTGTTCTGGTCCTGAATCAAGAAACCCGAGAAATCAGTCATGTAATGACATGGCAAATGGAACTAGAATGCCTTCATTTTCTGCAAAATCTGTGACCTTACCTTGAGGAAGAATGATAAGCCGGTTAGGAGGCACCCGAGGAATGTCCCTGTTGCCGAAACCTGAAGATCATGGAACCATTTCAGACCTTTTCAAGAACATGCTTACATATGTATACAAGAACATGAGAATGAACAAAAAAAACTCACCATAAGAAGTGGTCTTCTTCCAGATTTGTCCATCAAGACTGCTCCAACAATGGTAATTGGCACCTATAACATTACAATGGATTCAGATCTGCCACTCAAACTGTACTTTCGATCAATATCCCGAAAGATTTGGAACTATGGATTCACCTGAATTATCGCGTAGGCTACTGTCCCGGTATTGCCTGCCATCCCTGCAGCAGCAAATGTTTCACTGGCGTAGAAGCCGATTCCATTTATTCCTCCAAGCTGCTGGAACACCATTAGTCCAACACCAATCTGAAAGTGACAGAAAAGATTCGGACAATGTAAGGCTATATTTATCAATCAATGATCAGAAGTTAGATGTAAAATTGTTAAAACTTCAGAAAGATTCTTACAATCACAGAGCGAATGTACTTGGCGTCGAACAAATCCAGAAGTTTGGATTTCGGAAGACTTTCAAGAGTCGAGATATTGGCCTGAAACCGGCGAAATGATCATCAGAGTTAGAGCGAGTCATAATCTACAATCAACTACATGGAACTCATGAGTGAATGTGGAAAGAGTATGCATACTTCGATTTCAGCTGCCTCTTTTGTAACATTAGCATCTTTGCCTCGAAGCTGTCTCAACGCGGCCTGGAAATCTTTTGTACGCCCGACTTTTGCCTGAAAATGCAATCATTTCATTAATTACACTGCATTTGTGTTGATCAATCGCCGGTCAAGAAGATCTAAACTTACCAGCCATCTCGGCGATTCAGGGATCAAACATAGGCCAACTAGCAGAAAAATGCATGGAAGAATACCTAGAAGTAGCAAAACAATGATCATCAATTTCTCTCATTCCATTTTCCATAGATCACTGTAACCAATATTGAATGATCATATCACGCTTACCAATCAGGGCTAGAACACGCCATGATATGACTGTTCCTAGTAAGAAAGAAACCGATGCGCCAATGACAATCATAAGCTGCAGAACAAACAGAAGAAAGTTTACAACTTTGTCGAGGAATACAGGAATCATAGATCATGAATCTTATTTATTTTCTTGAACAAAACTCAAAAAAACACCATCTTTTTACCTGGTTCAAGGTTGCTAGCCCTCCACGGAGATTCTTCGGAGCTATTTCAGCTATAAAGATAGGAACCTACACATCCAATATGTAAATTAGGCATCCCCAAAACACAAACAAAGATTGGACTTTACATCATGGTAGTTCAACAAAGAACTCAGAACTTACAACATAAGAGAATATTCCTATTCCATAACCAGTGAAAAATCTTCCACAATCAAGAGCCAAAGCTCCCTGTAACAGAAGAAATTAAATGACATTTAACATAAAAGAGAAAAGAATGATCCATATGATGATTAATGCAACATATACCATTGAGAAATAGACTGCAAGCCATCCAGTGATACAGAAGCAAGCTGAGAGTCTCATAGCCTAACCAAAAACACATGAAAAGTCATTAATCATCTTCGAAAACTACATCACAAAGGGCTCAAATCCAAATCCAAATCCAAATCCATCAAGAGACTAAGAAAAATACCCCTTTTCGGCCAATGAAATCCGCGATTCTTCCGCTTGTTACAGCTCCAATCATAGCACCAATTGTTACAATGGAACCAAACATAGAGAACTACAAAAACCAAAGGAAGTACAACAAAATGAAAACCAAGCTCCTAATGAGCCAAAAAGGGATTTTTATAGATGAAATAAAATAATCCAAACCTCAGCTATGCTTAGATTCAAATCCCCCCTAATGGCAGATTGAACTGGAGCTGAATACCCAACCTGCAAAACAACCAAACCTAAGCTACAACAAACCATTTCTGCAAAAAAAAATTCTGGGGATCAAAATCTGAGGCATAACAACAAACACAAAACATGCATTCTGATTCTGTCAACTTACACAAGAACCAAACTCGAAAGAACCGCAAACCGCAACACAAGTGCTCAGCAAAACCATAGCAATGGAAGCACCATCAGGCCCATCAACCAAACTAGAATCACTTCCAGAATCCAAAACCTTGGCATGATTCTGGATAAAGGGCTGCTCCAAATCCCCAAGAAAACCCTTTTCTCCACACCCTTTTTCAATGTCATTGCACTGATCAACCCTCATTTCTGCCCAATCAAGATCAACAGAGGAAAGCACTCAAGAACTATGGTTTTGATTGGAGGAAATGGGATTATATACACGCGCTGGAAGTGCAAGTAGCTCATCATGCAGGAGCAAAATAGGGGGTGATAAGTATTAGTTTTTTCGCTGATGATTTTTTGACTAGGATAAAGATGGGAGATTTTAGGTAAATGTAAGGATCGGGATTGTGATTATGGGATGGCAAAAAGCTGTCACTGACGTGTGTTCATGTCAGATCATATGGATTATGGAGGTTTCTTGAAAGCCATTGTTGGAAGAAGTTGATTAATACAGGTGGTAAGTGGTAAATGCGGATATGGTAAAAAACAAGAGTCCCGTTTGTCTTCCTCATGACTTATGGAAACGCTAAGGTTTAAAGTGCAAATTAAAAGGAATCGGGTTATAAACTTTTTAGGTTAGATGAATCGGGTTATAAACTTTATAACTGCTACATGTTGTACAATAAATTTTTGAAAAAAAGTGCTTTCGTAATCCTACCTAATTGACATAAGTGCCAATATAACCTTTCAATATTCGAAAGTGCCAATATAATCCTATCACTAACTAATATCTAGTTAGTGAAAGTGTCAATATAACCCTCTCCGGCAACTTTTAGCCAGGATTTTATAAAATTACATGTTTGCTCTTCTGAAAAAAATTAAAATACAAAAAAGGAAATAACATTATTACCCTTAGACTCATCAATACTCCGCCGCCGGACCGCCGCCGGATTAGGTAGGGTTATATCAACACATTATGAAACTGGTAGGGTTAAATCAGCACATTCCTAAAATTTATAGGGTTATATTAGCACATTAGTAAAAAATATAGGTCATATCAGCACATAGAATATAGGGATTTTAATGATATTTTATTTATTTTGTTGTTTTTAGTCCGGATTGATGATTGGATGACCTTTGGTTTTGTGTGTGATTATTATTTTTATTGTGTTATTCGACCTAGGGTTTTTAGTGTTGATAAATTTTGAAATAAACTATCATATGTGATAATGGTGTTTAATATTGGTGTCATGATATCAAAATCTATGTTGTACTGTATAAGATATTGTTATGATGTTATAATAGTGTATATAATGATGTGGCCGCCCGTTAAGGCCAGTCGAGTTCCACACTTAATATTCATAATATGTGTTGATATAACCCTATAAGTTTTAAGAATGTGCTGATATAACCCTAAAAATATTATAAATGTGCTAATATAACCCTACAAACATTAGGAATGTTTTGATATAACCCAATAAAATTTCATTATGTGTTGATATAATCCTACTTGTTCCGGTGGTGGTCCAGCAAACTATGAGGGTAAAATTGTCCACATAATTTCAGAGTTAGCCCAAAGGGTATTTTGGTCAATTTACATGGAGTTAACGCCAGAAAAATAAGGTTATTGTCGAAAATAGGGTCTGAGGGTTATACTGGCACTTTATTTAACTAGTTAAGATTATATTTGCACTAAAAATTATCATAGGGTTATATTGACACTTACTCAAGTATATAGGGTTATATTGACACTTATCCCTAAATTTTTAATATTGCAACTAAAACCTTTTACCTTTTATTATTTTAATTAAATTGCGTCTTCTCATAAGCTTTTCCCAAGAACTTGTCATCACTATAGATGATATTTTGATATCCAACTAATTATCCTCTCTAATTATGTTTGATTATGTTTGTATAGTTCGTCATTACTTTTATCTTATCCGTGGATGTATTTAGGGTAATTCTAACGTGAATATTATCCACTCAAACACGTGTAATTATCCGTAACTCAAACACAATTAGTACAAATTACAGCTTAAATCACATGATAATTACAGCTTAAATCACATGATAATTACAGCTTAAATCACATGATAATTACAGCTTAAATCACATGATAATTACAGCTTAAACCACATGATCATTAATATCGTTGAGGAATAGAGTTTATAAGAATAGGATACTTTCATTATCAGTATTATAAGTACAAAATACATTAATGCCCCTTGGCTTTGGCCTTTAGTTCATAAACTGCAAACTATGGAGTTCGATGTTTGACAACGGAAGATGGAAGGCCACTTTTTTTATTTATCGAAGGACCTCGTGTGTAAATAAGGTTAAATTACCATAATGAAATTCATGACGTTCATAATTACCAAAAATAAAATTCATTGGACCCTAGCTAATAAAACCAAGAGTCCGTCTCTTGAAAGACGGTCTTTCCATAAGTTATGGAAAGACCAAGGTTTAAAGTGTAAATTAAAAGAAATGAACATAAAATTTTCGGGTTGCATGAACTTGGTTATAAATTTTATAACTACTACATGTTGCATACTAAAATTTTATTACTGCAACAAAGACCTTTCACCTTTTATTATTTTAATTAAACCCGTCTTTCCATAAGTTTATGAAAAGACCGTCTTTCCCAATACTTTGCCTAAAACCAAAGACTATTTGGGTAATTGATAATCAATAGGTAACTACGTATTATGGACATCTTAATAAGATTAAATTGTTTTTTTCCCTAAATACCATCTTATACTTTGTTTGGTCCTCAATGCCAATATCATATTTGTTCAACAACAAACAAATACAAAATAATTTGTTTGGTTCCCAAATGTGATTTTCATGTAAGTCAGCGATAAAATTGTTTAGAAATATATAAAATGACCACTATATCCTTGAGTTTAAAAAAACGGTAAGCCAACTCCATCGTGGCTTTCCTCGGCGCCGATCGCCGAGCCTTTCCTCGGTGCCGACCGTCGTCCTCTTCTCCATCGTCGACTGCCTCCAGAAGCCAACTCTGTCACGCCTCCACCATCTCCACTGTTCTCTCCCCTCCTCCTGCCTCTCTTACCCCCCCCTCCACATCTCTCCAAATCGCGCCTCAAATCAACCGCCATCAGCACCTCCCCAAAGATGGTCCTCTGGTGCCAGAGAACGAAGTCAGAGTGATGAGAACGACGTCAGAGTGATGGGAACGATGCCGGGAACAGGAGATGCAGTCGTGGCATCGTGCGCGTGTGATTCACGCGTGACACATTGGGGACAACACTTGCAGTTCACGCGTGACTACGCCAGCCTGAAAATCCAGTGTGTGAACTAGATTTGAGAGCGTCGGTGCTTTGATTTGATCCCCAAGAAGTAGAGGTGTCAGCAAGAGCTAGGATTTACGAGGTGTGAGGTGCTCCAAACTTCCTCGATGAAGGTGCGCCGGTGCTTTGATTTGGAGCTCGACGAAGAGGCGTTGGAAGGAGGTGTCGACACAAGAGGTAGTCAGCGAGATACTTGTTGTCGGTGGTTGGCGGCGGCGGCAGCGGCGGTGGTCGGTGGCGTAATAGGGTTTCAAAGGAAAAAAATTAAAAGAAAAGGAACTTAACATGGTTTTAATTGGCAAAATTATGAAAATACCCCCCTGCTATATCGTAAAACAATTCTGGTTTACTTGAAAATTCGTCTTTGAGACCAAAAAAATCATTTTGTATTTGTTAGTTGCTGAACAAACAAGATATTTGCCTTGGGGACTAAAGAATGGTAATGCATTGTATTTAGGGGACCAAAAAATAATTTAGTCCCATAATAAATATCTAACTTCAAATTTTAGATTAAAGGTGTTAGTTTATAGAAAATAAGAAAGTATACATCTACATTTTTTAAATGTTGGTATAAGAAGAAGAGTGCGTCTCAATTATAGAAAGACCAAGGTTTATAGTGTAAATTAGAAGAAATGAAGATAAAATTTTTGGGTTGCATGAATCTGGTTATAAACTTTATAATTACTATACGTTGCATAATAAATATTTAATATTGCAACTAAAATTTTTTACATTTTATTATTAATATTAAACTACATTTTTCCATAAATTTATGGAAAGACGGTATTTCCCAAAACTTTGCCTAAACAGTAGGATATAATTGATATTTCTATTACATGCCAGATATGTTGTACACAAGATGAATCTGCTGAATATATAATTTTTAAATGTGAATTTGCTAAGAGGATCGGGCGAAATTGTAGGTTAGGTTCGTGATTAGTGTGCAAGAAACAAAATGACGATTGACTTAGGTTCGTGATTAAAACATTCATAATAAAATTGGAATGATATATTTTTCTTGATAGCCTCTGTGTAAGAAAGGCTTGGGAAAAACCGTCTTTCCATAGGCATATGCAAAAATCGTCTTTCCATAGAATTATTGAAAGGTAAAAGGTTTTTGTTGTAATATTAAAATTTTATTGTGCAAAATGTAGTAATTGTAAGTGTATGACCCGATCAATGCAATCCAAAATTTTTATCTTGATCTATTCTAATTTGCAGTTTGAACCTTCATCTTTCCATAATTTATGAAAAAACTATTTTTCAAGAGATGGATTCATACATAAAATTTTAAATTCTTGTAAATTAGAGAGGGATAGAAGGAGTCCAAATATTAGTCACCAACATTTATCATGCACGAAAAATGGAAACTTTATGTAGCATAAGATATTATTTCTAAAAATATGCTTATTCTAAATATGCTCTTTTCAGTTTAACTACATTTCATTTTGGGTTAATTCGCTTTGATTCAATCATATGAATGAGAATAGCCATTTTGTTATTTAATGTAACTTGATATTTTCTTGTGACAATTATGTACATTGAAAATGAGAGGCATTTTCTTCTTATTATTAAACTGCATATCCCCCAACTTGAACCTTCTACCAAGCTGTGCTCCATCATATTATGGGTTGGAGACCACTAGTTGAAAGAAAATAAAGATATGGGAATCTTAGGACGATCACCGCTCGCCCTCAGCGGTCCACATCAGTCGACACTACAGTCATAATATGGGAGGTAAGTCACGGTAGCTCAGCACCAGGATCATTGGGGGCAGACATACTCGGTGCCCACCAGGAAGCCCAAGCAGCTCTTGGCCCAAAGACCAAGTTAACTCAGGACATTCCCACATGGTGGCTGCCGAACGTCGAACCACTGATCTCATGAAAGACCACCCAACTCCCAACCACTGGGGTACACCCGCAGGTGTTGATGGGAATCTTAGGAACATCTAGATGTGCAATTTTAGTTTATGTTTTGATATTTGTAACTGTGTCAATGATTAAGAACACTCGATATATCTAATAAAATAAAATGACATCATACTCCATAGATATTGATCTTAAAGTAATAAGGAATACAGGGGTGGAGACAGAAAATGTATATAGGGGGGCCGGTAGAAAAGAAAATTGTCATCAGTTTTTCTCGTATTAGAGGGGTTGATAAAAGAAAAATGAGTTGAGTGCTAAAATAATCCTATACATTGATCGAAAGTGTCAATTTAACCTCTAAAATTTGAAAGTGCAAATATAATCCTAAGTTTTGGACGAAAGTGTCAATCTAATCCTGACAACATGAAATTGGTCGAAAATGGGTAGAATGACCATTACACCCATGCTTTAAAAAATCAAAAAATAAATAAAAGGAAAAGACATTAAAAAAAAACCCCCCGGGCCTCTTCTTCACGTTTTTCTCTTCAAATCCGGTGGCAAAGACTACTCATTTTTTTGGAATTTAAAAAAGAAAAATTTTGTTGAATCAAGTTGTTGATTAATTCGTCAGTTTTAATTTAAAAATAAATAGGTTGCGTAATACTCAGATCCTAGTTGTCGTGGGTAATAAAAATAACTAAATAACCCATCTTTGCTTCCATAGGCTGCCACGCTATCGACAAACCACGCCTCTTCTACGCATTTATATTATTTTTTAAATATCTAGATATGATATTTAACTAATCTAATGGTACAATGTTTCAGAATATCTCTTGGGATCCATCAATTGATTCAATTCTCATAAAACATGTGTCAAGAATCATCAGCACATTACATGTGATTATGTGTTTATTGAATCT
The DNA here is from genome assembly GCA_037428765.1 of Rubia yunnanensis. Lineage (NCBI taxonomy): Eukaryota > Viridiplantae > Streptophyta > Magnoliopsida > Gentianales > Rubiaceae > Rubia > Rubia yunnanensis. The sequence continues at coordinate 2,942,812 of CM075065.1, read as the reverse complement.
TAAAACTTGTGATTTACACTGATGAGTCTAAATTGTGAAACACGATATTTTCATACTCCCTCTGTCCCATCCCAAATCACCTATCTATTTTATGACACTATTCTCTATCAGAATTTGATCGTTTATTTGAATAGATATATGAGAAATAATATTATCGTATGTTGAATTCGTTGTAACAAGTAATTTTTAAAGAATAACTTTTTATTTGCTATTATTATATGTAGCTAAACATATTAACGGTCAAACATGTGTATCGAACAATGTGCAATGATTGAGCTGCAATTTGAGGTGGGACGGAGGGAGTAAGTTATGAAACAATCATAGTAATACATTTTAACTTAGATAATGTACTTCTTACCTTATATGTATATGAGTATCATTTTGTAACACTGATTTAAAGTATCAAACATATCCTAAAAGCTCTGATTTCTGATTTATATGTATTAGTGTTGTTATTTTGATTTTTTGAATGAGGATAATGGATATTGATTATTCTGATTTCAAATGCATTTTTTGCTTCTGTCCTTTCAATTTTTCCAAATCTAGTATATCTTCGTCGCTGGAAACCGATTGGTTTCTGGCGGTTTTTTTTGGGACATCTGAAACAAGTTCCGAATTCGAAACTGTTTCGGATGTCGATAGAAGGCGATTCCACACCTCGTTAGAACCACCTTCCATTAGTGCGTTAGAAGGAGATTCTAGGAACTGCCTTTGATCCTCATCAATGGAAGGCATGTCCAAAGAAGTCGCCCCCAAAGTGACTTCTATTGTCCAATGGAATTAGATGTGTTTCCACTAGTGTTAGAACATGAATTCACATAATAGTAGTGACAAGGTCAGAGTGGTCGATAGTAGCCACGACAGCCTCGTGGTGATCACAGTAGAGAGATGGATTCGACTTTGCCTTTAGTGGGAATGAATTTTAGCCAACAGACAAAATAGGTCATCTTGTGGCGGGTACATGGTTTGCCCCACTTTAAAATAGGAAAACATGTTTTTGTGCAGTGGTAAGTATTCGTCGAACAGAGTTTTCTGGCACATAATGGAGCTCCCACGAACTTGCATCACAACAATTGTAGTGGGTTTGGAGGGCAATACTTAGATGATACCTACTTCTGGCTTATTAAAGAGTTGCGTTGTAGCATGACTTCCCCGAATGTTTTTAGATCAACTTGTTTTAGTTGTTTTTATATTTTTTAGGTGTGCAGTTGGTGTTCCCAAGACTCCGGTGAGATTTAGATACCATCTCACTGCATTTATTGGAGAAATCTTGGGTTAGTTCTTTTAGAAATCCTCTCTAAAAAACAATTCGAGTTTTTATCAACTGTACCATCTTCTTTCTTATTCGAGGAAAAAGGGCATGAGGAAAAGGAAACAACGGAGAAATTTGAATCGGACCTAAATGACAATAACATGAAAAGTCCCTTTCAAAACCTTGCATTAAAGGCGTTATGGTGATAAACGAGAGTAATAGAGAAAAACTCGTGATTGGTGTAGAGGGAAAGATCTAGAGTCCGTCTCTTGAAAGACGGTCTTTCCATAAGTTATGGAAAGACCAAGGTTTAAAGTGTAAATTAGAAGAAATTAAGATAAAATTTTCGGGTTGCATGAACCGGGTTATAAATTTTATAACTACTACATGTTTCATACTAAAACTTTAATATTGCAACTAAGACCTTTTACCTTTTATTATTCTAATCAAACCCCGTCTTTCCATAAGACTATGGAAAGACCGTCTTTCCCAAGACTTTGCCAAAGATCTATGATATAATGAAAGAAAGAGTTGTCTCACTTCCTTACTTCTTCATTCTTTTCTAATACATTCACTTCAAGACTGGTTCTGAACGCCGCGTAACATCATCTCAAACCAACCTCCACCATGCTCGGCAGCATTAAATAAAGATGGAGCATGCATTACCGGACTGCTTCAAAACAAAACATCTCTGCCCTCAAAACTCTTTCAACATGCATTCTTCATCACTAATTGGAGAAATCCACCTGCAGCATCTTCAAACTACAAGATCGGAGGTGCTAGTCAAGTAGCACATTGCTAATATGACACATGAAGCTAATGATAGGTCCATTTATGGGAGGCTCACCACACCGTGTGTGAGCCAAATGAGGTGTTTAGAAAGTTTTTAGCAGATTAGTTATAGTTGTTAGTTAGGTGTCCTACAACCTAAACCTAACACAAATATGTAACAATCTTACAGTTAATGAGAATAAGTACACCCCTTTGCTCCAAAAAAGAAAATATTGCAAATGCAATACGTAATACGGTTTTTCTAGCGAGTGTCCATGGGCACTCGTTAACAACTTCAAATTCCATCGGAAACTGTGTGCAAGGTCCACCAATAGACTAAAACCATATACTTTTTGCTTGATTTACACTGAATTGAACTGAACTAAAACTAAGCAAACTGAAAAACAATAATAGCACACGGAGAAAATCTACAGACTAAAACAGTATCAATGATGAACAAGAACAAATATTAACTAGGCCAACCTGGGACCAAAGAATGCACAACTGATACAATCTGCAACAGACAGTATCAAAACCAAACCAAACAGATCCTACGTAATTTACTCGAAAGTAGAGTTACAGTAGAGTTACAGTTCGTATGATATATGCAAATCTTACCACAGCTCGTACATGAAGAGGCCATTTTCGCAAAACCCTTCTATAAGCAACACCGTTCTTCCTACAATTAGGGTCAGAATTCACAGGGTGGTACTCAGGACCAAAACTATGCATCGACGATGTAAAGCTTATTCCTATCATCCTATCTGCCATACTCTACATACAGATCAGTTATAAGTAAAGCCCTCCATCATTGTACAGACAGACAGACTACACTATGTTCTCTCGAGCAAGCATTTCCGGAAAGTTGTAGCAACTTCACTGACCTTGTCAGGGTGAAGAAGGACTGCACATAGCCCAAAACACACTGTTGCTGTTGTTGCTGCAAAAACAAGAGACCGGGCGGAGAAAAGTGTCCGGGCCAACCGGGGAGTGCAAGAATTTATAGGTCGGTCTCCATAGTTTACACTCATAACTACCTCCCCGGATAGAAGAGGGACAGTTGTACATCCCTCTAAGGAAGCTGAACCCTTCCCACCTAACTTGGGGGGTTCACTTCTTTTCTCCATATCCTACAAGTTCAAAACCATCATTTTGTTTAGTAGACTGAAAAAGGAGTATCTAACATTGACATAACACATTAATTTGAAAAGGGACATGGAAAACGGACCCTTTTAAGTGGATATTCTATAAGAGATTATATCATTTACAGGATCGAGATATTAATACACAGCTCATTTGAAGACATAGACATGAAGCAGCTGATAGAAAAGCCAAAATCTTTAACTAATACTAACAGGCAGATTATATACTTGCAGCCAATCTTCTATAAATATCACTTTAACTTCTAAATTCGAAGTAAAAAAGACAGTCACCTGGAGATCAGAGGGTGCAACTGTCGGCATTCTCGAGGAGTCTCGACCAATATTTTTCCCAGGCTCAGGTTTTCTTGAATAAAGTACTGAAAGCCGTTTCCCTCGTAATCTTTGGTCGAGTAGCGCTCTTGCTTTATCAAGATTCGTGCAAAAGGTTTCCATATCAGCATTAGGAATATCAGAAGCAGCAATATTGTCATCCATAATAGTGTCTGCATAATGAACCACTTTGTCCAATATCGCTGTCGACTCGTTTTCCATAAGGAAATTGAGTACATTATTAAGTCTTTGAATCTGACTGGATGTATAAAATTGCATATTTTCCCCGAGTGGCTTTCTCAGTGACCATGCCACATCCATAAGGAACTCTGAAAAACTTGTTTGGTTCAAGACAGCAACTTCGCATGATGAACTAGTAGTTGATGGCTGTGATCCTTTGCCACACATACAAGTATCAAATCTTTGCTGTATTATTTTCATTTCGGCACAAATTTCTTTATCCCCGATGAGAATGGGAATGAAATTGGAGATACCTGACTCATTCTCAACCTACAAAAGAGTAAGGTTCAAAAGATCTAAATACCATTGTTGTGAATACACTTTTCCTTGTGACGAATCATAAATCCAAATACATCATTTTGATTCATTTATTGTTGATGAACACTGATTACTGGGTATTACCTAAACTACCAAGACAAGAAAGATGTTAGGACGTAGTACCTCAAAAAATGCAGGGCCAAAGTGATCTGATTCTGTTTTAGGAACGGATACCTTCAACAATTGATGATTCATCCAACTAGAATCCCCTTCAATATTACCACTCGTTGGTAATGCATAAATATTATGTGATAGATATTTCCCCCCAAAAGATATCAGAAACCTGCCATGGACATAATGTTTAGATTTTAAAAATAAAATGCCCTCCTACTAGCATCATCAAAACAGCTTTTGTGTAACAGCATATATCTCCACGCATCAAGTGTTTCAATTAATATTGCGAGAGTATGAAAGTATTTCTATCAACATAATTGATTGCCTCAGAATAGAGATTTTATCTAAAAGATCCAACAATGAAAGCACAAGGAAAACGGAACCTAAATCTCTAAATGTGTAGACAAGTTTTTACTTTTGACTCATGGAGTGAAGCAATACCTAAGTTTGGATTGAAGGAGGTTACTTCCACATGCAACAAACTCTATTGGTTTTCCAGCCTCAACAAATGCAGGAGTAACATAATGAAGCTTTGGGACTCGCTCGTTCACCTTGAGTTTGAATGCAGAATTTCCACCTGGTATCCATGACAAATGGAATGTAAAGGAATTGTTGCACTTCAAAGGATATAAATTTGAGAACTTGCCATTAATTTGGAGTTCTATTTTTACATTATTTTCTGGGAGAAGTTTTCATTAAAGACCAGTTTGTGAATTGTGACAATGGAACCATGAAGCTCTTAAAGCCTAAACGTATAGATGTGGGTATTAGATTTCCTTACTTTACTGGAAGGTCGGTCTAAAATTTTAAAAATTATAACCAAAGGTCCAAAACTGATATGACTCTGTGTACACAGGGCAGTGAATAATTAGTAGCTGATTAACCAACTCACCTTTCATTACTTTAAAAATCATGTTCTCAAGATATACAAAAAACGTGTCTCGTCTTTGTAGCATGCTTCCTGGAGAGTCAACCAAGTTACGCAAGTAAATAGCTGGATCTTCAGACAACTGTTAGATGCAATTACATGCAGAGGTTAGAAGAGCTGAAGAGAGAAATGGGTGTACAAACAAAATTTACACAAAAATATAGCTTTAAAAGTTTCTTTCCAATTGTATATAAATGTTTCCCTCGCCATTTTCATCTGCTTCAACAATTCTTAGTTTTCTATGTGCGTACTGGGACATTTACTAGTATCTTATGCTCATGTACAAAACCACCTTAGTTGTGCTATTCTAATTTTAATCTACTGGGAGTACAACAGTAGCGAGAGAGAAAATCTATATTACCTTACACCACATGGACTTTGGCATGGCTATAAACACAGTAAATATTGTACAGCCAGGTCTGATGTACCCCTCTAACTCAACAGGCATATTGGCCAGCCATTGAAATATCTGCCATAAAATTCAGCATTCAGTCAACCAATTGCAGTATCAGACGCGGAAACACATACCATCCTGTCACGTATATACTAAACTGTAATAGTAATCCGTAAATACTTGGTGCCGTAGCCGCCGGGGAAATTCTGCAGGATTCCAGTCATATAGCTTGAAAGAGATGCGACCAGTAGGGCACTGCAATAAGAACAGAATCAGCAAGGGCTCCCAAGAAAGCTGCCATGTAAAATCCAAAGCAATAGATATGATATAAACCAACCATGGAAGAGAAAGTAGTCTTGTTGTCACAATACGATGGGGATAGACTGGAATTATGATTTTCATTTTCTTTGTTCGTTTCGGTCTCACTTGAAGTGGCCAAAGTTACAGGGCCATTATTCTGAATATCTTGTGAACCATGATCTGAAGTCGGGTTTGACAGCTGCCCTTCAGGTTTCAATAATGTCTCCTTTTCCATATTTTCATTGCTGAAGCTTGTGTTATCTGTACCATGCAAGATACAACATCATTTAGCACATAAAACAAACTCCACCATGCAATAAAATGAATGCGTGGAAAGAAACCAAGGTGCAGAACAAAGCTACACAAATGCTCTTTCCTATTTTTTCTTGTTATGGGGAAACAATTACATTAAAAAAAAAAGGCAGGGACTTTAAACTTCAAACTAATTATACCTTTTCCGACATCATCATCACCACTAATATCCTCAGGCAATGTGATCGGTTTATGTTCCTTCTCAACATGAGGCTTTCTTCTTCGTCTCGTATTGTGGCGCTCTAATTTCCTTCTGCAACTCCTCTTACCCTCATCAAAATCCGATAAAACGTGAAACCTTCCAAGATAATTTCCATGTGAGAAAACAGTTAACTCAAATGCAAGAAAAAACAAACACATCGTACAAGTTAGTATCCAAGAGGATTGAATTCAGACTGATCATATTCATTCATAGCACTTACTTGCCGCATTGCTGACAGTATCTCTTGCTCTCGCCGTCAAGTTCCACAACGCTCGCCGTCGCGCAGCGGAGGCAGACACGGTGCCTCTTATGATATCCTTTGAGCTCACTGATATCCGCCTCGCACCCGGGAACCTGGCACCTCGCGGAGGCGCCAGCCGCCGTCCGGGCCCGCTTCTTTCCGGGCTCACGAAGCGCCATCTCCTCCTCCTGCTCCAGCTGCGCGTCTAGCTCGGGGCAGGCGCAGGGCACCCGACCCGCGAGGAAGTTGGGGCAGACCAGCATCGGGTCCCGCTTCCTGACCCGCCCCGGATCCCCCTCGGAGGCCGCCGTCGTCGTCGTCGTCGTCTCCGGCGGCGGAGGAAGCTCCTCTTCGGCGCCGGCGAAGGGGTCGACCAGGTCGAATTCGAGGAAGTCGGACCAATCAAAGAGCGAGGAGGCGGCGGTGGGGTCTCCCAGAAAGGCGGAGGCTGTGGGGTCCATGGGCGGAGGGGAAATGGCTGGGGATTCGGGATTGTCCATCAGGTGTTCGATGAAATGGGTGAGAGAGAAAAAGGAGTAATCTTTAAGGCGAAGATCAAAATGGGGCGGTTGACGGTGGTTTGAGTTGGTGAGGATGTTCAGCTGTTTTAGTCAACCGGTTGGAGAGGGGTGGTTAAGGTTGCCTTTGGTGGCGACACTATGACCCCCTATCTCCGTCCCACTCAAAATTGCTTCTTTTCTTTCTCATAAGAAAAAATGCGACTTATCTTTTCCGTCCCTTTTTAAATGTTACTTGCACTATTAGATAATAACTCAATCTAATCCGAATAATAACACTACCATATTACGCTTATGTATTTTCTAACATGTACTTAAATATATTAATGGTTAGAGAAATCGTCAAAAGTAGTAAGATAACGTTTAGAATAAGATGAATGTAGCACGAGTCAACTATTCATACATCGTCGATAGAGTTTTGGAGAAAGGTGCAAGTCAACTATTCATACATTGTCGATCGATAGAGTTTTGGAGAAAGTTGCAAGTCAACTATTCATACATCGTCGATGGAGTTTTGAAGAAAGTTGCAATCAATCTCTCGGCCTCTCTGTGAAAAGAAAAAAGAACTTCACACTCTATCTTTCAAAAAGGAAAATTTAAGAAAATTTTGTTGATCGTATCTTTCTCCATACCTCCCTGAAAAGTATGGGAAAAGAACAGTTTGAATGATACGATCTCTCCATCATCCTAAAATAAAAGGGATGTAACAAGTTATTACATGATCAGGCCTCGCCCTATGGCTGGGGCATATGAAACATTCACTTCACACCCCCAAATCGGCAATTATTTATTGGCCTCATTTAAAAAAAAATAAGTTTATATACAAAAAAAATCCTTGTAGTAAATATCACATGTGAGGATCAATTTTATTTTTTATTTTCATGTGAGGATCAATTCTACAAACATTAGACACGATAAATATTATATACGAGACATATATTTCTAATTTACTCCAGGCTTCAAAATAGTTAGACCAGCCCTGTACATGATAACATTCATATATACGTGTCTATGAAATATTGCAATCTAAATTACTTAAACTTTGTTAGTATCAATAACTTTGAACATTATCATGTAGACAAATGGAGGTATTGTTTTTCTAAAACGTCATGAGTTAGTTGCTCTCTAATCTTCTCAAACCATTTTATCTTATAACTACGATTTAACAATTGCTACACACACTTCTAATAATCCATGAAATTTGACTTTAGCATGTGTTATTCCTTTTATAATATTCGTGCAGTGTGTTATAGAATTATGATACCATGATCTACTTTCTTAAAGTACCGTTATCACTCTTCTGATGTTGATTGTTATACTCCCTCCGTCCTATGCCAAGGTTCACTCTTTTTTCACGGTCTTCGATAAATACGTCTAACTGTCAATATGTTTAATTACGTATAACAGCGACAAATAAAAAGTTGATACTTAGAAACTGCTTACCATGATAAATCCAACAATATCACATACAATAATATTATTTTTATATATCTACTCAAATATGTGGTTAAAGTTTGATCTTGTTGACTATCAAATAGTAAATGTGCAGTTTAGTCTGCAGCAGAAGGAGTATCATAATTAAGAGCTTTAATTATGAAATGCAAAAATGATCACATTGAGAATCTGGCATTTATGATTTGCTTGAATTGCTTCACATATGCTGATGAAGTCATTGATAATTACAAATTGCTGTTGAGTAAACTCTTTGATACACTTAGTACAATTTGTCAGTTTCAAGAAAATCAAACTAGTTTGTTGTGTAAAATGTAAATCATATGAGATTCTCATTTTTCAATCTGTTTGTCCCTGTTCATGGATCCCAAAAGCCAAGCCTAGTGTGTGGACAAAAGGATGGGACAATTTTTTATAAAAAATTACAAAATCCCCCTCCTTAGTTTCACTATGTTACAAACTCATCCTTTATTACTCATATCTTAACACACAGTAATACTTTCTCAGTCCCAGTTTAAATTGAACGGAATCAAACATTTAACTATGAATATATGTAACTATTTTAATAACGACACATAAAAAATCAACACTTAGAAATTATATATTACAATGAATCTGACAGTATCTCATAAAATAATATTATTATTTATATAAATACGTACTCAATTTTTTTTAAATTTAACTAAACTTTTTATTTTGTGTAGTCTAACTTGGAATGGATAGAGCTTTCATTTCTGGTGGAATATGAAGATTGAGGTGTGTAAGTATTTCTCAATCAATTTTAACAACAGTTATACTCCCTCTCTCCCTGTGTAAAAACCATATCTGCACACTTTTTTATCAACCTTTTCAAGATATATTTGACCATAAATTTTAACTAGTATATAGACGTCAATATCTTCATGCAGATATTGTCAGATTCTGCGTTTAATGTATTTTTTAAATACTAAATTTCAATACACCACACTGGAAAAGCTTATAAAAAATGATTCAAATTTGGATGAAAAGAGGAAGCATAAAAATTACCTATTAGCAATACATGAAATTATAAGGAGTTTTTTTTCCAGATTACGCATTCCATTAAAAGATTATTATATGAGACAAAATAATGTCAAGTATCCACTCTCCTTCTCCCCATTAGAAAACCTAATAAAAATAAGACAGAAGAAAGTCAAGTATCATGCATACTGTATACAGTATTGGTTAATCAAATGCGTAAGTAATGGTATATACTGCTTGAGTAAGATTTTTTTCATAAGGATCAATATAATCCTATTTACTTGTGTAAGTGTCAATATAATTCTATGATAATTTTTAGTGTAAATATAACCCTAATTAGTTAATGAAAGTACCAATATAATCCTCATTTCCGGTATTGACCTCAATTTTTCAGCGTTGACTCTATGTAAATTGACCAAAATATCCTTTGGGCTAACTCTGAAATTGGGTGGACAATCTTACCCCCATAGTTAGCTGGAACGCCATAGTTTGTTAAAATTATGTAGGGTTATACCAGCACATTATGCAATCTTATTGGGTTATATCAGTACATTCCTAATGTTTGTAGGGTTACATCAGTACATTTCTAATGTTTGTTGGGTTATATTAGCACATCCTTAAAACTTATAAGGTTATATTGACACTTTCACTAACTATATAGGGTTATATTGGCACTTTCAAATATTGAAAGGTTATATTGACACTTATGTCAACTAGGGTTATAAAAACACTTTTTTGTTTTTAAAATTATGCATCGATTTAACTGTGCTAACTTCTTAATAATTCTTATTAAGGAATGTTCCTCGTTAACAAAAATGAACTTAAGGAACTATCACAATTAGACTAATACCACACGGATCCGAGTCTTAATAATTTGAGTCCGTCTTTTGAAAAATAATAATTTCATAAATCATGAAAAATAAATGTTTAAAATACAAATTAGAAGAAATGAAGATAAATTTTTATGTTGTATGCATCGAGTTATAAACTTTTATAACTACTACACGTATAATAAAATTTTAATATTGCAACTAAGACTTTTTACCGTTTATTATTCTAATTAAACCTTGTATTTTCATAAGCTTATGGAAATACCGTCTTTTCCAAGACTTTGCCTAATAATTTAGATCCGAACTCAGATCTATTTTTAAAAATATAGAGCCGAACTTGATACATTGAAAAATATTAGAGCGAAGTGCATATATAATCCTACATTATTCACAAAATTGCACATATAACCCTATATAGTTAGTTTATGTGCAAATATAATAATTTCCGGCAGTTTGAGGCCGGAATTGAATGAAAATACCAACTTACCCCTCTGTAAAAAAATAAAAAATTAATGAAATTACTTTTCCGCCCTAATATCCATATTTTCTTCTCCACCTCTGCTACCCTAATCTCCACCCCCCTAATCTCCATCCAGTGCCCTACGCATTTCCGAACTGTAGCCTTCCTGCTAAACGAACTGCAGCCTCTCCATCCCCGTCGTTGCCACCAATGAACTCCATCACCGACTAGAGAGAAGGCGCCTTCAATTCGCTGGCGTACGAGGCCGACATGCGCCTCCGGCGCACACTCTCTATACGTTGCGATTTAGGGTTTAGGAAGGAGAAATGAAGATGTACCTAATTCCAGATCTGGTGGCAAAAATAAGCATCGTTTGATAGCTCTCTGGCGGAGAAATCCAATAGTTCGGAAGTCGTTCCCATCGCCTGACTTAGTTCCACCAAATCGCCTTTCCGCAGTGTGCGGTGGAGCCGGGGAGCAATGTCACCCGAAGGTTATAATTGCACTTTCGTTAAGTAGTTAGGGTTATATTTGCACTAAAAAATATATATATATTTTCTCAATTATATAGGACTATATTTGCATATTTTCCAAAATATTAAACCTATACTTAATTCAACAAATCTAAATTACGTGGGTGTGGATCAGGTCTTAGATCTACGATTGTGTAAACCTAATAATTACCAGTCCATTCGTTTTAACCAAATATGCACATTTTGTTGTCAATATTATTAATACATTTTTTGTCATAAATTTCAACTACCATATAGATACCAATATCTTCGTATGATATATCGTTAGATTCCTCCCATCATGCTTTTTTAAATATCAGATTTTAATACACCATTATAATACGCAATTAAAGTTATTGGTGGTCAAATATAACATGAGAAAGTTAACAAAAATTGTGCATATATGTTTGGGATGGAGGTGTATTTTTACAGAAGGGTAGTTTAGTAAAACACCCTATGCTACTCTTATCTCCCTCCTAAAAATGTCCGGTGAATAGAAACGCGCTAAAATCAAGCACCTATCGCGCCCATCTCGCTGCTAGGGTTTTTTCAAATTAATTTGCCCCCAAAAATTCGAAAAAATTGCAGTACAGATTGTCAAATGGGAAGGTACAGAAGCCGGAGCCGGAGCTACAGTCCGGCGAGGCGCAAGCGTTACGACGAGCCCCGGGACCGGCGCCGGGAACGCCGCACCTCTCCCGCGCCTTCCGGCCTCCTTGTCCGCAACATCTCTCTCAGCGCCAGGTCCAGTAACGATTAACACAGATTGTTGTGATTATGCATACTACCAGAAAGTTCCTCATATTTTAGTTTCAGTGAATCCAGTATGTGTAATGTGCGTTGAAAATGTGGACTCGGATTAATTTGCTAGGGTTTTACGTTGAAATTGATGTTTTTGAGCCTAGGTTGAAATTGTTTTGATGAATATATCTGTGATTGAAGAGGTTATAGTCGTTGTGCCTAATCCTATTAGTTTTATATTGAGTACATGCTTTTTATGTGTTTAATTACCGTTTGCATTTCAATTTGCGAATTAAAAGTGAATTACTACTTGTAATGCTGCAGGACTGAAGATCTTAGGACACCGTTTGAGAGATTCGGTCCAATAAAGGATGTTTATCTACCCAAGAACTACTACACTGGGTATCCTAGATATTTTTCATATGCATTTTCGTGTTGTCGTTTCGTTTGGTTGATTGATTTAGGCATCCGAGGTTTAATTGTTTACATTGGAAAATGTAGCGAGCCTCGAGGATTCGGATTTGTGAAATTTCGCTATCCAGAAGATGCGGCTCAGGCCAAGGCACATATGGACCGCACTGTTATTGGTGGGAGGGAAATAAGAATTGTCTTTGCTGAAGAGAATAGGAAAACTCCCCAAGAGATGCGTAGGGTGCCTCGTACAAGGTTTGTCAATGTTTAAGTTTCCCCTTTTCTTCAGTATTGGAGATTGATACCTTGCCGTTAACTGTGCTGATTCCTTTTGTTTCTTGTCATTGCCTTTGATTAATTCATGTAGTAGTCGAGGCAGCTCTAGGAGGCGAAGTCTGTCAAGATCTCCAAGGCGTCATCCCCGCTGTGAGTTCAAACTTTCAATACTGCCATACAACCTGAGCTTATCAGGCCATAGTACTTACAATTTTGAATAGATTTTTGAATGCCTGTCTATATTTTGAACATATACTGCCATCTATGTTGTTCATTTGTATATTTGTATATATATATTGCTGTACACTATCATTCAGAGGTTATGCCCATACATGGTTACTATATGTGTGTGTGTGTGTGTTAGTGTGTAAGATAACTGCTACTTAATTGGTTATGGATGTGGTTTTCTAGCAAGTGCTGATTATTGGTTCTTCTCTTGGCAGCATATTCACCTTCACCTTCACCTTCACGTTCTCCTTCTCCAGCAAGACGTGACTCAAGGTTTGGTTTTAATTAATTATCTCTTGGAATGTTTACAGCATTCTATATAACCCTTTAGTTTTGGGCTCTTCTGCTCAACGTGTGTTTTCTATTATCATATTCTCCTGTTCCATCTTTACCTGTTGAGTTCGATAATACCATCATATTAGGGCTGTTCTCATATTGTATGTTTTGCAAATTTTAAGTTTGATTTTCTCCCATACTTTATGAATAAGTTGATTGATGGTGGTTCAAATTTCCACTTGGCATTGTTTTTCTATGATGTGTGGCTTCTGGCAAAATTCTCTTGATATCATCCATTTGGCTCAGGCAGGGTTATTTTTCCCTATCTTTTGTATCTCCTTGTTTTGAAGGCTTTGGTTGCCCATACTAATAGAGGCTCTTGTACTTGCTGTTTTGATGATGTGTTGATGGAGAACCAACCGTGCTAAATGATCTGTGAATTCGTTACAGTTGTAGAAGTTCCAACCTTTTTCTTATTGTTTAATTTTCTATTGTTGCATACTATCCAGTCAAAGAAAGAAATCTAGAGCTTATAGTTGGCCAAAGAAAGAAATGATGTTCAAAGAAGCAAAGCTTTTTCAAAGTTTTTACGGATTGAGGTGTGTTGAGAGTGGCTCAGAAATGATAGTAATGAGCTTTCTAGAGGTTTGCCAATGGAGAGCGTTGAAGTAATCTGATGCTGATCAATGTTCACTGCTATAAAGCCTTAAAACTGTATTTTGCATAAGTTTTCCCCCAAACTCGAAGATGCAGGTAAAGGTCATGTTTCAGTCATTAAATTTTGGAGGTGCTCAACTATTTCCCCCTTCATTTAATCATTACATGGCTAAGTTTAGTTCAGTACTACCACTTTGCTGCCAAGATTGTATGAACGAGTGGGGGGCGATCCGTTGATTCAGAATCATACGTTTCTAGCTGGTTGATTCTTTTACCGGCCATCTCTCCATCCAATGCTCCTTATTCAATATGGTTTATGCATACACAACTTTTGTTTTGCCACTTGTGAATTGGTTTATATTTTCCAAAATCACAGGGCTAGGGATCGAGTTGCCAGGAAGGACAAATATAGATCTCCTTCTCTTTCTCCTAGGAGAGAAAGGAGGTCCCCAGTGCGATCTAGATCGTTTTCACGATCACCTCCCCCAAGGGAAGAGAAAATCGAGAGGGCTAGCCACAGGCAGTCAAGCCCTGGAGATAATGGCCATCAAGCTCGTGATGTCAAATCTAAGAGCCCCAGAAGGACATCTCGCAGTCCATCTAGGTCTCGTTCTAGATCCCCCAGGTACGTTTGAATCTAATCGAAACATCGAGTTTCTTGAAAGGTTACCTCGATTTTACAATTGATTTTTAATTTTGGAATCATAATTGCTCGAGACTGATGTTGCTCTCTATGCTGATGCAGTCCAAGGTGATGATGGGTTGGTGCTCTCTTTTAAGTTGTCCGCTGTCTCAGCTTCTTGGACTTCTTTTCTAATCAAACAGTCTTGGAGTTCAATCATCTTGTGTTTGTAGAAATACTAAATTTGTGCTCTCTTCAAGTTGGCTGCTGCACCTCTTGGAGTTCTTTTTTTCTAATCGAACGAACATGCTTAGAGTTGAATCATTTTGTATTTGTAGAAATGCTAAGACGGTTGTAAAATATGCTTAAGTTATATAGGAATTTCTGGGCCAAAGAGTTAAGAATAACAAGTTCTTGATTACCCAAAATAAAATAACAACTTAGAATAAAAAACCGACTATATTTGTTGTTAAGTTCAAAATCGTATGGATCCCATCTTCATTATGTATGTTGAATAATTGAACCATTTCCTTTTGGATTTCTGGGCACAGTTTTTGTAGATTTGTGTTTCCGAGTATTTTTCAATTATTTCCTCCAAGACGAGGAGTTTCTTTAATAATATGAATTTTTTTAATAGCAAAGTGCATATATAACCTTATATAATTGAAGAAATTGTATATATAACTATGTGATAATTGAAAGTACAAATATAACGTTAGATATTTGGATTATGTGCAAATATAACTTTCGTTGCAACTTTTAGTTGGAATTTTGTTAAAAGAAAATTTTTGCCCTTCTGAAAAAAAATAAAAAAAAGGAAATGATATTATTGCCCTCAACATTATTATACCTAAATATTGCCGCTAGACCAGATACAGTTATATCAGCACATTTCTAAAACTTATAGGGTTGTATATGCACTTTGCTCTAAAAACAAAGTGTCATATTAGTACAAAATCAACGCCAACCACATGCGATCGCCATTTCAACCTCTTCTACCGATTGCCGACATTCCAGAGTGTGATTCTAGTTTGAAGAAAGGGATTTGGCGAGGTTGACGCAGCGGACGTTGAATTGGAAGTGCATGAACCTTTCAAAAATGTTATCTTCCACCAAAATTCCCCTTCATTCACTAGATTAATGCAATATTGAGTTTAATTATGTGATTTTTTTTTGCTTTTCGTCACATGAATAAGCGGTATGTATGGTATTGAAGATAAGAATTTTGATGACTTTTTTTTTATTTTGTAGAATTTAGTCTGGATTAATGATTGGATAACATTTAGTGTTGTGTGTAGTTATTTGTTGTGTTTTTCGACTTAGAGTTTCAATGTTGATGGGTTTTGCTTTTATAATATGTGCTAATATAATCCTACACTTTTTATGAATGTTCCGATATAATCATATAAGTTTCAAAAATGTGCAGACATAACCCTATCAAATTTCATAAGGTGCTGATATAACCCTACCTGGCCCGACGGAGGCCTGACAGTGGCCTAGTGGCAGCCCAACGGTGGTCTGACACGTGTAAGGGTATAATTGTCCATCCAAGTTTAGCTTTTGGTCTGAGGGCATTTTTGTCTTTCCAAATTTAGCTTTTGGTCTGAGGGCATTTTTGTCTTTCCAAATTTAGCTTTTGGTCTGAGGGCATTTTTGTCTTTTGGGGGGAGGGGGGTCAATGCCGGAAAAATATGGTCAACTCCCGAAATGTTACTAGAAGGTATATTTACACTTTCGTTAAGTAGTTAGGGTTATATTTGCACTAAAAATTATCCCAAGCTTATCTGCAGTTTCTCAGTTATATAGGTTTATATTTACATATTTCCTTTTTTTTCAATATCATTAAAAAAAATATCGATTTCCCCAGCATTCCACCACTCAGTGACTCAAGATTGGTTTCGTACAAAAAAAGATATACTCCCTTTTCGTCGCAATTATTTTTACACTCTTTTCTTTTTGGGACGTCCCAGTCATTTTTGCACTTTTCACTTTATTTCAATTTTTGGTCAGATTTTATTCATTTTTTAATTGGAATGACCCAATGGTAAGACTAAAATAAAATGCAAAAGAAAAATAAAATACAAGTACCGCAAATCATTAAATAATGAATCATTAAAAATATTTTTTTCTCTCTTTCCTCAAAAATAGCTGGGATAGAAGAATCTCTTTCTCTCTCCACAAAATTAGCTGGAACTGGGGGATTACGTTTCAATTAAACGAATGGCAACACATGTTCAAGTATATCTGAACTTTCAAAATGTAAAATCATAAATTACTTTTTATCTCTTATTTTAAAAGGTCTGGGGGACCTTATATACATCCCCCATTCATATATGGGTTTAATTTTAAAAAAAAGTATGCTTCAATTACAATCTTGAAAAAGTAAAAATTGCAATTCATTGCACATCATTTGCAACAGAAACTAGCCAAAGACAGGTCTTTCAAAATGGCAATTCTTTGAATATGAGTTAAAAAAGACAAGGATGGGTTCGGATCATCATATAACATTCTGCACCATACAAAGCTTGCTTGCAGCAGCAGCAAGCGTGCTAAGCGCGGATCATACAGGCCATCGTTCAAAGGGGACATGCCTTCTCGAACTCCTTCTGTTCCTTGCGGCACATCTCAAATTCGTTAGTGTTGTAGTACATACACCCGGCGTAAGAATCCATCTCCTTTGTGCACCTTTGATGAAGATCCTTCAACCTACACCAGTTGAATAAAAAATTACAACCTAAATCTGTTTTGTCAATCTCAACTGGAAACCTTAACCAACACACACAGATGAATTATGATATGATTTCAGACTTAAAGAAGATACATGCTGATGATCAGGCACGGACGAGAATGATTGATCGATATAGCACAAGAGAATCAAACACTCACATTCCTGGTTTTTGAATGTATTTTCTGATAAAACAAAGACCAGCCTTTCTGAGTTGGGTGGCACAATCGAAGTGCAACTATTTGTTCAGCTTCTAAAATGGAGAAAACTCTAAAAAGACGTAGTAGTTTTGATGAACACTGACTGGATATAGAGACATGGCTAAATCGATACAATTCTGACAGAGAAATTCGTCCTAAAGAATGCACGACAATTGCTATACTCCACATTCCACTTTCCACTTTCATTTGATAAATCAACATGAAAAAGCACACACATGTGGTATAGAAATCTATGATATAGTTTTGTCCAGACATAAACAGATCCAGCGAAAATCAATATAGCGATGTGACTCATTATTCGAGCAAAAACCCTCTCACAATAAAGCTCAAATCAACAAAGGTATGCTTACAGGCTAAGAACGCAGCGGGTGACTTGGTGCCCTTTGTCCAGGCATTTCTCAGGGTTGGGATCAGTCTTCTTACACTTCAAAAACGCCACATTTGCATCGCGGCATCGAGTTGCTATGTGCTTTGACGACGCCATTAGAACTGCAGATGAAGGGATTGGATTCCCAGCTGTATCCACCGTGCTCGCCATTCTGCTCCTCCTCCAATATCTTCTCTCCACAAACCCAATTCAAGGGAAATCACAACACAAACAAAAGATCAAGTCAGTTCACTCAATTCCCCGTATACAAAACCCCCCAAATCCATCACATTTTCTTCTAAATGAAAACAACCCACATGAAAAAAGGGCCAAATTCAGCAGAAAAAATTATTCTTTTGACAAAAGAACCCAAAATTTGCTAATTTTCCCAGAATAAAAGAGGGCCATATTTAGCACACAGAGGGAAAAAAACCCAAATTCATCCCAATTTCTTTAAAATGTAAACAACCCACGTGAAAAAAAGGACCAGATTAAGCAGAAAAGAAGATGAAAAAAAGGACCAGATTAAGCAGAAAAGAAGATGAAAAAAAGTACCCGGATGAAAAAAACGAGGAACGATCTTAACAAAACAAAGCCGAAAAATCACATTCTCGTCGATACAAAAAATACCCAGATGAAAAAAATGAAAAATTTTCACAGCAAGATGAGTAATTTCCAATGTAAAAGCAAGAGGAAGAGTAAAGATCGTACCTTGAATCACTTCAATCCGGATGGTGTTCGTCAGAGTGTACTCAGATTGAATCTTTCTCCAAACGAAAAGACTTAAGAGCAGAGTGACTGAGTTTTATTACTTGGAAACGGGTTGGAACTAACCCGACCCGACCTTTAATTAAAAAAATTGGAAAATATTAAAATATTTTTTGGCAAGGCAAAGTCTTATTTTAATTATTATTCTTTTTGTGTTCCAAAGAAAAGAGACAACTTTTCAAGCACTCTCCTCCTCATCACTGTCAACATATGGATCATAGAACTCATCCACCATAATTTCTTGATCCCTGTAACTTGCTTTCACCCAATCCCCAGCCAAAGTTTGAAGCTCCACCAAATTAAATGAACCCATCCCAATCTCACTTCTTCTCTCATCCAACACATTTCCATCAACAGTAAAAGCCTGATCTTCTTTGCCCCCTGAAACAGAAGTTGAAGCTGTAAGAACTTCCTTAGCAATCTTAGAAAGTGTTGGAAAAGCCTCAGACTTCTGTTTCCACCATCCCAGCACATCAAAATGCATCTTGTAATCTGCCTCACTGAACCCAAAAGAAGTGGAAAGATACAGCTCGAGTTCGAATGCAGCAGAACTGTTTTGCTTGTTCACCAGTTCTGACAGAATCCTATCTCCCACAAACTGGTCTTGATTCGCAGTGCTAGTTTCCATCGGAGTTTGAGGAGCATTTTTGATGGGAAACTCATCGAACATTCGATATGTTAGGCTCCTGACCTCATTCAGTGTATCATCTACGTTAACATGATCATAATCCATGACAGAGAATGAACTGATGCAGTCATAGTATGTATCTAAGAAGCTCCTCAGGGAGTGGAGCTTGACTCGAGGATCAAATACCGCGGCAACTAGAAATGCAGGTGGAATGATTCGGTAACAAGTAAGCCATTCGATTAGTACGCTTGTAACAGGCACTTTCAAATGCTCATCATTTCGGAATTCATGTAACACTCCTACTAGATTACATGCCTCGATGATAAAACGATTACTCGTTGGAGTATACACACTAGACAGAATCAGAATCATTCTTCTTATAACAGCAAAGACCTTCACAATTTTCTTGCATACTGACCACTGATTCTCATTCGTTTCATAGCCCGGTAGGTTACTCGCGAAAAAAGAACACAGCAAAGCACTATACTCGCAAGACTCGCTAAGCAAAATGTAAGTGCAATGCCATTTAGGGTGCCATGATTGGAATCTCATCTTTTTCCTACCATGTAGTTCGCAAAATTTGAACCATTTCCTCAACAAATCTTGTTCATGAAATAAGCGTTTAAGCGCTTTCGTAACCGGGGTTACGAACTCATCAAGCATTGTTAAAGCTTCTTGAGCAGCAACATTCAAAACATGAGATGCATATCTACCATGAAAAAACTGAACTTTCCCAGGCTCACAAACATTCCTTAAAAGATCCAAAGATGCCATTTTGAGACATGCATTATCAAAACCAATGGAAGAAACTTTTCCAGACAGACCATATTCATTCAGCCACTCATTAATTCTTCCAAAATTCTCATCAGCTGGATCCTTATCATAGAAAGATTCAAAGCTAAAGACCCTCTTTTGCAATTTCCAATTCCCATCAATCCAATGGCAACTCAGACACAAATAGTTATTATTTTTCGAAGCATCAGCCCACAAGTCTACACTAACTGAAACCCTAGACTCCAAGTTTGAAAAAGTTGCAATCAAGTCCTTTTTCTCCTTCTGATAAAACCTTTTCATTTCTTGAACAAGGTTTTTCCCAGGAACAGGTTCTGCTCCAGGGTGAAGAAAACGAAGAAAATTAACAACTTGGGACCTTTCTCCAAACCTAAAAGATAAATTCTCAGCAGCTACAAGCTTAGCACATTCCTCTATAATGGCTTTCAGAGGCTCTGGCTTATCCTTACAGGATAGAACATTCGAAGCAAATATTTTGAATGTCATCTTTTCACAGAAACTGAAGGGCAAACTTTCAGTTATGGTCAATAAGGTTATTTCCCTCGAGAAAAGTTTGAAAAATGCACCCATTTGTGGAGAATTATCGTACCTGGAGCTGATGCACCCAGAGCTGATGTTTTCCATTCTTGAATTGGATCCAAGAACACTATTTTTTTATTTTATTTTTTGAATCTGAAAATTAAAGAACCAAATGCTCAACAATAAAGCATATAGCAATAGAATTCAGAAAGGCAGGGAGATGGAGAGGTAGTATTTGGTTTCAAGGAGGAGACTTTTTATATGCAAATGGTAATTTTTGACAATTGTTTTTTCCTTTTTGACCGTTTGGAAACACACACTCAGTGGGTAGTGGGTGTGTGTCCTTTCTTCCCATTTGGGTTTCCATGGTTAAACCCTAAAAGGCGGGATCTTGATTCTTCTTTATTTACTGCATCCAGCTGGTAAAACAGTAACTTTAGCTGGAACCTTCTCAAGTGTAAAAGTATTAATCTAGCCTCATTTTCTTAACTCATTTTACTTTAAGTGTGACAACTTATTTTGATTTTGGCTAAAAATCCACTTGTTGAGTATGGTGATTTTTACCCACTTTCTTTCCAAAGCATAAGATTTGATTAGGACTGAATTGGGATTTCTTGGATCACATAGTTGTTTTGGTTCAATCATCCCTAACCAAGTCTTCATTAGAGAAACCTGGGATCATAAGGTCCT
Organism: Rubia yunnanensis; assembly: GCA_037428765.1. NCBI lineage: Eukaryota > Viridiplantae > Streptophyta > Magnoliopsida > Gentianales > Rubiaceae > Rubia > Rubia yunnanensis. The sequence continues at coordinate 2,921,576 of CM075065.1, read as the reverse complement.
TCAAAATTTTTTATAAAGATTAATTTTTTATGCACTTTTATAAGAGATGAAATAATAACACAATTTTGGGTTTCTCTCTGAGTATGATTAGGTATGCAAATTAGATAAAATTGACCACTTTGATTTGTAGAATTGTACGTTATCATCATATCTCTCTATCCATTCAGGATTTCTTCCTACGTGGTCGAATCAGAACTTGCCATTCTCTTAGCTCCATTACAAACTGTTCAGTTCCCACTATATATGTCGTGAAAGCTGACCTTATAATTTTTTGCAATGTGAAATCGTTTGTTCTGCCATTCTTTTGGCATTCTTTCTCCACCATTGCAGATAAGCTCTAGTGCTGTATACTGTGTGTACTGTGTGAACTTAGTGTTTTTTGCCCTCATTTCCAGTTCTTGAAGATTGTTGAGGGTTCTTGATTGAACCCTTTGGTCATTTTGTTGGGATTTTGAGGTTAGGTTATACAATGGCTCTGAGTGCATTTGCATTTCCTGGGAATTTGAGCAAGGTTTTGGTCTCAAATTCCACCAAGAACAGTCTTCTGTGTTCCAACTGGCTTTCTGGGACTGATCTGCAGCTTCAATTTGAGTCCCAGAATTACCAGGTATGTAATGTTTTCTTGGGCTTGTTGATTCCCAAGTTGTTGTTTTTATGCTTGTTTGCTGCATTGATTTGTGTTTTAGTTAGCGTTTGTGTTACTCCATGTGCAATTGATTGTAAGAAATGGTTGTTCTGATTTTGTTGTTGAAAAGGCTGGGAAAAGGTCGGGTGGAGTGAAGGCATCTTTGTCAGAAAGAGGGGGAGAAGAGTACTACTCTCAGAGGCCTCCAACTCCATTGCTGGACACTATCAACTACCCGATTCACATGAAAAATCTCTCCACAAAGGTAGCAGTTTCATTTTGTTGCATGATGTAGGTTGGTGTTTTTGGATGGGTCATTCGGAATGAAATGTATGCTGTTGTCTGATTCAGGAACTGAAACAACTCGCGGATGAATTGCGTTCAGACATCATTTTCAATGTCTCAAAGACTGGAGGTCATCTTGGTTCTAGCCTTGGCGTTGTTGAACTCACTGTGGCTCTTCACTATGTCTTCAACTGCCCTCAAGACAAAATTGTATGGGATGTCGGTCATCAGGTGATTATCTATCCTACCTTCATTGAAAATAAACAGAAATGCACCGATGAGGCGATGATCACTAGCCTTAGGTTGATGAAAACAGAGAAATGTTGGAAATTTGTTTTATGATGCTAGCATTTTTACACTGATTATGGTCTGCAGTCTTATCCACACAAAATTTTGACTGGAAGAAGAGACAAGATGCCGACTTTGAGACAGACAGATGGACTTTCAGGCTTCACTAAGCGATCTGAAAGCGAATATGATTGCTTTGGAACTGGTCATAGTTCTACCAGCATATCAGCAGGCTTAGGTAATCATTTATTCCACTGAACTTTTGGTGTTGAGCTTTCATCATTGCTGCCTCTTATTTATGTGTGATTTCGCAATGAACAGGAATGGCTGTAGGAAGGGATTTAAAAGGGAGGAAAAACAATGTAGTTGCAGTTATAGGCGACGGATCCATGACAGCGGGACAGGCTTATGAAGCCATGAACAACGCAGGATACCTGGATTCAGACATGATTGTTATTCTCAATGACAACAAACAAGTCTCGTTGCCAACCGCGACACTGGATGGTCCTGCTCCTCCTGTTGGTGCTCTAAGTAGCGCTTTGAGCCGGTTGCAGTCCAATCCTGCTCTTCGAGAACTGAGAGAAGTTGCCAAGGTTTGACATACTTGAAAGGACTAAAATCATACTTTGCTTTTCCTCATAAAGGGCCTTGTTTAATTTAGTGAATGTATAACTCTTGTTTTTTGAACCTTTTTATCCAATAGATTACTGCTCTAAGTTAATAAGGAACATATAACATTACTGTGAAAGAAAATCACATTTATTTCTGACAGAAGGCTCTTTAGTCTCCTTTTACTTCTCTGGATTAATGTAATGTTTTGTTTAAACTCGAAAAATGCAGGGGGTCACAAAGCAGATTGGTGGTCCAGTGCATTCGCTTGCTTCTAAAGTTGATGAATATGCCCGTGGATTGATCAGTGGTTCTGGCTCAACTCTATTTGAAGAGCTCGGGTTTTACTACATTGGTCCTGTGGATGGTCACAGCATTGATGATCTCGTCGCAATCCTCAAGGAAGTGAAGAGCACTAAAACAACAGGTCCAGTGTTGATCCATGTTGTCACTGAGAAAGGCCGAGGTTATCCTTATGCTGAGAAAGCTGCTGACAAGTACCATGGTAGTACAATATCATCCATGAGATTATATCAAGTTTTGTTATAATAAATTGTATGCAGAAATGAGACCATCTTTTGCCTTCTTCCAGGGGTGGTGAAGTTTGATCCCGCGACAGGAAAGCAATTCAAATCAAGCCCGAAAACTCAGTCTTATACAACCTACTTTGCAGAGGCTCTAATTGCCGAAGCAGAAAGAGACAAAGATGTAGTTGCGATCCACGCTGCAATGGGAGGTGGAACAGGATTGAATCTTTTCTTACGACGCTTCCCTACCCGATGCTTTGATGTTGGGATAGCAGAACAACACGCGGTTACCTTTGCTGCTGGTTTGGCTTGTGAAGGGCTGAAGCCTTTTTGTGCAATCTACTCATCTTTCATGCAAAGGGCCTATGATCAGGTAAAAAAAGTGTTTTTTCTCATGCAATCCTTGTCCATCTTTCATACTTGAAAATTAAGCGTGGTAGTGAATCAATTGATAGGTAGTGCATGATGTGGATCTGCAAAAGTTGCCTGTGAGATTTGCCATGGATCGAGCTGGTTTAGTTGGATCAGATGGTCCTACACATTGTGGCTCTTTCGATGTTACATTCATGGCATGCCTTCCAAACATGGTGGTGATGGCGCCTTCTGATGAGGCCGAACTATTTCACATGGTCGCGACAGCTGCAGCCATAGATGACAGGCCTAGCTGTTTTCGCTACCCTAGAGGGAATGGCATAGGCGTGGAGCTTCCGCCGGGGAACAAAGGCATTCCTCTCGAGGTTTGCTTCTGTAACACTTTTGATAACTCGACACATGTATAAAGCTTTCAAGAACTGAAAAATGTGTTTGTTATATGATAACTTCAGGTTGGAAAAGGGCGGATTTTGGTTGAAGGTGAGAGAGTGGCTCTCTTGGGATATGGAACAGCTGTTCAAAGCTGTTTGGCTGCAGCTGCTTTATTACTACCCCGCGGCGTGCAGCTGACAGTTGCAGATGCGCGTTTTTGCAAGCCATTGGATCATACCCTTATACGTAACCTCGCGAAATCCCATGATGTTTTGATCACTGTTGAGGAAGGATCCATAGGAGGTTTTGGATCTCATGTCGCTCAGTTCATGGCGCTTGATGGCCTTCTCGACGGTAGCTTAAAGGTAAGAAGAATGCTGTTTACATACTAAACTAGATATTTTACTCTCTCTTGCTTTTCATGTTTTCATGCGAATTCGACATTGGAAACTTGTGCAGTGGAGGCCAATCGTACTTCCTGATCGATACATTGAACACGGAGCTCCAGCTGATCAATTAGCAGAAGCTGGCCTCACTCCATCCCACATTGCAGCAACTGTATTTAACATACTCGGACAAACTAGAGAAGCACTGGAAATCATGTCATAGATGTAAGATTTTCTTCATTTCCTTCAATATCTGTACAAAATGCAACATATATAGTGGAAACTGTCTCTTTCCATTTTCCATCCTTTGTAAAACTTAGTCTTGACATTATGTTAACATGGCTAGATTGATTGACATAGAATCATGGCTACTTTCATCTTTGTAAATTCTGTTTTACTTGATGGAAATCTATGAATTCTTGAGGAGAAATATACGTGTTTAGATTCATCGAGATAAGGAATTTTACCGTGTTGACAGTGATCTTTACCTACAAATTAGTGGATGTGAAAAACATCATCCTCAGAACTTTGAGTGGTTTTTGTGCACTTTGGCTGGCTAAAGTTAAGCCTTTTATATTCTGTCTGGAAATACAGATGTTACCCTTTGACAGCTCCAAACCTACCAAAGTTCACTATCTGAGTGTGTTTTTTTGTTTGAATCAGTTGCATTGACAATATTAAAGTAAGAAGAGACATTTTTATGTCTGAACATAAGTGCAGAAGAACAAGAAGCACTAGAGATCCTGATCAGGCAAACTTTAAGGATTGATAACTCTGCAGTTTTTCCGAATCTCTCGAGCCTGTCCATCGTTGAAGGTTCCCATGGCACTCATTTTCTTGATAGAAATCCTGAACTGCTCAAGAAATTTCCCAAAATTCTGAAACTCTTTCGCGAGTTTTGCTGTCCTTGGATCATTCAGTAGGGCTGAGTCCGATGTAAAAACTCCCATCTTGTTCTGTACAGCCACAAAGTAGTGACTGTCAAACGTTGTCGAGCTTCCAGGATCCATCTGCACAACGGCCCTGTGAAATTGTACAGCCTGTTTGAAATCAGGCCACATCGCGTGTCTCCAAGCGTATGCGCACCTGAAATGGAGTGGATTACTTTACACATTTTACTGTTTTATATTCAAAATGGTCGAAAAAGTTTCATTCTTACCTGACAGGGCTACAAGATCAACTATGTCCAAGTCATGATCCTCAAAGTTCTGTAAGAGAGCCGAGACATTTGAGAAAGGCGACGGTAAGCTTGGTAGAGCCTCGGATGCAAGTGAAACCCTTCCATCCTTCCTTCCCGTGCCAACCTCCCACACGGAGGACTTAAACTGTAGATCAGAAAAGATACATTGTGTCGTTTATGTTAAAATACGCGAACATTTCTTTCCTTATTGTTGTTTCGAGTCTTTCTTAGCTCGTACCTGATAGGACACTGCATCGCGTGCTGCTAGTGCAAGAATGTCAGCACACGAGACAGTGTCGCGACATTCATGTTCGAGTCTGGTTTTTATCTCATTGATGATCTCGTGCCCGGCTAAGAACAAGTTTGGCACTGCCTCCTTCTCGGATTCATTACCGCCAGCTGAATCAATAAGAATGGATGCATCACATCCCTGAAAATCAAGACAAATGTTAAGACAACAAGTTTACATTACTACATAGGACCACGCTAACTCGATTCTTACCCTAACGAAGCAGTCGTGGTAATGAAGCCTGAGTAACTTAGCCGGAAACACGGGGTTTTCAGCAACATGGCTCCATGTTATGTTTCTGACAATGGCTTCTGCTTGAGGACAGGTTCTCCGGTAGTAATTCTTCTTCAGGCCGTTGTCATTATCGCGATGATCGATGCAACTTCCACGACGATCACATGGTCGTCGACGGTTCTTCGCATTGCAGATCACAGAAGAAGAAGCAAGAATGGTGAGACAGAAAACCAGGATGAAAGTACTGGCTTTCATTTTTTCCCAGGTTCTGAGGAGGATGCATGCATGTTAAAGTCAGTGTAACATGGGAGGCTATTTATAGGATGATTTAAGGGTATCTTTTTAAGGATCTGCTTACATGAATTCAAGTGTTCATCCAGCTAATTGGCTGTTTGTTAATTAGCACTAACACTCCATTTGTTGACATTGCATGTTGGGCAAAATACTGATATGACCCTATGTTTTTGATGTTTGTGCTAATGCGACCATGTGAAGTTGAAAGGTGCTATTGTAGTTCTGTGTTTTGCACCAGAAGTGCCGATATAACTTTTTGACACTATTCCATCGTTCACTTTGTTATTTCCGGCACTGACCAAATACTAAAATACTAAAATACCTCTAACGTTCAAACTACAAATCTATTGACTAAAATACCCCTAGGTTCTTCTTTTTCACCATAACCATAGCCACTGCCACCACCGCCGCCGCTCTGCCACCTCTACTGCTGCCACCAACCCACCACCGCCGATCGGAATCGGGAAACGAGCCATAGTAAACTGCCGGAATCATGAGAAAGATTCCCTTACGTAAGGGATGAGGTCTTACAACTTATACCTTGTTAATGTCATATTATTATTTATTATATATATATACTCCCTCCGTTCCAAGCAGTAATGACATATTTACTTTTTCATTTTCTTCAATGATCGTGTTTGACAGTCAATATTTCTTGCTACGTATGTCAATTTCGCATAAAAAAATGATATTTAGAAAATATATGTTAAAAATGAATTCAACAATATCTCACATAATATATTTATTATGCCTATATTGATTAATATTTATGGTCAAAGTTTAACAAATTTGACTTTGAAAAAGTAAATATGCCATTACTGGTGGAAGGAGGGAGTACATCTTTGTTATTTATACATTCTTGATCTTTGAATTTTGGTTGAAGTGTGTTTTCAACCATATGTTTTGGTCGAAAGTTTCAATATAACGTTGTAAAATATAAAAGTGTCAATCTGACCTTAGTTTTGGACGAAAGTGTCAATCTAACTCCGCAACCTGAAATTGACCAAAATTCAGTAGAGAAAACTGGCCTAATTTTAAAAAATCAAAGAAATAAACAAATAGGAAAGACCAAAATGCCCTCCTTATATTTCTCTTTTCCTCTTTCCCGATTTTCTTCTCATCCAGCGCGTCAGAGTTTTGTTGTCACTTCCTGAAGTGGCCGAATGCTGCTGTGGTGGTGGTGTTTTGGTAGGGCTAAGGTTTAGGGCAAATGTGAACAAAGAAGTGGTGGTGCGCCAGATATTGTTGTGTTGGGCATCGAATGTGGATGTGGTGGTGCATCGGAGTTTTTTTGTCTCCGCTTGCGGCAGCCGGATGTTGTTGTGTGGGCCTAGGGTTCAGGGCAGAGGTTGGCATCGGAGTATTGGTGCGTCAGAGTGGTGGGCGTCAGATGTTGTTGTGGTGGTGCGTTTGAGTTTTGTTGTCGCCTACAGTGGCCAGATGTTGATGTGGTGGTGATGTTGTTGCGGTAGGGCTAGGGTTTATGGCGGAGGGGGGCGGCGGGACTATGGTGTTGGGTGGAGGTGGTGGTTCTAGGCGACGGAGGTGGGCGATGCTGTTAGGATTTTAAGGCGAAGGTGGTGGTAATGCTGGGTGGCGGCGAGGTAGCCGAGCAGCGGCGGCGAGGTGGGTGAGAGGTGGCTGAAGAAAGAGAAAAATAGGTCAGTTTTAAGCCTAGAGGTAGAATGATCATGAAATTTTGAGTTTTAAATTTAAGCCTAGAGGTAGAATGATCATGAAATTTTGAGTTTTAAATCTAGGGGTATTTTTATCTTTTCAAATCAAGTCAATGTCTGAATTCCGCCGGTCCACGCCAAAATAGAGCAATATGGTACACATAATATATTAGTTATCGTATTCCGATTAAATGTCTTTTATTTCAATTTTCTTCCCCCTTTTGCTAAATCAAAAGATAAACAAACTAAAAAAAATCTCTAGTGACGAAAAGTTTGTGACGAACATTTGTTACTGAATCCCATTTTTATTAAAATGACTTTCGCTAAATCAAAAGATCAATAGACATAGATTGCAATTGCATGTCCAATCTTTCTTCAATGCCTGTATAGATTGCAAGAATTTATTTAAGAACAAAAAACAGCATTTCATAGATCATTGCATCATGATCAAGTAATTAACCCTAGTTTATGACTCGGCAGTTCTTGCGAATCTCTTGAGCCCTTCCATCTTTAAAGGTTCCCATGGCACTCATTTTCTGGATAGAAGCCCTGAATTGCTCGACAAATTTACTGAAGCTCTGAAAATCTTTCGCGATTTTCGCAGTTTTTGGATCGGTCATTAGGGCAGAATCCGAAGAAAAGGCTCCCTCCTTCTGCTGCAAGGCCAAATAGTAGTGACTGTCAAAGTCGGTGGAGCTTCCGGGATCCATTTCCAATGTGGAACTTGGGTCGAAAGGAATTGGGCAGATAGTTCTCAAACGCTCAGCATAAACAGGATCCAGAGAAGGATCCGTGTCGCCATTCCCTGTGAAATTGTATAGTCTGTCTGAAACAAATATGCAATGCGTTTGTCCGAGCGTGTGAGCCCCTGAAATGGATTAAGTTACATTATACATAATAGCAAATCCAAGACCATGATATACGGCCATACGGGCACTTTATCGATAGACAGATGAGACGCGTGTGAAATAATTTTTTTGACACCCTTATTTAGATGTAGTCATTTTCTCGTACTCCCATGTAGTGGCGGAACCAGAAAATTTTGTTAGGAGAGACTGAGCGGTGGAGGGCTGGATGGTGGTGGGTGGCATCGACGTCGGCAGCGGGGTCCGACGTCAGGAGGCGGAGGCGTGGCTGGAGGGAGCTGAGATTTGGCCACTGCCTTTCTCTTCCCTGTTTTGAAGTTTTCCCAATCTGAAGTTGATTGGGAAAATGGCCCAATACAATCCATCTTAAAACTGTTTTTTCCCTCAGTACAAATGAAACGACGTTGTTTCACTTACGTGAAAACGATGTCATTTTATTAGTTCATGGGCAAAAAAAAAAAAGGCCGCGAAGCTGCCTTCTTCTCCGAGCAATCTCGCTGGAAGATTGGAGCCCTACCACTACTACCTCTGATAGGATTGGAGCCCTACCTCGCGTACCGCTGGTTCTGCTCATGCTCCCATGTGTAGTGGCAATTCTTGCAACACCGAACTTGGGTTGCTCTTAAGGATAATATCCTCAATAGTTGCAAATCGCCCAACTTGGCTTGACACAAATCGGGCGGTTAAAAAGAATTGGCTCAGGCTAGAATTGGACCAGGTCGGGTCTTGACCCAAAATCAAAATCGACTCATTTAGCTTTAAAACTTTTTAAAACAATTTATCAACCATACATATGACTTAGATTGAACCGAATTAAGTTAAAAACTACCGAGCCGACCCGATCCGTTGGTCAAAATGCAAACCCCTATATAAAACTATCAAGAATTAATATATACATCCTTACCCGATAAGGCTACAAGATCATTGATGTCAAGGTCATGATCATCAAAATTCTGAAGTAGACCTGAAACATCTGAAAAGGGTGAAGGTAAGCTAGGTATAACTTCAGATTCAAGTGACACTCTTCCATCTTTCCTCCCGGTTCGAACGTCCCACACGGGCGATTTAAACTGCAAATCAGACACATTGTATCGTTTATATTTAAACACGTGATCATATCTTGTTTCATAGTCTCATATCGAGCCAATACCTGAAATGACACGGCGTCACGAGCAGCTAAAGCAAGAATGTCAGCACAAGAGACAGTGTCATGGCATTCCTCTTCGAGTCTGGCTTTTATCTCATCAATGATCTCGAACCCGGCTAAGGACTTGTTTGGTATTGCATCCTTTTCAGATGGATTCCCGGGCACAGAATCGATCAGAATGGATCCATCACAACCCTGAAAAACAAGAAGTTAATGCGTTATGCTGAAATTTCCAGATCGGTTTCTTAAAGACTAAATGACTGGAATATAAGATCCACTCAGTACTAGCAACTGGTTTTAAGACGGAATCCCAAGATATCTTGAAGTTTAACACGTTACCCTGACAAAGCAGTCGTGGTAATGAAGTCGCAGTAACTTGGCAGGCAAGGTAGAGTTAGTAGCAACATGACTCCATGTAATGTTCTTGACAATGTCTAGGGCTTGAGGGCAAGTTTTCTTGTAGTAATCCATCTTCAGGCCATTGTCAGCGTCGCGGTGGTCAATGCAACTTCCTCGACGATCACAGGGCCGACGATGATTCTTCGCACTGCAAATCCCCGACAAGGTGCCGAGAAAGGCAAGGCTGAGAACTAGGATGGCAGAAGTGGCTCTCATCTTGTTCCAAGGTTTGAGGAGGAGGAAGTGTGCATGATGAAAGTTACCTTAACATGGGACACTTTATATAGGTTGATTAGGGGGTTCTTTTTTATGGTTTGCTGATTGTTTAAGTTTTCATCCAGCTAATTGCATCTTGGCAGAATGTATTTTCAAATTTTGGAGACCCTTTACTTCAAGTACAAGCAATAAGAAGTAAGAACATACATGTAGGTAATAATAATTTTACGTGCGATCTGGTTAGATTCCATGTAACGTGTATTTTTATAATATTAAATTTTGGTAAAATCTTTGAAAAGACCGTCTTTCAATAAATTTATGGAAAGACGAGATTTAAATAAAATAATAAAAAGTAAAAGGTCTTAATTGGAATATTAAATGTTTATTATGCAACGTGTAGTAGTCATAAATTTTATAACCCGATTCATGCAACCCCAAAACTTTATCTTCATTTCTTCTAATTTGCGCTTTAAATCTTGGTCTTTCCATGGCTTATGAAAGACCGTGTTTCAAGTGACAGACTCTTAAATTTTATATGTCATATTATATTAATTAGATTTAGGTCAAGTTTTGGGAAAGACCGTCTTTTCATAGGCATATGGAAAGATGAAGTTGAATTAGAATTATAGAAAAGTAAAATATTTTAGTTGCAATATTAAAATTTTATTATGCAACGTGCAATAGTTATAAGTTTATGACTCATTTAATACAACTCGAAAGTATTATCTTAATTTCTTATAATTTACACTTTCAACCTTGGTGTTTCTCTAATTTATGAAAATACCGTATTTTAAGAGAGGGCCTCTTAGAGTTACCATCGATTAAATATATTTTGAAAAAGATGAATAAAATATATGGAAATTGAATTGAGACGAACTTTATAAAAGTTCCCTTTCTTTGTGAATTGGCACGTTAAGTTTTGTTTTCTGTGGTGCAATCTAATTAAAGTTAGTCGAGTCAACTCCTAGATTTGCCTTGAAATAGCAAGAAAGGACATTTATTGCATCAGATCTGAAAAAGAAATTAATTCGACTGCGGCAATGTGGAGTTTTTTCGGTGGGAGTACTCCTTGTGTGAACCGAACATATTTGAAAGCCATGTGCTCAACTATAAAAGTGCTGTAATTTACCTCTTCGATAAGACATATGGTATCGAATGACCGGGACGGATGAGGGCGAGCCGTTCATCGCCTTTTGAAAAAGAAATTAACCTTGCCATTTAAAATTCTTTAATCTTACCATTGCACTTATTAGACGTTTGAACGTGACATTTTGACATATTTGAGCATAGAGAAAAGTTTTAGGAAATACGGCGTTTCCTTAATCTTGTGAACAGTTCAAAGTAGTTTTTATAGGTCCATCAAATGGGTCGGGTCACCTGTTGGATAACCGTTATTCATATACAATTTTCACTTACTTATTGGATAATGACTCATTGGGTTAATGGATATAATTGGGTTGTAATTATTAGGTAATTGAGTTGGATAATGGGTTACCCCTTGGATAATTTTAGATGAGTCGAGTTGGGTTGGGTAATGGGTGACCCGTGGATAATTTCATATCATAATATAACTAAATTCACAAGTTTGATTACGAATGATTTAATTTTTCCCTAATATATAATTATTTATTATATTATGTACATTCTTTTATATTATATTTACTAAAAAATATATTATATGTTACCTTTGTAAACTCGACGAAATTAACGAACAATATTAGTTGGGTTCGAGTTCGAGCTCAAATAGTGTACGAGCTCGAATATTGTACGAGATTGAGCTCGAATATTGTACGAACTCGAATATTGTACGATATTGAGCGCAAATACTGTACGGACTCGAATACTGTACAAGATCGAATACTGTACGAACTCAAATATTGTACGAGATTGAACTCGAACAATTTGTGAATTCTAATTTGTATAATTTGTGAATTATAATGAATTTTTATGTTAAATATTACAAATACATTTAATTGGGTAATTTTGGATATTTATTGGGTATTTGCTAGGTTCCCATTGAGTTAACATAATATGAGACCCATTGAGATCAAAATTTGCCATTAACATAATTATTCTCATCCCGTCAAATCCCAAAAACTAATGAGTATTTAATGCACGATCCCATTGGATAATGACAACTTATAACCCAAATCAGGAGAAAATATTGAATAATAACTTATTGGGTTAATTACATGATTACTTATTGGATAATGACTTATTGGATAATATATTTTAACCATTGGGTCATATGAGTTATCTTATGAGTTATCCAATAAATTATCCATTTAATAACTCAACTCATTTAATTATCCAATCCATTATGACCCATTAATAAATGAGTTAATTAGATAAATACCCATTGGATAATGGGTTAACTGGGTTTGGATAATGGGTTGATCCAAGTAACCCATTTGACTGACCTAGGTTTTTATCTTTAAATATTGCCATTTTTTTATAAAATTTAAATACTCCTTCCGTTCCAACTTATTCTGCATAGAAATTTTTTTGGTCAAATTAGTCAAACTTTGACTACATATTTGAATAAGTATATGAACAATAATTTTATCGTATGAGATATGGTTAGATTCATCGTAACATTTAGTTTCTAAATATCAAATTTTTGTGTGTCATTATTGTCCGTAACTACACATATTTGCAGTTAAACATGTTTACTGGACACCGTGAAAAGATTCTGTGCAGAATAGGTTGGGACAGAGGGAGTATTGTATATTTAAAGTTAAAACAAGTAATAATATATATTTCGATGTGAAAATAGAAAATAGAAAATATATTTTCTAATTTTCTAATTTTTTTTATGTAATTTAACAAATGCATCATATAAGCTTATGGACAGGTAAGTAGTAAGTGGTCTGTCCATAAGCTTATGGACAAGTCGCCTGTCAGGAGAGTCTTGAGCATATATTGATTGAGTTTCGTGACAAGTTAATCTTAAGGGATATATACAAATATAATCGTACATACTTCAGTGATTGCACATATAATATTGAGATAATTCGAAATATAAAAACAACGCTTACTAATTTACAAATGTGCAAATATAACCCTAGAGACTGTGTTCCAACATTGATTGGCCATTCCGGCCACTGACGGGCCAAAAATGCCCAAAAATGCCCAAAAATGCCCCTTCATCCTAATACAAAAACTTGAAAGCAAAAATGCCTCTTTCCCCGCCGCTATTCTGCCACCACCGCCACTGCTCACCACCTTCATCAACGCATCGCCGCCTCGTCATCTCCGCTCCGACTGTGAAATGAAGCTCCAATCTTATTTCCCGGCCGCTAAACACAACCACCACCAAACCACCCCTCTGCCGCCCATCCCACCCTACCCGCCGCCCGCCACCCCCCAGCCGGTGACCACCACAACCAAACCACCCATTTGTCGCAAAATCTTAACCCACCCGTCACCCGCCATTTCCCATCCCAGCCCACACTTTATTTACATCGCCTCAAAGACAACACCGCCAGAGAAGAAATTGGCAGAGAAAGAAATTTGGGTTAGGGAGAAAAGAAGAAAGAAAGTGAGGTCTGAAGGAGACAGATGGGTGTCGGCAGGAGAAAAGAAGAAGCAAAACACAAGATGGGTGACGGTGAAAAGAAGAATCAGAAAGGCGGGATGAGAGCGGAGAAAAGAAGAAGCAATTAAGGTTAGGGAGCTTTGGAGTCAAAATAAATTCCTTTTTTTTTCTTTTTTAGAGGGGTATAATAAACTTTTCACCCAATTCCGGTCTAAATCTGCCAGAAAAGGTAAATTTGCACATACACTAACTATCTAGGATTATATTTGCACTTTCAATCATCAAAAAGGTTATATTTGCACTTATGCAAATTAGGTAGGGGCTACATATGCACTTTTCTCTAATCCTAATTACTCCATCATTTCCAGCTTGTACTCTATACTTTCTGGAACGTCCCTTGCAAATTTGCACTCTTTTTTTTTTTGAAGAAAATTTTAGCTCAATAAATTACAACTTTACCCCTAATTTTCTCACCATTTACCTTCTCCCTCAAATTGATAATTAAAATTCATTTTTTTCTTCTTCATATAATACCCTTCTTCCTCAAATTTTCCGATTCCCCCCGATCTCCCCCAAACTACAACATACAACATGTAACATGGGGAATTTATTTTCACCTCCGTCCCCAAACTCCACCATTTTCTTCCTCAAATTCTTCTCTTCATCCCATTGTGTCCTTCTCCGACTGATTCCTCTCGTTTTCTCTCCGGCGAAGCCCGCCACCGTCCTCGAGGACTCTGGCGATGACTTCTCCGCCGACGATAAGCTTCAATGAGGGTGACGTCTTCTATAATGGGGACTTGACGCTTGGATTCTCCGATGCGCCACCCGCTCTGGAAGATGAAAAAGGCGGGATATGGTAGTGGGTGGTAGGTGGTGGATGAAGGAGGAGGAGGGTAACCTTGGTATTTTACAAGGGTGGAATTTCATTAATTTCATTTGCTCATTGTACTTTTTTTCTTACTAAACTCAATTTCATCTACTCATATCATTCACCTAAATCTAAACAACTAATGCTATGGTGTCAACCCCAACTAGACGGTGGAGTATATTTTTGAAGATATGTTAGAATAATGATGGCTCATGATCATCAATACAACATCAAAAGAAAAATAAATATCAGTACAATTAGTATCACATAAATCATACAAAAAAATAAAGGGATAAGTGCCAATATAACTCTATCCACTTGAGTAAGTGTCAATATAAATAATCCTATGATAATTTTTAGTGCAAATATAACCCTAACTAGTTAATGAAAGTGCCAATATAACCCTCACACCCCATTTCCGGCATTGACCTCAATTTTTCGGCATTGACTCTTAGTAAATTGATCAAAATACCCTTTGAGCTGACTCTAAAATTATGTGGACATTTTACCCTCATAGTTCACCGGACCGCCGCTGGAACAGGTAGGGTTATATCAGCACATTATGCAATCTTATCGGGTTATATCAGTACATTCCTAATGTCTGTAGGGTTATATTAGCACATTTCTAATGTTTGTAGGTTTATATCAGCACATCCTTAAAATTTATAGGGTTATATTGGCACTTTTACTAACTAGATAGAGTTATATTTCGAATATTGAAATGTTATATTTGGCACTTATGTCAACTAGGTAGGATTATAAAAGCACTTTTTTCATAAATAAATCACCAACAAAATTCTCAAAAAAAATAACAATTAAAAAAATGCCAAACACACCAACAAGACCAAAAACTTCAATTGTTAACAACTCTACAGTTCCTCCTGATCTCCCCCTTCCCGCCGGTGAGCACTCCGATTCCGCCCATCTTCATCATCGATTTCGCGAATTGCAAGAAAAACAGGCCTGGATTCTGCAACTGAGTGGCAATCCGGGCCGCCTGAGGGTTCGTTAACAGCGCAGCGTCCGACGCGAATAGCACCTTGTTCTGCTTCAGGGCCACGAAGTAATGGCTGTCAAAGGATTCAGAGCTTCCAGGGTCCATATCCAGGGCCTTATTCGGGTCTACCGGTAGTGGGCAAGTAACCGTCTTCAAGAATTGCGCGAAAATGGGGTCTAGGGTTGGGTCCGAGCCACCTTGTTCAGTGAAATTGTAGAGCCTTGGTGCCACCAGGGAGCAATGTGTGATCCCTAGGGTGTGTGCACCTGAATTTCGCACAAAAATGAGGGTTTGAATATAAATGATGCAATGTGTTTGTATTACTGGACAGATTGACGAGATATGATTCATATAACTGAATATCGTGCAAAACGAGGGTTTGAATACAAAATGATAAAATGTGTCTGTATTACTGGACGGGATGACGAGGTATGATTCATATAACCGACCTGATAACGCGACCAGGTCCACAAGGTCGAGTTTGTTGTCCTCGAAGTTTTGAAGAAGGGTCTCAAAATCCGAGAATGGGGATGGTAAGCCGTCATTCGCTTCATTTTCGCGCGAAATTCTCCCGTCTTCCCGCCCTGTTAAGACCGGCCACATCGATCTTCTGAACTGCATGTTCAAATCATATTAGGTTTAGCATGAACGATGCAATGTGTCTCGACTGAACATGACACGAAACTCGAGATAGTCGGATAAAGGCTTAGTTGTTGTAGTAATCACCTGAAATGAAACTGCATCTCTGGCTGCCAATGCAACAATATCAGCACACGACACGATTCCAGGGCACGCTTGTTCGAGTTTTGATTTCAGGAAATCGATGAATTCCAACCCGGCTATGCTTTGATTCGGTATAGCTTCTTTCTCAGATGGATTGTCCTGAGTTGAATCCAGGAGAATTGATGCATCACAACCCTAAAAATCGAACAAATTAGTATTGTGTGTCAATTTCAAGAAAAAAACTGAAATATATAAACACATTACCCTGACAAAGCAGTCATGAAAGTGAAGCCTTAGCAGCTGAGCAGGCAACCTAGGATTCTCACTAACATTTCTCCATGTCAATTCCCTGATGATGCTTTCGACATCCTGACAAGTTCTCCGGACCTGATAATGATCCATCTGAAGGCCTGGTTTAGGCGAACTCTGAAAACTCGGGGTTCCCGTGGCATTGCAATGGCCTGAAATCCCGAGAATGACAAGAAAAACACAGACAAGAACTAGGTTTCTCATCTTTTCTGTATGTTTTCTAGGGCTGGAATTTGTCTGAGGATTTGGTTTTGTTAATGTTGTTGATTGAGTGAGATTTCAGGATGTTTCTGAAGGTATTTATAGGAGTATCAGAGTTACCTAACTAACTATAATCTGGAAATGGAATTTTAAAATTGTTTTTTTTTTGGTTTGAATGAGTCTTTTAATCAAAGGTGGTTGGAGACATGTTATTATGTTAATGGTTAATTACAAGTACATTTTGTCTGTCAATCGAACAAGTTTTGTCAACTGCTAAATTATAATATTTCATGCAACCATACCAACTTCTGAGACAGATGTTCATTGAATTTTGTTACTCCCTCCGTCTCGGATTAAATTGCATTGAATCTTTTTTACGGTTATCAAGAAACACGTTTAACCGTTAATATATTTAACTACGTATAATATCGACAAACAAAAAGTTACTTTTTAGACACTACTCGTTATGACGGATCCAACAATGTTACATTCGATAATATTATTGCATATATACCTATTTAAATATGCGATCAAAGTTTGTCAGTGAATATTATCAAATAGTAAATTGTGCAGTTTAATCCGGAACGGAGGGAGTACATGTTTAGTCAGTTTTCACTAATGTGTAATATTTTTGTGATTTTGCTGACCAAAAGTTCTTGTTAAAATGATATTGATACCAACGGAGTTCTGCAGTTATGGCTCATCATCATTGATTTGATGTACTTATGCTCTGTTATTCTCCGAACTTAATTGTTGTTTCATGTCAGATTAGTTGAATTCAGGTGCTTGAATTTTGTTTAGTTTAGCTTAATGGATTTTTGCTTATTTTTGTTCTGTTGTGATTATTTATAGGGATTTTTATACTTATAACCCTAACTTTAGCCTGAAAGTGTCAATATAACTGTGTAAAATGAGAAGTGTCAAAATCATCCTAACTTTATGATGAATTGTGCATTTATAACCTTTTGAGCTAATTCCGGCGTTGACTAAAAAAATTGGGCGTTGATCAAACCTAAAAGGTCAAAATTACCATTTCCCCATAAGCTGGAAATTCTTTCCTCATTTAACCCCTCCTTATCATATACTCCCTCCGTCCCACTCTAAATTGCTTATTTACTTTTTTAGAGTTAAATTTTATAAACCTTGACCCTAAATATAAATTAATATATAATTAATAAATATATCATGTGAAATATTGTTAGATTTGTCTTAACATCTATTTTCTAAATATCAATTTTTGTGCGGCATTATTATATGTAACTAGAGCTATTTGCGGTCAAACATACTCATTGAAAATCATAAAAAATAAATAAGCAATTTAGAGTGAGACGGAGGAAGTAAACCGCCATCTCGCCACCACCCTAAACCCTAAATCACCGCCATCACCACCACCCACCTCCACCGCCCACAACTATCTCTGATCTCCACCCTAAACCCTAAACCACTGCCATTACCATAGCTTCCCGCCGCCATCCGCCAGCCACCACCTCTCCTTCCCTTCTTTTCTCCACCACCTCCTCCTGCTGCCAACACCCAGCCCAGCCCCTCACAACCAACACCCACCGCTGCCATCACCGCCACCTCCCGCTCGCCACCATTTCTCCTCCCCCTTCTTCTCTATGTTCGCCACCGCCCGCCATCATCTCTCTTCCTCCTTCTCCCACTTCTGCAAGAAAACAAAAAACCCACAAAAATGGGCGCGGACCCACCTGATCAAGAAGCCTCATTTTGCCAATCTCCCCTGAAAATGGAGCAGAGAGAGGGCGACCCCTCCGGTCAATGAAGCAGCGATGGCATCTCCGACAATTGGGTTGTCGGAAAGCATCAGCAAGAGGAGGTTTTTCTTTGGGTTGCAAACTGGGTTTTGGTGGAGCGATGATGATATATGTTTTGGGTTGGGTTGGCGGGTTGCGAGTTGGGCGTTGGTTGTCACGTCAATTAGCTAGGCGTTGGTTGTCACATCAATTAGCTAGGCATTTGCGGGTTGGGCATAGTGGCGGCAACTGGGTTGTGGCGGAGCTCCAGTTCAAAAAAGGGCAGGGTAGGGCAGGGGGGAGAAAAAGGCCCCTTTTTTCTTCTTTTTCCTTTTTTAAATCCAGGGGAAAATGGTTATTTTATTATTTTTTGTCAAACTTCCCGCTGACAATTGAAGTCAACGCCGCCCAGGGTTAGACTGGCACATACATAATAAAGTTATGGTCATTTTGACACTTTCTCATTTTGTTGGATTATAATAGCACTTTCAGGCTAAAGTTAGGGTCATTTTATCACTTTACTCTTATTTAGATTCCGTTAGATTAATTTTAACTCATTTCATTTCGAACAGTTTAGTTCAATTCAATTAATTTCACTTCAGTTTAGATCAGGTGAAAAGAATATATTGTTAAGAATGTTGTTAAATTAATTATTCTCCAATCTTCATACATAACATATAATTTTATATATCATCGACAAAATTAGGAAAGCCACTCTGAGATTTGGTGGTGAAGATAGTAGTATTAGGAGCGTCATATCGGATCGGAAGGTTCCGTCATCATGCGCCACCCATTGATTTTCATTGTAGAAGACGAACCCATCGTACTTGTTTAAGAACGAATTTATTTATATTTTGTTAACTTATCAAGTATCAAAACAACATTTTGACTTAGTGGAACGACATCATTTTGATTCTTAAAATGACATCATTTTGATTCTTAAAATGGGGAAAAATTCATGCTAATTTGATTTGTCAACCTTCCAATTCACCCAAATCAAATCGGCAATCTCTACAAAAGAAGAACATAACAGAAGTTGTAGTTATATGCAACGGCGGAACTAGGGGGGGCGAGGGTGGGCTGGCGCCTCTCCTAAGATCCGGTGGCCCGGTATTTAGGCCTAGAGCCACCGGAAGCCACCGGATTCCGCCCCCCCTTGAGGCATCGTCGGCGCCGGAGGCGCGAGCGCGGCAGTGAGGCTGAAGAAGACGACGGGCAAGTGAGGCTGAAGAAGACGACATTTTTCCTTTTTTTTTGTTGGTATAAGTATACAAAACGACGTCGTTTTGGCTTAGCTGAACGACGTCGTTTTGAGTTGCTGGTCCGAAAAAAAAATCAAGGCCAATTGGGCTGAAGCCCAATTGGCCCAAACCAAAATATATAACCTAATCTCCACATATTAAGAGACCAGTGTACCACATTGCCTCCATTTTCCAACTCCAATTCTCCAGCAGCTCCAGCAGCTCCAGCTTGAACGCTGCCGGCTGCCAACTGCCGCCGCCGTTCCGGCGTTCCCTGCCGCCGCCATCCCTACTACAGCCACTACCAGCAACCAAGGGCAAGGTATCAAAGGGCCAATATATTTTTGTTATGTGATTTATGTTGAATAACTTGAATTTGTATGAAATTGTGAATATTGAATATAGATATGAAATTATGAATAATTTAGTGATTGTGTTGAAATTGTGAATTGTGCTAAATATAGATTTGAATAATTTGACATAATTTTGACATATTTAATTAGATATATTTAATTTAACGTATGTAATTAGACATATTTAATTAGACATATTTAATTAGACATATTTAATTTGACATATTTAATTAGACATATTTAATTAGACATATTTAATTAGACATATTTAATTAGACATATTTAATTAGACATATTTAAGTAGACATATTTAATTAGACATATTTAATTAGACATATTTCATTAGACATATTTAATTAGACATATTTAATTAGACATATTTTTGAGGCATATTTAATTAGACATATTTAATTCGACATATTTAATTAGACATATTTTTGACAAATATTTAACTAGACATATTTTTGAGAAATTGTGAATATTGAATAGCATATAGATATTTAAGTTGACATATTTTTCTTATTTTATGTCAAATAGGATATGGATAAATTCTTAATTCGAAATAGTGGATCATCTATTTTTAAGAGACCGAGTGAACCAAATGAAGAAAGGATTAATGAAGAGGGTAGTAGTCAAAAGCATTCTCGTGTTGAGTTCAATTCGGATGATGTTATAAATGATCCTGGGAAACGTAAACCTATTAAGGATTATGATGTTTCTATTAGAGATCAAGTGATGAGAGAATATGTGTTAAGAGGTCCTTGCCAACCTAAGGGTCATTATTTTCCAAGGACAAAGCAGGGAAATGACTATAGATGTTTTCAACCTTCGTGGTATGAAAAGTTTGATTGGTTGGAGTATAGCGCGTCAAAGGATGCAACATTTTGCTTTTGTTGCTATCTCTTCAGGAATTCACATAAGGGATGTCGAGATGGAGAGGATGCATTTACTGCGAGTGGGGTGAACAATTGGAAGAAAGCGCTTGATATCTATAAGAAACATGTTGGCGTAGCGGGTAGCTCTCATAATGATGCAGCTCAACAATTGTATGCATTTAAGCGTCAAAGACAGAGTATCCTTCATTCTTATCAGGCACACGGGCGGGAATCAGAGATTGCATATCGCACGCGTTTGACAGCTGCTTTGGATGTGACACGGTTCTTGCTAAATCAAGGTATGGCTTTTCGTGGCCATGATGAAGGGCTGGATTCTTTGAATAAGGGCAATTATCTCGAAATGATTGACTGGTATTGCAAGCGAAATGATGTTGTTTCTAAGACCATGAATGAAAATGGCCCTGGAAATTGCAAGCTCACATCTCCCAAAGTACAGAAGGAACTATCAAGTGCTTGTGCAAGTGAGGTAACAAATGTTATTGTTAATGATATTGGAGATAGTTATTTTTCTATATTGGTTGATGAGGCTAGAGATGCATCAATAAAGGAGCAAATGGGGGTTGTTTTAAGATATGTCAACAAACAAGGATGCGTTCTTGAACGTTTTCTTAGTGTTGTGCATGTGCGTAATACTTCTGCTATTAGTTTGAAGAGTGCTATTGATGAATTGTTTGCAAAACATAAATTATCAATGTCAAAGTTGAGAGGTCAGGGATATGATGGAGCCTCAAATATGCGAGGAGAGTATAATGGACTGAAAGCTTTGATATTGAAAGAAAACTCATCTGCAAGGTACGCCCATTGTTTTTCTCACCAGCTTCAATTGGTTGTTCTTGCTGTTGCTAATGATAATCGAACTGTGTGTCAGTTTTTCGTTTATCTTGGTATGATTGTGAATTTAGCTGGAGCTTCATGTAGAAGAAAAGACATGCTTCTTGATTTAGAACATGCTAGAATTGTAGAGGGATTGGAGAATGGAGATATTGTGAGTGGAAGAGGCAAAAATCAAGAGACTAGTTTGAAAAGGCCGGGGGATACTCGTTGGGGGTCACATTACACTACTATTATTCGTTTCATTACTATGTGGGAATCTATTTTGCAATTGATTGAAAATGTCCACGATGATGGTGATGCAAATGTGAGTAAATCTTCAGCGAGCGGTTTGCTTGAGCAAATGGAGAGTTATGAATTTGTTTTTGTGATGTTTATGATGAAGCATTTGTTGGGAGTTGTAGATGCTTTGTCCCATGCTTTGCAACAAAAGAATCAAAATATTGTGTTGGCTGTGAGTTTGATGAATACAATGAAGTTTGAGTTGCAACAATACAGAGAGACTGGTTGGGATGAGTTGTTAAATGAAGTCAACGCATTTTGTGTTAATCATGACATCTCGGTAGTTAATATGGAAGATGAACGAGCAATTCGAGGTCATAGGAAACGACTTACTCAAATGCAGACCCATGGTGATTTCTTTCGCGTTGATACTTTTCTCTAGGTATTACTTTTATAATTTACATACCTTATTTTATTTGATTTGTAATTTTTTTCAATGCTACATGCTAACCTTTTATTTTTGAATACTAGGTTGTTGATAGGATGATTCATGAAATGAACAATCGATTTCCGGAAGCAAATACGGAGTTACTCACTTGTATGGCTTGCCTTGATCCAAGAGATTCATTTTCTAAGTTTGATATTGGTAAGTTAGTTCGACTTGCTGAATTATATCCAAGTGACTTCTCCGTAGAAGATCGTTACCGCCTTCATCAACAACTTAGTACTTTCATTCATAATGTGCAACTTGATAATGAGTTTTTGGCTATTGAGGACTTTGGAAGTCTTGCTCAAAAGATGGTTCAAACAACTAGCCATACATGTTTTCCACTGGTATATCGTCTTATTGAGTTAACCTTAGTTCTACCAGTTGCAACTGCTTCTGTTGAACGCGTTTTTTCAGCCATGAAGAGAATCAAGACTGATTTACGCAACAGAATGGGAGATGAATGGATGAATGATGTTATGACAGTGCATATTGAGAAGGCGATTTTTGTTGGGATCGATAATGAACCAATTTTGCAACGTTATCAGCGTATGCAACATCGTAGGATACAGTTGTCTCCTGCGGTTAGTGGTTCTAGTTCTAGCAACCCAAGTATTGGAACGTAGTTTTTTATGCAATGATAGTTTTTTGTTGTAAAAATCTAATTATTATGTATTCATATTATTATGTAAGCGTTGTTTGTTAAAAAATATTTCATTTAGCGTCGCAAAAAAAATTTTAAGCTCTTTTTCGCCCCCCCTAATATACACTCCTGGTTCCGCCACTGGTTATATGAATGTCCACTCCCACTAGTTACTGTGGGTCCACTATCACCACACAATCACATGGTTCTCTGCTATACTTTGTATTTAATCACCAATCGTCATTACATTACTACTCCCTCCGTCCTCCGTCCCAGCCGAATCTGCACACTTTTTTATCAACTTTCTCAAGACATATTTGACCATAAATTTCAACTAGTATATAGATACCAATATCGTCATGTGAGATATGGTTGGATTCTCTGCATGCTGTATTTTCTGAATATCAAATTTTAACACACCGTTAATATACATAACTAAAGTTATCGTTGGTCAAACATGACCTGAGAAAGTTGACCAAAAAGTGTGCACATTCGGCTGGGACGGAGTAATAGTAGTTTTGCATTCGAAACCACCATTCAAACTGTGTAAGAACATTTTTATAAAATCACTCTTTAAGTATTTCGCTTTGCCTCCAACACAGATAATCACATGATCATTCAGTCCACACCCACGGGTGTACCCCAGTGGTTGGGAGACGGGTGGATAAGCCAATGATCCCAGGTTGGATACTCGGCAGCGACAGTGTGGGGAGCTCTTGCTTTGCAAGGCTCCTTGTGCGCACCGAGTCCATACCAAGCCCATTGGTCCTGGTGCTGGGATACCGTAATTTACCTCTCATACGATAGCCGAGGTGTCGACTGGTATGGGCCGCCGAGGGCGAGCGGATGATCGCCTTTTGCCAATGATCATTCATTCCCTTTCTTTCCTTGAAGCCATGAGCTATTAACACGTTGCATCCATTAAGAAAAGTTTGACTTTGGTAATGATAATAATGTAAGTGTTTGAAAACGTTACCAATAATACGAGTTTGCTTTAATATTATTCCAAACATATGACTATTCAACATGTCTCAAGAGTGATACTATGGTTCCACATCCCATGCACCTTAATATGTTTATTAATTTTGTTCTGTAATTTCTAGTAATGTCAAACAAGAAATTCTTATGCTAAGCACGTCTTGTCGGAATATGCAGCTTCAAGAATATTCCATTTATTTATTTATCAATCAAATGAACCAAGAGCTTTATTGCCTAAATTAATATTGTGCGAGATCATATATTGTCTCAGCAGTTGAATTCCGATGACACTGCCACATTGGTGCATCGCACAGGACGAAGGGGGGTTTTATTGAGGGGTCGTTTGGATTTAAAAAAGAAAACCAACATCGTACAAACATCAAACATACATGCATATTCTTATTGGAACTAAGGAGAAGAACACCTTAGAAATGCTCATGGATATCCACCTTCCAAACATGTCATCCAGAAAAGCATATCTTCCAGTTGATGATCATGTTCTTCATTTTTCGATTCTTCTTGCATCATCTCTCCGGACGAGATGCATCCATCCGGGCTATCTTCATCATCAACTAGATCATCAAATTCATCGAGCATGATCATATGGCCGGAATCATCACAACTGGATGATTCTGCATCATCTTCATCGGGGAGATTTTCCGAGGAATCAGACTTGTTACCCTCACAAGAATCTCCACTGGCTTCCAAGAGGAAATAAAAACAGTACCTTTCATTACCAGTGCTCCACAGATCCATTTCCACCATACAAAGAGAATTGTGGCACCCTTCTTTTATAGTTCACCAAACCCTGCTTTTCCTGTGGTGCTTAGCCTAATTAGTAGCATCCTGACTTAGATTAGTGAAGTGTTTAGTGCTAATGATTAAGTCAACAGTTTAATCAACATGGAATGCATTGTGCACACTTCAATCTAGTTTACAACAACAATTGAGACACTGTCTCACTAAGTAGGGTCAGCAAGTAACGACCCGGAATAAAAAGCTAGACGGGGTTGTTTTATAAACAAAAAAAATCCCCGCGTCACAAGCCTAATACAGGCCCCCCTATTCCTTGCCCCGGGTCAGCTACATGAATCATACAACATAATTGTGTTAATTAGAGAAATACAGTCTCATTTCGAGTCCTTTTAGATCTTCCTTTTTCCATTTGATATGGTTTAATGATCACCTCAAAGAACATGGCCACATTCAGGGTTTTTTCAGTGCTCTATCATCCTAAGATTTTACAACAAAATGCAGGCTTCATGATAGTTATCAAGTTCTGGTGCCCCACTAGAAACTATAGATTGGGTTTTACCGACGCATGTATATCACATCATCAGATCAGCAATAATACTAAGTCATGCTCACGCAGCATTATCATAAGCCAAGAGTTGATTAGGTTCAAGAAACTGCTTTAGCCATTAAATTCACAAAAGAGAGAGCACTCTGTTGAAACACTTTCCCTGTTGAAGCTTAGCCACAAAGCAACATAAAGCAAGATCTTTTCTTTATCAATGCTAATCATCCAAATAAATAGCCCATATAAAGATAAATATTAGGCCTCGATATAAGCTGAAGTTAGGCAAGATCTTTTCTTTATCAATTCTAATCATCCAAATAAATATCCCACGTAAAGATAAATATTAGGCCTCAGTGTATAGCTGAAGTTTGGCAAATTGAAGCACAAAATTGAGAAGTGTGTGGATACTTTCTTGAAAAGTGACCTTACAAGGATTGAAGCACTATACTAGGAGAAATTATTTAATGCTTGGCAGACCTCTAAAACAGTAGCCGCGGCCTATGAGTTTTTTCTTGCTTCTGCATCTTTATGCCTCCATGGATTCAGAGCATCTCTCATAGCCTGCGCTTCTTCACTGTTCTCCCAAGCCCTCTTCTCCGATTCCAAAACAGTTACTTTATCATCTGCAACACGATTACGGGGCAATATAATCATATGACAATGTAAAAGCAATGCAATGCAATGGAAGTCAAACATATAGGATGGCAATTTCTAACACTGTTCACAAAGACAACCTGACTGACACTACGACATTGGCAGGATTATCATTTCTCTACCATTCATATCATGCATAGGAGTGGCAGATAACAAGATTTCGACATGAAATGCCAAAGTAACACCCTTGTTAGAGGAATTATGTAAAATATGTCAGAAGTATATCTTCAAAAAAATCACTTTTTATAAGTTTTAGTCATCTGTAACTAACATTAACAACCAAACTTCCAAACTTGTTTCTCGATGAAGCGTAAATAAGTCAGTTCTCTAGTACAAAGGAAGTATTTACTATTTATGCTTCAATTTAACCATGTCATATAGCAACATTTTCAACTACATCCAAAGCATAAAATTCACTTATAACATCCTAACCTTCAACCCAACCAAATAAAATAAAATATAAGGCATTTAAAAGGCATCAGAAAAGTATTCCATCAATTGATATTTTCTCAGATTTTAATAATCTCCTAAAAAACACCAAAAAGATCAAATTTTTAAGCAACCAAATTTCAGAATTAGCTCAAATATTCAACAACAAATATAAGTGCCTTACAGAATCCAGTCTTAATCATGAACAATTCCATGGAGCCTCCAACCATGGCTGAAAGAATCGCTATCTTCACGTACCAATCCACAAATTTCATTGTTTATTTTTTATCTGGGCCGATTTCTACCTGGGAAAACAAACCAGAACCTGTTCAAGATTCCAACTGGGGATATTAGTTTAAGAAAATAAGAAGAACCCAGAAAGAATCTCACCGGAAAATGTAGTTTGGGAGATGAACAGAGGGTAGCTCCGGCAGCCGAAGGAGAGATTGGATTGATAGGCGCGGCGGAGGCGGAGGCGGGTGAATAGTGGCGGACTTTACGTTTCTTTAAAAGTGTGTCGGAACATTATTTTCTGAAGAGTCCGTCCCTCCAAAGATCCGATGATCGTTTAAAGTTAAAATTATAAAAAAGATGAAGATAAAATTTTTAAATTGCATGAATTTGATTATAAATTTTATATACATTGCATAAAATTTGAAAATGATTACTAATCAAATCCCAAATTTTTTATTGGCGCTATTGTTGATATAACCATAGAATTCTTGTTAGCAAAAGGCGATCAATCCGCTCGCCCTCAGCGGCCCATACCAGCCCACACCCAGGCCATCGTATGAGAGGTAAATCACGGTAGCCCAGCACCAGGACCCATGGGCTTGGCATTGCCTCGGTGCGCACAAGGGAGCCTTGCAAAGCAAGAACTCCCCACACTGCCGCTGCCGAGGATCGAACCTGGGATTAATTAGAAATTAATCAAGATCAATCACAATCAATCACAATCAATCACGATCAACCACGATCAATCACGATCTTCTATTGTTACACCCCCCCTCAAGCGAAGCGTCGGGTTGACTGAGACGCAAAACTTGAACCTGAAGAAGTCAAACAATGCACGATTAAGCCCTTTGGTGAAAATGTCTGCAACTTGCAGCGAAGTGGAGACATGACTAACACGAAGTTTTCCAGCAGCCACCAATTCCCGTACAAAATGATAGTCAATATCAATATGCTTGGCCCGTTTGTGAGCAACAGGATTCTCAGCAAGAAAGATAGCATTGTTATTGTCACATAGAAGCAGAGGCGAGCCCTGCAGCGGAAACTGAAGATCGCGAAGAATATGCAACAACCAAACCACCTCCGAGGTTGTGTTAGAAAGAGCTCGATATTCGGATTCTGAGCTCGAGCGAGAGACCGTATGTTGCTTCTTGGCACTCCACGAGACCAAGTTGCCACCAAGAAAGACCGAGCCATAGGTGGACCGACGGGTCTCCAAGCAACGCGCCCAATCAACATCTGAATAGGCAATAACCTCTGAAATGCCACCAACTCCAAAGGTTAGACCACAATGTAACGTGCCCCGAACATATCGTAGGATCCTAGTGACAGCAGAAAAATGATCATCACGTGGATCCTAAAGAAACTGACTCACTGAATTGACCGCAAAGGACAAGTCAGGTCGAGTAATGGTAAGGTACTGAAGGGCGCCAACAAGGGAACGATACACCTTAGGGTTGTGAAATGGCCCACTCGTACTGCTATGAAGCTGGGACAACGGCAAGAGTGGAGTAGAGACCGGAGAGGAATCCAACATCCCAGGTCGCTGAAGAATATCCCTAGCATACTTGGCTTGGCCCAAGAACAGCCCTGTAGAGGTAGAGGTAACCTCTAAACCAAGAAAATAGCTGAAAGAACCCAAGTCCTTGACAAAAAATTCACGATCAGCACGGGCAATGAACTGCCGAATAGTAACACTGTTGTTCCCAGTGAGAATGATATCATCAACATAGACCAGAAGATAAAGAACAATAGTGCCCTGAGAGAAGACAAACAGTGAAGGATCTGAAAGACTGCCAACAAAACCCAACTGCCTGACGAACAAACTGAACTGGTCAAACCACGCCCTGGGTGCCTGTTTGAGTCCATATATGGCCTTCCGTAAGCGACAGACATGATGAGGGCGAGCAGGATCCTGATAACCAGCCGGCTGAGCCATGAAAACAGGAGTATCAAGAACACCATTAAGAAAGGCATTCTTGACGTCCAACTGATGTAAAGGCCACTTCCTCATGGTGGCAATGGCAAGGACAGTACAAACAGTGGCAGCCTTAATCACCGGGCTGAAAGTATGATCAAAGTCAAACCCCGGTATCTGAGAATATCCTTGGGCCACCAGACGGGCCTTATAACGATCAACAGAGCCATCCTGATGGTACTTTAGCCGATAAATCCACTTAGAGCCAACAATATTAACATTCGGAGGACAAGGCACCAACTCCCACGTCTGCTGACGACGAAGAGCGGCCATTTTCTCATCCATAGCAGCAACCCATCTTAAATCTTTTGCCGCGGCTCGAAAATGACGTGGTTCCTTCTGCTCCAAAAGTTCTGCAACCAATCCTGTTGCCACAAAATCTGGGCCAAGATTACGGGCAACACGTGTCCCATCCTGTAAACGAGTGGTCATGGGATGAGGACGGGGTACCTGAGGAGTCAGAGAAGCACTTCCAGAGGAACCGTCCGAGGAACTGGCCGATGCTGAAATGGAACTGATGTTGGAGAGGACAGTCGAACCACTAGAGGGATCAATCAGTGTGGTCAAAGAAGCAGGAGATCGTGGTGGTGTAACAACCACATCCTCAGCAGGGGCAATCATCGGTGCTGCAGTCTTAGATGTGGACGAGGAATCTGGACACACCGAACAAGGCAAAGTTGGTGAAGCCAAAGCAGGATCAGGGATGGTGATAGAAAAGCTGAATCAGTAGGGTCCAAAAAAGATGAAACATCCAGGGATGAAAACTGAACCTCCGAAGATACAGTAGAAAAGGGAAAGTGAGACTCATCAAATCGGGCATGTCGAGTCATGTAAGTATGTCTGGAGGTCGTATCCAAGCATTTGAACCCCTTATAATGTGCGCTATAGCCAATGAAGACACATGGAAGACTGCGAGGGGCAAGTTTGTGAGCTGCAGTCGGTCGAACATATGGAAATACACGACACCCAAAAGGATGAAAGTTGGAGTATTCTGGGGGCCGACCAAATAAAACCTCAAAAGGAGAGATGTTATCAAGAACAGGAGTGGGTAGGCGGTTAATAGTGAAAACTGCAGCACTAAAGGCATCATCCCAGTATGAGATAGGTATGTGAGAGTGGAGAAGCATGGACAGCCCCATTTCCATTATGTGTCGATGCTTCCGTTCAGCCCTACCATTCTGCTCTGGATTGTATGGGCATGACACCTGATGATGAATGCCACGAGCCCCAAAGTGTGACTGCAACCTGTTATTGATAAACTCGGTGCCACCATCGCTTTGAAAAACTTTGATGCGGGATGAAAACTGATTCTCCACGAATGCTTCAAATTGAAAATAGATGTCAACAAAGTCTGATTTGCAACGAAGAGGATAAAACCAGGTAAATCGTGAGTAATCATCCACAAACACAGCATAATAAGCAAAACCACTTCCAGATAAGGCTGGAGAAGGCCCCCATAAATCACAATGAATTAAGTCAAGAACATGAGCAACGCGCTTAGAATTCTCAACAAAAGACAATTTCTGACCCTTTGCCATAGCACAAGATTCACAAATACCAGGTTTAGGAAGCATAGAAGTAAGAGATAAATACCCATTATTGTTCAACAAAGAAACAGTGCTAGAGGACACATGTCCTAATCGAGCATGCCAAATCTCAAAAGATGCTCTATTATTGTTTTGTCTAACAAATGACAGAAGTGCTTCTTCACCACGGTCCAGCATATATAGGCCATCATCAACGTGTCCCCGCCCCAGAATTGCCCTGGTGGCCTTGTGCTGAATGACAAAAAACTGATCATCAAAGGTAATAATAGCACACAGATCACGAGTAAGCTTGCTAATTGATAAGAGATTCTTAGCAATTGCAGGCACAAGCAGCACATCAGATAAATGTAAGGTAGAACTAATACGAGCATTACCAATACCAGCAATAGCAATAGATGCACCATTACCAACAGAGACAAGAGTGTTACCATTGTACGGAGTGACACTCGATAGATTGGAAGCAGAAGAGCTCATATGATTAGTCGCTCCTAAATCCATATACCAGTCAGGGATCGATGAAGCAACACTCGGGGCAGAATACTGAGGTGCTGCAATAGATGGCTGAGTGGGATATGCTGAAGGAGCAGAATACTGAGGTGCTGCAAAACCTGGTGGTGTGGGAAGCGCCTGAAGCATCGGAGGAGCATACTGCGGATAGTGCTAAACAAGATGAGCCTGAACTGCCTGAGGAGCATGACCAACATAAGGCGAGTACTGCTGCTGAATATAAGGCTGAGGAGCCGAAGCCATAGGGCGAGGATTGGCCGAAGGGCACTGACTAGCAATGTGACCGAAACCCTCACAGGTATAACACTGAATTGGAGACCCATATGCAGCAGATCTAGACCAGGACCCACGGCCAGAACCCTTCCAGGAGCCTCTGCCACCATGTCGGCTACCGGAACAGCCGTTTCCAGCCGCGCGTGGGGCCCACGCACCACTGCCACGCGCGGGTTCCACCGGCGCGTGAGGCCACGTGCCGCCCACGGCTGGCTGCTGGTATGAACCAGCTTCTCCCTATTGCTGTACAGAAGCCACAAAAGCAATTGGACCAGAATTTACTTGCCTCTGGACACTATTCAACTGTGTTTTCTCCACATTAACAATAAAAGATTCATATCCCTTAGCCTCATCAACCACAGTCATATAATCAGGAAGAGGCTTACGGGCAGCAATAGGTGCAATAAAATGCTTAAAGTCAGCCCCCAGAGCATTAAGAAACCAAATCAATTTCTCACGATTACTAGCTGGTTCTCCCATGACCGATAATTGATCAAAAATTTTCATGAAGGAAAGGTGAAGCTCATGAACAATACCATTTTTCCGGATGATGCCGGCCTGTTGGCGGAAACTGAAGGCTGCAATGGCAGTACTGTGTTGATATGCCGTGGCGAAGGCATCCCACATCTCCTTCGCGGTGGTGCACTGCGAGATTTCATTCTTGGCATCGGAAGAGAGAGAAGAATAAAGCACACTGCAGACTCGTTGATCATCAGCAACCCAATCATCATAGACAGCCTTGGTCTTATCAAAGACCTCTCTAGCTTTGAGAAACGCAGCATCGTCAGGCGGAGAAGAGGAGGAGGAAACCGATGTCTGCATCACTGTGAAATTTGGGCAGGGACTAGAACCATCAAGATGACCATACAACACCTGCGGTCTAAACCACATATTGAACCTGCTGCTTCCATTGCAGATATGTGTTAGCATCCAACTTCGTATTGAGTAAATGGATCATAGTGTTGAGGGACAACCTGTCTAAATTCTTGTTGTCAGCCATGATCAAGAAAAAAAAATTGATTGAAGAAGAAGAGGGGAGAGGGGCGGCCGAATGAAGAAGAAATAGGGGAGGTCGAAAAAATTGAAACTGTAGGGAGAGAGGATCAGCAACGCTCTGATACCATGAAAGGAATTTTCCAACTTGATTTTCTATTACCATTTACAAAGTAATATATAGATGTTTACATATGAATGATACAATGAATCTGGACTAGTTCTAAATATAGACAAGATAAATCTTGATTAATTAGAAATTAATCAAGATCAATCACAATCAATCACAATCAATCAATCACAATCAATCACAATCAATCAATCACAATCAATCAATCACAATCAATCACAATCAATCACGATCAATCACGATCTTCTATTGTCACAGTAGGGTAAAATTGTTTAGACTAAATTATTTTTTTGGTCCCCTATAAATTATCTTATACCATCTTTTGGTCATCATTTGCAAAACAACCCTTAAACGGTACTCAACAAATTCAAAATATTTTATTTGGTCTCCAAAGATGGTTTCCAGGTAAGACTAAATGGTTTTCCGGTATAGTCAGGGGTATAATGGTAATTTTACTAATTAAAAAAGATTTTCAATGAAAATCCTAATTTTTAAATTTTCAGATTTTTGACAACTTCATCTTGAGCCCTCGAGTCCTCAAGCCTCGAGCCCTCGAGCCTCAAGCCCTCCTGCCTCGAGCCCTAGAACCCTCCTGCCTCGAGCCCTTGAGCCCGAATGTGGGGATTTTTGACAAATTCATCCTGAGCACTCGAGCACGAACCGGCGACGGAAGGAGACGCGAAGAAGACGAAGAAGGAGGAGGAAGAAGAAATCAAATCGTTCGAGGAAGAAGAAATCAAATCGTTCGAGGAAGAAATCAGTACCCGCCCCGGCGGCTAGGGTACTGATTCGTCGCCGGCGAGCTCCGACGAGGAGGAAGAGGAAGAAGAAATTGTTCCAGATTCCAACAACGTCGAGCTCCGGTGAGTTCCAGATTCAAACAACGGTGGCGACAACGAGGAAGACGCGAAGAAGAAGAGGAGGAGTTTTTTTAAAAAAAACACAGGGGTATAATGGTTTTTTTAAAACATATTTTGATCAATTTTACCATTAATTTTTATTGAAAACCACATTTGAAGACCAAACAAATTGTTTTTAATTTGTTGGGTACCGTCTAAGGGTTGTTTTGCAAATAGGGACCAAAAGATGGTATATGATACTTTGTAGGGGACTAAAAAAATAATTTAGTCTAAAACCAAACAAAGGTATTTTGGTTATTTCTGAGATGGTTAGTGCCGGTCAATTATAAAATGATATACTTGTTTGATATCCATTTTTTCCATAATTAAATATATTTAGTTGAGAAAGTTTCATGTTACATTGACTAACCGGTTAAATCAATCATGAAAAACATAGTCTTAATAATTTTGGAGGTCAGATTATGATTATTTATAAATTGCGATACATTTTTTAAAAAAGTAAAAATTATGGGAATCTCGTTACAATAAATAAAAGAGCAAAGTGCACATATAACCCTACATAATTGATGAAAGAGCATACATAATCATGCGATAATTGAAAGTGCAAATATAACCCTGCATATTTAGGTTATGTGCAAATATAACCTTTTTCAAAAAGTTCAGGCTGGAATTGAGTGAAAAGTCGATTTTACGCCCTCGGAAAAAAAAAGAAACAAAAGAAAGCCTAATTTTGTTTAATAAGACCACCATTCCAAAGAAAGCCTACTTTTGTTTAATAAGACCACCCGTCCCATACGCCGCGGACCGGACTCTGTGGAAACAACCTGAAGACCACCGGTCGACGAAGAGGGGAGCGCCGGTGAGGGAGGCGGGTTTACCAGAAAATGGAGAAAACAACCTCCCTTAATTACTATGCTCCATGCAAGAAGATTGGTGAGCAGGGATAGGGGTGGTGGGTCTCGATTTCCTGTGCTTGGTTGATCGGCGTCGGAAATGGTGGCGTGGGGGTGACAGTTCGTCCCCATCGGAGAACGTAGAGAAACGGGGTAGGTGGAATAACGGCGGAGATGAAGCAGTGAATTTGAAGGATTCTGCTACTGCGTATCTGGGTCTAGGCAAATTCGACGACGGAGCAGGGCTGGGGAGGGGTGGAGGTGGGTATTTGTGACGGGGGAGGTGGTGGTTGTGGTGGCCGGAGGTGGCGACCGGTGGTGGTGACCTATGGTTTAGGTGAGAGGGGTATGATGCAAAAGAAGAAGAAAATGGTAGTATAGGAAATGAATTTCAGCCTTGGTTCAAAGGGCATTTTGGTCATTTTTTGTCGGTCAATGACCAGAAATGATCAGTCAATGCCGGAATAATGGTTTTAGAGTTATAAGTGCACTTATGTATAATAATTAATGTTATATTTGCACTAAAAATTATCAGGCCTATATTTGCATTTTCTCAATTATATAAGATTATATCTGCATATTTCCCCCAATAAAAACATGCATCAACTCATCCAATTAGTTAAATCAATTTAAAAAAGATCTCATCTAACGGTTAGTCGATATGAAACAAATATTTTGTACAATCTTTTATTCTTTTTTATTACACATAATAAAATGTCAAACACATTTCTCGAAAGAGGTAGTCTCTTGTTATATCGACTAACGGTTAGATGAATCATGAAAACACTTGTTTCTATTAATTTTAGGGTGAAATTATAATTAGGGTAAACTGCAAAATTGACTCTATTAAAATTTGAAAGTGTAGAAATGTCAAACACATTTCTCGAACGACAAAGCCTCATGTTAGATCGACTAATGGTTAGACGAATCATGAAAAAACTCGTTTATATTAATTTTAGTCAAATTATGATTAGTGTAAAATGCAAACTAACCCTATTAAATTTTGAAATTGCAGATATGACCATGTAAAACCTGAATGTGCAAACTAATCATAAGTTTTTGTAAAATTGTGCAATTATACCCATTTTGCTCAATTCCAGTTGACTCAATGAAGTCAGGTATTGACCAAACCTAAAAAGACATAAATAACCTAGACTTAAAACTAAAAAT
Organism: Rubia yunnanensis; assembly: GCA_037428765.1. Taxonomy (NCBI): domain Eukaryota; kingdom Viridiplantae; phylum Streptophyta; class Magnoliopsida; order Gentianales; family Rubiaceae; genus Rubia; species Rubia yunnanensis. The sequence continues at coordinate 2,886,802 of CM075065.1, read as the reverse complement.
TTAGTGACCATTTTACCCCTAGGATTTTGGGTATATCTGTACTCACTACTCACCGGCCCACAGTCGCCGGATCATCACCGCTTCGCCTCTAGTCCGTCATCGCTCTTCAGAACCATCTCCCTCCACAGCATCCCCACCTCATTCCCCTCCTCCTCACCCAGTTGCTCCCCCCTCCTCCCCACCCAGTCGCTCCCCCCTCCTCCCCTCCCCAATCTCACCCATCTCCACCCTAAACTCCAGCCCGCCACATCAACGCCACTACCACCATCAATAACGCCGCTCACAGCAACAATTGTTCACCATCGCATCCCCCACCCCACCCCACCACTTTCCCCCTCACGAGCCACCTTTTCCGACCAACTGGAGTAGCTCACAAACTCACACCACCGCATCTCAGTTTTAAGTTTAGGGTATTTTATGTCGATGGAGAAGAGTTCTTGATTCTTTGGTGCTGAACAGTAAATTTTCGGATGCAATATATGCATGTGTTGGGTGATGGACACAAAGGTGGAAGACGCATTCACTGAATGCGTCCTAACTGAATTTTTTTTATTTTTTGAACTATTTTTAGAGGATGCATTCTATAATTTATTATTATTTTTAAACCAGATCGTTTGGAGGACAGATTTTTTATTATTTTTAATTTTTCTTAATTTATATTGATATATTTTTTTAAATACTGTTTGAATTCTATAATTTCTTGAAAACAGACATTGAATTTAACACACACACACACACACATATATATATAATTTTTTTGTAGTCCCACATTTTATTAATTAAGACCTCAATATAATATAAGGAATTTTAATCAGTAAAATATATAATTTATTAATTCTTAAATAAAAATAACTAAAATAGATGAAATTTAATTATCATGATTGAGAATATTGTTAGTAATATCATTTTAAATCAAAATACTTAACACAAAGTTTACTTTAGGTAGTCTAAATTTTAGGCAAGAGTTTATTCTGTTATTATTATAAATTTGAAATTGGGATGGAGTTTTTTTTTAAATTTGCTAATAAATACAGGGCATACTGTACAATTATAAAAGTATTATGACGAGCCTGGGAGGAAAATTATGATTTTTAACAGGGATTGGAGGACGCATTCAGTGAATGCGTACTCATCCACGTGTAAATACCTATAGGAAAATTCAAGAAATTAACGGAAAACAAAAAAAAAAAGAAAAAAGGAGAGGACGCATTCACTGAATGCGTCCTTAAGTAATATATTTTTTAAAAAAATCTGTGAAAATAGAGAACGCATTTGTCGAATGCGTTCTCCACAAATGTTGCCATGCACAACTACTGTAGCCGTACTAATAGAAATTTCCCGATGGAGAAGGGTTCCACCGGCGACCACAAACCTCCCACCTTTGCTACCTTGGCCTCCGCACACCGCAGCACTACGTCTCGACCACCAGTTATGGCGGAGTACCCGCTGCAAACCTGGAGGTAACATCTTTGTCGGCATCCGCCGTGCATCTTTCAGTTTGCTCTCATCTCCACCAACGAGAACCATAACGGTGGAGAATTGCACCACCAACCATCCATTGAGCATCATCTTCCGGAGGTCACATCCCCGTCAACCTCAGCCTTTCGCATCACCACCGCCAAGAACCACGACGGTGGAGAATTGCGCCACCAACCATCCACCATGGGTGGGTTATTCACTTTCTCAAAACGGGTTTATGGTTAGTCGATACGGGAGAGATGGAAAGAGAAAGAGAATGAGGGCATTTTTATCTTTTCATATTTATTTATTTTTCAAAAAAAATTAATCAACGGTATAATGGTCATTTACCAATTTTCTTTCAAATTGATCGTTGACATTTTGGTCAACGAAATCTAGGGCTAGTTTGACATTTTCAAGTTTCACAGGCTATATTTGTACTTTTGACCAATACATATAATAAAATCGCACTTTTCTCCTAGAAAATTTTCAAAACTATAAGAGAATCGTTGCAATAAATTAAAATAAACACTAAACCGTCTCATTATTACATCAATTATTCGAGAATTCCGTAAATTATGAAAAAATTCCTACACTTTATAGACAGGTGAACTACATCGGATTAGACACATCACTTAGCATTAAACATGGCGAAATGAGGGGAAAAAAACAAGGAGGAAAAAGAGGCATACAGCCAAAGAGCACCTCATTCATTTTTCACTGGGACCTTAGTTATGGCACTGGCGCCCACCAGAACATTGTCCGATCAGTTTCTCCTGGCCAAACTCTTCTTCTTGTACCCTTCATCTCCACCATCTTCCACCTCAAATAATTGTTTTTCTTCACTTTTGCCCTCATAAAGATAGTTTCTTGCACTTGTAGTGTTGCTAGAGCCAAGTCCATTCTGAGTTCTTGAAACCCTTTTGAGGATTCTGAGGATTGCTCAAAATCTTTCCTGTTTTCTTATGTTTGAAGCTAAGGTTGTGCTGTTTTGAGTTGGAGTTTGGAACAAGAAGAAAATGGAAAGTTCTAAAGCAACAGAAGAGGCTTCTGTGACAGTTGCAGTTTCAGGGAGTGGGATTCCTCCGTGCCCTCCTGCTAGTACTCCACCACCAGCTCTGGTTAGTAGGATTATAGCATCATGAAAGTTTTGATCTTTTCCATTTTGGCATTTGATTGAGTGATGTTTTTGGTTTTGGTAATCATGGTTGTATAGCTAGGAGTTAGGTTATAATTAGATTAGTTTTTGCTGTTTAGCATGTAGTATTGTGTTCACTGCTTAATGTTAGGAATCTATATGCATTTGTAAGAATGAATATTCAGTATTTTCTTGTTGGTGGAGTCTTTAGTTGTAATTCTCCCTTTCTTTAGGTTAGCTGAAATCAATCCCTGGTATATTTGTTCCCAGTAGGGATCTTCCTACAGTAATGTGCTGCATTGGCATGCAGTTCAAGCTTGGTTCTTGTTGTTTAAGTTATACGAGTAGCTTATTCGCTTGATTGATTGATTCATGTCATGAAGTTCAGCAAATGTTTTACTCTTGTTTTCAATGTAGTGCAACCTCCTCCTTTATGTAATCTCGGGACATTCTAGTTATTGTTATTGTTATTTGCTTGATCCATTCAAGTCTGTAAAGTATGTTGCATACGAGTGTCGTGAATTTGTATATCTGGGGAGTTTATTAGGTTTTCTTATGCAGGAAGAATATCATCACAACGGGGAAAATAATGGTGCAGTTGGAAATCCTGGTCCGAGTACAAAGTCTGCAGATCTATCCCTTCAAATACCTCCTAGACCTAGTCTTTTTGGAAGTAGTCGTAGTGGAAAAGTTTTGTACTCTCCCGGTGGCTTAGATGCTAGTTCCTCTACTGCTGGCTTCCTTCGAGCTATTAGCTTCAAGAAGAAACCCGCTGCAGTTGATGGTGGTGAAAGAAGCTCTCTCCTTTATGCAGAGTCCAAGGCTACTCCTGATAGTCCCGTTTTGTCCAATTCCATCCCTGCCAAATCTTGGCAGAGAAGCAATTCTCTTCCTGTATCTCATGCATCAATTCTGTCCCCATCTGTTTCTGTGTCCACACCGATTTCAGTAAGGACTGTTATGGAAAGGAACCGGTCAAATGTAAGTTTCATATGAAGTGTACTTAGTTTAATGTGGTTTAGATTTTGGCTTCTATCTTGGTTTTCGAAATCATTTTTCAGTGCTTCACATGGCTGTTGTTATCCAAAGATTAAATATGTGACCTGATAGAATATGATCCAATTAAAAGCATAATAGTCCCTATTCTCAATTGATAGTCTAGCTAAAGTAATTTAAAATTCACTTAGCATTCACTTATGGCAGGTGAGTGGAAGTAAAGCTACTGCTTCAAGATCCCTTTCTGGCAAAAATCTTGTTATTGTGAGATCTACATCTTTTGCTAACCGTGAAGAGCCAGAAACTGATGGTGGTACGTATATCTCGTACATCTTCTGAAGTTCTAGTGTTTTAAAAGTAGCCAAATTTCATGACAACCTTAACTAGCAATTGATATGGTCTGTTGCTAGAGTTCTAAAATTTTGGGAATGGATCTTTTTATTCAAATTTTGTGAATTTTGAACATGTCGGGTTTCTAAAATATGTTCTTGCGGAAGTTAGATCAAATAACTCCTGCTCCAGTAGAAACCGAGGAAGAGATTCCTGAAGAGGAAGCTATTTGTAGAATTTGTTTCGATGTATGTGAAGAAGGGAATACTCTCAAAATGGAGTGCAGCTGCAAAGGTGATTTGAGACTTGTTCACGAGGAGTGTGCCGTTAAATGGTTCAACATTAAAGGAAGCACGCACTGTGAAGTTTGTGGACACGAAGTTAAGAATTTACCCGTTACCTTGCTCCGCATGCCAATTAATGCGCCGAATGGTAACAGGATGGATGGTCATAACGGTCAGAACGCACAAGCAATTAGGTAATCGATGTTTACTATTCAAGTTAGATCTTGATTCCATCACTTTGGTTTGTTAAGTTGCTCTAAATTAACCAATATATCCCTAATGCAGTGCATGGCATGACTTCGTTGTTCTGGTCTTGATTAGCACAATATGCTATTTCTTCTTCCTTGAACAGTTACTGGTAAGATATCTGGCAAACACTTAAAAAGTGCTCTGTGATGAAGTTTCATCAAGTTGTGAAAATGGTTATACGGTTATTTTGTTGGATTTGGTGTTATTTAAACTCCTCTTCCTCTGCAGATTCATGAAATGAAAACTCAGGCACTTGTGATTGCAGCGCCGTTTTCTTTTACATTGGCCCTTTTGGGGTCCATATTTTCTGTAATACTAGGTATGGATGTCGACCAAGGATTTTGTTCGTATTCTACTCAGGTACATGTTTGTCTGAATTTTGCCTGATATTTGCTGGATTTCGATGCAGCAATCAGGCAATACATATGGACGTATGCTGCTGTTCAGTTCGCGCTTCTTGTCATCATTCTCCACTTCTTCTATACTTTTGTCAGATGGATTTCCTTTTCTCTGTTCTTTTCACTTAATGTGGAAGTTTCAATCTTTTCTGAACAATTTCACTTCCCTGTTTTGCAGCTTCGTGTGGCAGCAGTTTATTCCATCTTACTCTCATCTGTTTTAGCCTTTGCATCGGCTATGACTCTGAACTCCCTTTACATAAGATACCTCACATGGAGATTTCACGCTTTGCATAGTTCAAATCAAGAGCAATCGCAATCAGTATGACCAAATTCACAATGCGTTCCATTTACTTTTCTGGTTGAATGAACATGTATACCAGGAAATTAGTTGGTACATTTACCTGAAAAAGTTATCAATAAAGATTTTACAGTAGTTATAGACTAGATTTCCAGTGCTCAATTACCCTTCAAGAAAACATGCAATGGAGAAGACTTCCTCTTATTTCTTTACAACAGGGATTTTGTACATAGTAGAAATTGGAGAACTTTGCTCCTTATGTTTTACTAACAGGAAGATACTTGTTGCCATTTTTCTTCAACCATATCGTTGATCGGGTCCTCTTCACCCTGTCCACAAACAGACTATGCCTGCAATAGGATCCAACAGAAAACACATTTAAACGGGCAAAGAAATGTTGTTGCTTATCAGATCATTGGGCGAAGAACCAACCTTTCATAATCTAGTCTCTGTGTGACAATTCCATTTAGTAGGAATTCAGAACTGTAAACTGCTGCACCTGTTTGCATAATGAGAGACTCAGACCGTTTCACCATAACTTACGGTGAGACAAGGTACAAACTAAATTTTTACAAATTACATAAAGTTCCCCATGTTATCCCCATCTTCAAATATTTGTAATTAAGCCCTCTGTCTCACCATAAGATTATCGTCTCACCGTAAGATTATGTGAGACCATCTCACCCAAGGTTTTGTATTGTATAACATCATACCATCAACATCAGCACAAGTTCATATGAAGTTGTGAATGTTCATGTAATATCATCCCATCAACATTATTCCTTTCTAACCTTTCTCGAGGAAGGGAACACATACTTCGTAGTCCTCCTCGCAAGAAAGAACCAAAATGTCATCCGGAAATGTTTCATTGTTCAGAACAGATCTTCCAATCCTCTCCACTGCCTGATGAGTATAAGATATTTGCGCCAATAAGCAAACAAATACAACAGGTTCGGATAAAAATCTGATCAGAGGAGGAGAAAAACTTGGTAGGTGATACTATTGAAGGGAGGAATACACACCAAACCATGAACTGCCTTGACCAAACCCGCCAAAATTTCTCTACCCGGCTTTGTGTTTGGGGTGATCAGAACTCTCAGTCCCTGTACGTAAATCATTATAAGAGCATAAACAGTAAGGCTGAGTTAACTTATCAAAACCCAGAGTCGGGCTATTACCTGCAAAAGTGGATGCTCACGTGCCCTTGATAAAGAAATTGGCATGCTAAAACCAAACTCCCTTTCCTTTTTTGCATCTCTTAAGACATGGGCTTTTTCATCGATGAAGCAATTAGCTTGCACACAACTTTCAAGCCACAACTGGGTCACCACTGGCTTACCAGAGGCAATGGCTTCTAACATATTATTTGTACGGACAAATTTATCTGTTATAAAGTGCGTAGCATCCGACATTGATGATGCTACTGCAGCTCCAAACCGAGCCAAAATCTACAATGAGAATATAAACAGAACTGATATTGTAAGCTATATCATTGAATGTAGTTACAGAACTTCGTGCGTGCAATGAATAGAAAGTAAGATAAGTACCTTCTGCTGCTGTTTAGTTATATCTAGATCTAGGTGCCTGCTGAAAATGGCTCTAACTTCACCAAAATCTCTCCGCTTCCTCAAATCTTTTGTTGCACTAGTGGATTCAGGACAAGGTTCTGTTCTACTCGGCCCTTTCATAAAAGATGAACTCATCAGATTCTTCCTGCATGATTGTTTTAGATATTCATCACCCATGCAAATGGGGGATGCAGCATTACTTGATGTTGTAGAACTGATAGGAGTGGTATTATCTGAGGCAGCATATGGTTTTGACCTATTAATGGGTGATGCTTCTTCAGTCCTGCTAGCTTTTTCCCTCTCAGCAGATTTCACGTTATCTACATTTCTACTCTTACCAGAATGTCTGGACGTGTGAGCCTTGACTATACCATCTTTAATATGAGAATTATCTTTATCAACCATTTCTTCAGAGATGGTTCTGTCTGCATCCAGAGAACTGCCTGTTGGATCAGTTTTTGACCTTCTAGACCTGGTAACGTATTGAGTACTGCCTCTTTGACAAACATCTGGCAATTCTGAATAAGTCCTTTTTCTACGAGAGGATGTATTAGGTTGATCAACTTGCCTCAAATTCACATCTCCAGGTTCAGAAACATTAGTCTGCACTACAGAACTGCTTTGGTTGTCTTCCCCTTTGGACCTGCTTCGTCTAATAAAGCTCCTAGTTCTACGGGTGACAGATGTAAAACTATCAATTTCCTTCTGCAGAGTAGCTGTCTTCAAAGATTTCTTGCCAGATGATACGGTTGCACGAGTCACTTCACAATGGTCAGTGGGAACTGGAACTTCATCCTCCTTTCTTGACTCAACCACCCTGGGCACAGGGCTTGAGTTTTCAAAGAGATCGACAACCAAGCCTTTAAGTTCTCCCTGAACCCTCCTTGATTTCCTAACTGTAAGCTCTACCCTCGACTGATTACAAACATTTTTAGACTGTTGTGATGATGAACGAGTTGATCTTCTCCTTGATTCCTCAATTCCTTTTGTTCTTTCCGATTGTCTTGGGACAACTTTAGCTTTAGAACCCAAGGCTCTTTTCTTTGTAGAGCTTTTATTCAAACTTTGAAGTTTGTCATCCACTTCACTTCTGTCAGAACACTTTGTCATATCTCCAGTACCCTCATTGAACTGACTAAGAACATCCTTAGTTGTGCTCACTGCAAATTGCAAGGCTTCCATAGCATCAGCTGCCATTTGTGTATCAATGCCCACATCTTGATTTTTCGGAAAACTCTCATCACAACCAGCATCTATTAGCCTATCCTCCGTAATATCCATCGCTGCATTTAACTCCTCAAGAAGGTTCTTCTGAAACTTTGGCTCTTTTAGCTCTGAAGATTTGGAAACTGCTGTACTATTTTTTGCCAATAGCCTGGAATCAGAAAAGATTGCGTCATTCAGTTTTATATTGCTGCCTACTTGCTTCCTGTCTCTATCTTGTGGAGCTGTTAAGCTACGTTTTGATTTCAGACAAGAGGTCTTCTTAAAGTTGCCAGTGGATCTCTTCCTCTGAGCAACATCCTTTGCAAAGAACAGTTCCTTTTTCTTTTGGAAAAACTCTCCCCCTCCCTCATCTTCAACATTATCATCCCACTTAAAAGCTCCCCTTTCTTCATCTATACTTCTGAGATTTGCTTTCTTTGCCAAACTTTGAGTTCCTTTTGCTATTGAGACAGGTTTTGACTTTTCCTTGACCGATCCTATACAGGTGATATCTCTATCACCCTCAACGGGATTAAGTTCAAGAAATTTGTTTACGACATCGAGTGCATAGGCTTGAGATAGGTCTCCAGGTTCTTGGGAGTTTATATAACTTAAGCCTTCTAGATCGTGTTGGAACCCAATTTCAGGCATAACTCCTGAATCAACTGAGTTCTCCACGTCATCACCAGCTTGTAAGATCTCAGTCTCCACATCATCCATAAAGAGCTTTCTAGCAGCTGAACAACCAAACTTGCCTGTGTTTTCATTCCTTTCCCTGACTTGAGCATCGTTCTTCTCTGACTCAGTTTTCTGACTAGTGCTTTTTATTCCACTTTTGCGAGCTGCTGAGCCAGACTGTCTGATTGATGCCACACGTATTGAAGTGAATCCTCTGACAGTAAACCCTGAACAACAGATCATCATGTTTAGAAGCCTAGATTCATACAATAACCACACATCTAAGCTCATGTCATTCTTTCAATGATGATGCCAAATCAAAACCCAAAAGACGAAAGAGAATTAAAAATTAACATGACAGGGATATTTCCAATAAAATCATCTGTCTACCTGATCTGCCATCTTTTCTCTCACAGTCATCATCAGAAATCTTCTGAGTATCACACAAGACCTCAGTTTCATCACTTTTCTGACCATCACAGTCATCTACCACTTGGGTATCACTACCAAGATTCACAGCTTGGGTCTCACCCTCGATATCATCCACCACTTGGGTCTCACCCTCAAGATCATCAACCTTTTGAGTCTCATATGCATCCGCTAGAGAAAACGCATCATCATCGACAGGCTGAGTATCTTCGTAATATTGCAATGCATCAGACTCCAATTCAGCATCACCATCTAATTCATCTAATACCAACACAAACAATTCAATATAAGTAAAGCTGTAAGCTTCAGCTCCAACAGATTCAGTATCAACCGACCATTTCTCCACTTTTAAACCATCAACACCAAAAATATATACATCTAACAAAAATCCAAAAGACCCTTACAGATTTACAGTAAAATTTCAAACTTTTCCTTCAGTCTCGTAGAGACGGGAATGGATATAAAAGTCAAACAAGATAAGCAAACTAGCAACTTCAGAACATAATACACCATCTTTCCCAACTTTCTTCAATATTCCATTCACAAAATCTAAAATACCACGCAATTACACAAACAATAGAAAAAGGGAAAGGAAAAGCTCAACATTACCATGCACCTCACACACAAACTCAAGCCCAGTATAACCATCTAATTCCTCTAATACCACACGACAAAACAATCCCATATAAGTAAATCCATCAAATTACTAAAAATCTTCAAACAAATGTTCTAAATTTTCCAAAAAAAAACCCAACTTCAAACACTATTTTTTTCTGTATGCTTTTCTAATCAAAACACCTACTTCAGAACACAAAACATCATCTTCCCCAAATCCCTTCACTTTCAATAACAAATACCTTAGAATAACACGAAATTACGCCGAACCAAAGAAAATGAAAAAAAAAGCTGAACATTTACCCGGGACCTCTGTATCAAACGGTACGGTCTCCGTATCGCTGAAATCCTCCGATTCGCAATCGCTCCGCTTCATCTGCGGAAAACACACATAAACACACAGAAATCACATTTCTACCGACCAAAAACGGCAGAAAAAAACACGCGCACACAGAGTAACTCAACAAGTGCAAACTAACATCAATGCATGCGAAGATCTTTCCAAAGGAGGATTAGATTGAAGAGCGAGAGTGAAAGAAAAAGGGTTAGGGTTTTGAAAAAGTACCAATTAAAAAATTGGGTTCTATTTCTGGAGGGAAAATGCTCACACACAGTGACATCTTTTTGGTTTTACAGCAAAAGCGTTGATAGTTATAACTCAAAGCGCTGGAACTTTCAGCGGGAAAAGCCAGGATTCTGCCACGTGACTTAAAGCGTTCGGATGTTGTGCGATTTTGGTTTTAGGGAAGAAAAGGGGGGGGCATTCCGAGAATCGAACTCGGGACCTCTCGCACCCAAAGCGAGAATCATACCACTAGACCAAATGCCCGCTCCACCGGCTTTATTGGTAAAATAATAATCCTTAAAGTAATGTGCAAAAATAATCATGTTGAGAAAAGTGGATATAAAACTCAATTATTTTTAGTGTAAGTATAGTTCTGACTATTGAATAAAAGTGTAAATATAACCCTCTGAACATGATTACGGTGTTAACTAACAAATTCCGATCATCGACCACTTGTAAAGACTAAAATACTCTAATGACCCAAGTCTTACACTTGAAAAACAATTATGCCCTTATTAACACCATCATCGTCAGGCCACCACCACCTTCCTAGTGGAGCTACCGCCCGCAGCTATTTTAGACTTTGTCGACCGCCAGTATTCAAGTCGGCCTGGAATCAGTTTTCGAAGCCGAACTCAGCACATTTTTCTGAAACTCAGCATGTTATTCCGAACTCGCCTGACCACCACCATTCAGAGGGACTCAACACACTTTTCCGGAAGTCAATCCTTACCAGCTCATCTCCTCTGTCGAGCGCCTCCACCAAGTCCTCACTGTCCCTTTGATTAAAAAAAGTGGGCCCCTTCTCCTCCGACCTGCCACCAAGTGGTTTGAGAAACCAAAACTCAAAGCTTTGCCACCGCGAGCTGACGTCAGCACCGGCAAGCCTAACAATTCGAGAAGGGCCATGCGTTCTCCCTTCTCCGGCAATTTGATTCATCTGGCTATTTGGTTCCTCCTCCGGCGAGCCCAGCTGTCAGCGAAGCATCAATTTTTTGGCACCGCTCAGCCAAGCGCTGAAAAATCGATGAATCCACAACGCCACCAACCCTAAAATTGATGAATCGATGAACTAGACTGGGAAAGAAGAGAAAAACGAAGAGGGGAAGGAGAAGAGAAACAGTGGGTGGGAATGTAAGAGAAACGACCAGAAACAATATGACTAGAAACGAAGAAGACCAGAAAAATCGATTGACCAGAAAAGGGATGAGAAAAGACCATAAGAGGAGAGAAACAAAGAAGAGAACTTTAGGGGTAAGAATGTAATTTCATTGTTTTACAATTTTTATTTTTACATAGGGGTAAAATAGTCTTTTTATCGTATTCCGGCCTCCAACTGCCTGAAAATGTTATATTGGTACATAACCTGAATAGATATAGTTATATTTGCACTTTCAATTAGCGCAAGCACTTTCGTCAATTATATAGGGAATATGCACTTTTCTCTAATCCTTAGTTAATTTTAGGAAGATTATTGGTAGACAAGTCTTGAAAAAACCGTATTTTTATACACATATAAAAAGATGGAGTTGAATTAGACTTATAGAAAGGTAAAAGATTTTAATTGTAATATTAAAAATTTATTATACAACGTGCAGTAGTTATAAGTGCATGACCCAATTAATGCAATCCAAAATTTTCAATTTAATTTATTCTAATTTACCGTTTAAACTTTGATATTTCCATAACTTATGGAATGACTGTTTTTCTAAAGACTGACTCATCAGACAGTAAGTGGAATGAATGGAAAACATATGAGTAAATTTAATAAAATTATAAAGATCTTTACATTAAATGGTTCTTGTAGCTTCGGAGAATTCTATAAAAGAAAAGGAATATATTGTCGTGATGAGATTTATAAAGGTGAAATATGATTAAATTGACTGGAGCTTTTCCTTTTGAGTTTGTCTCTTGAAAGGTGATCTTTCCATTAGTTATGGAAAGATTAAGGTTTAGAGTATAAATTAGAAGAGATGAAGATAAAATATTTGGGTTGTAAGAATCGGGCTATGAACTTTATAATTGTAACATATTGCATAATAAATTTTTAATATTGCAAATAATACTTTTTACCATTTATTATTTCAATTAAATCTCATATTTCCATAAATATATGAAAATACGGTATTTCTCAAAACTTTTTTTTTTGGTTGAGGGGGAAAGAAAACGAGATGTTCATTCATTATTTTAAAATGTCAGAAAATGGTAAAGTTTTACTTTAGAAAATTGTACTAATAGGACTTGTTTTTTCATATTCTTCATATATTATAGGGCAAAATACTGATATGACCATATGTTTTGGAGGTTTGTGCTAATATGACCCTGTTAAGTTGGAAGTGCTATTGTAGCCTTATGTTTTGTATCGGAAGTGCCGATATAACCCTATGGCACTATTCTGGCATTGACTTAGTAATTTATGGAGTTGACCAAAATTAAAAAGACTAAACTACCCCTAGCATTCAAATTACAAATTTATTTACTAAAATACCCTAGGTTGTTCTTCTTCTCCATAACCACCTCCGCCGCCGCTCCGCCACCTCCACCGATGGCGGCCGGAATCTGGAAACGAGCCACCAACACCACTGCCAGCAGACCACAGCCAACAACTCCACTTCCGCCACTGCTCCGCCACCTCTGCCTCCGGAATCTGGAAACGAGCCACCAATAGATCTGGCGATTCTAGCATACCACAACCAATACTATTACAACCAGCACCATCTCCTCTACTCTCTAAACCCTAACACCATTACAACCACAACCAACACCATCTCCTCTCCTCTCTAAACCCTAACACCATCACAGGGTGGCGCAGCACCACCGCCATCATTTCCTCTCTAGACCTAGTACCACCGCCACAATTAGAACAACAAATCCATCCAAAATACGATGAATAGAAAGGATTTGTACTGACCTTTGACAAATTCCGATTGAGAGAGCGACTGGAATGGGATTCGCCAACACCATTGACGCCGCCGAGTCCATCTTCCACGTTGTAGCACTAGCTCCGCATCGCCGTAGCACCATCTCTGGTGGTCTGTAGATTCTTGGTGTAGCATCAGCTCCGCATCGCCGTAGCACCATCTTCGGTGGTCTGTAGGTCTTCGCTCAGCGGTGGCACTGTGGGATAGAAATAGGATGAAGAAAGTGGAGAAGGAAATTGAGCGGAGTGGATAGAAGACGAAGAAGGTGTCGCTGCTTAATTCCCGCAGCTCTTTTGCAGGTGCCACTGCTCAATTCCTACCGTTCCCGTTCTCTCTTGCTCGATTTCTGCCATCTCCGCCACTAGAGGAGGAGCTAGGGTTTAGGGGCGGAGGAAGATCCATCTCCGTTGGACGAGATGGAGTCGGCGGGCTAGGGCGTCGTGGTGGCGCCGGATGAGATTCGCTGGGTTTAGTGGTAGTGATCAATGAGACGGGGTGGTGGTGGCAGAGCTAGGCAGGAATGGTGTTTGAGGTGGCGGATGGTGAGGCACGGTGAATCGAGCAGAAGAGAATGGTGGTGGAGGTGGCGGAGTAGCAGAGGTGAAGATGAGATGGTGCTGGAGGTGGTGAGGTGTGGAGGAGGAATTTTGGCAGCTCAAATCTAAGCGGAGCAGTGGCGGTGGCGGAGCGGAGAGAAGACAAAGAAAGTGGAGAAGTGGAAGAAAGAAGGAAGAAGGAAGAAAGTGGAGAAGGGAAGATAGTCTGCAGAGAGAAGATGAAGGGAAGATAGTCTGAGGGCATAACTGTCCTTTTACATTTCTAATTTTTAATTTTTAATCAGGGGTATAATAGTCAATTCAAATAATTTTGGCCAAATTCAGGCCTCCAGGGTCATATTAGCACATTCAAGCAAATCATAGGGTTACAATAGCACTTTCCAACTTCACAGGGTCATATTAGCACAAACTACCAAAATATATGGCTATATGAGCACTTTACTCTATATTATACAAACTTATGAGCCACAAAACAAAATTCATATACTCCCTCCGTGTCCGAATAAATTGCACACTTTCTATTTTGGTATGTTCCTAATGAAATTGCAAACAATCAGAAATTGTCATTTTTAGCAAAGTTGACCGTCAGTGAAATGACCAAAATGCCCTTGGGTCGTGTAAAATTTACAGCCATTAAGGTTGATTAATTAGGGAATTGGGAAAGTCTCTGGACACGTGTCCAGAGACTGGTGGTTGGCGTGAGATTAATTGTTTTAATCTCTCAACCACCTGCACCGCTCCACATGCGTCCCATTTGTGCTCTCAAAGCTCCATTATTACTTTCCTCATGTTCCTATTTACGCTCTCAAACGCTCCATTATCTTCTTTATTTCCCTCATTTCTCACATAATTTTCACAGCACATCCTCACCTCTCTCTCACATCCTGAAAACCCTAGCCGCTCAACCTTTTTTCTGCCATCGTTCTTAGTTGGAAACATGTGCCTTTTGTGTTGGTTTACTTGGTTAAATGATTTTTTATTCGAATCTAGGGTTTTCTTGATTTGGTTTGGAGTTTTGAAAACGAAATCGATTTTTTCACTTTTTCGAACATAAATCACATTTTAAGTCTCGGTCTATGTTTAGCTGGTTGATTTAGGGTTTATTGAACATAAAAACATGTTGTTTATCATATTTAAGTTATTTCTCGTGTTGGATCTGTGGTATTTCCTAGTGGTCTTGGGTTTTTCTTGTTGAAAACTGAATGCATGTATCTGATTCTTGGCAATCATGTTAATTTTCGAGGTAAATGAACATGGGTTCGTCATTTTTTAACCGGAATTCATGCTCTTTGTGATATGGATCTAAGTTATTTCTGGTGTTGTAACTGTGATATTTTCCATTACTCTTCAGTTTTTGTTGTTGAAAACCGACTGGATGTTTCTGATTTTGATGTTGATTTATCTTCCGAGGTCAATAATTTTTTATTCATTTTTTTTTGAACTGAAATTCATGCTATTAGTGGTATGGGGTCCGATATGAGTTTCTCCTTAGGTTGGACATGTGATATTAGTCAATGATTTGTTTGAAACTGAATGCATGCGGATGTTAAAAACTAATAATGATGTTCTTTGTTTGCTTGGTTCAGATCTGGGGTTTTTCCGTTGTGTTGGATATGCCATATTAACCACTGTATGTTAACATTGTGTTGACAATTTATTTTTGAACTGCCTCTGATGTGCATTGTGAACTGATTGCGATAATAATGTGAACTTATTCTAATCATACTGTGAGCCTTTTCTGATTATACTGTGAGCCTTTTCTAATTATACCGTGAGCTTTTTCTAATTATATTGTGAACCTAATCTGATTATACTGTGACCTGATTCTTATTATAGTTTATTGATATCTACTGATTGTTTGCATCTGAAACTGATGGATCATAGTGATATGGTCATAGCTGGTCAAGGTAAGTCTGTCCCTTGTCAACCCTTGAGTGAATTCGAGTTTGACTCTCAGTTTCAGTCTAGTTTTGATCCCACATTATTTACTGGGCTTGATGACATTGAGTCACAACCGAAGACCAGTACAATTATCCCACCACAGTACCTTGTTCTTGATACTATTCAGTTGGGTCTTGGGATACCCCTGTGGCAACACATTTTAGCCATGTACCTGAATTTGTCCTATACCACTCAGAATCAGATGATGATTCAAATAAAACACAGCTCCCTGATACCGACCCTCATATAACACAACCCCCCTGATCTTGACACTGATTTTGATGAAACCCAACCCCCCTGATTCCAATGAAACCCAAATTCTGATGAAACCCTACCCCCTGATACTAATCCTGATAAAACACAACCCCCTGATCTTGACATTGATTCTGATGAAACCCAACCCCTTGACTCCGATATTGATTATGATGAAACCCAACCCCCTGACTCCGAAGAAACACAGCCCCCTAATCCGTAAGTATGGCGAGCCAGGTTTCTGGGAAACTGGAGCTTGTCTTTATCCGGGTAACTGGCCAAAACATGTGCCTAAATGTGATCATGATGCTGGAAAATAGTGTCATTATCCACATGTTTGTATTTTTGGCTTCTTTTCAGTTCTGATATAACTTTGTAATTTCAAATTGTTGTGCATATACTAATTGTCTGCCTGTGAATGCATGATTGTTTATACAATGTGGGTGTTTTTGGCTTTTACAGCAACTACTTTATTCTGTGTTTGTCTATGGTTACCTGTTTGCTACTTGGCTGTGATAGCACATGTACTACTTGTTATATGTTGGGTTTTTTTTAATCTGGGTGATGTTTAACTTCAAACATGCAACCACGCAGATTTTGGCTCAGATTCAGTTGAAACCTTGGGTGACTGTTCCCCATTTTTCAAATGAATCTGAAGCAGAACCTGAGTCAGGCAAGGCATATTTCATATCAGGGGCAATAATGAGAACAGTAAATTGTGATACATGTTCATGTGGTTTATATATGCAGTCATGCCGTGTTAGCCAGTAGACGTACCTGATCTTGGCAGGGCATTTGTTTATTGACGCCATAGCTAATATGTGTGCTAGTTGGGTATGTGCTGGTTGGACCCATAATTTATGATGTAGCTGTGATGAATGAATAAACATGCAGACATGCTTATTAGTGGCTAAACTGATATGATCTTGGCAGGGCATGATGTGATTAAACCCAGCTATGAAATTATTTGCTAAGTTGACCCTATTGTAGTTGTTTGCCACCTATGATGATACCTTGCATGAACACTTTGGCAGCAACCATGTTTTCACAAACATTAGGATGACAGCTTTATAGTGTTTGTCACTTTGTAGTTATATGTGCTACTTGCCATTCATCCCGGTTTTAATGGTTTATCATTCTGGACTAACCTGTTTTGCCTCATACTTAGAAACATATTTTTAAACACAAGCTCATTTTAAAAAGCTTCAAACAAATGGGAGTATAACCCTCCCAGCTTTTACAAGGTTTCCCTATCTACATATCTTATCAAAATAACTTGTATGTTTACCCTAGACCTGAACATAGAAGCACAACCCTACAAAAATACATCAGTTTCATGCCTACACTAACTCCATCATGATCAGCAGATCCTGTATGTTCCCGATTCTCACAATGGACACCATGTGTTCCAAACAAGCCCTTACTAACTCAGAATCCACAATCAGACTGTGGGTAGCAAACCAAGACTTCATAGCCTTTCCTTTCCCATATGTGGCAGTTTGAACTCATTACCACCCATGCATTTCATGATTTCAACCATAACAGTTTGCAAGCTTAGGAATATCTTGTCTATGACCCTAGGATCCTCCCTCTCAAAAGCATCATGCACAACTTGTAGTAGTCCATATAAGTTTTGGCTAGGGTTTTGATGTTGTAAACTTTGAATTGAGGCAGTCCAAAATGTTTAAATTGGGTGATTTGGCTGGTTGACATACTAACTGAATGTTAAATCCATTTGAGGTGGCTGTATCTAAAAATCAGGGTCATTTGCAAATATGTGGGTAGGGGCATTGTCTTGTTGTATGATAATGTTTTTGCTTGCCCAAACTGGCTATTTTTCCTTGATAGCTGGTATGAGTTCATTGATAAACTTGTGTCTAATGACATCTCGGGTGATGGATGATATGGGTTGTGGCATCATGGTTCCCTTAGGCCTATTTACATTTGTGTACTTGCCTGCTACATACTCAACATAAGGAAACACACATATTTTTCCATCAAACATTACATTGCCCTCTATGTCAAATATAGGTCTACACACAGCACATAGAAACATGAGTTTTGGTATGTAAGGCTTGCTTTGGGTGATTCTATATGGTTTCGGTTCATTGGGACCAAGAATATACCTTGTTGTAGCCTCTGTGATGTAGAACCACTTTTCATCGATGTGTATGATGTTGTGCATGGACTTGAACAGCATGTTGCACTCTAGTTTACTTAAACACCATTCCAGCCTTGATTCTTTCTGGGCGGTTGTTAGGCATGGATGGACTGCATTTGTGTGGCTTCTTATCTCCTTGCTTGCTATTGCTCGGTGTATGCTATTTTTACTAACATGCAGCTTGGCGGCTGTGCTTCGGCATGTACGCCTGAACTTGAGTGGCAACGGTATTAGAGCTTCCAAGTTGATTGGCTTCTTGCTTCTTCCACATCGCTCGTGTCTTCTCGAACGGGTGACACAACCTCACCATTTTGAAGCTGCTGCCTAACTCGCACCTAGATTGTGAGGATGGTCCTTACTAAGCATGACCATTTTTCTTTTGCCTCCACTCTAATGTTGTTCTCTAGTTGCCCATTTTTTATGTGTTGAAGGAGAAAATGTGCAATCCCCTGCCTTTGTTCATCAGTGAGGTTTCTTCCCACCATCACAGCTCTACTGTTGCTCGATGACCAGAACTGGCCAAAAAAGATTTCTGAGGACTTTCTTTTGATTCAGTGAGTTGTGAATGGGAGCTGTAATAAATACCCTTTTTATAGATAAACATTCTGAATTTTGGAGGTAATGACAGTGAACGAAAAAGTGTAAAATTGGCTCCAAAACTAAAAATTTTGGAGCCAAACATTAAAATTTGGAGGGAATAATTAGTGGTGATAATGGATTAGCACTGTTTTCGAGCAAAAAAATTTGATTTTGACATGTACTATTTCAACTTTTTGGACTGAAAAATGTCCTTTTGACACTATTCAATTTTGCATCTACTTTTCTCTTTCTTGCAATATATTCAGGAACGGAGAGAGTATCCTTTGTACTCGTACGTTTTTCTTTTCATCTATTCTTTTTTATTTTATTTCCTTCTTCTTTCTGATAGTTAAATGACATCGTTCTATTAATCCAAAACGATGTCATTTGGAGGAGGCAGCTGCTAAAACGATGTCAAGCACTTATTCTGAGATTTTTCATTAAATGGTTTAATTTCCATCAACCATCATAAAGCATTATTCGTACAACAAATCCACTTCCATCTCAATATACTCTTTCATGATTGTATGTTCTTGCATCATACAAACAAATAGCACGATCTTCCACTAAATTGGGCACATTCTTCCACTAGAATGGGTTAGCACAATTTTACGTTGTCAAGAAATTCATTGTACATGGGGTAACCACTCGAATAACTAAAAGAGAAAGATTCGACCGTTTTAAAATAACTTATGATGAGACGAGTGACTAAGTGAAGTTTCAAAAACGTAACAGGCATGTCATCTTCCATTTTAAACAATCATATTGAGACTCTCTGTCTCATCATAACATTGGGTGAGACCGTCTCACCCAACTCTTGATATTACTAAAAATCAGCTGATATAATCACAAAACAATTTCTAACACAGCACAAAAACATTACAATGCAAATCTGCAAACAAAAACACAAACAGTTGAGATAAAAAAGGAGAAAAAAACACACACAAACAGTTGCTAATACAAACACGAAAACATGGCACAAACAAAACACATAATTAAACATGTCTACAACACAAAAACAGAGGATATTGTACCAAAAATAAGTTAAATTTTGGGACCACGGTACCTAAGATGATCCAAATAAACATTGTTCTCAACAAGTTCAGAGTTCATGCAAATTCTTGACCAAAACTAAAAATCTTCCACCTGCAAAAAGCACAGATACTTGTGTTCAAATATGAATCTTTCCTCTGCTAAAACCAGACCATCTATACAAGCAAGGCCATGGTGCAGAGAAGGTAAATGCACTAGACAAACTAAGCCACAAAATCACCAGATGATCATCAAGGTCAGCTCGAGCCAAAAAAGTGGATGGGAAGTGCAGCTGGATCGAGCTCCCAGAACCCGCGAAGGCTGCCATTTTTCTCCTCTGTCAGCTGAAACGCGGGAACCTGGTGGGAGAACCGGAGCATCTCCTGCCGGGGGATCCTCCTGATCACGGATGAATTCCCCTCCACACGGGGCTTGAAAACGGACTTGTGCCCGGGAACAGCTTCAAGAACCAGGATGGTTGTTTCAAGATTGCTTGCGACCACGACTTCCACAGGCTCGTAGTTGCAGGTGTCCAGATCGTCACATGTCAGGCTAGGTTTCCAGTCCTTGAATAGCGCCCAAATCTCGCCTTTCTGAGGGTATACCCGGTAGACATTCTTTTCCTCAATGGCTCTCATCTGATGAGAGAATGGTCCGGTACTGGCAAACAGCTGCGGTTTTTTCTTACAGAGTTTATACTCCCCACAACAAGCGGGCATATTTTTGTCGGTCCAGGGAATGATATCATGGGGCGGAACAGATAAAAGCCATGACAAGTGTACAGCAAATTTCGGGGGTGAGTCGATTTTCCTGATCTTCCCATAGTACTTGGGCAAGGCATCTTCATCGCCGTACACTGCCCAAACCTGATCAACTCGGAACTTCTCTATGGCCTTGTCAGCATCAAAATTGTAAAACTCAGGTTCAGGAACATTCTGAATATCAGACTCAGCTTCTTTCTCGGTGTTTGGAGCGTCCTGAAATGCGTTGTCTGTAAATGTAGCGGGTGCAGGCTCCATCTCTATTTCTTCATCCACGAGATCTTCAATTTTGCTGGTTTCTGAGAAAAGCTCCTCGAGAGTTTTAGCAGTTGCGGCTTCTCTAGCCTTATCATCATCCATTGGTTCCTGAGCATTTTCATAAGGCACTGAGCAAGAACCGTTGGGAGGATTCATCTTACTGGGATCCATGGAAAAAGCTGTCAGAACATCGATTTCCTCAAGGTTACGAGGAAGGGAACCTGGGTCAAGCTCAAACGATCCCTGGGGAACATCGAGCCTTTCATTCCCACTCATCTGAAAAGAAGGAACCTTGTGAGAGAATCTGAACAGATCCTTTCCCGGAATCACGAAGCAGCCAACACCATCCTTCACTATACGACAGAAAAGACATGCAAACCCTTTCAGTTTTCCCAAGTAAGCGACTTGGGCGCCACTGTCTTCATCGTACCCAGACAAAACCTCAACAAACTCATACTCAAACTCCGTTTTCTTCTGTGAATCAGAATGCCAGTTCATATCCCATCCCTTGAAGAGAGCCCAAGTTTCTCCCTTTCTCGGATACATCTTATACTTTTCTCTTCTACCAGCCCTTTCCAAGGTGACCTGATGGGAGAACATCCCGTGCACGTCGGTTATTTCTGTTGATCCAAGACGGAACTTACCACAGCCAGCAGGCAAGCCTTCGGTAACCCACTTCTTCTCATCAATACCATCAGGGTCAGCCTCAAACCATGTGATTCTCAGGTTAAATGAAGGAGAAAGGACTTTTCTTACTATGGCATAAAACCTAGGCATTGCATCCAAAGTATCATAGATAGCCCACATTTGCCCAGCTGCAAAACATTTCTCTTCTCTGTCCTTCTCAAAGTTGCTGAAATCAGGTTCAGGATATTCAACATCCCGTGGCTCAGTACTCCCGTCATCCTCAGGTGCTTGTGTTTTTTCAGTTCCACTGTCTCCATTTCTTGAAATCTCATCAGCAGAAGAAACTTTCTTGCGCTTCGCTTCCCTGTTATTCTCCTCTGCGCCAGCTGATTCTCTCTTATCACTAGGATGATCCTCGACTTCAATCTCATCAGATTTTGGCATATCATCATCACTTGCATCTTTACCGTAATCATAAGAGACATGCTGCCTAGAGCGACCAGATCTCCTGAGGTTTTGGTCACTGGAGGATCCAAAATTTTGTCTAACCATATCATCATCATTGATATCCGAGCTAGAGTCGGAGTCGGTACTATCAATAAAGTCATCTTCTGACAGATTCCTCTTCTTTCTGTTCCTTTTCGAATGACTAGCCCCAGGACTAAATTTTTTCTCAGGGACCGGGCTCTTAACATTGGTGTCTCTCTTACGTCTAGTAGCAGACTTCCCTTTCTTCGCAGCTGTAGCTGTAGGTTGGGGAAATACTGAATTGGTACGAAGATTGTCAGGAGGGGCGCTCATCTCATAACCGGCGAATTCCTTCTTGCACTTCTGACAACGTAAATTCTTGTTGAGTAGTTCTCGATAGTACATATACCGAGTAGAACAATACGGGCATGCAGTCCAGAACTTGGCCTTAGCGTCTAAATCAACAGGTTGAGTCGGCGGTTGTGGCTGGCTTGCGGACTGAGAAGCAACATTCTTCACAAAAGAACTTTGAAACCAGGGATGCCCTCGGGCATTTGTCTGCCCGGTTGCATTCTGAGTACGCCCGTGTGCTTGAACCTTCCCCGCCGCTTTACACTTACTGTCGTATACCAACCTCTTCGTCCTATCCGTCAGAACCTTCTGAGCTTCACCAATCATTTTAAAAGCATCTGCTGCACCGGGAAAATTGTTCTTGTCCGGATGAAGAGAGAGGGCAAGCTTACGGAATTGCTTCTTAATTGCCACCTCATCAGCTGCTCGCTCGATTTGGAGTACACCATACCAATCCAATTCATTCCCATAGAGCTTACTCTGAGAAGCACAATGCACTTCACAGACCAAGATCATCTGAGAAACATTAGGAAGATCAGTATACAGCCGCTGAGCCTTCTCTGCAATCTTCTTCGCACCATCAAAATCCTTCTTCTCCATCTTTTTCTCAGCGATGTCCATCGCTCGCAAGGCTTCTTCTTTGTTGCATTCCATCGGTAAGGATCCAAACAAACAGGTTTGAAATATTCCGAAGGATATCACAGAGAACTACCTAAACTCCTGTGACATTAAACAAATTACAAACATCTTAGATGTGAAAACAATTAGATGAACCAAGTCATGTTCTCAACAGCCAGCATACAAATTTATCAAAATCTGATGAATGTGATAAATCCAAGTAGACAACCAAACTTTGCATACAGCTGAACGGGTGGCAAATTCTGTTACTAGTCATGGCAACACAATTTGCAGACACAATTATGGTATTTCTATCATTTATCTCGTATCTAACTACATGAAACATATATACAACAAAACACAATGTACACACAAAACTGTCATAGCCACATCTAGCTGGATTTACGGCAAAACACAATGCCGATGCAAAGCCCAAAACTTCCATAGCCACATTAACTAGATATACTTCAACCATCATCCCTTACATTTAAATGCCAATTTAATTCACAGGTTTTACTGCAAGATAGAGTAGCTCCTATAGAAATTCTTAATTTTCCTATAATGAAAAGAAAACAAAAATGAATTAAAGGAAACAAACAGCAGCAAAACAGGTTCTCAGAAGAAGAAGTGCTAAAAATTTTAAAACGCTTAATGGAAAAGCTGGTACATACATATAACAAAGCAAGAGGTACAAGAAATAAGCCCCCTACTCAGCGTACTAACATAAAACAGAAATGGCCACAAAACCAGTACAGTCTATCACGTGATAGTGAAAATGGCAACAAAACGGACAAGCAAAGAACACAAACATGACATGTATGGCCATCCTCGTATCATTAATATCTCCAACAATGTGAATCCCTATTCCACATACATTAACTCAACACTTGCCAAAAACCACATGCCACCCCAACAACAGAATCAAAATCAAATCAAAGCATTAGTCCATAAAAAATAAGTTTCTACAACACATTCCAAGGATGCTAGGCATCGCTTTCGCATCAGATGGCCCATTCCAATACACTTAAAATTATTGCAATGGCGCACGTACAGCCACCTATTCCCCCTCCGACGCAAAAAAACGTATCATTCACATCTCCAACAACGTAAACGGTAAATCCCAATTCCCGCTCAAAAGAACTCACACCTTATTATAAAAAAAATATTCAACCCCAAAACAGAATCTAACCTCCACAATTTAAGGAATCAAAATCAAATCATTACTCCATAGAAGAAAAAAAATGCTTCCACAACAGTTACATTCACGAGAGGCATAAATCGCATCGAATGGCCCACTAGTATCCACGTAAAATGATTGATCACTCAAATCAAGTCATAAATCCTCTATAAAGTGCAAAAACCTCGTAAACTACAAAAACCAGTTAATTCATGAGGTAAAAAAAAATGCAAATTCCACACAAGAACAAGATCAAACCCTGTAAACTAAGAAACTACAAAACCCAGTTAAGTTAAGAGCTACACATAACACGAATTCTACACAAACAAGCAAAACAGAAGCGAAAATGGTAGCAAAAAACGGCCAGAGGAGTTCACAAGAACCTCCATACCTCTCGAGCCCTTCAGAATCAGAAGCGGAGCATGTTCCAGCGCTACACCAACAATGTGATTTTAGCACCTGCAAAGGGAGAGGCAAAAGATCAATCAGTAAAAACCCATAAAAAAATCATGAAAAGGGATTAAAATCTACCAGCTCCAGATGCTACAGGGATCGCTTAACAGAACCCACAAAGAAAAGGAACCTTTTTTTTCAAAACCCTAAAAGAATTAGATCAAACGGGCAGAAATCAGACCCAAAACACACCTTTTTGCATGAAAAAAAACAATGTCAATCATGCGAAAAGGAAGAAAATCAGTCAAAATGAGAGTGATAACTTACTTTATGAAAACAGAAAAAGATCAAACAACTCTGTGCCAGTTGAAAAAAGCATGAAATGGTACAAATGTTGTGAAGCATGAAATTCAAGGGTCGTGAAGAAGGGCTGGGAATCTATGAGGTGGGAAGGGTTTGTTAGGATTCAGTCCTTGACTTGGGTTTATTTACTTAGGAAACCAACACTAATGGTTGTAATTATGTCCAACTTCAGGGGTAAATTCATTTGCCACCAATTTCCACTTTTGCCCCTCCACCAAAACTTAGAAATTTACCTCACTTTTTAGCCCCTTTAAACCCTATTTACGAGCGAGCGGGTTGGATCGTTTTCTGAACTAATCTGGTCTTGATTTGTTACTTTTTTGATGCACGAGCGAGTGAGTTGGGTCGTTTTCTAAACTAGGCTCGATTTGTTACAATGTATGGGCCTTATTCATTCCATCTGATTGATTTTCACATCATGTCCTGTCATTTAGTCAATGTATGATAAAGCAAGCACAATTTGATTTTTACATATTCACGAAATCAATTTATACTTGATTCAGTACGAATCAAGTACTCCCTTCGATTCTCTAATAATGACTCACTTTCCTTTTTTAGATGATTTTTTTTATATTGACCCATTCTCCTTTTAGTAAATCATAGATTGTTTTATACACACATTTTACTTTTTATACTTTCAATACAATCTCTATAATTCCTTTGTCTTTTTGAAAAATTTGTGTCCAAAAGTTGAAACTATTATAAAGGAACCAGAGAGAGTATAGAGAGTATAGTGACTAGATAGAATACATACCAACTTTTAACCGTTGAAAAATAAAATTTTAGTCAAAATCTACTATTTGAAAGATTGATATGCATTAAATCCGGTCAATACACTCCATTATTGCTTAATGAGACATTAAATTCTTTAAAATTATTGCTTTAGTTTACTACTACTTTCATTTTTCTATTTTAGTTCACACTTGTGTTCATACACGGATTAAGAAAGAAAAAGATGGGTGAAAAGGAAATAATCAGTTGAAGAAAGAAGACGAGAGTGAAAAAGAGTAAATAATTTTATCAAAATAAAAATAAAGAAAATTCTAATATATGAACATTGTTGGTTTTTTAATTATTGTTACAATTGGACCTCAGATTGATCAAATGTGCTTCTATACATAGATTTAAATAATTAGGTTTTGGCAAAATAAGTATTCAACCATGTGGGTTGTTTTTCTCTAATTACTTTATTTATGAGTCAAAAGCTCTTTTAAGAAGCACTTTAAGTTTGGAGAGAAATAGTTTGTACACTTCCTATGTAGGGTGGAACTTTTAAAGGTACTTATTTTGTCACAATTCTAGAGAATCTGATCATTTAAATACATACACAAGGCCACTTAATATTTTTCATACTTCCTCCGATCTTAGTAAAATTGTGAAGAGTCCGTCTCTTGAAAGACGGTTTTTCCATAAGTTATGGAAAGACCAAGGTTTAAAGTGTAAATTAGAAGAAATTAAGATAAAATTTTCGGGTTGCATGAACCGAGTTATAAATTTTATAACTACTACATATTGAATACTAAAATTTTAATATTGCAACTAACACCTTTTACCTTTTAATATTCTAATCAAACCCCATCTTTCCATAAGCCTATGGAAAGACCGTCTTTCCCAAGACTTTGCCAATTCTGAATGCGAATAAAAGAGATGATTCTTTTGTCTACTATTTTTATGCTATTTCATTGAATTAAAATAAAGCGATCCTTTACATTCTCGTTGGTAATATAGGATTCTCACGTTCAGGAATTCATCCATTTATGGACTTATTTCAGATATCTAACGTTTTCAAACACGCTCTCCATGAACATTTACATTAGGATTAGAATTGGAACTGGAATTGGAACTGGAATTGGAAGACAAATATCATAAAATGGCATTAGGGTTTTTCATTTCAGATTCAAGAATGGACAAGACATCACACAACAACTCCTTCATTTCTACATCAAATTGTGTCCCTGCAAAAAAGTATGCTATCTCATTCTTCACCTCAATCCAACTAACTCCAGGCAATTTTTTCATGTCCTGATCAGCCATTTCTTGCCTCAACTTCTCAGCCTCTTTCCACTGCCCACTTGCACAATACATGTTAGACATCAGAACATAACTCATCTCATTCCTCGCCTCGAGAATTCGCACTTCTTGACCTAATCCTGCCCCGATTTCAGCATCTCCATGGCCCGAACATGACCCTAACAGCACGCTTGGCGAATCCAGGTGTTCCCTAGTTAGCTCCCGCGCTTCCTGCAGATGCCCCGCCCTCGCGAGCATGTCCACCATGCAAACCACGTGGTCGTTATCAGGGGAGATCCCGTGGATGGATTTCATCGATGCAAATATGTTCCGGCCTTGTTCTATGAGACCTGAATGGCTGCAAGTCATCAGGAGGCCGATGAAGGTTACCTTATCGGGTTTTGTTCCTGAATCCAGCATTGTATCGAAGAGCTGGAGGGCTCGGGTGGATGAACCACATAGGCCAAGCGCGAACAACATTGTGTTCCACGAGATCAGATCCTTAACAGGAATGTCGCGAAATATTCTGTAGGAATCAGCCATCACTCCACATTTTGCATACAGGTTCAGCAAACCATTGCACACGTAGCTGTAACCGTGGAACCCTGATTGAATTGCACAACCATGGACTACTTTCCCCTGACTAAGCGCAGCTAGGGTTGAACAGGCGTGTAAAACAGCCCCAAATGTGAAATCATCTGGCTTAAGACCCGTCCTGATCATGTCCGCGAATAGGGTTACCGCCCGTTCCCCATTTCCATTTCTGGCACAGCCGGAAATCATACACGTCCAAGAAACTACGTTCTTCTCAGGCGCCTGATGAAAAGCAGCGAATGCAGCTTCGCTATCACCAGTCTTCATGTGAGCATCGATAATAGCATTCCAAGAGACCTGATTCAAAGCCCCCACACACTCAACCATCTTGAGAATCTCGTTCTGACAGCTGAACCTCGCGTACGCGCTAATGATTGAGTTGCTCACTTCGAGCGCTGAAATCCACCCGATTTTATAAACAAATCCAAGCACTATACTGCCATACGATCCATCGCTCCCTTCTGCACAAGCATTCATCAGTGCACTCAGTGTACAATGGTCCGGCCGGAAAGAACCCTCCTCCAACATCTTCCTGAAAAGATCAAAACACAAGTCCACTTCACCATTCTTCGCGAAAGCAGAAATCAAAGTATTCCAAGCAACAAGAACCCTTTTCGGCATAGCATTGAAAATATTCATCGCTAAATCAAAACTCCCAGCATTAACATGCGCAAACAGAATCGAGCACCACGACACTTCATTCTTAGCATCATCCAATCCCTCAAACACCCAGAAAGCCTCCCGAATTCTCTCACACTTTCCATACATGTCAATCAGGGCATTATTAACAGGCAAGAACGCTGTGCATCCCAAAACAACAGCCATAGCATGGAGCTTCTCCCCACATTCGCTGTCCTTTGAGCCCGCGCTCGCGCTCAATGCCGCGGTAAATGTGTAGTGATCAGGTCTGCCATTGCTGCATCTCATGCTGTAGAACAGTGAAATTGCTTCCCTGTGAAGACCCAGTTGGGAATATGCACTGAGCATTGCGTTCCAAGCAATGGTGTCTCTGTGAGGCATTTCGTCGAACAGTTTCCGGGCACATAGAATACGGCCAGATTTCGCCAAAGCTGAGAGCTTTGAGGTGATCTGAGTCAAATGAGATTGCATGAACTGATAAAAGCTTAGTGCAAATTGATCCCATTAAATTTCAACCATAAAATTATTAGGGAAATATATATTGTATGCTCAACTAAGAAAATAAGAGTACCTAGTGCTTTTGTGTTTGTACCTTGTGCATGTTTGTGATTTTGGACTAGGGTTTTTCCTTTTCTTTTTACCTATTTGGTTATTTTTTTGAAACTTTCTAAGAATAAGATAATTGTATTTTGAACAATGTTTTTTATTATGTTTTTTTTAAAAATAAAAATAATAACATAATTTATTCAATAGTACAATATATTATGCAAACTCTTGGAAAATACCGTCTTCTATAGGTTTATGAAAAGATGATGTTTAATTAGAATGATGAAAAAGTGAGAGATTTAAGTTGCAACATTAAAAATTTATCATGCAACATGTAAAAGTTATAAATTTATGACCCGATTTAATTCAACCCAAAAGTTTTATCTTCATTTCTTCTAATTTAGAGTTTAAACCTTGATCTTTCCATGCGGGAAACTACCATGGCATGTGGTAGGACTTCAACCCTACCTGAGATTATGGGCCAAAACGACGTCATTTTGGCTCAAGTCGAACGACGTTGTTTTGATTAGTGCTGAATAATTTTTTTAAAAAAATTTGGGTATTTGTATTGGGCCATCCAAAAATGGATGACCCAAATACAAAACACTTGCTAAATTTTGCCACAAACTAAAAATTTGCCACAACCCAAAAGACCAAAACACTTTTAGCCAGTGTGCCCAGCGTTCCAAGCTTCCAGCCTCCAGCTCCGCCCGCAGTCCCGCCACGGCCTAAGACTCCTGGTTGATCAGCCTTCCTAGAATTCTGCGGAAGCCGTATTCGATGAAAGTCAATCTCTCCAAACAAGCCCAAGCTTATCGACAAATGTCTCTTCCTGAAAGAAAATCTTGGTTCCGCCACTGTTTCCATGAGTCATGGAAAGACCGTTTTTCAAGAGACGAACTCTATCTTATAATATGTGGATGATGATTATAATTAGGGGTAATTATTGTTTAGGAAGTTATGAAACTAGTTTATTTCCGTAAATCAAGTTCAATATCGCCAGTACTCAACTCGTATTTACATATTTCAAATTACTCGCAGGCTATGGAGCCGAATATCACGAATAATCGATTCGTATTTTAACCAAGTCAATCTCAAACTGCTCGACTCAATAATTTGTCTTTGGAATGACTTGTTTTTCATTACAAAAATTCAAGAAAATGGTTTTGTATCCCTATCCCCCACAAAGCTGGGAAAAAGAACTGTTTGCAGAACAAACAAATGTGTCCTTAAAGATTCAAGAGAAATGGTCAATGTCCAAACAGCTCCTTGTGGATTTCCATCAGAGAACTGTAAAATCTTAAATAACCCTAACTGAAATCAATACAATATATTCCATCTACATAGTCCCTTCAGAATGACTTGAGCAAAACAATACCCTGCAAATTTCGCATACTCTGCGTCTCACGACACGACTCTCCTAAACAGCTCCTTTGGCGCTGTAATCAGACGATAAAATGAGGATCGAAAAGAAGGGATATAGGATGAAAATAACGAGGGAATGGATTTCATTTTTTGTACCTGGCAACCCGGTGAACCTCTCGTATTGTTCATATGCTTGGCCGATGAACATTTCCACGCCTGTAACAATTGTCGCTCCTGACTCTCCTGCTTCGCGTAACATTCTTGTGATTTTTGGCGTGTATACAGCGTCGAAAGCTAAAGAATAATGCTTAAGTGCTTCCTGGAAAATGAAATAAATGGAAATGTTCGGCCAAATTTAGCTTAAGAGGCTACATTCGACTCCTACAAAGTTAGCCATTTTATGTTTTAGAGAGAGATGGAAAAGAGGCAAACCTTAGGAATAGGTGTTTCATCAACCTTTGGCTGCATGCCAATTGAAGTCGTGTTAGCAAGAACCATGCCATCCTCGGGATGGAAGCTTCCTAAATCCGACAGAGACAGCGCCTGCCCTCCAATCAAATCGGCTATTTCTCTCGCTCTATCTGGTAAAAGAGAAAATTGAAATCTTTAGCTGACCATTATGAAACAGGATATATAGATGTAATGAGATCGATAACAACGTTCTAAAATAATGTTGATGCAAAAATTCAAGAAAATTAACCATAAGTTCGATTAGCAATCACGACCCGTGCCCCCTTTTGCTTTGCACCATAAGCAAGAGCTTTTCCAGCACCGCCAGCCCCGATGACCACGAACAACTTGCCAGCTAAAGGCGACTCGTGGGAAGTGCTACTAATATGAAGTGAATCTGTACAAGAAAGTAGGGAATTAACTAAAATTGACTTTTTAGAATGGAGTCAATTGCAGGTAAGTTGTTCATTAAAGATGAACCTCGTAATCCATCCTCTATCGCTGTAATTGCACCGACGTAGTCTGTATTGCAGCCGAATAACTTCCCATCCGTAGGTCTCCTGATAAGGCAGTTTACCGCCCCGATTGACTACGAAGATTGAGAAAATTGGAAAGAAATGAGTTTTAAGAAGTTGAAGCCAATATAACTGTACAGTGGTTATGAAACATGAAATATAACAATACCTTTGCAACAGGGTCTATCTCGTCACAACACTTGAGAGCAACCTCTTTATGAGGAATCGTGCAGCTGCACAAAATTACGTTGCACTACTTAATCTCCAATTAGCCAATGTTGTCATGAAACAGTCATGGGGATACAAGAACCAACCTGAAGCCAGTAAAATCTGTTGATGAGTAGGTCTGGAAAAACTTTTCAATGTCATCCACGAGCAAATGCATAAAGACTCCATTAAATCCCACAGACTTGAAAGCTGTATTATACAACTTGGGGGATTTGCTGTGGCTGACAGGGTTCCCAATGATTCCGTATATTTTCGTGTCAGGTCCCAACGATCTAAAATTGTACAAATTAAGCAAATCGTCAACAGTAGGCTGCCCGGGGGCTGACACCTTGCCTGACTCAAGTGTACCGAAAGTCAGATATCCACCAAATTTCGGGCAGAGTATGCGAGACATTAGACCTCTTTCTCCCATAACCATCGCTATTATGGGAACCTGAAAGTTCGATATGACGCACATATTAGCAAAACAACAAATGAACACGCTCACACAATTTCTTTATGTGGATGCAGACATCAGTATAGCAGCTTGGACAGATTCACATTACGGCAAGACACAAAGTTCAGAGATCAAGAAGTACACAATTTCTTGCTTAGTTTAAAGATATCAAGGTACTCCAGCCATATATTTCTTAAGTAGACCAATGACAGCAGAAACTATATGAAGGATGATAACATAGTAACACAAAAAAGAGTAGGCAAGTAACATATACGTATATGACAAAATTGACACCGGACAGAGACATTCTAATCTTGATATCAAACAATTTACCAGCTGAACATGTTCTGTAAGTTCAAAGCTCTGAGTAAAAAATTCACTGCAGAAATAGATAGGAATGCTAACTTTATGTTGGTTCAAGTCAAGTAATTCATGATTCGGAACTTGACTACACCGCTTACTTACGCCGCTTACTTGAGAATGGACAGTGATCTGAAAAACTCTAGCTACATCAGTAATGTCTAATGCAGTAGTTGCAAACTTTACAATATCAGCTCCACTTGCTTGAATCCGTGCCACAAGGCTGCCAAGATCCTCCGCAGAAGGAGTATTGTGATAGTTATGAGAAGAAACAATAAGTTTGCACTTTGCATTCTTGTTTCCACGCATAGAACTAAAGAACTCTTCAATGGCCTTCAGAGAGATAGGAAGCATGTGAGACTTAATCCAACCTTAGCAGTATACAGTAAGCCAAACGAGGAAAATAGTGTAACTCAAAATAGTTCTAAGTTCAGTCAAAGTTTGCATCGCCTTCTCAATAACATTGAATTCATTTCTTGCAGTTTGTGACTACATGGAAAGATTACAATACAAGACTTAAGAGATGCAGTGCATCTTCCCACTCAGCTACTCGGACTTAGAGGCGGAAAAAATCTAAGAAAAAAGTGATGACCAACTGTCAAAAGCTTATATTTTGATAAAATAAAAACAGCAAATTTTCCAGAGAAAAACCGAAACAAGGCGATAGAAAGCTACCTTAAGCTCAACATCAACGTGATCAGCTCCCAACTCCATAGCTAAACGAAGCACGTCCAGTCTACTTTTTTCATCACCTTCATACTGACCACCCTCCCAATTAGGCCTGAGGGAGGAATAGTGAGAAAGCCATTGCATGACAACTATTGAATGCTTAAAGGATACAAGTTCATAGAGAACTGCTTCGCAAATGGCACAAGCACAAAAAAAGAAGAAGTCAACAGTATGATGCTCCATCCGATGCCAATGTCATGAGAAAAGATCTCACCTATGGCACCAGAAAAACCAACCTCTTTACTACTGATCTTGACATCCAAAAAAGAATTACAAAAACCAACCGCTATTCTATCTCACAATCATGTTTAGTGGAAACGATTGTATCGCTTATATTTAACCATAAACCGTGTCCTTCTTTATAGTTACACCCAAATATTTTTTGGCCTCCACCTTCCCGCTTAATTTGTTCTTGTGATCCTCTAATTTTTACTCGTCTTACAAGGGATATAGCGCCATCTTTGTACATATTCATTTATTAGAACTAGTCCTTGTATTTAATCCAAACTTGTTCAGCACTAGTAAAACAAAAGCCCTTATCAATTTTACGAAACTGGAAAAGCAAAAGAAAACATCTAGCAAGAACACTGAAACATATAAGCAATCGAGAATACGGTATAGATATGAATTCAATTTCGAAGATATGCAACCTGTAAGTGATGAGAGTAGGCAAAGGGCAACGGTTGATGAGGATTTCGACATCAACCTGAGGATTAAAGCTCTTCAGGCTATCCAACCTAATTTCCACAAGATCAGCCCCACTGTGCTTGGCTTTTTGCATCAGACTCAGCATCTGCTCCACAGTGTCCCCCATCAATGGGGCACAAATGAGTGTCTGATTCCTCCTCGTACCGCTCTCCATTCTCAAACCCGCCTCAGGAACAGCCTAATTCAATCAAAATTCCAAACAAGAAGAAAAGGGCCAGCTCAAATTGGCGCAAAAATCCAGTTTTCAGTACCTAATTCAATCAAATTCCCAAGAAAATGAAAAGGGCCACTCTAAATTGGCACAAAAACCCCGTCTTTATCACTATTTCAATCAGATTTCAAAGAACAAGAAAAGGGCCAGCTCAAATTGGTATAAAAATCCAGTCTTCATTAACAAATATTGAAGAACTGAACAGAACAGAAGTCAAGACTATATGCAGCCCTTTTGCAAGTAGTTTAAGAAAGCATCAATTTCTTTTCAAGAATCCAAGTCAGCAATGGAGTACTATCTAAAATAACATAATGCAACAAAAAGGGAGTATTTTAATACCAGCTCCATTTGTTATGCTGAATTCTTGGTCTAATGGAAAGAGGGAAATTTGTTGGTTGGCTAAATTTTGTTTGCTTAGAATGGAGAAGTATACAAATTTGCTAGTTCATCTCAATTTCAAGAAATGTGGGGTAAAGAAAAGCTTGTTTTTGAGCTATAGAGGTTGGTGAAGCTATGAAAGGTGGATATTGGAGTTGTTGGGAAGGAGAGTTTGGAAGAAGTCAAGTCACCATTTCACAAATCACAATCTTAACCAATTGGATTGGATGGTGGATGAAAATGGTAAAGATTGTAACGTGGGAATTTTGGGGCGTTTCGTATCTAATATTAGTACTACGTTTGAGTCTTGTTGTTGGGGTTGTCAACTTTTGTCACTTTTTGGACCAAATTTTGGTTTTTGTGGGTTATTTCCGAAAGGATGCTTCCTTTTCTTTACCTTTTTCCATCGCTATTCTCTTCTATTTTTTTTTTGACTTAAATGCCCAAGTGACCATTGACTCTGTTTTGGTGGAGTTTTATTTAGAAGTAAAATTGACTTATTTTAAAAAAGAAAATGAGATTAGCTTCTACTTTTCCTTTATTTTTAGCTTTTGCTTTAAAATAAATTATTTTTTCACATTTTACCAAACGCTAAAAAATATTTTGTTTATAATCAAAATAACTTATAAACTCTGCCAAAATTTAAAAATGCGATTATAACCCTATTATTTGCTTGAAAGTATCAATTTAAGAACCTTAATTTGACCTGAATTATATGA
Organism: Rubia yunnanensis; assembly: GCA_037428765.1. NCBI lineage: Eukaryota > Viridiplantae > Streptophyta > Magnoliopsida > Gentianales > Rubiaceae > Rubia > Rubia yunnanensis. The sequence goes on along the minus strand of CM075065.1, from coordinate 2,852,240 downwards.
ATCGACTATTATACCCTTATTTTTAAAAATAAAAACTCAAAAAAGTGCTAATATAACTCTGTAAAATTAAAAAATGCGATTATAACCCTATTATTTGCTTGAAAGTACCAATTTAACCTTGAGAACCTTAATTTGACCTGAATTATATGAATTGACTATTATACCCTTATTTAAAAAAAATAAAAACTCCAAAAAAAAGTGAGAGGACCTCAATATCTATTAACTAAATATATATATTTTTTCTTTCTTCTTTTGGGAGCGATGCAAAATTTGGGGAGGAAGAACAAAAGCCATGGCTAAGGATTTCTGGAAAATTTTGGACGCTTGAAGAACACCATTCACCCGCCGTTCAGAGTTCTGGGTAACCCACAACTGAATCTCGGTTTCGCCGTTACGAGGTTAGTTACTGAGTTAAGCTTGGCTGGAATTGCTGTTGTTTTAGTTGTCCGCTTTGAATTGCTTGGGATTGGATTTGCTGTTGCCTGTGGAATTCGGTGGGTATTCTCTGTTTTATGGATTCCGAGGGGTTCAGAGATGAATTTTGGCATGCATTCCCGAATCAGGAAGATAGATCAGAGACGAGGCCCAGTTTCCGATCAAAATCCCGGCCAGACTGGCTGGGATCTGGGTCTCCGGCGATGTCGGCGCATCACACCCGGGTAGGGCTTCTTCAAAGCGGGCCGCCGCCGGGTTCAGAGCTCACACGGGTAGGGTTTTAGTCAACTGAAGGGCCGGTCAAACGGGACGGCGGCCGGAGCATTTTTCGGGTCAAAAGGATAAGGTGGTGAATTCATATGCCGGTGGGACTCCAGGTGGTGAATTCATACAGGATATGGTGGTGAATTCATATGCCGCCGCCGGCGGCGGTGGTGGAGGAGCAGCTGTGAACATGATATGAAGAATCTACGGATATTACTGTCTTTGCCGTTTTAGTTTTAACATTGGGATTATTTATTTATTTTTTTTAATTTGGTCAATGTCAAAAAATATCGAGTCAACTTTAGATTAGTGCCAAAAGTGTCAAAAAGTTATATCGGTACATTTGATGCAAAAGTTAAGGTTATAATAGTACTTTTAAATTATACAGGGTCATACTGACACTTAATATAACTCTATTATAGAGTAATAGAGTTATATTTATATTTTAACTTTTTCTTTTTGTCTTTTTGAAAGGATGCTTCCGTAACGAGGTGGTTGTTCTCTGAAATTGATTTGATTTGATCTTATTTGAATTGAACGAGAGTGAGGCTCTTTTCTCTAAATTTGATTTGATATGATTTGAATTGAACTTAATCTCAAGCACTTTATAATATATATTATTTGGCTTCTATCTGTCAACGGGAGTTGTTTGAATCATTTTGACTAAACTAAGTCAAATTTGACTAAAAATAAAATACTAATTCCAAATACCACATAATAGATATTGTTTGTTTTCTATCTGTCAATCGGAGATGTTTGAGTCATTTTGACTAAGCTAACCCAAGGTTGACTAAAAATATAATACTAATCCCAAGCACCCTATAATAGATATTGTTTGCTTAATATCTGTCAACCGGAGGTGTTTGAGTCATTTTGACTAAGTTAAACCAAAGTTGACTAAAAATAGAATACTAATATTATAATATATTACTGATTTTAATTTTTTTTATCTCAAACACCATATAATAGATATTGCTTGTTTTATGTCTGTCAATCGGAGGTATTTGAGTCATTTTGACTAAACTAAGTTGACTAAAAATAAACATAGTGTGTCAATCTTAGTGAAACGGAAGGAGTATTATAATACGTTACTGACTTTAATTCTTTACTATATATAATCTTGTTAAAATATATAACTTATAAAGATATATTTAAAAATCATAAATATCTCATTATACAATGTGATGTAAATCCAAAGAAACACATAATTTGAAATAATAAATGTTTGGATTTTTTTATACAATGACAGAGTGCTTTTGATAGAAATGTGTATACACATTATTTATTAATTTTTATATTACAAAGTCTTGTTTTAGATCAAAAATTTGTTAAATGAGTACATTTTATAATTAGTGAGACTAATAAGGTCATTTGATATTTATTTTTATTTATTGCAATGAGACACATATAATTATGACTACTTTTTAAAATGAATCTTAACATATAAATAAGTACTTTTTAAATAATTTGAATGAAATATTATAAAATAATCATTTTTTTTTGTATTCAATATTTATTAATTTCTAACTAAATTAATTATTTCACTTTAATTTCTAACTAAATTAATTATTTCACTTTGGATGACTAAAATTTTAAATTTTAAATTAAACTTAATCTCAATATTTTAATTAATGATATCGGGCAATGTGCGATGATAATCCACTAGTTAAAATGAACTAAAATAAGTGTGTTGAAAAATAGTACTCCCTGTGGCCTAACCCAAATTACCCACATATTTTATAACACTATTCTCCACCAAAGTTTGATCACATATTTGAATAGATGTATAAGAAATATGATTATCGTACGTGGTATTATTGAATTCATTGCATCAAGTAGTTTCTTAAAAGTAACTTTTTATTTACTATTATTATACGTAGTTAAACATATTAACTCTCAAACATGATTTTCGAATAATGTGCAATGATTGAGGGGTAATTTGGGTTGGGACGAAGGGAGTAATGTATGATTTAGGGGGTGGATTCAGTACGGTTATCGTCACTTTTTACTAATGCCACGTACCATACCAACAATGTCGGTATATTATTTTTAAGAACCAATATCGTACCAAATCCTTGGTTTACCAACACATCGGTATACAAAAAAGTTGGTTGATATCGGTACGGTATGGAAGAATACCACCAAGTATAAGATCTAATGAACTAATTTGTATACTTATAAAATAAAATTACAAATACTTATAATTTTCTATTGTATAATATTAAATCTTAAAAAAATCAAATATTCTCTAATCATAATAATAAAGTAAGATAACATCAAATTAAGCTATAATAAGTAAGATATAATAAATTTAAGAAAATTCTGATTTAATTTTTTTAAAGGGTTAAAACAAAAATGCCAATTGCCCAGAAATTCAATTTAAGAAAATAAGTGAAATTTGTACCAATATACAATGTATTGGAACCAGAACGTAAAGACAAAGTCTTGTATAACACTGTCTCACATCTAGACATGGGATTAGAATGTAAAGAATTCAGCATGAGATTTCAAATTGAAGTTTTAAAATTCAGGAGTTGGGGTGTAATTTAGTTAATTTACATTTAAGTCTAGGTATAAAAAATAAATGTTTCACATTCTTCTCTTACTTGCCCCTCACAAAACCTGCGTGCTTCTGCAACTTCTCTCCCCCAATTTCTTTGAGCTCCAAATCTCAATGGCACACATGTTCTTTTCCTTCCAATTAACTGCGCATACTCCCCATTTTTCTTGCCCCTTTCTCGTGTGCAATGGGTCACATAGAGTGCTTCGAATTTTGGCTCCATTTTCCGGCGAACTTTCCATTTTTAGCTTTGGTTTACTACAACCTAACACAATAGACATTTGTTTTGTGTTTATCTTCGAAGGTTATGTCTTCACTATGGTTTTATGCATATTTTGTTGTTTTTTTATTTTTTTTGTTCATGTGATTTTCTAGGGTTTATGTAGGTTATTCTGAGTACTATTTTGCTTATTTTGTGGTTTTTGTTCATTATGTAATTCAATCGTGTTTTATTGATTGTTTTAGGGTTTATATTGATCATTGTGTTAATATTTGTTTTTTTTTGTGTTTGGTGAATTGTTCTTACAGATTTGTGCTAATTTCAGTATTATTGTTGTTGTTTCTTAGATGTCTAAGAAGATTTGCCCACTGCTGCTGCAATCAAGAGGGAAAAATGGTTTTATTATTTTTCAGTTGTGATGTTTTAGATACTACTGTTGATGTTTCTGACGTTTTGTTTGATGTTTGATGTTATAGTTATTTGTATCGGTGTGATATTTTAATTTCAGTGTTTGATGCCTATGGTGTTTTCATGCTTAAGTGTGCAATTGATGTTCAGTTTTGTTGTTTTGATTGTTTGTGATATCTTAGGAGTTTGTTACGTTTTGTGCTAATTTTTGTGTTATTGTTGTTGTTGTTGTTGTTTCTTAGATGTCTAAGAAGATTTGTCCATTACTGCTGCTATAAAGAAGGAATGAGGACATGTAAGTTTTATTATATCTCAACTATGATGTTTTAAAAATTGTTGTTGATGTTTCTAGTTTTATGTTTGATGTTTAGGTTTTAAGTAGTGTTATATGTGTTACCGTGATGTTTAATTTCAGTGATTGATGCTTGTGGTGTTTTCAAGCTTAAGTTTGCAATTGATGTTTAGTTTTCTTGTTTTGAATGTGTGTGATATCTTAGGATTTTGTTACGAGTTTTTATAATTTTTGTGTTGTTGTTGTTGTTTCTTAGATGTCTAAGAAGACTTGGTCACTTATGCTGCAATCAAGAAGGAAGCAGGATCTGTAAGTTTTTTTTTTTTAGTTTTCCAGCTGTGATGTTTTAGATATTGTTGTTCATGTTTCTAATTCTATCTTTGATCTTTCATGTTTAACTCTAAGTATTGTTACGTGTGTAGGTAAAATATTTTAATTTCGGTGTTTGATGCTTGTGGTATTTTCATGTTTAAGTGTGCAACTGATGTTTAATATTTGACCCCTTTTTGTAATAAATGATGTTTGATTGTTTGATAGTTATGACGATTGACATTTTCACATGCTGGTGTAAAACTTGCCACTTTTATATTCAAATTTTATACTCCTTCAGTCCCACTCTAAATTGCTCAATTACTTTTTGGTAGTTAAACTTTGTAAAATTTGACATTAAATATAAACTAATCTATATATAATAAAAATATCATGTGATATGTTAGGTTATTTTTAACATTTGTTTTCTAAATACTATTTTTTATGCGGCTCTATTATAGGTAACTAGAGATGTTTACAGTCACACATGCTCATTGAAGACTGTGGAAAAGTAATTAAGCAATTTAGAGTGGGACAGAGGGGGTATGTTTTTGTTGTGCTAGTGATGATTCATTGGATTCATTTGAATTTGAGTTATCAGTGTTTCATATTTTATGTCTTGCATAATAATTATTAAAATTACTGGTACATCGGTAATATACATAAAGTGCTATGAATCATCTGACATCTCTAAATTATCATGTAAAAAATTGTCATGATTGATTTTAGTTGAGTCTCTATTCAGTCTTTCTTTAAGGAATCTTCGATTATGTATGCCCTCTTCACACTTTAACACTGGATTGTAGTACTCCATGTGAAGTTGCATGTGCGCAATATAATGTTCAACCTTTTCACATGTAGTTGCTCATACTTATTGAAGGGATTCTGTTTGATCTATCTCGAACAAGTTCGGTAAACCTGAATCTGAAATTTAAAAAAACACAATGAAAACTGAGCATGCTACTACTGAGAAAATCAGTGACTTATGTTATCATTGAAACATCATGCCATCATTTTGTAACATCCAACAGTATAAGAGCAACATCATCTGTCGTATTTTTTAAACTGCAATTTGAAAACAAATTATTTGCATAGTGTATAGGCTCATCAAATATTCTCTTTGCAATATCGCATAATGATGTTGCAACATGTAATGTTGAACTTGCTCAGTGAATTTCTAGCATAATGATGTACGTTTAAAATATCATATTATATGATTGTAACATCAAACATGACAGAAGTAACATCACATCATATTTGCTGCAAATTGTAATATTGATCGTGCATAGTCAATTTTTACCATTAAGCTATATATTAAAAACATCATGCCAACTTTTATAAATATTACCTACTATAAATAAGATCCTCAGCTACATATAGTCATTTTCATCATGTGAAAAGGGCTAAACTACTTTGGTTAAAACTTCAAAATAACAAATTATGATGTGACTTTCAGTATGTGAAAGCTCAAGCAATTTAGTTGAGACTTCCAGAAAATTGACAGGATGCTGCTATGTGATTTTAGTTTTGTTGGAATATTGTGAAATTTATAGGGTTTGCCAACACTTATGTTTAGGAAAGTTACCACGTTTTAAATGTAGTATCAGTGTCTACCTTTACATATAAGAAAAAAAATGCAGAGAAACTAAAAGATCAGTTTATTCGGATATTTCCCCACAATTAGTGTTAATTACTCTATTAGTTTCGTTTACTTGATCAACCATGGTTTAATGGGTGAAAGAGTTGAGATTGTTTTTCTCCATCTTCATTAATATGTTTCTTTACAAGATTTTTTACAATAGTATATTTAATTGTGTATCAATACATTTTGAGTCCATCTACAGTGAAGTCGTCTCATGATAAGATGGGGAGTAAATTATAAATAGTGGAAGTATAATAAGGAGTATTTTAAATCTGGGGGAAAAATAATTAATTTTTATTCGGGATAACTTTTAAAAATAATGCTGAAAGCCATGGACATTTTTGCAATTACCTGAAATAAACATATAACAACCACTCATTCTCTAATTCGCCATTGTTCCCCATTGCTGTCATCATCTAACTAATATGTTTGTCATCTTCAACTATTATATTGTATCGCTGGTGTACCATTCATATGCATTGTATATATATAGTGAACTAGATAACACCCGTGCATATGGACGAATTTATGAACGGAAATGAAAAATATAACGTAATTTGTAACTCCAGAAAGTAATAATTTTTGTTATATATAAGAATACACACGATGCACTATTTAAATGAAATTAATATATTTATATTTATTTTTATTCTTTGAAAATGTAAATATTGTCTCGATATTTGTTGCTACACATTATATATATGTGCAATATATATGTACGTTTCACTTGGCTCTTGGCTCTTGGCACATTGACTTTTAAAAGCATGCTAGTTAGGCGACACCGTGCGTTGAACGGTGAGCTTGATAACAAATTATATAAATTTTATAAGAATGTTGCTACAATATAGGAATATTAAAAGAGCTGTAATTGAAGCTACAAATGTACCAATTTTACACGTAATTGAAGCGTGGAGAGAGTGAGACGGTGGTGTGGTTGAAGAGGACGATTCGAGAGGTACAAATTTGCGATATGAAGGTTACCTCTCGAACCTCCTCCAATGGAACCCCTCCACCTGAACCCTCTGTACTTCACCTCTCGAATTGTTACTTCTCGAACCCTATCCAATGGAACCCTCTTGAACCGCTCCACTTGAACCTTCACCTCACAAATCGGTATCTCTCGAACCCCTCCAAGGGAGCCTTCACCTCTCGAATCGGTAACTCTCGAAACCCTCCAATAGAACCTTCACCTCTCGAATCGGTACCTCTCGAAGCCCTCCAATGGAACCCCTCAACTTGAACCCTCTACACCTCAACCTTCACCTCTCAAATCGGCACCTCTCGAACCCTTCCAATGGAACCCCTAACCTTCAACTCTCGAACCATTACCTCTTGACTGGAACATTCACCTCTTGAACCTCCAATAAAACCTTCGCATCTCAAATCCGTACCTCTTGAACCCCTTCAATGGAACCCCTCAACTTTAACCCTCTGTACCTCAACCTTCACCTCTCGAATCCGTCCCTCTCGAACCCTTCCAGTGGAACCCCTAACCTTCACCTCTCGAATCATTACCTCTCGAACCCCCCACTCAAACTCTCACCTCTCAAACCTCCACTGGAACATTCACCACTCGAATCCGTACCTCTCGAACCCATTCAATGAAACCCCTCAACCCGAACCATCTGTACATCTCGAGCAACTCCAATGGAACCTTCACATCTTGAATTGGTACTTCTCGAACCCCTCCAATGGAACCTGAACCCCGCGAATTGGTTCCTCTCAAACTCCCACCTCTCAAATCTCCACTGGAACCTTCACCTCTCAAATCTCCAATTGAACCTTCACCTGACGAATCCGTACCTCTCGAACCTTCACCACTCGAATCTGTATCTCTCGAACACCTCCAATGGAACCCTCTCCACCTGAACCTTCACCTCTCGAACCCCTCCGATGGAACCCCTCCAATGAAACCCTCTTGAATCGGTACCTCTCGAACCCCTCCACTTAAACCCTCTCCACCTACACCTCCACCTCTCGAATCGATACCTCTCGAACCCCTCCAATGGAACCTTCACCTCTCGAATCGGTAACTCTCAAACCCCTCCAATAGAATCTTCACCTCTCGAATCAGTACATTCACCTCTCGAACTGTCCAATGGAACTTTCACCTCTCAAATTGTTCTTACAGATTTGTGCTAATTTTAGTATTATTGTTGCTGTTACTTAGATGTCTAAGAATATTTGCCCACTGCTGCTGCAATCAAGAAGGAAAAAGGGTTTTATTATTTTCCAGTTGTGATGTTTTAGATACTGATGTTGATGTTTCTGGCTTTTTTTTATGTTTGATGTTATAGTTATTTGTATCGGTGTGATGTTTTAATTTCAGTGTTCGATGTCTGTGGTGTTTTCCTGCTTAAGTGTGCAATTGATGTTCAGCTTTGTTATTTTGATTATGTGTGATATCTTAGGAGTTTATTACAATTTGTGCTAATTTTTGTGTTGTTGTTGTTGTTGTTGTTTCTTAGATGTCTAAGAAGATTTGTCCATTACTGCTGCTATCAAGAAGGAATGAGGACATGTAAGTTTTATTATTTCTCAACTATGATGTTTTAAAATTTTTTGTTGATGTTTCTAGTTTTATGTTTGATGTTTAGGTTTTAAGTATTGTTATATGTGTTACTGTGATGTTTAATTTCAGTTATTGATGCTTGTGGTGTTTTCATTCTTAAGTTTTCAATTGATGTTCAGTTTTCTTGTTTTGAATGTGTGTGATATCTTAGGATTTTGTTACGAGTTTTGATAATTTTTGTGTTGTTGTTGCCGTTTCTTAGATGTCTAAGAAGACTTGGTCACTTATGCTGCAATCAAGAAGGAAGCAAGATCTGTAAGTTTTTTTTAAAGTTTTCCAGCTGTGATGTTTTAGATATTGTTGTTCATGTTTCTAATTCTATCTTTGATCTTTCATGTTTAAACTCTAAGTATTGTTACGTGTGTTGGTAAAATGTTTTAATTTCGGTGTTTGATGCTTGTGGTATTTTCATGTTTAAGTGTGCAACTGATGTTTAATAATTGAACCCTTTTTGTAATAAATGATGTTTGATTGTTCGATAGTTATGACGATTGCCATTTTCACATGCTGGTGTAAACCCTAAATGAAATGTTGCCACTTTTATATTCAAATTTTATATTCCCTCAGTCCCACTCTAAATTGCTCAATTACTTTTTGGGAGTTAAACTTTTTAAAATTTGACATTAAATATAAACTGATCTATATATAATAAAATATCATGTGATATGTTGTTAGATTATTTTTAACATTTGTTTTCTAAATACTAATTTTTTATGCGGCTCTATTATAGGTAACTAGAGATGTTTACAGCCACACATGCTCATTGAAGACTATGAAAAAGTAATTAAGCAATTTAGAGTGGGACATAGGGGGTATGTTTTTGTTGTGCTAGTGATGATTCATTGGATTCATTTGAATTTGAGTTATCAGTGTTTCATATTTTATGTCTTGCATAATAATTATTAAAATTACTGGTACATCGGTAATATACATAAAGTGATACGAATCATCTGACATCTGTAAATTATCATGTAAAAAAATTGTCATGATTGATTTTAGTTGAGTCTCTATTCAGTCTTTCTGTAAGGAATCTTCGATTATGTATGCCCTCTTCACACTTTAACACTGGATTGTAGTACTCCATGTGAAGTTGCATGTGCGCCATATAATGTTCAACCTCTTCACATGTAGTTGCTCGTACTTATTGAAGTGATTCAGTTTGATCTATCTCGAACTAGTTTGGTAAACCTGAATCTGAAATTTAAAAAAACACAATGAAAACTAAGCATGCTACTGCTGAGAAAATCAGTGACTTATGTTATCATTGAAACATCATGCCATCATTTTGTAACATCTTTTTTTTAATTAAAACCATCCGTAGATAGGGGAAATTCTATTAGGCCTTCCCGAGCCAAAAAATAGACAATAAAGAAAAGCCGAAGCAATAGTAGGATATACATGAATGATCACTGGCTATCAGAGCAACGCTTGTTGCTCCCAAAAGAATGAAAGATACATATTAGCATTAAGTCGGAGGAGAGGCCTCTTTATCTATGGTGGAAAGGATCAAAACTTATTAGTGAATCCAAGAAGAAAACACAAGGCAGTCGAAACCCTCTCCACATAAATAAAGAGCAAACCTCCATCACTGGCCTGAAGTAGAAGTCAAAACCTAATCTAGCTATTTGCAGATGACTATCCATCCTAGCTAAAAGATATATACCAAAAAGAGAGCTGGGCAGTAGAAAAAATTCAAAATGAAGATATCCACCCTGAGCAACAAGAGTAACCAAACCATCCAGGTCCGAATCAACCGAAGGCAGCAACAGTCCATGATGGACAGAACCATCTTCAAAACAAACTGGAGGCAGCAGGGGTCCATCTTAGCATGAAGCCTGATATCAACATTTGATCTGCAAGAAAAATTTTAACTGAGTAGCATCCGAACTAGGAGGCAATCCGCAGAGAAGGAGTATTCATTTGGTCCAGCCTAACTAAGCCCTGGACTAGGTTAGGAAGCAAAGAAAAATTAGGAAAAGCCAAATTATATTTTTGTAACAAGCAAGTTTTTGCCAGCAAATGAGCAACCTGATTGGCTTCCCTAAATATATGCATAATGTGTATATCACCCAACAAAAAATGAATCTCATCTGCTAAACCAAACAATTCCCAGGGAGATCTTAATGGAGCAGTAGCATATAGCACAGCATTAAGGCAGTCTGATTCCATGCAAACAGTAGACAGAGGAGTGGAAAATTGGATAGCAAACAAAATAGCTTTTAACTCAGCTTCTGTGGGAGATTTTGCATTAGTAAATGAGGTATAAGCTTCCTTAAAACTCCCTCTACAGTCTCTAATGATCATACGAAGGCCACACTTATTCGTCTTACAGCACCAAGCAGCATCCACATTTACTTTAAAACCAAGTTTTGGTCTGACCCATGCAATTTTCCAGATTTTAGGCTTTGGGGGTCTTTTAATGAGAGGCAAGTAGGAGTGGTTTGCAATACTGAGATCAAGAGGAGAGCCTATATATACTGGTTTAGCAGAGAATGAATAGAAAATTTGATCTCTAATCTGCTGAAGCACTATGGAAGATGAGGGCTTAACTGAATCAAAAATAAATCTATTCCTCATCTTCCATAAATTCCAAAAGGTATAAATTGCTGCAGTTCTCACAATAATGGAATGTAATTTAGATAGGGTGGGGAAGGATAAGTAACCAGATAATCTATCCCACACAGAATGAAATTCCCTATCCCTAATTCCCATAAACTGATGTATAGATTTCCAAACATTCAAGGAAAACTCACAGGAGTTAAAGAAATGGTCTAGGTCATCCTCATGTAAATTACACATACAGCATTTAGAGGCCAAACTGATTCTGAGATTTTTAAGGGTATTATCAAAAGGAAGATAAGAGTTTGTCACTTTCCACATAAACACAGATACTTTTTCTCAAATCTAGAGTTCCAGAAATGAAGTGGAGATGCATACTGACCTGAGTTGTTACAAAGTAACAAATAAGTAGCTTTGAAAGAGAAATTACCATCAGCACCTGGCTTCCAGATTAATCTATCAGGTCTATGAGGTAATGTTTTTGAGTCCTGCAAAAGAGTAGTAATATCAGGGGGCAGAAATGGTTGAATTAAAGGTATAAGGCTAGATTTATTGGCTATAAATTCAGCAACAGAACAGTTCTCATCAATTCCTATACTGTTTTGATCACACAAATCAGATAAAATCCCAATCCCTAGCCAATTTGCAGTCCAGAAATTGCATTCACCATTTCCAATTATTACCCTGGAGTTAGCTTCTGCCCAAGAATTAACTGAGCAAATTCTTTTCCAATTAGGGGAGGTTCTGTAAGATGGTGGAAGGTTAGCCAACAAGTGAGACCATAAAGTATCTGCCAACTGAAATTTCCACCACAACTTTACAGAACAAGTTTTAACAATTGCCTTTATACTTCTAAAACCCAAGCCATTTTGATCAATTGATGCACAGAGAGCAGTCCATTTTCTCCATGCTCTTTTTGGTTTATGCTCATTCTCCCCCCAAAAAAATCTACTCAATTTTTTTTCAATGGTGGAAACAATCAAACTTGTAGGCTTAATTACTTGCCAGATATGCTGGGGAATGGAATAAATACAGGATTCAATCAATGTAATTTTACCACCAGTAGTTATCCACCTATTTTTCCAATTACCAATCCTACTATCAATCTGCTCAAAAAGGGGTTGAAAGTAAATCTTCTTTGCAGCACCAGTAAAAATTGGAACACCTAGATACATGAATGGAAAAACACCAATTTTCATTCCCATAATTCTCTTAATGTGATTTACCCTTTGAACAGTAGCATGCTTACCTATGAAAATGTCACTCTTACTATAATTGATTGATTGTCCAGTAACTTCTTCAAAGGTAGATAGAAAGGCTTTTAATCTAACCAGAGTTAAGTTATTTGCTTTAAAGAAAATGACAGTGTTATCAGCATATGATAAGTGTGAAATTCTTGGAGGATTACCTGGCAGGTCATAGGGTGAAAGCTTACCACTTTGAAATATATAATCCAGACTCCTGGAAAATGACTCAGAGAAAATATTAAACAAAAATGGGGATAGAGGATCCCCTTGCTTAATACCCCTAGAAGATTGGAAAAAACCACAAGGCTTGCCATTAATAAGAACAGAGAACCAAGCTTGAGAAAGGTTTTTCATAATTGAGAAAATGAATTTTGGATGAAAACCAAGTTTAGCAAGTACTTTATATAGAAAAGACCATCTAACCCTATCAAAAGCCTTTTTGAGATCTAATTTTATTATGCAATTAGGTTCCCTTCTCTTCCTATTAAGTAGCCTTACCATTTCCTGTAAATAAATGACATTGTCTGAAATGTCCCTGCCATGTAGGAATGCTGTTTGGTTAGGGGAGATTAATTTAGGCATAATAGCTTTAAGTCTCTCCATAAGCACTTTAGAGCAAATCTTATTAATCACATTAGAGAGACTTATAGGCCTGTAATCATCAAAGGAAGTTGGTGTTTTCTTTTTTGGGATAATGGTAATCCATGTGCTTCCTATACCCCTAGGCATAATAGATGAAGATAGAAAATCCTGAACAGCACTTAGCAGATCTGTAGCAATGATGTCCCAAGACTTGATATAAAATTTAGCAGTGTAACCATCCGGACCAGGACTGCTAGATTTATTCAAACTAAAGACAGTCTTTTTAAGCTCTTCCAAAGAAACTGGCAGCAGTAGATTATCGTTATCAGCCTCAGTGACCAAACATGGGATATGATTCAGAAAATGATACTGAAAAGGAGAGCTAAAGGTGGAAGATTCCTCACTCAGAAGTTCCTGATAGTAATTAATTGCCTCCAGTTCAATATCATGAGTATTGTCTAGCCACTGTCCATTTTTGCTCCTTATCTTTGTAATTTTCAGTCTATTATTTCTTTCCTTTACAGAATTATGGTAGAAACTGGTGTTGTTATCTCCCTCTTGCAACCATTTTACTTTGGCCTTGTGTTTCCAGTAATTTTTCTGTTCAGACAATGCCAAAACTAACCTAGGCCTAGCCTCTTTCAGTTTAACCTGATCTGGCAAAGATCCTGAAATATCAGTTAAAGATTCTTGAGCCTGTAATGTTAGTTCAGCTTGGATCACATTATCATGAATGTTGCCAAATTTTTCCTTGTTCCAGATTTTGAGAATCCTTTTAAGTCTGACTAACTTAAGATAAAAAGCTAACATTCCAGTATTATTTACAGGAATATCCCAGTTTTGTTTAATGACTTCATTAAGCTCTTTCCTCTTATACCATGTATTAAGAAATCTAAAAGGCTTAGGACATGAAGGAGAGTCACTACCTACAGTTAATAACAAAGGACTATGATCTGAGCTAGCTCTATTTAGTATCTGAATAGAAGAATCAGTAAAACATGAAGACCAAGATTGAGTGCACAAACCTCTATCCAATCTTTTAATTGTGGGAGATCTTAGTCTGTTATTTGACCAGGTAAACAAATTTCCAGAAGTGTTAATTTCTTCCAAAGCCAAACCATTTATGAAACCATTAAAGTCCCTTATGCTACCTAAATTTGAAGAGGATGGACCTTTGTACTCATTAATAGAAGAAATGGCATTAGAATCTCCTACAAATAGGGATTCAGAGTGACTATAAGAGCTCAGGTCTGACCAAAGGGGAAGCCTTCCAATTCTAGTCCTAAGACCATAAATGAAAAAGACATCCATTGATTTATTAAGCTTAGCACAACTCAAGTTAACTGCTAGAAACTGCAGATTATCATTTTTAACCATTAGTGTTAAACTTGATGACCAGAACAACCAGATTTGACCACTATTGGCTGAGAGACAGTAATCAAATTTCAGCCTCTGTCTATATGATTCACATTGAGAGTTATCATGTTTAGGCTCTATTAGGCAAATAAGATCAAATTTATGCCTATGTGAAAGATTACAGAGCCTTAGTATGGATGTGTCCATGCCCCTAATGTTCCAAACCAACATTTTAAGCTTATTGGATGTACTATTCATGGGGATACATTAGAGGAGCTTTTTGATCTGGTCATGATGATATTCTTCTGTGAAAAAAAGGAATCATTTCCTTTTTTTGAGTTTTTCCTTTCAGAGTTATCAGACCTCATCTTACCTTGGAGAGGGGGAGAGGGACTAACCTTGTTCACCAGATCATCATTTTTATCTAGGGAGGCTGAGAGGGAAACTCCATCCAGCATATCAGTTTGTAAAGGATCCTCAGTAATGTGTAGATCATCAGCCGATGCCTCATCATCAGCCAAAAGAGAGAACCTATTTTCCTTATGTTTCTGCTGAGAAAAAATGAAGTTTTTTGCAGCAATAATGGAACTAAAAGGGGAGAAAGACCTACCTCGCTTACCATGCAAATCATCCTTAGCAAAAACTTTCCTAAGGTTAGTAGGATCAGATTGAGATATCTTGTTCAAATGCACAGTTGGACTATAAACAGAGGGGGGAACAGGGGGGGGGGGAAGAAGTTGGATCAGAGGTACCCCCATCTAAAAACTGGGAGGAAAGATCTCCTCCAGAGACTATATGAGCATTCTAGTTAATACATGTGTTAAGATCATTACCTTTTGCTGTCATGTCGTGAGGAGGGACCAACATTACCTTACTAAGCTGTGGGATCAATTTATCATTCACAGAATCTTTTCCTATTGTCAATGCTTGGCTCTCTTCATGACATGACAACTCATTAGAACAAGTAATAAGATCATTCCTACCAATATGTACTGGCAGATCATTTGTCACATCCTCAGGAACCAGGGAAATCTGTGGAGCCATTAGGGGATCAGAGCCACAATGGTTAGTCTTATTAGTGCCCTGCTCAGCATTAAAGAGTTTCTTAGGAACATATATCAGTTTCTGGGTTTGAGAATTTTTCTGTTTTTCCATTATGGAAACTCCAGAGCTCCCTGCTTTCAGAGAATCAACCTGATTTAGATTAGTAGACCCATTAGACTGAACAGCATGGATATTCTGTTGAGCGTCAGATGTTTTCATTATATTGAGCTCTGGTTTTTTAGTCCAAATTCTCTTAAGTTCAGGATGTAAATATACACAATAATTATCCTCATGACCTATACATTTGCAGTGGAAACAATAGGGTGGGATATCCTCAAATTCTAGAGGTAGTTTGCGCACATTAAATTCATTACCTTCCTCTTCAATTCCCACTCTGATATGTGTTGGTAATTTATTTTTTAGGTCGACTTCCACACACATTTTGACACAAGAAGGCCTAGACAGAGCCTCAGTAGCAGCATCGACTTTAATAAATTTCCCAATTTGATTCCCAATAACTTCAAGCATAGAGGAGTTATAAAAATAAACAGGAACTTGAGGGATTGATACCCATACCGGCACAATCGACGATTATGCCTCCGGTGAAAAGTCAGGAGTCCATTTGAGGACCTTCATTTGAGAGTTATTAAAAGACCATTGTCCTTTGAGCCAGAATCGTTGGTAATCTTCCTTTTCTTGGAATCGAATGAGGATGTGCCGGAAGTCAATCAAGCCAATCTGGAACTTGCCTTTAAAACCTACAGAATTAAAAGCATTGTTTAGTTGAATCATCGTCGGCTTCCCCCTGGCAAACTTACCGATCAAAGAATTACTGTAATGAGAGGCGTGAGTATCAGCATCCTTGCGGATGACAAGGCACACAATCTCCCCTTTGAATTGGACTTTAGGTTTAATCTCCGGGTTCGAGGGGAGGGAATCATGAAGGGGCGGTGGGCAATTAGCAAGGGCCTGGAGGAAGGATTTCCCTCCTCCGTAGCCACCGCTACCAGACGGCGGAGCCGCAAGAGCGGCGGAAGAGAGGTATCAGAACGAGTATATAGCCGTTATCAGATGAAAACCAGAGAAAGGTAGGAGAGAAGGTACGGAGCAAGAATGAAACGACGTAGAAAGTATCGTTTTGGAGAAATCGCACGTAGAATCGCACGTAGAATAGAAATACTGTTGTAACATCCAACAGTATAAGAGCAACATCATCTGTCATATTTTTTGAATTGCAATTTGAAAACAAATTATTTGCATAGTGTATAGGCTCATCAAATATTCTTTTTGCAAAATCGCATAATGATGTTGCAACATGTAATGTTGAACTTGCTCAGTGAATTTCTAGCATAATGATGTACGGTTAAAATATCATATCATATGATTGTAACATCAAACAGGACAGAAGTAACATCACATCATGTTTACTGCAAATTGTAATTTTGATCGTGCTTAGTCAATTTTTACCATCAAGCTATATAGTAAAAACATCATGCCAACTTTTATAAATATCACCTACTATAAATCAGATCCTCAACTACATATAGTAATTTTCATAATGTGAAAAAGGCTAAACTACGTTGGTTAAAACGTCAAAATAACAAATTATGATGTGACTTTCAGTATTTGAAAGCTCGAGCAATTTAATTGAAACTTTCAGAAAATTGACAGGATGCTGCTATGTTAAAAAACAAGTAAATAACATGTATGGGAAATCAGCAGCACAACTAATATTTTTCAAAGAAAGGATGTTGCTCTATTCGATTTCAAATCAACAAATTGACAACTCCGATTTAATTATTGAAAGATCAGCAACCTACCTTTTCCCTTTTTCATTGTCATCCGATTCAATTTGTTGCGTTTGACTTTGTCGTGTGTCTCTGTATGAGTGTTAATTGTTTATCAATCTCGTAATCACCTTCTATAGTCATGATTCAAGTTATAAATATGCATTTTTCAAAATTGATTTGATTGACAGATTTGGGGTGATTGATGTTAGATTAATACCTAATTGTAGTTGTTACTTACTTGATTGATGCTTTGTTGATTTTCATCAGTGTTTTTCTTCAAAATCGCCGCACTTGATTGTTGGTGATGAACAACTGTTGGAGGATTTGGTGTGTGTGAATGGTTTTATTTGAAAACTGATGTTTAATTGTTTGTAGTTGAAGAGTTTTGGTGAAGGCGTGTTTTGGTTTTGGGGAATGGGGTTTGGTTGCGCTTTCAACTGAAAAAGGGTTTTTTGGGTTAGTTTTTGCGTAATTGTTGTTTAGTTTCTCATATTTTTTGCACATTTTACAACTTACCCCGAGCCCATTTTATATGTAAATTTACCCCCGAATTTGGGCCATTTCCCTATTTTCCTTCTAGTCCCTTGTCTCACCATGAGACGGTCTTGCAGGAGACGGACTCAAACATAACTACATATTTTAAATTATTGCTATTGGTTTTAATATTACGAATGACTAAATCTTGATTAAATAAAAGCTCAAATTTCACATAATATTGGTTACATTTTTAAGAGAAAAGTGCATATATAACCCTATAAAATTGATGAAAGTGCAGATATAACCATGCGATAATGAAAGTACAGATATAACCCTGCGATAATTGAAAGTGCAAATATAACCCTGGCCAATCAATGCCGGAATAATGGCTTTAGGGTTATACTTGCACATATGTATAATATTTAGGGTTATATTTGCACATATGTATAATAGTTAGGGCTATATTTGCACTAAAAACAACTCAGGGTTATATTTGCACTTTCTCCAACATATAGGGTTATATTTGCATGTTACCCTATTTTTAATATAGAAATGTGTGGTATATTACTACCATATCACATCATCGGCTACCAACATATTCGGTACAAATGGTACGTGGTTCAATTGGTTTGTTGGTTGGTACGATATTTTGGATCAAAATATCTGCCCTAGTATGATTACTTAAGCTAAATTTTAGCATATTAAATCCACGTTCAACTGAACTGAATTGATTTGAATTGACTCAATTGAGGCGGAAGGCAGATAAACTCCAAAGAACAATTGTTGAGTGTGTACGATTCAGTACTCCAGTTCATTTTCTTTTACAACGATTATCGTTCAATTCATATGTACATTTCCCTTATCAGATGGCTCTTGGTACACTTGACTTTTAAAAGAATATGAATAAATGTGTATCAGACACATGAGTTCTTTTAAAATAAAAAAGTGCTCACAACCGAAAAATATACAAAAGTACTACAATATAAAAGTCAAGACAATATTAAATGAGTAAGTGATTGTTTTCAATTATATTATAATAAATGTAACCGAAAACAACTAGTCTCGATCCGTTTACAGTAAGTATTACCATTAGAAAGAAATAAATGTCGCCTAATTACCGGCATGTCTTTCAAAAGATAGAAGTTTCTTTTCGCCATTTTTTTTTACTAAAACCACAGCTAAATCTGATTCTGAATCCCCAAAAACATTACAGTCCAAAAGCGTCAAACTATACTTATACTCGTGATCTCCAAGTTCTTGAACATCAGCCTTAGACACTTTCCAAAAATCTAATCCATCTGCTTTCGCTTCTTGTTCAGCGCATTCGAGCGCCCACGACCCTAGTTCTTCCACCTTTGGATCATTAGGGTTTAGTGCACGATGACCGCCGGTTTCATCAACTTGATGATCAGCTATGGACACATTAAAAAGTAAAAGGGAAATCACAAAGGTTAGGAGTAGGATATGCAAACTTGCCATTTTTTTTGGGAAAGGCAAAAGGTAAAAGAGAGGAGGAACATGTGATTTTAGTTTTGTTGGAATATTGAGAAATTTATAGGGTTTGCCAACACTTATGTTTAGGAAAGTTGCCACGTTTTAAATGTAGTATCAGTGTCTACCTTTCTATACAAGAAAAAATGCAGGGAAACTAAAAGATCAGTTTATTCGGATATTTTCCCACAATTAGTGTTAATTACTCTATTAGTTTCATTTACTTGATCAACCATGGTTTAATGGGTGAAAGAGCTGAGATTGTTTTTCTCCATCTTCTTTAATATGTTTCTTTACAAGATTTTTCACAATAGTATATTTAATTGTGTATCAATACATTTTGTGTCCATCTACAGTGAAATTGTCCCATGATGAGATGGAGAGTAAACTATAAATAGTGGAAGTATAATATGGGAGTATTTTAAATCTGGGGGAAAATAATTAATTTTTATTTGGTATAACTTTTAAAATTAATGCTGAAAGCCATGGACATTTTTGCAATTACCTGAAATAAACATATAACAACCGCTCCTTCTCTAATTCGCCATTGTTCCCCATTGCTGTCATCTTCTAACTATTATGTTTCTCATCTTCAACTATTATAGTGTATCTCTGGTGTACCATCCATATGCATTGTATATATATAGTGAACTAGATAACACCCGTGCAGATGGAGGAATTTATGAACGGAAATGAAAAATATAACGTAATTTGTAACTCCAGTAAGTAATAATTTTTGTTATATATAGGACTACACACGATGCACTATTTAAATGAAATTAATATATTTATATTTATTTTTATTTTAAAATTTTTTAAATATTGTCTCGATCTTTGGTGCTACACATTATATATATGTGCAATATATATGTATGTTTCACTTGGCTCTTGGCACATTGACTTTTAAAAGCATACTAGTTAGGCGACACCGTGCATTGGGCGGTGAACCTGATAACAAATTATAGAAATTCTATAGGAATGTTGCTACAATGTAGGAATATTAAAAGAGTTGCAATTGAAGCTACAAATGTACCAATTTTACACGTAATTGAAGCGTGGAGATAGTGAGACGGTGGTGTGGTTGAAGAGGACGATTCGAGAGGTACAGATTCACGAGGTGAAGGTTACCTCTCGAACCTCCTCCAATGGAACCCCTCCACCTGAACCCTCTGTACTTCACCTCTCGAATTGTTACCTCTCGAACCCTCTCCAATGGAACCCTCTTGAACCGCTCCACTTGAACTTTCACCTCACAAATCGGTATCTCTCGAACCCCTCCAAGGGAGCCTTCACCTCTCAAATCGGTGACTCTCGAACCCCTCCAATAGAACCTTCACCTCTCGAATCGGTACCTCTCGAAGCCCTCCAATGGAACCCCTCAACTTGAACCCTCTATACCTCAACCTTCACCTCTCGAATCGGTACCTCTCGAACCCTTCCAATGGAACCCCTAACCTTCACCTCTCAAACCATTACCTCCTGAACCCCCCCCCCCCACTCGAACTCTCACCTCTAGAACCTCCACTGGAACATTCACCTCTTGAACCTCCAATAGAACTTTCGAATCTCGAATCCGTACCTCTTGAACCCCTTAAATGGACCCCTCAACTTTAACCCTCTGTACCTCAACCTTCACCTCTCGAATCCATACCTCTCGAACCCTTCCAGCGGAACCCCTAACCTTCACCTCTCAAACCCCCCACCTGAACTATCTCCTCTCAAACCTCCACTGGAACGTTCATCACTTGAATCCGTACCTCTCAAACCCATTCAATGAAACCGCTCAACCTGAACCCTCTGTACATCTCAAGCAACTCCAATGGAACCTTCACATCTCAAATTGGTACCTCTCGAACCCCTCCAATGGAACCTGAACCCCTCGAATCGGATCCTCTCAAATTCTCACCTCTCGAATCTCCACTGGAACCTTCACCCCTCGAACCTCCAATTGAACCTTCACATGTCGAATCCGTACCTCTCAAACCTCCAATTGAACCTTAACCACTCGAATCTGTATCTCTCGAACACCTCCAATGGAACCCTCTCCACCTGAACCTTCACCTCTCGAACCCCTCTAATGAAACCCTCTTGAATCGGTACCTCTCGAACCCCTCCAATGGAACCTTCACCTCTCAAATCGGTAACTCTCAAACCCCTCCAATAGAACCTTCACCTCTCGAATCAGTACATTCTCCTCTCGAACCGTCCAATGGAACTTTCACCTCTCAAATTGTTCTTACAGATTTGTGCTAATTTCAGTATTATTGTTGCTGTTACTTAGATGTCTAAGAATATTTGCCCACTGCTGCTACAATCAAGAAGGAAAAAGGGTTTTATTATTTTCCAATTGTGATGTTTTAGATACTGATGTTGATGTTTCTGGATTTTTTTTATGTTTGATGTTATAGTTATTTGTATCGGTGTGATGTTATAATTTCAGTGTTCGATGCCTGTGGTGTTTTCCTGCTTAAGTGTGCAATTGATGTTCAGCTTTGTTATTTTTATTATGTGTGATATCTTAGGAGTTTATTACAATTTGTGCTAATTTTTGTGTTGTTGTTGTTGTTGTTGTTGTTGTTGTTTCTTAGATGTCTAAGAAGATTTGTCCATTACTGCTGCTATCAAGAAGGAATGAGGACATGTAAGTTTTATTATTCCTCAACTATGATGTTTTAAAATTTTTTGTTGATGTTTCTAGTTTTATGTTTGATGTTTAGGTTTTCAGTATTGTTATATGTGTTACTGTGATGTTTAATTTCAGTTATTGATGCTTGTGGTGTTTTCATTCTTAAGTTTTCAATTGATGTTCAGTTTTCTTGTTTTGAATGTGTGTGATATCTTAGGATTTTGTTACGAGTTTTGATAATTTTTGTGTTGTTGTTGCCGTTTCTTAGATGTCTAAGAAGACTTGGTCACTTATGCTGCAATCAAGAAGGAAGCAAGATCTGTAAGTTTTTTTTTTAAAGTTTTCCAGCTGTGATGTTTTAGATATTGTTGTTCATGTTTCTAATTCTATCTTTGATCTTTCATGTTTAAACTCTAAGTATTGTTACGTGTGTTGGTAAAATGTTTTAATTTCGGTGTTTGATGCTTGTGGTATTTTCATGTTTAAGTGTGCAACTGATGTTTAATAATTGAACCCTTTTTGTAATAAATGATGTTTGATTGTTCGATAGTTATGACGATTGCCATTTTCACATGCTGGTGTAAAACCTAAATGAAATGTTGCCACTTTTATATTCAAATTTTATATTCCCTCAGTCCCAATCTAAATTGCTCAATTACTTTTTGGGAGTTAAACTTTGTAAAATTTGACATTAAATATAAACTGATCTATATATAATAAAATATCATGTGATATGTTGTTAGATTATTTTTAACATTTGTTTTCTAAATACTAATTTTTTATGCGGCTCTATTATAGGTAACTAGAGAAGTTTACAGCCACACATGCTCATTGAAGACTATGAAAAAGTAATTAAGCAATTTAGAGTGGGACATAGGGGGTATGTTTTTGTTGTGCTAGTGATGATTCATTGGATTCATTTGAATTTGAGTTATCAGTGTTTCATATTTTATGTCTTGCATAATAATTATTAAAAGTACTGGTACATCGGTAATATACATAAAGTGCTACGAATCATCTGACATCTGTAAATTATCCTGTAAAAAATTTGTCATGATTGATTTTAGTTAAGTCTCTATTCAGTCTTTCTTTAAGGAATCTTCGATTATGTATGCCCTCTTCACACTTTAACACTGGATTGTAGTACTCCATGTGAAGTTGCATGTGCGCCATATAATGTTCAACCTCTTCACATGTAGTTGCTCGTACTTATTGAAGGGATTCCATTTGATCTATCTCGAACTAGTTTGGTAAACCTGAATCTGAAATTTAAAAAAACACAATGAAAACTAAGCATGCTACTGCTGAGAAAATCAGTGACTTATGTTATCATTGAAACATCATGCCATCATTTTGTAACATCCAACAGTATAAGAGCAACATCATCTGTCATATTTTTTGAATTGAAATTTGAAAACAAATTATTTGCATAGTGTATAGGCTCATCAAATATTCTTTTTGCAACATCGCATAATGATGTTGCAACATGTAATGTTGAACTTGCTCAGTGAATTTCTAGCATAATGATGTACGGTTAAAATATCATATCATATGATTGTAACATCAAACAGGACAGAAGTAACATCACATCATGTTTACTGCAAATTGTAATTTTGATCGTGCTTAGTCAATTTTTACCATCAAGCTATATAGTAAAAACATCATGCCAACTTTTATAAATATCACATACTATAAATCAGATCCTCAACTACATATAGTAATTTTCATAGTGTGAAAAAGGCTAAACTACGTTGGTTAAAACTTCAAAATAACAAATTATGATGTGACTTTCAGTATTTGAAAGCTCGAGCAATTTAATTGAAACTTTCAGAAAATTGACAGGATACTGCTATGTTAAAAAACAAGTAAATAACATGTATGGGAAATCAGCAGCACAACTAATATTTTTCAAAGAAAGGATGTTGCTCTATTTGATTTCAAATCAAAAAATTGACAACTCCGATTTAATTATTGAAAGATCAGCAACCTACCTTTTTCCCTTTTTCATTGTCATCCGATTCAATTTGTTGCGTTTGACTTTGTCGTGTGTCTCTGTATGAGTGTTAATTGTTTATCAATCTCGTAATCACCTTCTATAGTCATGATTCAAGTTATAAATATGCATTTTTCAAAATTGATTTGATTGACAGATTTGGGGTGATTGATGTTAGATTAATACCTAATTGTAGTTGCTACTTACTTGACTGATGCTTTGTTGATTTTCATCAGTGTTTTTCTTCAAAATCGCCACACTTGTTTGTTGGTGATGAACAACTGTTGGAGGATTTGGTGTGTGTGAATGGTTTTATTTGAAAACTGATGTTTAATTGTTTTTAGTTGAAGAGTTTTGGTGAAGGCGTGTTTTGGTTTTGGGGAAGGGGGTTTGGTTGCGGTTTCAACTGAAAAAGG
The DNA here is from genome assembly GCA_037428765.1 of Rubia yunnanensis. Lineage (NCBI taxonomy): Eukaryota > Viridiplantae > Streptophyta > Magnoliopsida > Gentianales > Rubiaceae > Rubia > Rubia yunnanensis. Next base: position 2,827,957 of record CM075065.1, on the reverse strand, counting down.
GTTTTTTGGGTTAGTTTTTGCGTAATTGTTGTTTAGTTTCTCATATTGTTTGCACATTTTACAACTTACCCCGAGCCCATTTTATATGTAAATTTACCCCCGAATTTGGGCCATTTCCCTATTTTCCTTCTAGTCCCTTGTCTCACCATGAGACGGTCTTGCAGGAGACGGACTCAAACATAACTACATATTTTAAATTATTGCTATTGGTTTTAATATTACGAATGACTAAATCTTGATTAAATAAAAGCTCAAATTTCACATAATATTGGTTACATTTTTAAGAGAAAAGTGCATATATAACCCTATACAATTGATGAAAGTGCAGATATAACCATGCGATAATGAAAGTGCAGATATAACCCTGCGATAATTGAAAGTGCAAATATAACCCTGGCCAGTCAATGCCGGAATAATGGCTTTAGGGTTATACTTGCACATATGTATAATATTTAGGGTTATATTTGCACATATGTATAATAGTTAGGGCTATATTTGCACTAAAAACAACTCAGGGTTATATTTGCACTTTCTCCAACATATAGGGTTATATTTGCATGTTACCCTATTTTTAATATAGAAATGTGTGGTATATTACTACCATATCACATCATCGGCTACCAACATATTCGGTACAAATGGTACGTGGTTCAATTGGTTTGTTGGTTGGTACGATATTTTGGATCAAAATATCTGCCCTAGTATGATTACTTAAGCTAAATTTTAGCATATTAAATCCACGTTGAACTGAACTGAATTGATTTGAATTGACTCAATTGAGGCGGAAGGCAGATAAACTCCAAAGAACAATTGTTGAGTGTGTACGATTCAGTACTCCAGTTCATTTTCTTTTACAACAATTATCGTTCAATTCATATGTACATTTCCCTTATCAGATGGCTCTTGGTACACTTGACTTTTAAAAGAATATGAATAAATGTGTATCAGACACATGAGTTCTTTTAAAATAAAAAAGTGCTCACAACCGAAAAATATACAAAAGTACTACAATATAAAAGTCAAGACAATATTAAATGAGTAAGTGATTGTTTTCAATTATATTATAATAAATGTAACCGAAAACAACTAGTCTCGATCCGTTTACAGTAAGTATTACCATTAGAAAGAAATAAATGTCGCCTAATTACCGGCATGTCTTTCAAAAGATAGAAGTTTCTTTTCGCCATTTTTTTTTACTAAAACCACAGCTAAATCTGATTCTGAATCCCCAAAAACATTACAGTCCAAAAGCGTCAAACTATACTTATACTCGTGATCTCCAAGTTCTTGAACATCAGCCTTAGACACTTTCCAAAAATCTAATCCATCTGCTTTCGCTTCTTGTTCAGCGCATTCGAGCGCCCACGACCCTAGTTCTTCCACCTTTGGATCATTAGGGTTTAGTGCACGATGACCGCCGGTTTCATCAACTTGATGATCAGCTATGGACACATTAAAAAGTAAAAGGGAAATCACAAAGGTTAGGAGTAGGATATGCAAACTTGCCATTTTTTTGGGAAAGGCAAAAGGTAAAAGAGAGGAGGAACATGTGATTTTAGTTTTGTTGGAATATTGAGAAATTTATAGGGTTTGCCAACACTTATGTTTAGGAAAGTTGCCACGTTTTAAATGTAGTATCAGTGTCTACCTTTCTATACAAGAAAAAATGCAGGGAAACTAAAAGATCAGTTTATTCGGATATTTTCCCACAATTAGTGTTAATTACTCTATTAGTTTCATTTACTTGATCAACCATGGTTTAATGGGTGAAAGAGCTGAGATTGTTTTTCTCCATCTTCTTTAATATGTTTCTTTACAAGATTTTTCACAATAGTATATTTAATTGTGTATCAATACATTTTATGTCCATCTACAGTGAAATCGTCCCATGATGAGATGGAGAGTAAACTATAAATAGTGGAAGTATAATGTGGGAGTATTTTAAATCTGGGGGAAAATAATTAATTTTTATTTGGTATAACTTTTAAAATTAATGCTGAAAGCCATGGACATTTTTGCAATTACCTGAAATAAACATATAACAACCGCTCCTTCTCTAATTCGCCATTGTTCCCCATTGTTGTCATCTTCTAACTATTATGTTTCTCATCTTCAACCATTATAGTGTATCTCTGGTGTACCATCCATATGCATTGTATATATATAGTGAACTAGATAACACCCGTGCAGATGGAGGAATTTATGAACGGAAATGAAAAATATAACGTAATTTGTAACTCCAGTAAGTAATAATTTTTGTTATATATAGGACTACACACGACGCACTATTTAAATGAAATTAATATATTTATATTTATTTTTATTTTTAAAAATTTTAAATATTGTCTCGATCTTTGGTGCTACACATTATATATATGTGCAATATATATGTATGTTTCACTTGGCTCTTGGCACATTGACTTTTAAAAGCATACTAGTTAGGCGACACCGTGCATTGGGCGGTGAACCTGATAACAAATTATAGAAATTCTATAGGAATGTTGCTACAATATAGGAATATTAAAAGAGTTGCGATTGAAGCTACAAATGTACCAATTTTACACGTAATTGAAGCGTGGAGATAGTGAGACGGTGGTGTGGTTGAAGAGGACGATTCGAGAGGTACAGATTCACGAGGTGAAGGTTACCTCTCGAACCTCCTCCAATGGAACCCCTCCACCTGAACCCTCTGTACTTCACCTCTCGAATTGTTACCTCTCGAACCCTCTCCAATGGAACCCTCTTGAACCGCTCCACTTGAACTTTCACCTCACAAATCGGTATCTCTCGAACCCCTCCAAGGGAGCCTTCACCTCTCAAATCGGTGACTCTCGAACCCCTCCAATAGAACCTTCACCTCTCGAATCGGTACCTCTCGAAGCCCTCCAATGGAACCCCTCAACTTGAACCCTCTATACCTCAACCTTCACCTCTCGAATCGGTACCTCTCGAACCCTTCCAATGGAACCCCTAACCTTCACCTCTCAAACCATTACCTCCTGAACCCCCCCCCACTCGAACTCTCACCTCTCGAACCTCCACTGGAGCATTCACCTCTTGAACCTCCAATAGAACTTTCGCATCTCGAATCCGTACCTCTTGAACCCCTTAAATGGACCCCTCAACTTTAACCCTCTGTACCTCAACCTTCACCTCTCAAATCCGTACCTCTCGAACCCTTCCAGCGGAACCCCTAACCTTCACCTCTCAAACCACCCACCTGACCTATCTCCTCTCAAACCTCCACTGGAACGTTCACCACTTGAATCCGTACCTCTCAAACCCATTCAATGAAACCGCTCAACCTGAACCCTCTGTACATCTCAAGCAACTCCAATGGAACCTTCACATCTCAAATTGGTACCTCTCGAACCCCTCCAATGGAACCTGAACCCCTCAAATCAGTTCCTCTCAAATTCTCACCCTCGAATCTCCACTGGAACCTTCACCCCTCGAACCTCCAATTGAACCTTCGCCTGTCGAATCCGTACCTCTCAAACCTCCAATTGAACCTTCACCACTCGAATCTGTATCTCTAGAACACCTCCAATGGAACCCTCTCCACCTGAACCTTCACCTCTCGAACCCCTCCAATGAAACCCTCTTGAATCGGTACCTCTCGAACCCCTCCAATGGAACCTTCACCTCTCAAATCGGTAACTCTCAAACCCCTCCAATAGAACCTTCACCTCTCGAATCAGTACATTCTCCTCTCGAACCGTCCAATGGAACTTTCACCTCTCAAATTGTTCTTACAGATTTGTGCTAATTTCAGTATTATTGTTGCTGTTACTTAGATGTCTAAGAATATTTGCCCACTGCTGTTGCAATCAAGAAGGAAAAAGGGATTTTCCAGTTGTGATGTTTTAGATACTGATGTTGATGTTTCTGGCTTTTTTTTTATGTTTGATGTTATAGTTATTTGTATCGGTGTGATGTTTTAATTTCAGTGTTCGATGCCTGTGGTGTTTTCCTGCTTAAGTGTGCAATTGATGTTCAGCTTTGTTATTTTTATTATGTGTGATATCTTAGGAGTTTATTACAATTTGTGCTAATTTTTGTGTTGTTGTTGTTGTTGTTGTTGTTGTTTCTTAGATGTCTAAGAAGATTTGTCCATTACTGCTGCTATCAAGAAGGAATGAGGACATGTAAGTTTTATTATTTCTCAACTATGATGTTTTAAAATTTTTTGTTGATGTTTCTAGTTTTATGTTTGATGTTTAGGTTTTAAGTATTGTTATATGTGTTACTGTGATGTTTAATTTCAGTTATTGATGCTTGTGGTGTTTTCATTCTTAATTTTTCAATTGATGTTCAGTTTTCTTGTTTTGAATGTGTGTGATATCTTAGGATTTTGTTACGAGTTTTGATAATTTTTGTGTTGTTGTTGCCGTTTCTTAGATGTCTAAGAAGACTTGGTCACTTATGCTGCAATCAAGAAGGAAGCAAGATCTGTAAGTTTTTTTTTAAAGTTTTCCAGCTGTGATGTTTTAGATATTGTTGTTCATGTTTCTAATTCTATCTTTGATCTTTCATGTTTAAACTCTAAGTATTGTTACGTGTGTTGGTAAAATGTTTTAATTTCGGTGTTTGATGCTTGTGGTATTTTCATGTTTAAGTGTGCAACTGATGTTTAATAATTGAACCCTTTTTGTAATAAATGATGTTTGATTGTTCGATAGTTATGACGATTGACATTTTCACATGCTGGTGTAAAACCTAAATGAAATGTTGCCACTTTTATATTCAAATTTTATATTCCCTCAGTCCCACTCTAAATTGCTCAGTTACTTTTTGGGAGTTAAACTTTGTAAAATTTGACATTAAATATGAACTGATCTATATATAATAAAATATCATGTGATATGTTGTTAGATTATTTTTAACATTTGTTTTCTAAATACTAATTTTTTATGCGGCTCTATTATAGGTAACTAGATAAGTTTACAGCCACACATGCTCATTGAAGACTATGAAAAAGTAATTAAGCAATTTAGAGTGGGACATAGGGGGTATGTTTTTGTTGTGCTAGTGATGATTCATTGGATTCATTTGAATTTGAGTTATCAGTGTTTCATATTTTATGTCTTGCATAATAATTATTAAAATTACTGGTACATCGGTAATATACATAAAGTGATACGAATCATCTGACATCTGTAAATTATCCTGTAAAAAAATGTCATGATTGATTTTAGTTGAGTCTCTATTCAGTCTTTCTTTAAGGAATCTTCGATTATGTATGCCCTCTTCACACTTTAACACTTGATTGTAGTACCCATGTGAAGTTGCATGTGCGCCATATAATGTTCAACCTCTTCACATGTAGTTGCTCGTACTTATTGAAGGGATTCCGTTTGATCTATCTCGAACTAGTTTGGTAAACCTGAATCTGAAATTTAAAAAAACACAATGAAAACTAAGCATGCTACTGCTGAGAAAATCAGTGACTTATGTTATCATTGAAACATCATGCCATCATTTTGTAACATCCAACAGTATAAGAGCAACATCATCTGTCATATTTTTTGAATTGCAATTTGAAACCAAATTATTTGCATAGTGTATAGGCTCATCAAATATTCTTTTTGCAACATCGCATAATGATGTTGCAACATGTAATGTTGAACTTGCTTAGTGAATTTCTAGCATAATGATGTACGGTTAAAATATCATATCATATGATTGTAACATCAAACAGGACAGAAGTAACATCACATCATGTTTACTGCAAATTGTAATTTTGATCGTGCTTAGTCAATTTTTACCATCAAGCTATATAGTAAAAACATCATGCCAACTTTTATAAATATCACCTACTATAAATCAGATCCTCAACTACATATAGTAATTTTCATAATGTGAAAAAGGCTAAACTACGTTGGTTAAAACTTCAAAATAACAAATTATGATGTGACTTTCAGTATTTGAAAGCTCGAGCAATTTAATTGAAACTTTCAGAAAATTGACAGGATGCTGCTATGTTAAAAAACAAGTAAATAACATGTATGGGAAATCAGCAGCACAACTAATATTTTTCAAAGAAAGGATGTTGCTCTATTCGATTTCAAATCAACAAATTGACAACTCCGATTTAATTATTGAAAGATCAGCAACCTACCTTTTTCCCTTTTTCATTGTCATCCGATTCAATTTGTTGCGTTTGACTTTGTCGTGTGTCTATGTATGAGTGTCAATTGTCTATCAATCTCGTAATCACCTTCTATAGTCATGATTCAAGTTATAAATATGCATTTTTCAAAATTGATTTGATTGACAGATTTGGGGTGATTGATGTTAGATTAATACCTAATTGTAGTTGTTACTTACTTGATTGATGCTTTGTTGATTTTCATCAGTGTTTTTCTTCAAAATCGCCGCACTTGATTGTTGGTGATGAACAACTGTTGGAGGATTTGGTGTGTGTGAATGGTTTTATTTGAAAACTGATGTTTAATTGTTTGTAGTTGAAGAGTTTTGGTGAAGGCGTGTTTTGGTTTTGGGGAAGGGGGTTTGGTTGCGGTTTCAACTGAAAAAGGGTTTTTGGGTTAGTTTTTGCGTAATTGTTGTTTAGTTTCTCATATTTTTTGCACATTTTACAACTTACCCCGAGCCCATTTTATATGTAAATTTACCCCCGAATTTGGGCCATTTCCCTATTTTCCTTCTAGTCCCTTGTCTCACCATGAGACGGTCTTGCAGGAGACGGACTCAAACATAACTACATATTTTAAATTATTGCTATTGGTTTTAATATTACGAATGACTAAATCTTGATTAAATAAAAGCTCAAATTTCACATAATATTGGTTACATTTTTAAGAGAAAAGTGCATATATAACCCTATACAATTGATGAAAGTGCAGATATAACCATGCGATAATGAAAGTGCAGATATAACCCTGCGATAATGAAAGTGCAGATATAACCCTGCGATAATTGAAAGTGCAAATATAACCCTGGCCAGTCAATGCCGGAATAATGGCTTTTGGGTTATACTTGCACATATGTATAATATTTAGGGTTATATTTGCACATATGTATAATAGTTAGGGCTATATTTGCACTAAAAACAACTCAGGGTTATATTTGCACTTTCTCCAACATATAGGGTTATATTTGCATGTTACCCTATTTTTAATATAGAAATGTGTGGTATATTACTACCATATCACATCATCGGCTACCAACATATTCGGTACAAATGGTACGTGGTTCAATTGGTTTGTTGGTTGGTACGATATTTTGGATCAAAATATCTGCCCTAGTATGATTACTTAAGCTAAATTTTAGCATATTAAATCCACGTTCAACTGAACTGAATTGATTTGAATTGACTCAATTGAGGCGGAAGGCAGATAAACTCCAAAGAACAATTGTTGAGTGTGTACGATTCAGTACTCCAGTTCATTTTCTTTTACAACGATTATCGTTCAATTCATATGTACATTTCCCTTATCAGATGGCTCTTGGTACACTTGACTTTTAAAAGAATATGAATAAATGTGTATCAGACACATGAGTTCTTTTAAAATAAAAAAGTGCTCACAACCGAAAAATATACAAAAGTACTACAATATAAAAGTCAAGACAATATTAAATGAGTAAGTGATTGTTTTCAATTATATTATAATAAATGTAACCGAAAACAACTAGTCTCGATCCGTTTACAGTAAGTATTACCATTAGAAAGAAATAAATGTCGCCTAATTACCGGCATGTCTTTCAAAAGATAGAAGTTTCTTTTCGCCATTTTTTTTTACTAAAACCACAGCTAAATCTGATTCTGAATCCCCAAAAACATTACAGTCCAAAAGCGTCAAACTATACTTATACTCGTGATCTCCAAGTTCTTGAACATCAGCCTTAGACACTTTCCAAAAATCTAATCCATCTGCTTTCGCTTCTTGTTCAGCGCATTCGAGCGCCCACGACCCTAGTTCTTCCACCTTTGGATCATTAGGGTTTAGTGCACGATGACCGCCGGTTTCATCAACTTGATGATCAGCTATGGACACATTAAAAAGTAAAAGGGAAATCACAAAGGTTAGGAGTAGGATATGCAAACTTGCCATTTTTTTGGGAAAGGCAAAAGGTAAAAGAGAGGAGGAACATGTGATTTTAGTTTTGTTGGAATATTGAGAAATTTATAGGGTTTGCCAACACTTATGTTTAGGAAAGTTGCCACGTTTTAAATGTAGTATCAGTGTCTACCTTTCTATACAAGAAAAAATGCAGGGAAACTAAAAGATCAGTTTATTCGGATATTTTCCCACAATTAGTGTTAATTACTCTATTAGTTTCATTTGCTTGATCAACCATGGTTTAATGGGTGAAAGAGCTGAGATTGTTTTTCTCCATCTTCTTTAATATGTTTCTTTACAAGATTTTTCACAATAGTATATTTAATTGTGTATCAATACATTTTATGTCCATCTACAGTGAAATCGTCCCATGATGAGATGGAGAGTAAACTATAAATAGTGGAAGTATAATATGGGAGTATTTTAAATCTGGGGGAAAATAATTAATTTTTATTTGGTATAACTTTTAAAATTAATGCTGAAAGCCATGGACATTTTTGCAATTACCTGAAATAAACATATAACAACCGCTCCTTCTCTAATTCGCCATTGTTCCCCATTGTTGTCATCTTCTAACTATTATGTTTCTCATCTTCAACCATTATAGTGTATCTCTGGTGTACCATCCATATGCATTGTATATATATAGTGAACTAGATAACACCCGTGCAGATGGAGGAATTTATGAACGGAAATGAAAAATATAACGTAATTTGTAACTCCAGTAAGTAATAATTTTTGTTATATATAGGACTACACACGACGCACTATTTAAATGAAATTAATATATTTATATTTATTTTTATTTTTAAAAATTTTAAATATTGTCTCGATCTTTGGTGCTACACATTATATATATGTGCAATATATATGTATGTTTCACTTGGCTCTTGGCACATTGACTTTTAAAAGCATACTAGTTAGGCGACACCGTGCATTAGGCGGTGAACCTGATAACAAATTATAGAAATTCTATAGGAATGTTGCTACAATATAGGAATATTAAAAGAGTTGCGATTGAAGCTACAAATGTACCAATTTTACACGTAATTGAAGCGTGGAGATAGTGAGACGGTGGTGTGGTTGAAGAGGACGATTCGAGAGGTACAGATTCACGAGGTGAAGGTTACCTCTCGAACCTCCTCCAATGGAACCCCTCCACCTGAACCCTCTGTACTTCACCTCTCGAATTGTTACCTCTCGAACCCTCTCCAATGGAACCCTCTTGAACCGCTCCACTTGAACTTTCACCTCACAAATCGGTATCTCTCGAACCCCTCCAAGGGAGCCTTCACCTCTCAAATCGGTGACTCTCGAACCCCTCCAATAGAACCTTCACCTCTCGAATCGGTACCTCTCGAAGCCCTCCAATGGAACCCCTCAACTTGAACCCTCTATACCTCAACCTTCACCTCTCGAATCGGTACCTCTCGAACCCTTCCAATGGAACCCCTAACCTTCACCCTCAAACCATTACCTCCTGAACCCCCCCCCCCCACTCGAACTCTCACCTCTCGAACCTCCACTGGAGCATTCACCTCTTGAACCTCCAATAGAACTATCGCATCTCGAATCCGTACCTCTTGAACCCCTTAAATGGACCCCTCAACTTTAACCCTCTGTACCTCAACCTTCACCTCTCAAATCCGTACCTCTCGAACCCTTCCAGCGGAACCCCTAACCTTCACCTCTCAAACCACCCACCTGACCTATCTCCTCTCAAACCTCCACTGGAACGTTCACCACTTGAATCCGTACCTCTCAAACCCATTCAATGAAACCGCTCAACCTGAACCCTCTGTACATCTCAAGCAACTCCAATGGAACCTTCACATCTCAAATTGGTACCTCTCGAACCCCTCCAATGGAACCTGAACCCCTCAAATCAGTTCCTCTCAAATTCTCACCCTCGAATCTCCACTGGAACCTTCACCCCTCGAACCTCCAATTGAACCTTCGCCTGTCGAATCCGTACCTCTCAAACCTCCAATTGAACCTTCACCACTCGAATCTGTATCTCTAGAACACCTCCAATGGAACCCTCTCCACCTGAACCTTCACCTCTCGAACCCCTCCAATGAAACCCTCTTGAATCGGTACCTCTCGAACCCCTCCAATGGAACCTTCACCTCTCAAATCGGTAACTCTCAAACCCCTCCAATAGAACCTTCACCTCTCGAATCAGTACATTCTCCTCTCGAACCGTCCAATGGAACTTTCACCTCTCAAATTGTTCTTACAGATTTGTGCTAATTTCAGTATTATTGTTGCTGTTACTTAGATGTCTAAGAATATTTGCCCACTGCTGTTGCAATCAAGAAGGAAAAAGGGATTTTCCAGTTGTGATGTTTTAGATACTGATGTTGATGTTTCTGGCTTTTTTTTTATGTTTGATGTTATAGTTATTTGTATCGGTGTGATGTTTTAATTTCAGTGTTCGATGCCTGTGGTGTTTTCCTGCTTAAGTGTGCAATTGATGTTCAGCTTTGTTATTTTTATTATGTGTGATATCTTAGGAGTTTATTACAATTTGTGCTAATTTTTGTGTTGCTGTTGTTGTTGTTGTTGTTGTTGTTTCTTAGATGTCTAAGAAGATTTGTCCATTACTGCTGCTATCAAGAAGGAATGAGAACATGTAAGTTTTATTATTTCTCAACTATGATGTTTTAAAATTTTTTGTTGATGTTTCTAGTTTTATGTTTGATGTTTAGGTTTTAAGTATTGTTATATGTGTTACTGTGATGTTTAATTTCAGTTATTGATGCTTGTGGTGTTTTCATTCTTAATTTTTCAATTGATGTTCAGTTTTCTTGTTTTGAATGTGTGTGATATCTTAGGATTTTGTTACGAGTTTTGATAATTTTTGTGTTGTTGTTGCCGTTTCTTAGATGTCTAAGAAGACTTGGTCACTTATGCTGCAATCAAGAAGGAAGCAAGATCTGTAAGTTTTTTTTTAAAGTTTTCCAGCTGTGATGTTTTAGATATTGTTGTTCATGTTTCTAATTCTATCTTTGATCTTTCATGTTTAAACTCTAAGTATTGTTACGTGTGTTGGTAAAATGTTTTAATTTCGGTGTTTGATGCTTGTGGTATTTTCATGTTTAAGTGTGCAACTGATGTTTAATAATTGAACCCTTTTTGTAATAAATGATGTTTGATTGTTCGATAGTTATGACGATTGCCATTTTCACATGCTGGTGTAAAACCTAAATGAAATGTTGCCACTTTTATATTCAAATTTTATATTCCCTCAGTCCCAATCTAAATTGCTCAATTACTTTTTGGGAGTTAAACTTTGTAAAATTTGACATTAAATATAAACTGATCTATATATAATAAAATATCATGTGATATGTTGTTAGATTATTTTTAACATTTGTTTTCTAAATACTAATTTTTTATGCGGCTCTATTATAGGTAACTAGAGAAGTTTACAGCCACACATGCTCATTGAAGACTATGAAAAAGTAATTAAGCAATTTAGAGTGGGACATAGGGGGTATGTTTTTGTTGTGCTAGTGATGATTCATTGGATTCATTTGAATTTGAGTTATCAGTGTTTCATATTTTATGTCTTGCATAATAATTATTAAAAGTACTGGTACATCGGTAATATACATAAAGTGCTACGAATCATCTGACATCTGTAAATTATCCTGTAAAAAATTTGTCATGATTGATTTTAGTTGAGTCTCTATTCAGTCTTTCTTTAAGGAATCTTCGATTATGTATGCTCTCTTCACACTTTAACACTGGATTGTAGTACTCCATGTGAAGTTGCATGTGCGCCATATAATGTTCAACCTCTTCACATGTAGGTGCTCGTACTTATTGAAGGGATTCCATTTGATCTATCTCGAACTAGTTTGGTAAACCTGAATCTGAAATTTAAAAAAACACAATGAAAACTAAGCATGCTACTGCTGAGAAAATCAGTGACTTATGTTATCATTGAAACATCATGCCATCATTTTGTAACATCCAACAGTATAAGAGCAACATCATCTGTCATATTTTTTGAATTGAAATTTGAAAACAAATTATTTGCATAGTGTATAGGCTCATCACATATTCTTTTTGCAACATCGCATAATGATGTTGCAACATGTAATGTTGAACTTGATCAGTGAATTTCTAGCATAATGATGTACGGTTAAAATATCATATCATATGATTGTAACATCAAACAGGACAGAAGTAACATCACATCATGTTTACTGCAAATTGTAATTTTGATCGTGCTTAGTCAATTTTTACCATCAAGCTATATAGTAAAAACATCATGCCAACTTTTATAAATATCACCTACTATAAATCAGATCCTCAACTACATATAGTAATTTTCATAGTGTGAAAAAGGCTAAACTACGTTGGTTAAAACTTCAAAATAACAAATTATGATGTGACTTTCAGTATTTGAAAGCTCGAGCAATTTAATTGAAACTTTCAGAAAATTGACAGGATGCTGCTATGTTAAAAAACAAGTAAATAACATGTATGGGAAATCAGCAGCACAACTAATATTTTTCAAAGAAAGGATGTTGCTCTATTTGATTTCAAATCAAAAAATTGACAACTCCGATTTAATTATTGAAAGATCAGCGACCTACCTTTTTCCCTTTTTCATTGTCATCCGATTCAATTTGTTGCGTTTGACTTTGTCGTGTGTCTCTGTATGAGTGTTAATTGTTTATCAATCTCGTAATCACCTTCTATAGTCATGATTCAAGTTATAAATATGCATTTTTCAAAATTGATTTGATTGACAGATTTGGGGTGATTGATGTTAGATTAATACCTAATTGTAGTTGCTACTTACTTGACTGATGCTTTGTTGATTTTCATCAGTGTTTTTCTTCAAAATCGCCACACTTGTTTGTTGGTGATGAACAACTGTTGGAGGATTTGGTGTGTGTGAATGGTTTTATTTGAAAACTGATGTTTAATTGTTTGTAGTTGAAGAGTTTTGGTGAAGGCGTGTTTTGGTTTTGGGGAAGGGGGTTTGGTTGCGCTTTCAACTAAAAAAGGGTTTTTTGGGTTAGTTTTTGCGTAATTGTTGTTTAGTTTCTCATATTTTTTGCACATTTTACAATTTACCCCGAGCCCATTTTATATGTAAATTTACCCCAGAATTTGGGCCATTTCCCTATTTTCCTTCTAGCCCCCTGTCTCACCATGAGACGGTCTTGCAGGAGACGGACTCAAACATAACTACATATTTTAAATTATTGCTATTGGTTTTAATATTACGAATGACTAAATCTTGATTAAATAAAAGCTCAAATTTCACATAATATTGGTTACATTTTTAAGAGAAAAGTGCATATATAACCCTATACAATTGATGAAAGTGCAGATATAACCATGCGATAATGAAAGTGCAGATATAACCCTGCGATAATGAAAGTGCAGATATAACCCTGCGATAATTGAAAGTGCAAATATAACCCTGGCCAGTCAATGCCGGAATAATGGCTTTTGGGTTATACTTGCACATATGTATAATATTTAGGGTTATATTTGCACATATGTATAATAGTTAGGGCTATATTTGCACTAAAAACAACTCAGGGTTATATTTGCACTTTTTCCAACATATAGGGTTATATTTGCATGTTACCCTATTTTTAATATAGAAATGTGTGGTATATTACTACCATATCACATCATCGGCTACCAACATATTCGGTACAAATGGTACGTGGTTCAATTGGTTTGTTGGTTGGTACGATATTTTGGATTAAAATATCTGCCCTAGTATGATTACTTAAGCTAAATTTTAGCATATTAAATCCACGTTGAACTGAACTGAATTGATTTGAATTGACTCAATTGAGGCGGAAGGCAGATAAACTCCAAAGAACAATTGTTGAGTGTGTACGATTCAGTACTCCAGTTCATTTTCTTTTACAACGATTATCGTTCAATTCATATGTACATTTCCCTTATCAGATGGCTCTTGGTACACTTGACTTTTAAAAGAATATGAATAAATGTGTATCAGACACATGAGTTCTTTTAAAATAAAAAAGTGCTCACAACCGAAAAATATACAAAAGTACTACAATATAAAAGTCAAGACAATATTAAATGAGTAAGTGATTGTTTTCAATTATATTATAATAAATGTAACCGAAAACAACTAGTCTCGATCCGTTTACAGTAAGTATTACCATTAGAAAGAAATAAATGTCGCCTAATTACCGGCATGTCTTTCAAAAGATAGAAGTTTCTTTTCGCCATTTTTTTTTACTAAAACCACAGCTAAATCTGATTCTGAATCCCCAAAAACATTACAGTCCAAAAGCGTCAAACTATACTTATACTCGTGATCTCCAAGTTCTTGAACATCAGCCTTAGACACTTTCCAAAAATCTAATCCATCTGCTTTCGCTTCTTGTTCAGCGCATTCGAGCGCCCACGACCCTAGTTCTTCCACCTTTGGATCATTAGGGTTTAGTGCACGATGACCGCCGGTTTCATCAACTTGATGATCAGCTATGGACACATTAAAAAGTAAAAGGGAAATCACAAAGGTTAGGAGTAGGATATGCAAACTTGCCATTTTTTTTGGGAAAGGCAAAAGGTAAAAGAGAGGAGGAACATGTGATTTTAGTTTTGTTGGAATATTGAGAAATTTATAGGGTTTGCCAACACTTATGTTTAGGAAAGTTGCCACGTTTTAAATGTAGTATCAGTGTCTACCTTTCTATACAAGAAAAAATGCAGGGAAACTAAAAGATCAGTTTATTCGGATATTTTCCCACAATTAGTGTTAATTACTCTATTAGTTTCATTTACTTGATCAACCATGGTTTAATGGGTGAAAGAGCTGAGATTGTTTTTCTCCATCTTCTTTAATATGTTTCTTTACAAGATTTTTCACAATAGTATATTTAATTGTGTATCAATACATTTTATGTCCATCTACAGTGAAATCGTCCCATGATGAGATGGAGAGTAAACTATAAATAGTGGAAGTATAATATGGGAGTATTTTAAATCTGGGGGAAAATAATTAATTTTTATTTGGTATAACTTTTAAAATTAATGCTGAAAGCCATGGACATTTTTGCAATTACCTGAAATAAACATATAACAACCGCTCCTTCTCTAATTCGCCATTGTTCCCCATTGTTGTCATCTTCTAACTATTATGTTTCTCATCTTCAACCATTATAGTGTATCTCTGGTGTACCATCCATATGCATTGTATATATATAGTGAACTAGATAACACCCGTGCAGATGGAGGAATTTATGAACGGAAATGAAAAATATAACGTAATTTGTAACTCCAGTAAGTAATAATTTTTGTTATATATAGGACTACACACGACGCACTATTTAAATGAAATTAATATATTTATATTTATTTTTATTTTTAAAAATTTTAAATATTGTCTCGATCTTTGGTGCTACACATTATATATATGTGCAATATATATGTATGTTTCACTTGGCTCTTGGCACATTGACTTTTAAAAGCATACTAGTTAGGCGACACCGTGCATTGGGCGGTGAACCTGATAACAAATTATAGAAATTCTATAGGAATGTTGCTACAATATAGGAATATTAAAAGAGTTGCGATTGAAGCTACAAATGTACCAATTTTACACGTAATTGAAGCGTGGAGATAGTGAGACGGTGGTGTGGTTGAAGAGGACGATTCGAGAGGTACAGATTCACGAGGTGAAGGTTACCTCTCGAACCTCCTCCAATGGAACCCCTCCACCTGAACCCTCTGTACTTCACCTCTCGAATTGTTACCTCTCGAACCCTCTCCAATGGAACCCTCTTGAACCGCTCCACTTGAACTTTCACCTCACAAATCGGTATCTCTCGAACCCCTCCAAGGGAGCCTTCACCTCTCAAATCGGTGACTCTCGAACCCCTCCAATAGAACCTTCACCTCTCGAATCGGTACCTCTCGAAGCCCTCCAATGGAACCCCTCAACTTGAACCCTCTATACCTCAACCTTCACCTCTCGAATCGGTACCTCTCGAACCCTTCCAATGGAACCCCTAACCTTCACCTCTCAAACCATTACCTCCTGAACCCCCCCCCCACTCGAACTCTCACCTCTTGAACCTCCACTGGAGCATTCACCTCTTGAACCTCCAATAGAACTATCGCATCTCGAATCCGTACCTCTTGAACCCCTTAAATGGACCCCTCAACTTTAACCCTCTGTACCTCAACCTTCACCTCTCAAATCCGTACCTCTCGAACCCTTCCAGCGGAACCCCTAACCTTCACCTCTCAAACCACCCACCTGACCTATCTCCTCTCAAACCTCCACTGGAACGTTCACCACTTGAATCCGTACCTCTCAAACCCATTCAATGAAACCGCTCAACCTGAACCCTCTGTACATCTCAAGCAACTCCAATGGAACCTTCACATCTCAAATTGGTACCTCTCGAACCCCTCCAATGGAACCTGAACCCCTCAAATCAGTTCCTCTCAAATTCTCACCCTCGAATCTCCACTGGAACCTTCACCCCTCGAACCTCCAATTGAACCTTCGCCTGTCGAATCCGTACCTCTCAAACCTCCAATTGAACCTTCACCACTCGAATCTGTATCTCTAGAACACCTCCAATGGAACCCTCTCCACCTGAACCTTCACCTCTCGAACCCCTCCAATGAAACCCTCTTGAATCGGTACCTCTCGAACCCCTCCAATGGAACCTTCACCTCTCAAATCGGTAACTCTCAAACCCCTCCAATAGAACCTTCACCTCTCGAATCAGTACATTCTCCTCTCGAACCGTCCAATGGAACTTTCACCTCTCAAATTGTTCTTACAGATTTGTGCTAATTTCAGTATTATTGTTGCTGTTACTTAGATGTCTAAGAATATTTGCCCACTGCTGTTGCAATCAAGAAGGAAAAAGGGATTTTCCAGTTGTGATGTTTTAGATACTGATGTTGATGTTTCTGGCTTTTTTTTATGTTTGATGTTATAGTTATTTGTATCGGTGTGATGTTTTAATTTCAGTGTTCGATGCCTGTGGTGTTTTCCTGCTTAAGTGTGCAATTGATGTTCAGCTTTGTTATTTTTATTATGTGTGATATCTTAGGAGTTTATTACAATTTGTGCTAATTTTTGTGTTGTTGTTGTTGTTGTTGTTGTTGTTGTTTCTTAGATGTCTAAGAAGATTTGTCCATTACTGCTGCTATCAAGAAGGAATGAGGACATGTAAGTTTTATTATTTCTCAACTATGATGTTTTAAAATTTTTTGTTGATGTTTCTAGTTTTATGTTTGATGTTTAGGTTTTAAGTATTGTTATATGTGTTACTGTGATGTTTAATTTCAGTTATTGATGCTTGTGGTGTTTTCATTCTTAATTTTTCAATTGATGTTCAGTTTTCTTGTTTTGAATGTGTGTGATATCTTAGGATTTTGTTACGAGTTTTGATAATTTTTGTGTTGTTGTTGCCGTTTCTTAGATGTCTAAGAAGACTTGGTCACTTATGCTGCAATCAAGAAGGAAGCAAGATCTGTAAGTTTTTTTTTAAAGTTTTCCAGCTGTGATGTTTTAGATATTGTTGTTCATGTTTCTAATTCTATCTTTGATCTTTCATGTTTAAACTCTAAGTATTGTTACGTGTGTTGGTAAAATGTTTTAATTTCGGTGTTTGATGCTTGTGGTATTTTCATGTTTAAGTGTGCAACTGATGTTTAATAATTGAACCCTTTTTGTAATAAATGATGTTTGATTGTTCGATAGTTATGACGATTGACATTTTCACGTGCTGGTGTAAAACCTAAATGAAATGTTGCCACTTTTATATTCAAATTTTATATTCCCTCAGTCCCAATCTAAATTGTTCAATTACTTTTTGGGAGTTAAACTTTGTAAAATTTGACATTAAATATAAACTGATCTATATATAATAAAATATCATGTGATATGTTGTTAGATTATTTTTAACATTTGTTTTCTAAATACTAATTTTTTATGCGGCTCTATTATAGGTAACTAGATAAGTTTACAGCCACACATGCTCATTGAAGACTATGAAAAAGTAATTAAGCAATTTAGAGTGGGACATAGGGGGTATGTTTTTGTTGTGCTAGTGATGATTCATTGGATTCATTTGAATTTGAGTTATCAGTGTTTCATATTTTATGTCTTGCATAATAATTATTAAAATTACTGGTACATCGGTAATATACATAAAGTGATACGAATCATCTGACATCTGTAAATTATCCTGTAAAAAAATTGTCATGATTGATTTTAGTTGAGTCTCTATTCAGTCTTTCTTTAAGGAATCTTCGATTATGTATGCCCTCTTCACACTTTAACACTGGATTGTAGTACTCCATGTGAAGTTGCATGTGCGCCATATAATGTTCAACCTCTTCACATGTAGTTGCTCGTACTTATTGAAGGGATTCCGTTTGATCTATCTCGAACTAGTTTGGTAAACCTGAATCTGAAATTTAAAAAAACACAATGAAAACTAAGCATGCTACTGCTGAGAAAATCAGTGACTTATGTTATCATTGAAACATCATGCCATCATTTTGTAACATCCAACAGTATAAGAGCAACATCATCTGTCATATTTTTTGAATTGCAATTTGAAAACAAATTATTTGCATAGTGTATAGGCTCATCAAATATTCTTTTTGCAACATCGCATAATGATGTTGCAACATGTAATGTTGAACTTGCTCAGTGAATTTCTAGCATAATGATGTACGGTTAAAATATCATATCATATGATTGTAACATCAAACAGGACAGAAGTAACATCACAACATGTTTACTGCAAATTGTAATTTTGATCGTGCTTAGTCAATTTTTACCATCAAGCTAAATAGTAAAAACATCATGCCAACTTTTATAAATATCACCTACTATAAATCAGATCCTCAACTACATATAGTAATTTTCATAATGTGAAAAAGGCTAAACTACGTTGGTTAAAACTTCAAAATAACAAATTATGATGTGACTTTCAGTATTTGAAAGCTCGAGCAATTTAATTGAAACTTTCAGAAAATTGACAGGATGCTGCTATGTTAAAAAACAAGTAAATAACATGTATGGGAAATCAGCAGCACAACTAATATTTTTCAAAGAAAGGATGTTGCTCTATTCGATTTCAAATCCACAAATTGACAACTCCGATTTAATTATTGAAAGATCAGCAACCTACCTTTTTCCCTTTTTCATTGTCATCCGATTCAATTTGTTGCGTTTGACATTGTCGTGTGTCTATGTATGAGTGTCAATTGTTTATCAATCTCGTAATCACCTTCTATAGTCATGATTCAAGTTATAAATATGCATTTTTCAAAATTGATTTGATTGACAGATTTGGGGTGATTGATGTTAGATTAATACCTAATTGTAGTTGTTACTTACTTGATTGATGCTTTGTTGATTTTCATCAGTGTTTTTCTTCAAAATCGCCGCACTTGATTGTTGGTCATGAACAACTGTTGGAGGATTTGGTGTGTGTGAATGGTTTTATTTGAAAACTGATGTTTAATTGTTTGTAGTTGAAGAGTTTTGGTGAAGGCGTGTTTTGGTTTTGGGGAAGGGGGTTTGGTTGCGGTTTCAACTGAAAAAGGGTTTTTTGGGTTAGTTTTTGCGTAATTGTTGTTTAGTTTCTCATATTTTTTGCACATTTTACAACTTACCCCGAGCCCATTTTATATGTAAATTTACCCCCGAATTTGGGCCATTTCCCTATTTTCCTTCTAGTCCCTTGTCTCACCATGAGACGGTCTTGCAGGAGACGGACTCAAACATAACTACATATTTTAAATTATTGCTATTGGTTTTAATATTACGAATGACTAAATCTTGATTAAATAAAAGCTCAAATTTCACATAATATTGGTTACATTTTTAAGAGAAAAGTGCATATATAACCCTATACAATTGATGAAAGTGCAGATATAACCATGCGATAATGAAAGTGCAGATATAACCCTGCGATAATTGAAAGTGCAAATATAACCCTGGCCAGTCAATGCCGGAATAATGGCTTTAGGGTTATACTTGCACATATGTATAATATTTAGGGTTATATTTGCACATATGTATAATAGTTAGGGCTATATTTGCACTAAAAACAACTCAGGGTTATATTTGCACTTTCTCCAACATATAGGGTTATATTTGCATGTTACCCTATTTTTAATATAGAAATGTGTGGTATATTACTACCATATCACATCATCGGCTACCAACATATTCGGTACAAATGGTACGTGGTTCAATTGGTTTGTTGGTTGGTACGATATTTTGGATCAAAATATCTGCCCTAGTATGATTACTTAAGCTAAATTTTAGCATATTAAATCCACGTTCAACTGAACTGAATTGATTTGAATTGACTCAATTGAGGCGGAAGGCAGATAAACTCCAAAGAACAATTGTTGAGTGTGTACGATTCAGTACTCCAGTTCATTTTCTTTTACAACGATTATCGTTCAATTCATATGTACATTTCCCTTATCAGATGGCTCTTGGTACACTTGACTTTTAAAAGAATATGAATAAATGTGTATCAGACACATGAGTTCTTTTAAAATAAAAAAGTGCTCACAACCGAAAAATATACAAAAGTACTACAATATAAAAGTCAAGACAATATTAAATGAGTAAGTGATTGTTTTCAATTATATTATAATAAATGTAACCGAAAACAACTAGTCTCGATCCGTTTACAGTAAGTATTACCATTAGAAAGAAATAAATGTCGCTTAATTACCGGCATGTCTTTCAAAAGATAGAAGTTTCTTTTCGCCATTTTTTTTTACTAAAACCACAGCTAAATCTGATTCTGAATCCCCAAAAACATTACAGTCCAAAAGCGTCAAACTATACTTATACTCGTGATCTCCAAGTTCTTGAACATCAGCCTTAGACACTTTCCAAAAATCTAATCCATCTGCTTTCGCTTCTTGTTCAGCGCATTCGAGCGCCCACGACCCTAGTTCTTCCACCTTTGGATCATTAGGGTTTAGTGCACGATGACCGCCGGTTTCATCAACTTGATGATCAGCTATGGACACATTAAAAAGTAAAAGGGAAATCACAAAGGTTAGGAGTAGGATATGCAAACTTGCCATTTTTTTGGGAAAGGCAAAAGGTAAAAGAGAGGAGGAACATGTGATTTTAGTTTTGTTGGAATATTGAGAAATTTATAGGGTTTGCCAACACTTATGTTTAGGAAAGTTGCCACGTTTTAAATGTAGTATCAGTGTCTACCTTTCTATACAAGAAAAAATGCAGGGAAACTAAAAGATCAGTTTATTCGGATATTTTCCCACAATTAGTGTTAATTACTCTATTAGTTTCATTTGCTTGATCAACCATGGTTTAATGGGTGAAAGAGCTGAGATTGTTTTTCTCCATCTTCTTTAATATGTTTCTTTACAAGATTTTTCACAATAGTATATTTAATTGTGTATCAATACATTTTATGTCCATCTACAGTGAAATCGTCCCATGATGAGATGGAGAGTAAACTATAAATAGTGGAAGTATAATATGGGAGTATTTTAAATCTGGGGGAAAATAATTAATTTTTATTTGGTATAACTTTTAAAATTAATGCTGAAAGCCATGGACATTTTTGCAATTACCTGAAATAAACATATAACAACCGCTCCTTCTCTAATTCGCCATTGTTCCCCATTGTTGTCATCTTCTAACTATTATGTTTCTCATCTTCAACCATTATAGTGTATCTCTGGTGTACCATCCATATGCATTGTATATATATAGTGAACTAGATAACACCCGTGCAGATGGAGGAATTTATGAACGGAAATGAAAAATATAACGTAATTTGTAACTCCAGTAAGTAATAATTTTTGTTATATATAGGACTACACACGACGCACTATTTAAATGAAATTAATATATTTATATTTATTTTTATTTTTAAAAATTTTAAATATTGTCTCGATCTTTGGTGCTACACATTATATATATGTGCAATATATATGTATGTTTCACTTGGCTCTTGGCACATTGACTTTTAAAAGCATACTAGTTAGGCGACACCGTGCATTAGGCGGTGAACCTGATAACAAATTATAGAAATTCTATAGGAATGTTGCTACAATATAGGAATATTAAAAGAGTTGCGATTGAAGCTACAAATGTACCAATTTTACACGTAATTGAAGCGTGGAGATAGTGAGACGGTGGTGTGGTTGAAGAGGACGATTCGAGAGGTACAGATTCACGAGGTGAAGGTTACCTCTCGAACCTCCTCCAATGGAACCCCTCCACCTGAACCCTCTGTACTTCACCTCTCGAATTGTTACCTCTCGAACCCTCTCCAATGGAACCCTCTTGAACCGCTCCACTTGAACTTTCACCTCACAAATCGGTATCTCTCGAACCCCTCCAAGGGAGCCTTCACCTCTCAAATCGGTGACTCTCGAACCCCTCCAATAGAACCTTCACCTCTCGAATCGGTACCTCTCGAAGCCCTCCAATGGAACCCCTCAACTTGAACCCTCTATACCTCAACCTTCACCTCTCGAATCGGTACCTCTCGAACCCTTCCAATGGAACCCCTAACCTTCACCCTCAAACCATTACCTCCTGAACCCCCCCCCCCCACTCGAACTCTCACCTCTCGAACCTCCACTGGAGCATTCACCTCTTGAACCTCCAATAGAACTATCGCATCTCGAATCCGTACCTCTTGAACCCCTTAAATGGACCCCTCAACTTTAACCCTCTGTACCTCAACCTTCACCTCTCAAATCCGTACCTCTCGAACCCTTCCAGCGGAACCCCTAACCTTCACCTCTCAAACCACCCACCTGACCTATCTCCTCTCAAACCTCCACTGGAACGTTCACCACTTGAATCCGTACCTCTCAAACCCATTCAATGAAACCGCTCAACCTGAACCCTCTGTACTTCTCAAGCAACTCCAATGGAACCTTCACATCTCAAATTGGTACCTCTCGAACCCCTCCAATGGAACCTGAACCCCTCAAATCAGTTCCTCTCAAATTCTCACCCTCGAATCTCCACTGGAACCTTCACCCCTCGAACCTCCAATTGAACCTTCGCCTGTCGAATCCGTACCTCTCAAACCTCCAATTGAACCTTCACCACTCGAATCTGTATCTCTAGAACACCTCCAATGGAACCCTCTCCACCTGAACCTTCACCTCTCGAACCCCTCCAATGAAACCCTCTTGAATCGGTACCTCTCGAACCCCTCCAATGGAACCTTCACCTCTCAAATCGGTAACTCTCAAACCCCTCCAATAGAACCTTCACCTCTCGAATCAGTACATTCTCCTCTCGAACCGTCCAATGGAACTTTCACCTCTCAAATTGTTCTTACAGATTTGTGCTAATTTCAGTATTATTGTTGCTGTTACTTAGATGTCTAAGAATATTTGCCCACTGCTGTTGCAATCAAGAAGGAAAAAGGGATTTTCCAGTTGTGATGTTTTAGATACTGATGTTGATGTTTCTGGCTTTTTTTTTATGTTTGATGTTATAGTTATTTGTATCGGTGTGATGTTTTAATTTCAGTGTTCGATGCCTGTGGTGTTTTCCTGCTTAAGTGTGCAATTGATGTTCAGCTTTGTTATTTTTATTATGTGTGATATCTTAGGAGTTTATTACAATTTGTGCTAATTTTTGTGTTGCTGTTGTTGTTGTTGTTGTTGTTGTTTCTTAGATGTCTAAGAAGATTTGTCCATTACTGCTGCTATCAAGAAGGAATGAGAACATGTAAGTTTTATTATTTCTCAACTATGATGTTTTAAAATTTTTTGTTGATGTTTCTAGTTTTATGTTTGATGTTTAGGTTTTAAGTATTGTTATATGTGTTACTGTGATGTTTAATTTCAGTTATTGATGCTTGTGGTGTTTTCATTCTTAATTTTTCAATTGATGTTCAGTTTTCTTGTTTTGAATGTGTGTGATATCTTAGGATTTTGTTACGAGTTTTGATAATTTTTGTGTTGTTGTTGCCGTTTCTTAGATGTCTAAGAAGACTTGGTCACTTATGCTGCAATCAAGAAGGAAGCAAGATCTGTAAGTTTTTTTTTAAAGTTTTCCAGCTGTGATGTTTTAGATATTGTTGTTCATGTTTCTAATTCTATCTTTGATCTTTCATGTTTAAACTCTAAGTATTGTTACGTGTGTTGGTAAAATGTTTTAATTTCGGTGTTTGATGCTTGTGGTATTTTCATGTTTAAGTGTGCAACTGATGTTTAATAATTGAACCCTTTTTGTAATAAATGATGTTTGATTGTTCGATAGTTATGACGATTGCCATTTTCACATGCTGGTGTAAAACCTAAATGAAATGTTGCCACTTTTATATTCAAATTTTATATTCCCTCAGTCCCAATCTAAATTGCTCAATTACTTTTTGGGAGTTAAACTTTGTAAAATTTGACATTAAATATAAACTGATCTATATATAATAAAATATCATGTGATATGTTGTTAGATTATTTTTAACATTTGTTTTCTAAATACTAATTTTTTATGCGGCTCTATTATAGGTAACTAGAGAAGTTTACAGCCACACATGCTCATTGAAGACTATGAAAAAGTAATTAAGCAATTTAGAGTGGGACATAGGGGGTATGTTTTTGTTGTGCTAGTGATGATTCATTGGATTCATTTGAATTTGAGTTATCAGTGTTTCATATTTTATGTCTTGCATAATAATTATTAAAAGTACTGGTACATCGGTAATATACATAAAGTGCTACGAATCATCTGACATCTGTAAATTATCCTGTAAAAAATTTGTCATGATTGATTTTAGTTGAGTCTCTATTCAGTCTTTCTTTAAGGAATCTTCGATTATGTATGCTCTCTTCACACTTTAACACTGGATTGTAGTACTCCATGTGAAGTTGCATGTGCGCCATATAATGTTCAACCTCTTCACATGTAGTTGCTCGTACTTATTGAAGGGATTCCATTTGATCTATCTCGAACTAGTTTGGTAAACCTGAATCTGAAATTTAAAAAAACACAATGAAAACTAAGCATGCTACTGCTGAGAAAATCAGTGACTTATGTTATCATTGAAACATCATGCCATCATTTTGTAACATCCAACAGTATAAGAGCAACATCATCTGTCATATTTTTTGAATTGAAATTTGAAAACAAATTATTTGCATAGTGAATAGGCTCATCACATATTCTTTTTGCAACATCGCATAATGATGTTGCAACATGTAATGTTGAACTTGCTCAGTGAATTTCTAGCATAATGATGTACGGTTAAAATATCATATCATATGATTGTAACATCAAACAGGACAGAAGTAACATCACATCATGTTTACTGCAAATTGTAATTTTGATCGTGCTTAGTCAATTTTTACCATCAAGCTATATAGTAAAAACATCATGCCAACTTTTATAAATATCACCTACTATAAATCAGATCCTCAACTACATATAGTAATTTTCATAGTGTGAAAAAGGCTAAACTACGTTGGTTAAAACTTCAAAATAACAAATTATGATGTGACTTTCAGTATTTGAAAGCTCGAGCAATTTAATTGAAACTTTCAGAAAATTGACAGGATGCTGCTATGTTAAAAAACAAGTAAATAACATGTATGGGAAATCAGCAGCACAACTAATATTTTTCAAAGAAAGGATGTTGCTCTATTTGATTTCAAATCAAAAAATTGACAACTCCGATTTAATTATTGAAAGATCAGCAACCTACCTTTTTCCCTTTTTCATTGTCATCCGATTCAATTTGTTGCGTTTGACTTTGTCGTGTGTCTCTGTATGAGTGTTAATTGTTTATCAATCTCGTAATCACCTTCTATAGTCATGATTCAAGTTATAAATATGCATTTTTCAAAATTGATTTGATTGACAGATTTGGGGTGATTGATGTTAGATTAATACCTAATTGTAGTTGCTACTTACTTGACTGATGCTTTGTTGATTTTCATCAGTGTTTTTCTTCAAAATCGCCACACTTGTTTGTTGGTGATGAACAACTGTTGGAGGATTTGGTGTGTGTGAATGGTTTTATTTGAAAACTGATGTTTAATTGTTTGTAGTTGAAGAGTTTTGGTGAAGGCGTGTTTTGGTTTTGGGGAAGGGGGTTTGGTTGCGCTTTCAACTAAAAAAGGGTTTTTTGGGTTAGTTTTTGCGTAATTGTTGTTTAGTTTCTCATATTTTTTGCACATTTTACAATTTACCCCGAGCCCATTTTATATGTAAATTTACCCCAGAATTTGGGCCATTTCCCTATTTTCCTTCTAGCCCCCTGTCTCACCATGAGACGGTCTTGCAGGAGACGGACTCAAACATAACTACATATTTTAAATTATTGCTATTGGTTTTAATATTACGAATGACTAAATCTTGATTAAATAAAAGCTCAAATTTCACATAATATTGGTTACATTTTTAAGAGAAAAGTGCATATATAACCCTATACAATTGATGAAAGTGCAGATATAACCATGCGATAATGAAAGTGCAGATATAACCCTGCGATAATGAAAGTGCAGATATAACCCTGCGATAATTGAAAGTGCAAATATAACCCTGGCCAGTCAATGCCGGAATAATGGCTTTTGGGTTATACTTGCACATATGTATAATATTTAGGGTTATATTTGCACATATGTATAATAGTTAGGGCTATATTTGCACTAAAAACAACTCAGGGTTATATTTGCACTTTCTCCAACATATAGGGTTATATTTGCATGTTACCCTATTTTTAATATAGAAATGTGTGGTATATTACTACCATATCACATCATCGGCTACCAACATATTCGGTACAAATGGTACGTGGTTCAATTAGTTTGTTGGTTGGTACGATATTTTGGATTAAAATATCTGCCCTAGTATGATTACTTAAGCTAAATTTTAGCATATTAAATCCACGTTGAACTGAACTGAATTGATTTGAATTGACTCAATTGAGGCGGAAGGCAGATAAACTCCAAAGAACAATTGTTGAGTGTGTACGATTCAGTACTCCAGTTCATTTTCTTTTACAACGATTATCGTTCAATTCATATGTACATTTCCCTTATCAGATGGCTCTTGGTACACTTGACTTTTAAAAGAATATGAATAAATGTGTATCAGACACATGAGTTCTTTTAAAATAAAAAAGTGCTCACAACCGAAAAATATACAAAAGTACTACAATATAAAAGTCAAGACAATATTAAATGAGTAAGTGATTGTTTTCAATTATATTATAATAAATGTAACCGAAAACAACTAGTCTCGATCCGTTTACAGTAAGTATTACCATTAGAAAGAAATAAATGTCGCCTAATTACCGGCATGTCTTTCAAAAGATAGAAGTTTCTTTTCGCCATTTTTTTTACTAAAACCACAGCTAAATCTGATTCTGAATCCCCAAAAACATTACAGTCCAAAAGCGTCAAACTATACTTATACTCGTGATCTCCAAGTTCTTGAACATCAGCCTTAGACACTTTCCAAAAATCTAATCCATCTGCTTTCGCTTCTTGTTCAGCGCATTCGAGCGCCCACGACCCTAGTTCTTCCACCTTTGGATCATTAGGGTTTAGTGCACGATGACCGCCGGTTTCATCAACTTGATGATCAGCTATGGACACATTAAAAAGTAAAAGGGAAATCACAAAGGTTAGGAGTAGGATATGCAAACTTGCCATTTTTTTTGGGAAAGGCAAAAGGTAAAAGAGAGGAGGAACATGTGATTTTAGTTTTGTTGGAATATTGAGAAATTTATAGGGTTTGCCAACACTTATGTTTAGGAAAGTTGCCACGTTTTAAATGTAGTATCAGTGTCTACCTTTCTATACAAGAAAAAATGCAGGGAAACTAAAAGATCAGTTTATTCGGATATTTTCCCACAATTAGTGTTAATTACTCTATTAGTTTCATTTACTTGATCAACCATGGTTTAATGGGTGAAAGAGCTGAGATTGTTTTTCTCCATCTTCTTTAATATGTTTCTTTACAAGATTTTTCACAATAGTATATTTAATTGTGTATCAATACATTTTATGTCCATCTACAGTGAAATCGTCCCATGATGAGATGGAGAGTAAACTATAAATAGTGGAAGTATAATATGGGAGTATTTTAAATCTGGGGGAAAATAATTAATTTTTATTTGGTATAACTTTTAAAATTAATGCTGAAAGCCATGGACATTTTTGCAATTACCTGAAATAAACATATAACAACCGCTCCTTCTCTAATTCGCCATTGTTCCCCATTGTTGTCATCTTCTAACTATTATGTTTCTCATCTTCAACCATTATAGTGTATCTCTGGTGTACCATCCATATGCATTGTATATATATAGTGAACTAGATAACACCCGTGCAGATGGAGGAATTTATGAACGGAAATGAAAAATATAACGTAATTTGTAACTCCAGTAAGTAATAATTTTTGTTATATATAGGACTACACACGACGCACTATTTAAATGAAATTAATATATTTATATTTATTTTTATTTTTAAAAATTTTAAATATTGTCTCGATCTTTGGTGCTACACATTATATATATGTGCAATATATATGTATGTTTCACTTGGCTCTTGGCACATTGACTTTTAAAAGCATACTAGTTAGGCGACACCGTGCATTGGGCGGTGAACCTGATAACAAATTATAGAAATTCTATAGGAATGTTGCTACAATATAGGAATATTAAAAGAGTTGCGATTGAAGCTACAAATGTACCAATTTTACACGTAATTGAAGCGTGGAGATAGTGAGACGGTGGTGTGGTTGAAGAGGACGATTCGAGAGGTACAGATTCACGAGGTGAAGGTTACCTCTCGAACCTCCTCCAATGGAACCCCTCCACCTGAACCCTCTGTACTTCACCTCTCGAATTGTTACCTCTCGAACCCTCTCCAATGGAACCCTCTTGAACCGCTCCACTTGAACTTTCACCTCACAAATCGGTATCTCTCAAACCCCTCCAAGGGAGCCTTCACCTCTCAAATCGGTGACTCTCGAACCCCTCCAATAGAACCTTCACCTCTCGAATCGGTACCTCTCGAAGCCCTCCAATGGAACCCCTCAACTTGAACCCTCTATACCTCAACCTTCACCTCTCGAATCGGTACCTCTCGAACCCTTCCAATGGAACCCCTAACCTTCACCTCTCAAACCATTACCTCCTGAACCCCCCCCCCACTCGAACTCTCACCTCTCGAACCTCCACTGGAGCATTCACCTCTTGAACCTCCAATAGAACTATCGCATCTCGAATCCGTACCTCTTGAACCCCTTAAATGGACCCCTCAACTTTAACCCTCTGTACCTCAACCTTCACCTCTCAAATCCGTACCTCTCGAACCCTTCCAGCGGAACCCCTAACCTTCACCTCTCAAACCACCCACCTGACCTATCTCCTCTCAAACCTCCACTGGAACGTTCACCACTTGAATCCGTACCTCTCAAACCCATTCAATGAAACCGCTCAACCTGAACCCTCTGTACATCTCAAGCAACTCCAATGGAACCTTCACATCTCAAATTGGTACCTCTCGAACCCCTCCAATGGAACCTGAACCCCTCAAATCAGTTCCTCTCAAATTCTCACCCTCGAATCTCCACTGGAACCTTCACCCCTCGAACCTCCAATTGAACCTTCGCCTGTCGAATCCGTACCTCTCAAACCTCCAATTGAACCTTCACCACTCGAATCTGTATCTCTAGAACACCTCCAATGGAACCCTCTCCACCTGAACCTTCACCTCTCGAACCCCTCCAATGAAACCCTCTTGAATCGGTACCTCTCGAACCCCTCCAATGGAACCTTCACCTCTCAAATCGGTAACTCTCAAACCCCTCCAATAGAACCTTCACCTCTCGAATCAGTACATTCTCCTCTCGAACCGTCCAATGGAACTTTCACCTCTCAAATTGTTCTTACAGATTTGTGCTAATTTCAGTATTATTGTTGCTGTTACTTAGATGTCTAAGAATATTTGCCCACTGCTGTTGCAATCAAGAAGGAAAAAGGGATTTTCCAGTTGTGATGTTTTAGATACTGATGTTGATGTTTCTGGCTTTTTTTTATGTTTGATGTTATAGTTATTTGTATCGGTGTGATGTTTTAATTTCAGTGTTCGATGCCTGTGGTGTTTTCCTGCTTAAGTGTGCAATTGATGTTCAGCTTTGTTATTTTTATTATGTGTGATATCTTAGGAGTTTATTACAATTTGTGCTAATTTTTGTGTTGTTGTTGTTGTTGTTGTTGTTGTTGTTTCTTAGATGTCTAAGAAGATTTGTCCATTACTGCTGCTATCAAGAAGGAATGAGGACATGTAAGTTTTATTATTTCTCAACTATGATGTTTTAAAATTTTTTGTTGATGTTTCTAGTTTTATGTTTGATGTTTAGGTTTTAAGTATTGTTATATGTGTTACTGTGATGTTTAATTTCAGTTATTGATGCTTGTGGTGTTTTCATTCTTAATTTTTCAATTGATGTTCAGTTTTCTTGTTTTGAATGTGTGTGATATCTTAGGATTTTGTTACGAGTTTTGATAATTTTTGTGTTGTTGTTGCCGTTTCTTAGATGTCTAAGAAGACTTGGTCACTTATGCTGCAATCAAGAAGGAAGCAAGATCTGTAAGTTTTTTTTTAAAGTTTTCCAGCTGTGATGTTTTAGATATTGTTGTTCATGTTTCTAATTCTATCTTTGATCTTTCATGTTTAAACTCTAAGTATTGTTACGTGTGTTGGTAAAATGTTTTAATTTCGGTGTTTGATGCTTGTGGTATTTTCATGTTTAAGTGTGCAACTGATGTTTAATAATTGAACCCTTTTTGTAATAAATGATGTTTGATTGTTCGATAGTTATGACGATTGACATTTTCACGTGCTGGTGTAAAACCTAAATGAAATGTTGCCACTTTTATATTCAAATTTTATATTCCCTCAGTCCCAATCTAAATTGCTCAATTACTTTTTGGGAGTTAAACTTTGTAAAATTTGACATTAAATATAAACTGATCTATATATAATAAAATATCATGTGATATGTTGTTAGATTATTTTTAACATTTGTTTTCTAAATACTAATTTTTTATGCGGCTCTATTATAGGTAACTAGATAAGTTTACAGCCACACATGC
Source organism: Rubia yunnanensis (assembly GCA_037428765.1). NCBI lineage: Eukaryota > Viridiplantae > Streptophyta > Magnoliopsida > Gentianales > Rubiaceae > Rubia > Rubia yunnanensis. The sequence goes on along the minus strand of CM075065.1, from coordinate 2,796,735 downwards.
TCATTGAAGACTATGAAAAAGTAATTAAGCAATTTAGAGTGGGACATAGGGGGTATGTTTTTGTTGTGCTAGTGATGATTCATTGGATTCATTTGAATTTGAGTTATCAGTGTTTCATATTTTATGTCTTGCATAATAATTATTAAAATTACTGGTACATCGGTAATATACATAAAGTGATACGAATCATCTGACATCTGTAAATTATCCTGTAAAAAAATTGTCATGATTGATTTTAGTTGAGTCTCTATTCAGTCTTTCTTTAAGGAATCTTCGATTATGTATGCCCTCTTCACACTTTAACACTGGATTGTAGTACTCCATGTGAAGTTGCATGTGCGCCATATAATGTTCAACCTCTTCACATGTAGTTGCTCGTACTTATTGAAGGGATTCCGTTTGATCTATCTCGAACTAGTTTGGTAAACCTGAATCTGAAATTTAAAAAAACACAATGAAAACTAAGCATGCTACTGCTGAGAAAATCAGTGACTTATGTTATCATTGAAACATCATGCCATCATTTTGTAACATCCAACAGTATAAGAGCAACATCATCTGTCATATTTTTTGAATTGCAATTTGAAAACAAATTATTTGCATAGTGTATAGGCTCATCAAATATTCTTTTTGCAACATCGCATAATGATGTTGCAACATGTAATGTTGAACTTGCTCAGTGAATTTCTAGCATAATGATGTACGGTTAAAATATCATATCATATGATTGTAACATCAAACAGGACAGAAGTAACATCACATCATGTTTACTGCAAATTGTAATTTTGATCGTGCTTAGTCAATTTTTACCATCAAGCTAAATAGTAAAAACATCATGCCAACTTTTATAAATATCACCTACTATAAATCAGATCCTCAACTACATATAGTAATTTTCATAATGTGAAAAAGGCTAAACTACGTTGGTTAAAACTTCAAAATAACAAATTATGATGTGACTTTCAGTATTTGAAAGCTCGAGCAATTTAATTGAAACTTTCAGAAAATTGACAGGATGCTGCTATGTTAAAAAACAAGTAAATAACATGTATGGGAAATCAGCAGCACAACTAATATTTTTCAAAGAAAGGATGTTGCTCTATTCGATTTCAAATCAACAAATTGACAACTCCGATTTAATTATTGAAAGATCAGCAACCTACCTTTTTCCCTTTTTCATTGTCATCCGATTCAATTTGTTGCGTTTGACATTGTCGTGTGTCTATGTATGAGTGTCAATTGTTTATCAATCTCGTAATCACCTTCTATAGTCATGATTCAAGTTATAAATATGCATTTTTCAAAATTGATTTGATTGACAGATTTGGGGTGATTGATGTTAGATTAATACCTAATTGTAGTTGTTACTTACTTGATTGATGCTTTGTTGATTTTCATCAGTGTTTTTCTTCAAAATCGCCGCACTTGATTGTTGGTGATGAACAACTGTTGGAGGATTTGGTGTGTGTGAATGGTTTTATTTGAAAACTGATGTTTAATTGTTTGTAGTTGAAGAGTTTTGGTGAAGGCGTGTTTTGGTTTTGGGGAAGGGGGTTTGGTTGCGGTTTCAACTGAAAAAGGGTTTTTTGGGTTAGTTTTTGCGTAATTGTTGTTTAGTTTCTCATATTTTTTGCACATTTTACAACTTACCCCGAGCCCATTTTATATGTAAATTTACCCCCGAATTTGGGCCATTTCCCTATTTTCCTTCTAGTCCCTTGTCTCACCATGAGACGGTTTTGCAGGAGACGGACTCAAACATAACTACATATTTTAAATTATTGCTATTGGTTTTAATATTACGAATGACTAAATCTTGATTAAATAAAAGCTCAAATTTCACATAATATTGGTTACATTTTTAAGAGAAAAGTGCATATATAACCCTATACAATTGATGAAAGTGCAGATATAACCATGCGATAATGAAAGTGCAGATATAACCCTGCGATAATTGAAAGTGCAAATATAACCCTGGCCAGTCAATGCCGGAATAATGGCTTTAGGGTTATACTTGCACATATGTATAATATTTAGGGTTATATTTGCACATATGTATAATAGTTAGGGCTATATTTGCACTAAAAACAACTCAGGGTTATATTTGCATGTTACCCTATTTTTAATATAGAAATGTGTGGTATATTACTACCATATCACATCATCGGCTACCAACATATTCGGTACAAATGGTACGTGGTTCAATTGGTTTGTTGGTTGGTACGATATTTTGGATCAAAATATCTGCCCTAGTATGATTACTTAAGCTAAATTTTAGCATATTAAATCCACGTTCAACTGAACTGAATTGATTTGAATTGACTCAATTGAGGCGGAAGGCAGATAAACTCCAAAGAACAATTGTTGAGTGTGTACGATTCAGTACTCCAGTTCATTTTCTTTTACAACGATTATCGTTCAATTCATATGTACATTTCCCTTATCAGATGGCTCTTGGTACACTTGACTTTTAAAAGAATATGAATAAATGTGTATCAGACACATGAGTTCTTTTAAAATAAAAAAGTGCTCACAACCGAAAAATATACAAAAGTACTACAATATAAAAGTCAAGACAATATTAAATGAGTAAGTGATTGTTTTCAATTATATTATAATAAATGTAACCGAAAACAACTAGTCTCGATCCGTTTACAGTAAGTATTACCATTAGAAAGAAATAAATGTCGCCTAATTACCGGCATGTCTTTCAAAAGATAGAAGTTTCTTTTCGCCATTTTTTTTTACTAAAACCACAGCTAAATCTGATTCTGAATCCCCAAAAACATTACAGTCCAAAAGCGTCAAACTATACTTATACTCGTGATCTCCAAGTTCTTGAACATCAGCCTTAGACACTTTCCAAAAATCTAATCCATCTGCTTTCGCTTCTTGTTCAGCGCATTCGAGCGCCCACGACCCTAGTTCTTCCACCTTTGGATCATTAGGGTTTAGTGCACGATGACCGCCGGTTTCATCAACTTGATGATCAGCTATGGACACATTAAAAAGTAAAAGGGAAATCACAAAGGTTAGGAGTAGGATATGCAAACTTGCCATTTTTTTGGGAAAGGCAAAAGGTAAAAGAGAGGAGGAACATGTGATTTTAGTTTTGTTGGAATATTGAGAAATTTATAGGGTTTGCCAACACTTATGTTTAGGAAAGTTGCCACGTTTTAAATGTAGTATCAGTGTCTACCTTTCTATACAAGAAAAAATGCAGGGAAACTAAAAGATCAGTTTATTCGGATATTTTCCCACAATTAGTGTTAATTACTCTATTAGTTTCATTTGCTTGATCAACCATGGTTTAATGGGTGAAAGAGCTGAGATTGTTTTTCTCCATCTTCTTTAATATGTTTCTTTACAAGATTTTTCACAATAGTATATTTAATTGTGTATCAATACATTTTATGTCCATCTACAGTGAAATCGTCCCATGATGAGATGGAGAGTAAACTATAAATAGTGGAAGTATAATATGGGAGTATTTTAAATCTGGGGGAAAATAATTAATTTTTATTTGGTATAACTTTTAAAATTAATGCTGAAAGCCATGGACATTTTTGCAATTACCTGAAATAAACATATAACAACCGCTCCTTCTCTAATTCGCCATTGTTCCCCATTGTTGTCATCTTCTAACTATTATGTTTCTCATCTTCAACCATTATAGTGTATCTCTGGTGTACCATCCATATGCATTGTATATATATAGTGAACTAGATAACACCCGTGCAGATGGAGGAATTTATGAACGGAAATGAAAAATATAACGTAATTTGTAACTCCAGTAAGTAATAATTTTTGTTATATATAGGACTACACACGACGCACTATTTAAATGAAATTAATATATTTATATTTATTTTTATTTTTAAAAATTTTAAATATTGTCTCGATCTTTGGTGCTACACATTATATATATGTGCAATATATATGTATGTTTCACTTGGCTCTTGGCACATTGACTTTTAAAAGCATACTAGTTAGGCGACACCGTGCATTGGGCGGTGAACCTGATAACAAATTATAGAAATTCTATAGGAATGTTGCTACAATATAGGAATATTAAAAGAGTTGCGATTGAAGCTACAAATGTACCAATTTTACACGTAATTGAAGCGTGGAGATAGTGAGACGGTGGTGTGGTTGAAGAGGACGATTCGAGAGGTACAGATTCACGAGGTGAAGGTTACCTCTCGAACCTCCTCCAATGGAACCCCTCCACCTGAACCCTCTGTACTTCACCTCTCGAATTGTTACCTCTCGAACCCTCTCCAATGGAACCCTCTTGAACCGCTCCACTTGAACTTTCACCTCACAAATCGGTATCTCTCAAACCCCTCCAAGGGAGCCTTCACCTCTCAAATCGGTGACTCTCGAACCCCTCCAATAGAACCTTCACCTCTCGAATCGGTACCTCTCGAAGCCCTCCAATGGAACCCCTCAACTTGAACCCTCTATACCTCAACCTTCACCTCTCGAATCGGTACCTCTCGAACCCTTCCAATGGAACCCCTAACCTTCACCTCTCAAACCATTACCTCCTAAACCCCCCCCCCACTCGAACTCTCACCTCTCGAACCTCCACTGGAGCATTCACCTCTTGAACCTCCAATAGAACTTTCGCATCTCGAATCCGTACCTCTTGAACCCCTTAAATGGACCCCTCAACTTTAACCCTCTGTACCTCAACCTTCACCTCTCAAATCCGTACCTCTCGAACCCTTCCAGCGGAACCCCTAACCTTCACCTCTCAAACCACCCACCTGACCTATCTCCTCTCAAACCTCCACTGGAACGTTCACCACTTGAATCCGTACCTCTCAAACCCATTCAATGAAACCGCTCAACCTGAACCCTCTGTACATCTCAAGCAACTCCAATGGAACCTTCACATCTCAAATTGGTACCTCTCGAACCCCTCCAATGGAACCTGAACCCCTCAAATCAGTTCCTCTCAAATTCTCACCCTCGAATCTCCACTGGAACCTTCACCCCTCGAACCTCCAATTGAACCTTCGCCTGTCGAATCCGTACCTCTCAAACCTCCAATTGAACCTTCACCACTCGAATCTGTATCTCTAGAACACCTCCAATGGAACCCTCTCCACCTGAACCTTCACCTCTCGAACCCCTCCAATGAAACCCTCTTGAATCGGTACCTCTCGAACCCCTCCAATGGAACCTTCACCTCTCAAATCGGTAACTCTCAAACCCCTCCAATAGAACCTTCACCTCTCGAATCAGTACATTCTCCTCTCGAACCGTCCAATGGAACTTTCACCTCTCAAATTGTTCTTACAGATTTGTGCTAATTTCAGTATTATTGTTGCTGTTACTTAGATGTCTAAGAATATTTGCCCACTGCTGTTGCAATCAAGAAGGAAAAAGGGATTTTCCAGTTGTGATGTTTTAGATACTGATGTTGATGTTTCTGGCTTTTTTTTATGTTTGATGTTATAGTTATTTGTATCGGTGTGATGTTTTAATTTCAGTGTTCGATGCCTGTGGTGTTTTCCTGCTTAAGTGTGCAATTGATGTTCAGCTTTGTTATTTTTATTATGTGTGATATCTTAGGAGTTTATTACAATTTGTGCTAATTTTTGTGTTGTTGTTGTTGTTGTTGTTGTTTCTTAGATGTCTAAGAAGATTTGTCCATTACTGCTGCTATCAAGAAGGAATGAGGACATGTAAGTTTTATTATTTCTCAACTATGATGTTTTAAAATTTTTTGTTGATGTTTCTAGTTTTATGTTTGATGTTTAGGTTTTAAGTATTGTTATATGTGTTACTGTGATGTTTAATTTCAGTTATTGATGCTTGTGGTGTTTTCATTCTTAATTTTTCAATTGATGTTCAGTTTTCTTGTTTTGAATGTGTGTGATATCTTAGGATTTTGTTACGAGTTTTGATAATTTTTGTGTTGTTGTTGCCGTTTCTTAGATGTCTAAGAAGACTTGGTCACTTATGCTGCAATCAAGAAGGAAGCAAGATCTGTAAGTTTTTTTTTAAAGTTTTCCAGCTGTGATGTTTTAGATATTGTTGTTCATGTTTCTAATTCTATCTTTGATCTTTCATGTTTAAACTCTAAGTATTGTTACGTGTGTTGGTAAAATGTTTTAATTTCGGTGTTTGATGCTTGTGGTATTTTCATGTTTAAGTGTGCAACTGATGTTTAATAATTGAACCCTTTTTGTAATAAATGATGTTTGATTGTTCGATAGTTATGACGATTGCCATTTTCACATGCTGGTGTAAAACCTAAATGAAATGTTGCCACTTTTATATTCAAATTTTATATTCCCTCAGTCCCAATCTAAATTGCTCAATTACTTTTTGGGAGTTAAACTTTGTAAAATTTGACATTAAATATAAACTGATCTATATATAATAAAATATCATGTGATATGTTGTTAGATTATTTTTAACATTTGTTTTCTAAATACTAATTTTTTATGCGGCTCTATTATAGGTAACTAGAGAAGTTTACAGCCACACATGCTCATTGAAGACTATGAAAAAGTAATTAAGCAATTTAGAGTGGGACATAGGGGGTATGTTTTTGTTGTGCTAGTGATGATTCATTGGATTCATTTGAATTTGAGTTATCAGTGTTTCATATTTTATGTCTTGCATAATAATTATTAAAAGTACTGGTACATCGGTAATATACATAAAGTGCTACGAATCATCTGACATCTGTAAATTATCCTGTAAAAAATTTGTCATGATTGATTTTAGTTGAGTCTCTATTCAGTCTTTCTTTAAGGAATCTTCGATTATGTATGCCCTCTTCACACTTTAACACTGGATTGTAGTACTCCATGTGAAGTTGCATGTGCGCCATATAATGTTCAACCTCTTCACATGTAGTTGCTCGTACTTATTGAAGGGATTCCATTTGATCTATCTCGAACTAGTTTGGTAAACCTAAATCTGAAATTTAAAAAAACACAATGAAAACTAAGCATGCTACTGCTGAGAAAATCAGTGACTTATGTTATCATTGAAACATCATGCCATCATTTTGTAACATCCAACAGTATAAGAGCAACATCATCTGTCATATTTTTTGAATTGAAATTTGAAAACAAATTATTTGCATAGTGTATAGGCTCATCAAATATTCTTTTTGCAACATCGCATAATGATGTTGCAACATGTAATGTTGAACTTGCTCAGTGAATTTCTAGCATAATGATGTACGGTTAAAATATCATATCATATGATTGTAACATCAAACAGGACAGAAGTAACATCACATCATGTTTACTGCAAATTGTAATTTTGATCGTGCTTAGTCAATTTTTACCATCAAGCTATATAGTAAAAACATCATGCCAACTTTTATAAATATCACCTACTATAAATCAGATCCTCAACTACATATAGTAATTTTCATAGTGTGAAAAAGGCTAAACTACGTTGGTTAAAACTTCAAAATAACAAATTATGATGTGACTTTCAGTATTTGAAAGCTCGAGCAATTTAATTGAAACTTTCAGAAAATTGACAGGATGCTGCTATGTTAAAAAGCAAGTAAATAACATGTATGGGAAATCAGCAGCACAACTAATATTTTTCAAAGAAAGGATGTTGCTCTATTTGATTTCAAATCAAAAAATTGACAACTCCGATTTAATTATTGAAAGATCAGCAACCTACCTTTTTCCCTTTTTCATTGTCATCCGATTCAATTTGTTGCGTTTGACTTTGTCGTGTGTCTCTGTATGAGTGTTAATTGTTTATCAATCTCGTAATCACCTTCTATAGTCATGATTCAAGTTATAAATATGCATTTTCAAAATTGATTTGATTGACAGATTTGGGGTGATTGATGTTAGATTAATACCTAATTGTAGTTGCTACTTACTTGACTGATGCTTTGTTGATTTTCATCAGTGTTTTTCTTCAAAATCGCCACACTTGTTTGTTGGTGATGAACAACTGTTGGAGGATTTGGTGTGTGTGAATGGTTTTATTTGAAAACTGATGTTTAATTGTTTGTAGTTGAAGAGTTTTGGTGAAGGCGTGTTTTGGTTTTGGGGAAGGGGGTTTGGTTGCGCTTTCAACTGAAAAAGGGTTTTTTGGGTTAGTTTTTGCGTAATTGTTGTTTAGTTTCTCATATTTTTTGCACATTTTACAATTTACCCCGAGCCCATTTTATATGTAAATTTACCCCAGAATTTGGGCCATTTCCCTATTTTCCTTCTAGTCCCTTGTCTCACCATGAGACGGTCTTGCAGGAGACGGACTCAAACATAACTACATATTTTAAATTATTGCTATTGGTTTTAATATTACGAATGACTAAATCTTGATTAAATAAAAGCTCAAATTTCACATAATATTGGTTACATTTTTAAGAGAAAAGTGCATATATAACCCTATACAATTGATGAAAGTGCAGATATAACCCTGCGATAATGAAAGTGCAGATATAACCCTGCGATAATGAAAGTGCAGATATAACCCTGCGATAATTGAAAGTGCAAATATAACCCTGGCCAGTCAATGCCGGAATAATGGCTTTTGGGTTATACTTGCACATATGTATAATATTTAGGGTTATATTTGCACATATGTATAATAGTTAGGGCTATATTTGCACTAAAAACAACTCAGGGTTATATTTGCACTTTCTCCAACATATAGGGTTATATTTGCATGTTACCCTATTTTTAATATAGAAATGTGTGGTATATTACTACCATATCACATCATCGGCTACCAACATATTCGGTACAAATGGTACGTGGTTCAATTGGTTTGTTGGTTGGTACGATATTTTGGATCAAAATATCTGCCCTAGTATGATTACTTAAGCTAAATTTTAGCATATTAAATCCACGTTGAACTGAACTGAATTGATTTGAATTGACTCAATTGAGGCGGAAGGCAGATAAACTCCAAAGAACAATTGTTGAGTGTGTACGATTCAGTACTCCAGTTCATTTTCTTTTACAACGATTATCGTTCAATTCATATGTACATTTCCCTTATCAGATGGCTCTTGGTACACTTGACTTTTAAAAGAATATGAATAAATGTGTATCAGACACATGAGTTCTTTTAAAATAAAAAAGTGCTCACAACCGAAAAATATACAAAAGTACTACAATATAAAAGTCAAGACAATATTAAATGAGTAAGTGATTGTTTTCAATTATATTATAATAAATGTAACCGAAAACAACTAGTCTCGATCCATTTACAGTAAGTATTACCATTAGAAAGAAATAAATGTCGCCTAATTACCGGCATGTCTTTCAAAAGATAGAAGTTTCTTTTCGCCATTTTTTTTTACTAAAACCACAGCTAAATCTGATTCTGAATCCCCAAAAACATTACAGTCCAAAAGCGTCAAACTATACTTATACTCGTGATCTCCAAGTTCTTGAACATCAGCCTTAGACACTTTCCAAAAATCTAATCCATCTGCTTTCGCTTCTTGTTCAGCGCATTCGAGCGCCCACGACCCTAGTTCTTCCACCTTTGGATCATTAGGGTTTAGTGCACGATGACCGCCGGTTTCATCAACTTGATGATCAGCTATGGACACATTAAAAAGTAAAAGGGAAATCACAAAGGTTAGGAGTAGGATATGCAAACTTGCCATTTTTTTTGGGAAAGGCAAAAGGTAAAAGAGAGGAGGAACATGTGATTTTAGTTTTGTTGGAATATTGAGAAATTTATAGGGTTTGCCAACACTTATGTTTAGGAAAGTTGCCACGTTTTAAATGTAGTATCAGTGTCTACCTTTCTATACAAGAAAAAATGCAGAGAAACTAAAAGATCAGTTTATTCGGATATTTTCCCACAATTAGTGTTAATTACTCTATTAGTTTCATTTACTTGATAACCATGGTTTAATGGGTGAAAGATCTGAGATTGTTTTTCTCCATCTTCTTTAATATGTTTCTTTACAAGATTTTTCACAGTAGTATATTTAATTGTGTATCAATACATTTTGTGTCCATCTACAGTGAAATCGTCCCATGATGAGATGGAGAGTAAACTATAAATAGTGGAAGTATAATATGGGAGTATTTTAAATCTGGGGGAAAATAATTAATTTTTATTTGGTATAACTTTTAAAATTAATGCTGAAAGCCATGGACATTTTTGCAATTACCTGAAATAAACATATAACAACCGCTCCTTCTCTAATTCGCCATTGTTCCCCATTGCTGTCATCTTCTAACTATTATGTTTCTCATCTTCAACTATTATAGTGTATCTCTGGTGTACCATCCATATGCATTGTATATATATAGTGAACTAGATAACACACGTGCAGATGGAGGAATTTATGAACGGAAATGAAAAATATAACGTAATTTGTAACTCCAGTAAGTAATAATTTTTGTTATATATAGGACTGCACACGACGCACTATTTAAATGAAATTAATATATTTATATTATTTTTATTTTTAAAAAATTTAAATATTGTCTCGATCTTTGGTGCTACACATTATATATATGTGCAATATATATGTATGTTTCACTTGGCTCTTGGCACATTGACTTTTAAAAGCATACTAGTTAGGCGACACCGTTCATTGGACGGTGAACCTGATAACAAATTATAGAAATTCTAAAGGAATGTTGCTACAATATAGGAATATTAAAAGAGTTGCAATTGAAGCTACAAATGTACCAATTTGACACGTAATTGAAGCGTGGAGATAGTGAGACGGTGGTGTGGTTGAAGAGGACGATTCGAGAGGTACAGATTCACGAGGTGAAGGTTACCTCTCGAACCTCCTCCAATGGAACCCCTCCACCTGAACCCTCTGTACTTCACCTCTCGAATTGTTACCTCTCGAACCCTCTCCAATGGAACCCTCTTGAACCGCTCCACTTGAACTTTCACCTCACAAATCGGTATCTCTCGAACCCCTCCAAGGGAGCCTTCACCTCTCGAATCGGTGACTCTCGAAACCCTCCAATAGAACCTTCACCTCTCGAATCGGTACCTCTCGAAGCCCTCCAATGGAACCCCTCAACTTGAACCCTCTATACCTCAACCTTCACCTCTCGAATCGTTTCCTCTCGAACCCTTCCAATGGAACCCCTAACCTTCACCTCTCAAACCATTACCTCCTGAACCCCCCCACTCGAACTCTCACCTCTCGAACCTCCACTGGAACATTCACCTCTTGAACCTCCAATAGAACTTTCGCATCTCGAATCCGTACCTCTTGAACCCCTCCAATGGAACCCTCTTGAATCGGTACCTCTTGAACCCCTCCACCTGAACCTCCACCTCTCGAATTGGTACCTCTCGAACCCCTCCAATGGAACCTTCACCTCTCAAATTGGTAACTCTCGAACCCCTCCAATAGAACCTTCACCTCTCGAACCGTCCAATGGAACTTTCACCTCTCGAATCTGTACCTTTCAAACCAGTACCACTCGAACTCTCACCTCTCAAACCTCCACTGGAACCTTCACCTCTCGAACTTCCAATTGAACCTTCACCACTCGAATCCGTACCTCTCGAACCTCCACTCGAACCTTCACCTGTCGAACCTCCAACATAACCTTGACCTCTCAAATCCGTCCCTCTTAAACCCTTTCAATGGAACCCCTAACTTTCACCTCTCGAACCATTACCTCTTGAACCATTACCTCTTGAACCTCCACCTCTCGAACCTCCACTGGAACATTCACCTCTCGAACCCCTCCAATGGAACCTGCACCCCTCGAATCGGTACCTCTCGAACTCTCACCTCTTCAATCTCCACTGGAACCTTCACCTCTTGAACCTCCAATTGAGCCTTCACCACTCGAATCCGTACCTTTCAAACTCCTCCAATGGAACCCTCCACCTGAACCCTATGTACTTCAACCTTCACCTCGTGAGTCGCTACCTCTCGAACACCTCCAATGGAACCCTCTCCACCTGAACCTCCACCTCTCGAATGGGTACCTCTCGAACCCCTCCACGAACCCTCTCCAACTGAACCTTCACCTCTCGAATGGTTACCCCTCGAACCCCTCCAATGGAACCCTCTCGAACCGCTCCACCTGAACCTTCATCCATCGAATCGGTACCTCTTGAATCAGAACCTCTCGAACCCCTTCACTTGAACCATCTCCACCTGAACCTTCACCTCTTGAACCGGTACCTCTCAAACCCCTCCAATGGAACCTTCACCTCTCGAATCGGTACCTCTTGAACCCTCCACTTGAACCCACTACCCCTCGAACCTCCACTGGAACCTTCACCTCTCGAACCTCCAATGAAACCTTCACCACTTGAATCCGTACCTCTCGAACCTCCACTGAAATCTTCACGTCTCAAAGCTCTAATAGAACCTTCACATCTTGAAACCGTACCTCTCGAACCCCTCCAATGGAACCCCTCCACCTGAACCCTCTGTACCTCAACCTTCACCTCTTGAATCGGTACCTCTCGAACCCCTCTAATGGAACCTTTCCACCTGAACTTTCACCTCTCGAATGGGTACCCCTCCAATTGGTACCCAAAGCGACGTCGTTTTGGGCAGCCACCTCACAACATCTACTCGGTTAGGCAGCCATGTGCCTGGACAGTTACCTATGAATTTACAATTCTACCCCTCATGATGGTTTTAAAAGGCCTAAAACGATGTCATTTTGGACAACCATCTCATAGCACCTACATGGTTAGGCAGCCATATGCGTGAATAGTTGCCTGCAAATTTAAAATTCTACCCCTGATGATGGTTTTAAAATGCCCTAAACAACATTGTTTTGGGCAGCCACCTCACAACACCTACATGGTTAGGTACCCATGTGCGTGAACAATTGCCTGCAAATTTACAATTCTACCCCTGGCGACAGTTTGTGTCAACCATGCGGTTGGCAGGATTTCTTTTATAGAGTTACCTAAGATGAAATGTGTATCAGACACACATGAGGTTTACAAATAAGTGCTCACAACCAGAAATACAAAAAAAATGCTCACAGTATAAAAGTAGGCATCTAGTTCATGTGCGCTCCGCAATTCTTGAAAATCCTAATGTTGACAATATCTCATGTGATATTTTTATTATGCATATATTAATTTTATACTTAGCATCAAAGTTTGTAAAGTTTGACTTCAAAAAAATAATAAATGTGTCATTTTTACTGGGATAGATGGAGTAGTAGGATTTTGGGTATGATTGGGCCAAGCCCAGTACCAACCTTATTTATAGTCCTGGTTATTGAGATTATAAGAGAATGAAAACAAACTCTTCAGACCTAGTCGTCAATCTAATAACCGATTAATTTTTAGAGGATCTCGAGAAGCCAGTTTGTGAGGATACCGATAGAGAGGCTGGACACAGGTAGCTTGTGGTCAATTCATCTCAGATTGTGATTATCAAGTTGATTATCTATCGAGATACAAACATATTGTTCATCGATCATATATGTATTATTCTATGATTACAATGTGTTCTAGGCATACAAATTAATTTACATTATATATATTCCGATGCTATATAATTATTGATTTACTGACTATGGTATCAGAGCCATCATTGTCAATCATATTTTAATATGTTAATTATATGATTGATTATATGAATATGATTCATGGAGAGTGAATAAAAATAATATTATTATGAATAAAGGGTTTATAATTTATCTTGATGAAATCATATGGGACATGAAAATTTTAATTTTTTATAGTAGCGTTCAATATTAAATACTATTCATTTATTTGAATGAAAGCAAATAAATTAAAATAAAATATGGGCGGTATGTTAATATGATCAGTTATTGCTTAAATATTATTTTGTTATTTTTATTTCAGAAATAGAAAGTATGGGTTTAAACTTTTGTATTACTGGTATGAGTGATGTTGAGAACATGTATGTTCACCACTGGGACAAGAATTAAGAGTGGTTGTTTAGGGTGAATTCCGCTCCGCCGATTCTAACAGCGTAGGTAGTGGCGGTAAGATTATCTGGATGGGAGCGTCGAAGCCCTAATGCCGTTGCTGCTCAATTTCGGCTCTACTTCCGCCGATTCTAACAACCTAGGTAGTGGCGGTTATTGGGGGAAAAGCAGAAGCGGGTCTCCCCCTTCTTTCAAAATAACCCATCTTTGCTAATACCAACAACTCTTCCATATAGAGCCAATCTTGATGATGGCAGCATGGTGTATGGATGAAGTCATCAATATTAAGCTTATGGACAGATAATTTATTTCTTACCTTATACACATCAATATCAAATGCCCCTGAGTGTAGTCCATAAGCTTATGGAAAGACCGCCTTTCCCGAGACTTTCCCAAGGAAAATACATGAATCAATGAGACCCTAAATCTAAAACTAGTCCTCAACAACAGTTTCAGTGCCTACACTTCCCTCGGTGATGACCGGATTCTGCCTCCGGGAGGGGGCTGGGACAGATCGTCTCCAGAACCCAGCTAAAGTGCTACCAAACATCGAGTGACAAACGCTCGAAACTGCGCATAGAACTGCAGCAAGAGGGCCTCCAAAGTGCCGTGTGGCGAGAACAACCCCGAGCACTGAGTTCCGCATGCCAACTTTGATTGAGATTGTCCTAGAAGACGAGACACCGAGCCCCAGGATCCGCGAGAGAACGTAGCTGAAGAAGAACCCTGACGCATGGAGCAAAGCCGTCGCTAAAACCACCTGCCACCCGGACACAAGGATAGCGGAAGAGCTCTGAGCGATTGTGTAAAGTCAAGGAATTATTTAATTGGAAATTTTGTGTTAAGTATTTGTGAACTACAGACCATGTTGGAACATGGTGCTGGAGCAGAACTGGAGCAGGTTTCACGCCATAGGATTTAACGGATTCAAGCAGAAACATTGACGTGTTTTAGAATTTATGGTATCTGTATATTTGGATATATATTGGGCGTGTGAAGCATATTTGGTTTATGGAAAAATCCCTACTTATATGGAGAAGATTTATTCGAATATATGGGAGAGTTTGAGATAAGGTAAATCCCTTTATTTATGGGATTTGGATATGCCTCAACAATCAGATTTGGAATAGGAATATTGTGGAGATAATCATGGATATTCAGATCTGATTCGTGGATATAAATATGTGACAAACACGGCTGCAAAACTAACGATTTTACAGAGCAAAATCTGCACCCAGATTTTGAGATCTTATGAAACTTGCAAGAGCCAATATACTGTGTTCCAACACTGTCCTGCTGCACTAAGTTCAGAGTCGTATACCTTAATTCCTCGAGAGGAGGAGATCCTGCGTCGACGGAGTTCGAGGTCAGAGGGAGTCTGATCAAGGTGGATCGGTAGCTAGGGGAGCTAGCAGAGTCCACACGTCATAGTTAGTAAAGATAAGTATTTTGTAAACTGTACTCTGTACTGTATCTTTCTAATTAGTGGATTCATTCTGAACTTGGCCAGGCCCCGCAGATGTAGGTGAATTTACACCGAACTGCGTAACCAAGTTGTGTGTCTTTTACGTTTTACGTTATTTTACACTTGGTTAAAATAAGCATGTTGGAACACACTAGTAAGTACTAGAAAAAGTGGTAAAACCAAATTTCATTTGGTATCAGAGCTGAGTCACTTATTGTTCCCTTGGTTGTTTCAAGGAAAGTGAGATCCGGTTTTACCATGACGACAAGAGAAGGAGCTTCAGTCTCTTGACCACCACTGTTGGAAGGAAACAACTACAACTATTGGAAGGCACGTATGAGGGTCTCTATCAATTCACTGGATGAACTGGCATGGTTCTATGTTGAGAATTAATGGAATCATCCTACAGAAGATGCTGACACAAGTTCTAAGGCTGTGGAAGGGGAGTCGAGTCAAAAACCCAAAGACAAAGCTAAGTGGACTCCAGATGATCTTAAAGAATCACTGGCAAATTCGAAGGCCCTGAATGCAATCTTCACTGCTGTTGATGAAAATCAGTTCAAGCTTATATCTACATGTCACCATGCAAAGAAAGCATGGAATATTTTACAAACTGTTCATGAAGGAACCAGTCGGGTGCGGGAATCCAAACTTCAGATGCTGCCTACCAAATTTGAAGAACTAAAAATGGAGGAGGATGACACCATTGCTTCATTCAATGGAAAGCTCAGAGATATATCCAACATGGCTTATCAACTGGGAAAGGTTTACAAGGAAACTAAGCTAGTGAAAAAGACATTGCGATCTCTTCCCAAAAGATTTGCAATGAAAGTAGCAGCAATAGAGGAAGCAAGAAACGTAGCCACCATGAGCCTAGATGAACTGATGGGTTCGTTACAAACTTATGAGATGATGTTCCAGCAATCTACAAAAAGAATCTCCAAGGATCTAGCGTTCAAAGTTTCTCCGGTCAAGGCAAGTAATGAGTCTGATAGCGATGATGAGTTTGAAAAACTGGCACTTATTACAAAGAATTTCTCAAAGATGCTGAAGAAGGTGGTTAATAAGAAATCTCAGGAGAGGTTTGGTGGAAACAGACAAAAGCCACTAGATTCGAACAATAATCGTGGAATGAGCTTTGAACAAGGAAACATGCAGTTTGGGAGGAATCAGAACAACGAACCAAAACAGGCTGGACGAATTCAATGCAGAGAATGTGAAGGATTTGGTCATATTCAGGCTGAATGTGCTAACACCCGCAAGAAACAAGGAAGATCATATGTCACCTCTTGGAGTGATGATGAAGATAATGAAAAGGATGAAGAAGAACTTACGAGTAATTATGTAGCTTTTGGAGCAAAGGTACATGATACATCAGAAGGTCAGTGTTCCAACACACTGAACAAAGGTAAGGCTATATCTTCTAACAAGAATCTGGACGATGCTCGTAGTGAAGAAGATGATCTATCTGTAAGTGATGAAGAGATCTATAGCACATACGAACAAATATATGATATGTGGATTCAAGTAGCTGACAAAAACAAAGAGTTGAATGAAGAAAAAGGAAAGCTAATTGAAAGTGAAAAGGAGCTACGATCCACTATTGCAGAACTTGAAAAGCAAAATAAATAACTGAGTCAAAAATTGATAGCAGCAGTCAAGAGAGCCGAGATGTCTGAAGCAACTATCTCTAAATTAAATTCCGGGAAAGCAAAGCTTGATGACATTCTGGATATGGGAAGAACCGTTGGTGATAGACACGGGATTGGATACAAGGAAGAAACAAAGACTGAAGTCTTCGAAAAACCAGTTACTCTCAAAGCTAGGATTCGAGAAGTAAAATGGAAGTATGGAAAGCCATATCAAAGAAAGCCTCTAATCTGCGGATACTGTACATACCAAGGTCATGCTGAACATCAGTGTAAAAAACTGATCAGAGATCAAATGACTGGAAGACAACTGTGTTCCAACACAGTCGATATTCATGCAAGAATCAGGAAGGTATGGGTTATTAAAAGGTCCAGTAAGTGTCTGGTGGCACACACTTCTTTATCAGCATATTCTAGTCTTGGTACTTTGACAGTGGTTGTTCTCGCCACATGACTGGGACTCCAAAATACCTTACAAACATTACTCCATATGATGGCGGATATGTAACTTTTGGTGATGGAAAAAGAAGCAGAGTAATTGGCAAAGGCGAATTAAAGATTGAAGGGTTTCCAGTTCTCACAAGTGTACTATTTGTTGAAGATCTAAAAGCAAACTTGCTTAGCATAAGTCAGCTGTGTGACGACAACCTGATAGTGGAATTTCAGAAGGACAAGTGTGTAGTGAAGCATGGTGAAAATAAGGTTCTTTCTGGAATACGATCTTCAGACAATTGTTACTTGTTGGAACAAGAAGTTCGATGCATGCTTTCAAAGCAGGATGAAGGAATTCTCTGGCACAGGAAGCTTGGACACATCAACTATAAAACACTGGTGAAAATCGCTAATATGAGAGTTGTACGAGGAATGCCAATCTTGACTAGCAAGGATGAAATTGTGTGCGGACCATGTCAGCAAGGTAAGCAAACTCGTTCTCCTCATTCTTCAGTTCAGTTTATTACTACCTCTAGAAATCTGGAATTGCTACATATGGATTTAATGGGGCCAGTTAATACGCCTAGCATAGGAGGAAAGAAATATATTTTTGTGTGTGTTGATGACTTCTCCAGATTTACTTGGGTAGCCTTCTTGAAAGAAAAATCTAATACAATTGAGGTATTTCGAAGCCTTGTAGTAAAGCTACAAACTGAAAAGGGAAGTCCTGTAGGAAAGATAATCCGAATTCGAAGTGATCACGGCAGAGAGTTTGAAAATGAACAATTCAGTTCCTTCTGCAATGAGCTAGGAATCCAACATGAGTTTTCGGCTCCTATCACTCCTCAACAGAATGGCATTGTTGAAAGAAAGAACAGAACTTTACAGGAGATGGCTCGAGTTATGTTGGCAGAAAAGGATGTTCATAAGAAATGGTGGGCAGAGGTGATCAATACCGCGTGCTATACGATCAACCGAGTGTATCTTCGACCATTCACTGACAAGACAGCCTATGAGATCTGGAAGGGAAGGAAACCAAACGTATCGTATTTTCATGTGTTTGGAAGTACATGCTATATTCTCAGAGATAGAGAACAGTTGGCTAAATTCGATAATCGGAGTGATCCAGGAATGTTTCTCGGGTATTCCATCAATAGCCATGCCTACAGAGTTTTTAATCATCGAACCAACACTCTCATGGAATCCATAAATGTTATTGTGGATGATTCAGAAAAGGAACAACCTCCAGAAGCTGTAGAGGAAGAATCTGCCAACACTCATGTTCCAACACAGTCTCAACCTTCAGACAAAGCAAAGTCTTCAGCCGATTCTACTGAACCAAGTGATCACCAGAACCCTAACTCTACTGAAGCTGACCATGTTCCAACACAGTCCCCTCCTACTGACGAACATGTTCCAACACTCGATCAATCTGGATCCATCATGAGAAGTACTCGATCAGTGCCTCGAGTTGATTATCGAAGACTGGCTGGTCTACACTGTTTCGTTTCTCTAATTGAGCCCAAGAACTATAAAGAAGCCTTACTTGATGAATATTGGATTGCTGCAATGCAAGATGAACTCGGTCAGTTTACCAGGAATGATGTTTGGTATCTTACTCCCCGTCCCAAAGGCATTAATGTCATTGGTACGAAATGGATCTTCAAGAACAAGTCCGATGCAGATGGCTTAGTCACCAAAAACAAAGCCAGACTTGTTGCTCAAGGATATACTCAAGTGGAAGGTGTTGACTTTGATGAAACATTTGCACCTGTTGCCAGGTTAGAATCCATTCGTATTCTACTAGCTATTGCCTACTCTTTGAACTTTACTTTGTATCAAATGGATGTTAAGAGTGCGTTTTTAAATGGAGTGGTGAACGAGGAAGTTTATGTGGAACAACCTAAAGGTTTTGAAGATCCCCATTATCCGCATCATGTATATCGTCTCAAGAAGGACTTATACGGACTAAAGCAGGCACCTCGAGCATGGTATGAATGACTTACTACCTTTCTACTTCAGAAAGGTTATCGTCGAGGGGGAGTAGATCGCACTTTATTTGTGCTTGACAAGTCCTCAAAGTTTCTAATTGCTCAAATATATGTTGATGACATAGTATTTGGCTCCACTTCACCATCTATGGTACAAGAGTTTGTCACCACAATGCAATCTGAATTTGAAATGAGCATGGTTGGAGAATTGACCTATTTTCTGGGATTACAAGTGAAACAAGGATGGAATGGTCTATTCATCAATCAAAGTAAGTATGCCTTGAACTTGATTAAGAAATTCGGACTCAGTAGTGCTCGTGCAGTTTGAACGCCTATGGGAGTTTCTGATAAACTAGTGAAAGATGAAAAAGGAGTTCCAGTCGATCAGAAGTTATATAGAGGCATGATTGGAAGCTTATTGTATTTAACTGCAAGCAGACCAGATATATGTTTCAGTGTTGGAATATGTGCGAGGTTTCAAGCTGATCCTAAGGAATCTCATCTTACTGCAGTGAAAAGGGTTATTCGATATGTAAGTGGAACTTCAGAATATGGTGTCTGGTATTCTAAGAATCAAGATTCAGAGTTGATTGGGTACAGTGATTCCGATTGGGCTGGTAATGCTGATGATCGAAAAAGTACTACAGGTGGATGTTTCTTTATAGGAACAAATTTGGTGTCTTGGTATAGCAAAAAACAGAATTCAATCTCTCTATCTACTGCGGAAGTAGAGTATCTTGCAGCAGGGAGCTGTTGTGCACAACTGCTATGGATAAAACAAATGTTGAAGGATTATGGAATTCATCAAGAACCTTTGAAGATTCTATGTGACAATACAAGTGCCATTGATATTTCAAAGAATCCAGTTCAACACTCAAGAACCAAACATATTGACATAAGGCATCATTTTATTCAAGATTTGGTGGAAAGAAAAGAAGTGGAAGTGGTCTATGTTCCAACACACGAGCAGTTTGCTGATATATTTACAAAGCCACTTGATGCCACCACTTTCGAAAGCCTTCGACAACACTTAGGTGTTTGTCAAATCTGAGGTAATTTTTACCCCTGATCAGTTTTTCGTGTAAATAATTTATGTTTCTGTTATTTACTTCAAAAATTAGAAAAACAAAAATTTGGAAGAAAGTAAAGACTTACCACAATAGGAGTAGTTAAGAAAGGAGTGTTGGAAGTTAAAAGAGGAATAACTAGTTGATGTGACAAGATGAGGAAGGGATATCATGACAATTTTTGGAAATCTAAAAAGGCACTTCACGGGAAAAGAGGTAAGTTCATGAAGAGTTGAAAGTTGATTCAAATTCTAAAACCCCTTTTGTATCCTATCCCTCTCGGCCTGAACTCTTGCTCTCCAAAAATCTTGCCAAAATTTTTCTTTTGCTCTCACAAAACCCTACTGTTATCAAAGAAAGAATGGCAACCACAAGCACTCCTAGTTTTGAAGCACAGGCGTCAGACAATGGTGTAGAAAAAACAGAAAGAAAGGAATCTGGCGGCAATGTCGGCGAGGAAAATCACGAAACCGAGAACAGGGGTCCATATGGAAAGGTGTCCGGTCCAGATCCTCCCCTGATAGAAATTAATGGTATGAAATTTAGATCGTTCGATGATATTTTTGAATGGTTGCAAGCAAATAGAACTTATGTTGATCTTAGCAAAATCAAAAGCATAGATAAAGAGTTGGAATTCTTGCATGTGAAAGTTAAGGAGATTGTGTCTGGTCACTTTACTGGTGTGTGGGATATTGAATATAAAACTGTGAAGTATCTACTAAGAGGGATGTACGGTCAGCTGAATCGTAAAGGGAAAGACAAATTTCATGTTTTCTGTCGTATGACTGCTCATAGTTATGTGTGGATAAGAGAAATTAATGAGGAACAAGCTGTTGGGATGAAGACGGTAAGGTATGGAGACAAGCTACAGGTTGGATTGTTTGATGTGGAGAATGCAAAGAGAATGGAGAAATTAAGAGAACCTGTGATTATTGAACTGTCTGATGATGATGCTGACAGTGTTCCAACACAGGAGGAAGAATATGTGTATATGGAGGAAGTTTCTGATGCTGATCTGGGGGGCACAAAGGGTGATGAAGTTCAAGAAGATCTGAATGATGAAGCCCCTGATCAGTCTGATGATGAAGGGAATCGGGAGATGGAGGTAGCTGATGAATATCTGCCAGGTCAGGGTGTTGATTCAGAAGAAGAAAGAGCTGACAGTGTTCCAACACAGGATGCCCCAAACCTGACATACTCCAGTGACGAGGTCCTGGATGAATTTTTCCAGAAGGAAAAAGGAAAAAGGAAGGCTAGCTCTGTCCTGAATACTGAGGCAGCAAAAAAAAGCAAGAAGAGACAGGATAGCAAGCCGAGAAGGGCTCTGCCACCTCCATCTGTCACTCAGGCGTTTTCTGCAGTTTATTATGACGAGAAGGGAGCTGAGATGGAAGAGTTCTTCTCTGAGAAGAAGTTTATTGCTGAGAGACCCTTGGACTTGAAGGCTTACCAGGAGAGTGGGTTTACAACTTTCCTAAAGGCAATGGGAATGATGAAGGCGGCCACAATTCAAAGGCAATTCAATCGACAGGTGGTTCTTGAGGTATATGCTAATCTCATGCCTGAGAATCTAGATAATTCTTCTCCGTGGTTTGGTAGAGTATATGTTTGGGGAAAGGTTTTAGAACTGTCTGCTACTAGAATCAATATGTTATTTGGGCTGAAAACTCCGGAGATAGGGGGAGTGTTTCCGGACGATTTGGAGATGACTGATGATGAAATTTTGGCTGTAATTTCTGGAGGATATAAGAAGCAGTGGCCGGCAGTAGGATATTCGCAAGCATCATGCTTGACCTCCAGATTCTTCGGGCTGTATCAGATAGCTGTTCACTGCTGGTTACCATCTAGCAATACTACTGCATTGACCAGGGAAATGGCCAAACTGCTCTACTATGTTGGAACACAGCAGGAAATCAATCTCGGGTTATTAATTCAGCAACATCTGGTTCGACAGGCCACAGCGCCTAAAGTGAATGATGCTGTAATATACCCATGTCTGATCTCAGTGTTAGCCAAAAGTGCAAAGGTGAAGGGGAAGGCCTCTGACGTGATCATTGATACGGAGTTCTTGCGGCCTAACAAGAAGACATTCGGACTCCGTCATGTGCATGATCTTCCATGGACAGCTTCTGGGTCAACCTCCTCATCAGCAACAGCAGGCAAGAAGACTCGATTGATGGCTATTAATGCTAGACTTGGAGCTGTAGGGATTCAGATTGCTTCGTTGCAAGCAGAGCAAGCACGGTTGGAGGAAGAGAAGTCAAACCTGGAAGGTTGATTAATTCAGGGGGAGTGTTAAAGACTGAATTTCATTTTTCATCATTTTGTGTTGAAGTCCCTTTGGCCTATGTGTGGTCCCAAGGGGAGTAATTTCGGATATTTGGTTTCAATTTGGTTGTAATTTCTGGAATTCTGGATTTTGGTTTTCGGCTTTCACTATTTGAATTTTTCTGGTATTCTGCTCGTTGAATGTAGTTGATTATGTGATTGCAGTCCAAAATATTATGGGTCCACAAAAATGCCAAAGGGGGAGATTGTAAAGTCAAGGAATTATTTAATTGGAAATTTTGTGTTAAGTATTTGTGAACTACAAACCATGTTGGAACATGGTGCTGGAGCAGAACTGGAGCAGGTTTCACGCCATAGGGTTTAACGGATTCAAGCCGAAACATTGACGTGTTTTAGAATTTATGGTATCTGTATATTTGGATATATATTGGGCGTGTGAAGCATATTTGGTTTATGGAAAAATCCCTACTTATATGGAGAAGATTTATTCGAATATATGGGAGAGTTTGAGATAAGGTAAATCCCTTTATTTATGGGATTTGGATATGCCTCAACAATCAGATTTGGAATAGGAATATTGTGGAGATAATCATGGATATTCAGATCTGATTCGTGGATATAAATATGTGACAAACACGGCTGCAAAACTAACGATTTTACAGAGCAAAATCTGCACCCAGATTTTGAGATCTTATGAAACTTGCAAGAGCCAATATACTGTGTTCCAACACTGTCCTGCTGCACTAAGTTCAGAGTCGTATACCTTAATTCCTCGGGAGGAGGAGATCCTGCGTCGACGGAGTTCGAGGTCAAAGGGAGTCTGATCAAGGCGGATCAGTAGCTAGGGGAGCTAGCAGAGTCCACACGTCATAGTTAGTAAAGATAGGTATTTTGTAAATTGTACTCTGTACTGTATCTTTCTAATTAGTGGATTCATTCTGAACTGGGCCAGGCCCCGCAGATGTAGGTGAATTTACACCGAACTGCGTAACCAAGTTGTGTGTCTTTTACGTTTTACGTTATTTTACACTTGGTTAAAATAAGCATGTTGGAACACACTAGTAAGTACTAGAAAAAGTGGTAAAACCAAATTTCAAATTGCATTCCCGCAGAGAATGGCGACGGTTAATGCAGCTATAGATGGCACCACTGGAGAAACAATCTTCACCAGGCTCCGGAAGTACTTGTTAAGGAATGCCCCGCCAATCATCCAGCAAGCACCCTACTGCCACCCACAGGGGAAAAGCAGTCGAGATGGCCTCCCCAGCAGCCTCAATCCAGCTCTTACTGCTCTCGGTATCTGAACTCACAGCATTGCTGGAGGATTTGCAGTAAAGATTCGAGCTTTGGGGGCTGTTTGGGATCAGGGAGACGGGTTTTCTAAGTTCAGAGTTCCTGTGGGGTTTGCCGGTGAGTTTGAGTTCTGGTCGGAGAATGGGAGTTCTGATTTGGTTGATGATTCTAGTACTTGTTCCCCTGATGATGTTAGGACAGTGGGTTCTTGATGTTGCTCCATGGGTTAGGGAAATGGGAGACAGCATTTTTCTCCCGAGAATTGAAGACATGGGTTGTCTTGTAGTTGTTACTTGAGACAGTTAATATAATTGATTGGATTTTATGCATTAATGAGATTAATGTCACTTAACGCATTATATGGTTTAATGTAAATTAAGGATGCTTAATATGGCATGATTGATTGATATAATTTAATTAAATGTCATTAGAATTATTTATATAATTTAATCCCGTTAAAATGTAATTAATATCAAATATAAGTAATATTTAATATGATTAACCAAGTTTTATACATTATGGTGATAATGGGATTTGATACTATTAAGATAATTCAATACGATTAAATGTGATTAATGTAATTTATATGGCTAATATGATTTAATAAAATTAAATGTGATTAGTACGATTTAATACATATTAATACGATTAAATGTGATTAATATTTTTAATTTATTGATATGACTTAATTAAATTAAATATGATTTAATTTTATTATATGTGATTAGGGAAAATATAAACAAGATTTAAAAACCACTTCTTACTACGAATTTTGTTGGAACTATTATTATTTTGAATAAGAATTTAAATGACGACTTCTAAGTAGATCGGATTTTTTTTTATAAGAGAGCTGAGATTAAAGGGGGACTTTTGTGACCCCTCCACATGCCTTTCTTGATTTTTTTTTTGTCGAAATTCTAGAAGCCATAAATCTATTCAATGATTTTTTGAAAAAATAATTTAAGAACTACTTCTTAGTAATGACCAAGAAATTATGTCTAATTATGGAGTCTGATGATTGTAAGTGGGATCTTTGTGTCCCCTTCGTGAACCTTTCCAGGGAATTTTGAGAAAATTCTAGAAGTAGTAAATTAATGACCAAGAAATTTTTAGTAATGATCGAGAAATTCTATATGAGGCTGGTGCTTTTAAGTCCCCTCCACAAGTGTTCCCTGAAATTTTTTAGGAAATTCTAGAACAGTTAAATCAATTATATTTTAATTATAAAACTATAAAATTTGGTTTGTCAGTTGGTCAAAAGATTCTTAATTCAGATTTAAATTTTTACCAATTGATAAAAAAAAATTAATGAGATTAATGAATATTAATGCAACTACTATGATTAATTGCGATTAACCGTTGAACGGTTACGGATGTTACGAGTCTTTAATATCATAAATAACTTGCATTCAACACTCATTACGAATTACGAATGCAAGTTATGAGTGTTGTAACTTGCATACGGATGTTATGAGTCTTTAATTCAACCGAATGCAAGTTATGAGTCTTTAATGTCTAACCTGAACAATTACGAATGCTATGAGTCTTTCATATCATAAATAATTTGTATTCAACATTAGTTTATATATAAAATTTATGCGTCAATTAAGTTTCAAATGCAATTATTATGATTAATTGCGTTTAATTACTGAACATTTACAGATATTACGAGTTTTTAATTACTGAACATCTTCTTCCATTGCTTTCTCGGCTGCTCCTCCTTCAATTCGTTATACACTTTCCTGATGCTGAATTTTTGCATTCTGCTCTGCTCATTCCAGCTCTTCAAATGTCAAATTTATCCCTACATTTTTTCAAGCTTTTAACAATCCACAATGCACTACTCGGTATCTGGATATCCATGACTGAAAATAATCTTTTAATTGTTAGGAAATGTTTCAGTTTAATAACTGAAATTTCGTTTATTTGATTGTGAGTTAAACTTATATTCAATAGTGACATATACACATATATATATATATACACACACACTTTAAATATGAAAATACCATCAAATTTTGAATATAAAAATGTTTTTGATTTGATTGTGAATAAAAAAAGAAGTTATGAACTAGTATTTAAGTCATAATATAGGTTATAATTTAAACAGTATTTCCTAAATATTAATTTGATTAATATGTAGTTTTTTATTAAAATATATATTTCATGACTATTAAATGTGTTTAATATTTAATTATATTATGATTATATTATTTTAAAATAAAATAAATAGAATTGTCTTATAATTATAAATTGTTTAAAGTTGACAATTTTAAACGTTACATTTTTAAATTTGATTTAAGATTTAAATACAATCATCTTCAAATAGTTTGAAATTGGATATTGTAACGTAATGTGTTAAAGTTTGGGCAAATTCTTGGGAAAGACGGTCTTTCCATAGGCTTATGGAAAGACGGGGTTTAACTAGAATAATAAAAGGTAAAAGGTCTTAGTTGCAATATTAAACTTTTAGAATGCAACATGTAGCAGTTATAAAATTTATAACCCGGTTCATGCAACCCAAAAATTTTATCTCCATTTCTTTTAATTTACACTTTAAACCTTGGTCTTTCCATAACTTATGGAAAGACCGTCTTTCAAGAGACGAACTCTAAAGTTTGAACTAGATTTAAAACTACAAAAGGAAATTAGTATATAAATGTGTTTCAAAATAACGTGATCAAAGTCATGGTTTGAATTAAGTCAAAAATTGAAAAATATTTTTTTTTGTCATAATATCTCAATTAAAACTTTATTATTTATAGATTATAAATTTTGGATTTTGAATTAAATAAATATATATGTGAAAAATCCAAATCTTTTAATAACTGCATATCTAATTTGTTTGGAGATTCATGGCTACACATATCATACTGAGTGATTAATTATGTTTGTGTAATAAATTTAATGGTTAAATAATTACATGTGAATATGTGATATTTCATTTATTATTTGTTAAAATAATATGTTAGAATAATGTTTTTTTATCTATTTTCATACAGTATGCTAGTATTGTTCTATATTTAATTGTACCTGTGTCGCATATGGTTGATGCGACTACATTTAAAGATATGTTTATATATAGTTTTATAATAAAATAAAATCCCTTATATGCCTTCCCATTATTTTGTAGATATTGAACTTTTCGTGCGAATTTCACTTGTTGGTAATCCCTAAGGTGTATTATGCCGAGAGGAAAATTTCTGCTAGTCATATGCGATATGATCTTTAAATAACGTGCATTTTAACAAAAAAATAGAATTTGTTAAGTTTACTCGAAATTCTGTGATTTTAGGCGAAATATTAAATTATATATATGGCTGACTTCCGTTATTAAAGCATTGCAACCATCCTCATGCGAATTAATTTGTTGGGAATTCCTAAAGGTTGTTTAGTCTATAATGGGTTAGATGCTATGGGATGTGATCTATGAATAGTGGGTTCAACTTAACGGGACATGTGATATTTTGGGTATCCTAACATCATATGTTTCGATGCAGAGAGTTAGGAGACATGTAAATCGTGCAAACTAAGAATTGGTAACTTAATAATCTAGGAGTTACAAAGTGTTGTAACAAATAAACGTCTCTACATTAAATTCTTTTGATTTGTTGGCAATCCTCAATATCGGGATAACTAAAGGATCTTAGCTCACTTGAAATTATAAGATAATT
Source organism: Rubia yunnanensis (assembly GCA_037428765.1). NCBI lineage: Eukaryota > Viridiplantae > Streptophyta > Magnoliopsida > Gentianales > Rubiaceae > Rubia > Rubia yunnanensis. The sequence continues at coordinate 2,768,992 of CM075065.1, read as the reverse complement.
CCCGAGGTTATTGATTTGAATAAAACAATGGGAGCAAAACCAAACTTTAATTATTTTCATATAAACATGTTTTGGTTTTGTTAATCTGCATAAATTTAACTAATAGTTTTTTTGTGTGTATTATAGAATATAGGTAGCTAGATTTTACAATTCAATAATTTGAAAATGTCACTTAGGTTCTCAAAGGAGAAGAGGTGCAATGGGGTGAGATGGCTCCACAATAATTCCACCTATTTCTCAAACTGGTGAACTGCCATTTTTTTCGACAGAATGTTCAGAATCTGCAGGTATTGAGGGATAGATATACAGAAACTAAGTTCATAGTTAAAAAGAATTTGACTTAATATTCCATCAATTAACATTAATGCACAATTAGTGCGATTTATATAGATGGAATGTTAATACCAACAACCGTTACATATATTGATAAAAATATGGTATTAAATTCTCCTTCTATTGCCTCTATAAATAGGCTTGCAGTCAGGTTCACAAGATAGACAACGAATACTCTAGAAATAGTTCTCTGAGTGTTTTAGGTGAACGGAGCTGGCACTTTAACTAACTGTCCAATACTCAAATTTGTGTGGATACATTATGATATAAATATGTTATAAAATCCTCCTTCTATTGTCTCTATAAATAGGCCTGCAGTCAGGTCCACAAGATAGACAACGAATACTCTAAAAATAGTTCTCTGAGTGTTTTAGGTGAACGGAACTGACGCTTTAACTGACTGTCCAATAGCCAAATTTGAGTGGATACATTGTGCAACTAAGATCGACATCATTGACGATAATCTGGTAAATATATGTATGCATCATATATGTATCATGTGATTCTGGCTTTTATAGTATTAGGTGAATACTTGCACAAAACATCCAATTACAACCAAAACACTGAGAGCATATTGCAAGCAACCATATCAACATTTCTGCATTCTTACATTGTGCAGTTCATGTACTGCAAATAAGCAACAAAAAATCTCTTGAGACAAATTTAACATGGATGATGGATCATATGCAGGAAACTTTGGTATCAAATTCAAGTTCTGAGCAATTAAGAAGAAGTGGAAGTGATCACAATTTATACCTAAAACAACTTTAAAAGCTAGTAAGTCCTAAAACAACCCCTCAGTTCATTACAGAAAGAGCTATATCTGAACTTAAATGATCTTGAAAAGAGTCATATGTCTTAGTTTGATTTTAATAAATACCACTGAAATAAAAAGAGAACATAAATTGTTTCTAACCAACTGAAACTATTATCTGATTACTGACACCAACGATGAGAATGGAAGCAACTTAAATAAGATTAAATATATATATAAAATCTGTTCAACTTTGAGACCTTATTGAAGAAACCGAAAGCAGTTCTTCAACAAGAACTGGCTCAAAGAAGTTAGAAACTGAAAGTTCAAAACAAGAAGGCTGGGAAAAATTTCTGAGATTACATTAAGTTATGGAATGAATCTACAAGGCTATATTTATACATGTTTCTCAACTTAAAGACTAACAAACTATCTGCACAAAACTATACAAGTAGCCTAACTAATTCAGAACCGAAAAACTAACTAATCAAAGCTAAGTTTTCAAATCAGTTTCCACCGACTTAATTTGGCGCCAAAATTTGATCAAAGCCTTTAAGGCTGATCCTGAGTGTAGAGATGATAGCTGATGTTACCTCTGTGATCTTCTAGTCCTGAGTCCAAATCCATCTTGGAAAGGATTGGTTAGGAAACAAAATCCCATCTTGGAAAGGAGAGGTTGAGCAACAGCAGGACAAAGGAGTTTAGTAAATCCATCAGCTAACTGAGAATTGGAGAAGACATGCAGTGGATCTATGAAGCCATCATTGTAAGCATCTCTTACATAGTGGCAGTTTATTTCACTGTGCTAAGTCCTTTCATGAAAGACTGGATTTTGAGCAGTGTACAAGGCAGCAATGTTATATCACTTTAAAGGGATTGGAGCACAAATGGACATTGCAGATTAGTGAGCAAAAAACTGAACCATTTGAGCTCAGATCAGTCATAGACGTTTCCCTATACTCATATTCAACAAAGGACTTTCTTACTGTATTTTGCTTCTTGGATTTCCAAGAGATCAGAGAAACCCCCAGAAAAATGAATAACATGTGACAGAACTACTAGTGAGTTTGTAGGTATTCCAATCTGCATCACAGTAAGCAGGTAGGTATTCCAATCTACATCACAGTAAGCAGATAAGGATTGAGAGGATGCAGCAAAGAAGAATAGACCATGAGTAGGACACCCCTTCAAATATCTGGCTATGTGAAGAGCAGCTTTCCAATGATGATCAGTTGGTTGTTGGACAAACTGACTTAACTGATGTACTAAAAATGTAATGTCTGGTCTAGTAGTACGAAAAATACATTAGTCTTCAAATTAATCTCCTGTAAGGGCTTGGATAAGGTAGAAAAGGAGAAGAATTGTCTTCAATCTGCCAAGAAGCTGGCAGAGGAGAAGCTATTGCTTTGCAGTCACTCAAGTGTAGATCACGTACTTGGCTTGAATCAGGAAGATTCGAACTTCTGATCATGCTATTCCAATGCCTAAGAAGTACTTGGCATGCCCTGGATCTTTAATGGTGAAAAAATCATTCAAATAGTTCTTGAAGACCTGGATTTCTTTCTCCGAATCTCCAACAATTAGAACATCATCAACATAGATTAGCAAGATAATGTTGTAATGTTCAGTCTTCATTATGAATAGGAAGTGATCATGCATGTGCTGCATGAATCCATACAAGATTAGATGGTTAGTGAAGTCACTATTCCACTCCCTAAAAGCTTATTTCAAGCCGTATAAAGATCTTCTAAGCCTGTACACTTGACCTGGCAAAGCTTTATCGTAACCCTGAGGTGGTGTCATGTACAATTCTTCAATGATATAACCATGTAGAAAATTATTCTTTATGTGAATTAGATGCAGAGAACAGCTCTTCAAAGAAGTTATTGCCAAGCTAACTGTATATTGTTTAGCAACTGGGGAAAAAGAATCAAAGTAATCAATTCCTTCAATCGGTGAGAAACCTTTTGCCACTAGTCAAGCCTTATACCTTTCGACTTATCCATCTGCCTTGCATTTGAACTTAAAAACCCAATTTCAACCGATAGGCCTCTTTCCTGCATGCAACTGGACTAAATCCCAGGTGTGATTAGATTCAAGAGCATCTAGTTCAACCTGCATATCCTTGACCCAATGCTGATCATTGCAGGCCTGCATCTAAGAATGTTTGTACTAAACAGGGAGTAAGCCTTTCTAATAGTAGGGAGGGGATCCATTACTAGAATATGATCTCTTAAGGCATCATACTCCTCACTCAAACCAAACATAAACTGCTGCAATCTATCTTGATTAGCTAGCATCTCCAATTTTTCATTGAATCCACAAGTACAAGTACAATGACAACAAGTGTATTTGACTCTAGGTCTGATCACATCAATTTCATGTCAAATCTCCTTCAAATTGAAAAAGTACTGAGCAATTGAATTATTACCTCGTATCTGTTCTATCAAGTTTGTCATCAATTGATAATATTGAGGTCCATGCTGTCTGACAATCTCTCCTCAATCTCATCCCATAGTTTCTTTGCATCAGCCTAAAACACAAAGCTTCTAGAAATGTCTCTGCCTAAAACACACACCCACACCCCCACCCCCACACCCACACACCCCCACACCCCCACACCCACACACCCCCACACCCACCCACACCCCCACACCCACACACCCCCACACCCACCCACACCCCCACAATCTCTTACTTTTCGGTCTGCTAGTTCTCTGGAGGTGTTGGGGTACTCGGACGCTGATTGGGCTTACTGTTTGGAGACCCGCCGATCCATTTATGGATATGCTATTTTTCTTGGTGGAAACCTTGTTTCCTGGAGTGCTAAGAAATAGCCCACAATTTCTCGTTCCAGCACTGAGTCTGAGTATCATGCTCTTGCCAACCTTGCCTCGGAAGTTGTTTGGCTTACTCATTTGCTCTGAGATCTTCGAGTTCCCTTGCCCGGTTCTCTGTTGATGTAATGCGACAATAACAGTGCCATATTCTTGGCGCAAAATCCAGTTGCTCACAAGCAGGCTAAGCATATCGACATCGACTATCACTTTGTTCGAGAGTTGGTTGCTTCTGGCAAGCTGCGAGTTGCTCATGTCCCTACTTCACTTCAAATTGCGAACATCTTCACCAAAGGTCTCTCTCGTCAATTGTTCTAGTTCTTCAGATCAAGCTTTGCATCGACGAGCATCCGACGCTTCGCTTGAAGGGGGGTGTTAGAATAAGTCAATGTGATGATTTGACTTGATTTGATTTGTATTTATCTTGTTGACTATGCTAGATTTATTTTAGCCATACTCTATCTCTTGTACTATATTTATTCCATTCAGTAATATCAGAATCATTACAGAAAATACATTCTATCAAAATGGTAGGTTAAACTGTATTGAGATTGAGAGTAATACATTCTATCAATATGGATTCCGGTAGACCATTTAAATTGATTTCAGTTGACCATAATTTTGAAATGGATAAATATTGTGTTTTAAGCCGCTATAATAAAAGGACTAAAATTAAATGTTTTGTTATATTACAAATGGCGCTAGAAAATAAATAGCAGCGGAAATGCCAAAAGGCTGGTAAACTCACCCCTTGATGTTTACAATATTATTATCAATATAGATAAATAAATGTTGCTTAATCTGAGGAAATTAGTTTAAAAAATAAAAGTTTCTTGTCCTCATTTTTCTAATCTACAACAATAGCTGAAATTTTTTTAAAAGCATCATAGGCATATGCATTAAGAGTCAATTTTGTTTATGCCTATGAATACAAATTGATGCTTTTAAGAGTCAATTTGTATTCAATTTTAAAAGCATCAATGGCCCATTTTTGTTTGCTTTACAATTTTGAGCTGTGGAAAAAGAGATGAGAGAATTGTGAAGTTATCTTTGTCGGTGGAATTTTGTGACATATATAAGCTTTGGAAATGAATACATTTATGTTGCGGAAGGTTGCCACGTTTTACTCGAAGTTTTCATGTTTGAATAAAAATACAAACAACTCCTTAATAATATATATTTCCTTAACATATAAGAAAAAACACGATCAAAGAGATACTAGCAAATCAATTCTGTCAGATATATTTTCATGTGTTATAAATTCCATATTTAAACAAGTTTTACTGTGCATACTTCATTATTGAGTGGGTCATGATAGACTGATTGTCATAAGGTTATGAGTAGGCTATTTATTTTTTTACCTAATACAATGTATTTGTGAAATTATATAATAAATTTAGCAATTTAGTAAATTATTTTTTATATTATATATTTTTATATTTTCACATTCAAATGCATTTTATTACTTGTTTTCACTTTTAAAATATAATATTTAAATTTTATTAAAAATATCAACATTTAAGGTAAAAGTCAATGTGAATTGTTCATAAGCTTTTGGAAAGACAGTCTTTCCCGAGACTTTCTCTTCACTATTAACCTTGTTAACAGAATTAGGTTGTCTCATAAATGGGAGAAGAGTTCGTCTCTTCAAAGACGATTTTTCTGTAAGTCATGGAAAGATCAAGGTTTAAAGTGCAAATTAGAAGAAATGAATATAAAATTTTTGGATTGCATTAATCGGGTTATAAACATTATAACTACTATATGTTGCATAATAATTTTTTTAGTATTACAACTACGACATTTTTCTTTTTATTGTTCGAGTTAAATCTCGTCTTTCCATAAAACTATGGAAAGACGATCTTTGACCCTTAAATATAAAATCCTACTACTCCCCCGGGTCCCAAAATATTGGCACTCTTACAATGAACACATTTTTAAAAAAAGTAAAATTGGTGGAGGGGATTGTACTGGGAGAGTAAAAAGTAAATTTAGTGGATGAAAATAATCTAGGATTTGCCAAAAGAGGAATGTGCCAATATAAAAAGATCATCCCAAAAAAGAAAGGGTGCAAATATTAAAAAGAAAACCGGAGGGAGAATTTAATCTAATTTCTATTCCTAATTATACTATGGTCTTGCCATGAGACGGTCTCACAGGAGACAGACTCTTCACCAAATGAGAAGGAAATAAGGCGATGGATATCGTAGTCAAAGAAGTTATGCAAGATTTGGCTCTATTTGGCAGAATTTATAAGTTGATTTGCTTATAAGGAAATCACTTTTTAGTTTTTTATAAGTGTTAAAAAACAACTTATTTTAAAAGTATGAATTATTTTTAGGGGAAAAACAGAAACTGGTATTCCCCTACATTTAAAATAAGTTAGTTTTGCTTGTAAACATACGTTAAAGTAAAAGTGATGAAAGAAATTGGGAAACACAAAATCCAAAATTAAAGAGTATCATAATGTTGGATAAGAAATATGTACAGGAACTGATATTATCTCAACAAGAATCTTAGTTGGAAACTGCTAGAGAAATTGTGAAGAATTGTCGTGCTATCATTTAATTTTGAATCCATATAATGACTTAGCTGAAAAGTTTTGCATAATACATGCTGGTTGAATTCGGTTATTTCTCAAAAGATGCCGATTACTGTTGATAAAGTTTATTTAAAGTGTTGTCTGGAGCTATTATTGTCTCTAAATTTTTTAGCGTAAAATTGTTGTCTGGAGCTATTACTGTTGGTATCAAACTATTTCAAAAAACAATTCTATCCTATGAGCTATTAATCTCTCCAGTTTAATTATGAAAGACTTTTTTGATATGTTTTAGGGACATGATTCTCCAGTTTAATTATGAAAGACTTTTTTGATATGTTTTAGGGACATGATTATAAGTGTCAATTATATATCTTTTTGATAACTGAAAGTGCAAATATAATCCTAGAGTATTGATGTAAGTGCAATTTTATCCATTCTCACAGTTTAATGTCGGATTTGATTGAAAAGATGAATTTACCCCTCTGAAAATTTTAAAAAATAAATTAATAAGAAGAAATTACAATTATACCCTCCAAAGCCCTTTCTTCTTCTTCTTCTTTTCTCCTTCTCCACCGTCGTTCACTCCATCTCCGATCTCCAATCTTCTTCTCCTTCTCCTTTTCCTTCTCCTATGTGTGTCGCAGCTTTCTTCTTCGGAGGTAGAAGAAAGTCGAGGTTTTGGTGGTGGAGAAATCGGCCATCGCAGAACCATTGCCGGAGAAGTCAGGGTTGTGGTGGTGCTAGGGTTTGGGTGGCGGGGGAAGTTGGGGTTGGGTGGCGCTAGAGTTTGGGTGGCGGGAGAAGTCGGGGTTAGGCGGCACTAGGGTTTGGGTGGCAGAGGAAGTCAGAGTTAGGTGGCAGTAGAAGTCGGGGCTATGGTGGCGCTAGTGTTTAGGTGGCAGGGGAAGTCGGGGTTGGGTGGCGCTAGGGTTTCGGTGGCTGGGGAAATCGGGTGTGGGTAGCTAGAGGTGGTAGTGGCTGGGGTGGCTGGAAGGGATGGTGGCGTGAGTGGCTAGCGGGGTGGTGGCGGGGCTGGCTGGAGGGGTGGTGGCGGTGGAAGTCGTGAGTGGGTGGCTGGAAGGTAGTGATGGTGTGGGTGACTGGATAGGGGTGGTGGCATGGGTGGCTGGATAGGGGTGGTGGCATGGGTGGTTGGGGGTGGCAAGGATGGCTAGAGGGAGTGGTGGCAGGGGAAGAAGGTTGTGGTAGCGGAGTGGCGGTAAGCTGGCAGTGATGGTGTTGGTCTGAGGACAAAATTGTCCTAACACCTTTAGGTTTTAGGCCAAAGTGCATTTTAATCATTTTATGTGTGGTCAGCGTCGGCCAATGCAGGAAATAGTGTTTTAGGGTTATATTGGCACTTTCATCAACTAGTCAGGGTTGTTTTTTGCACTAAAATATATCTGAGGGTTATATTGACACTTATTCATGTAGATAGGGTTATACTGGTATGTATCCCTAAAAAATTTCAACTACATGAAATGACAAAATTGTCAACACCACCCTAGCCAATTGCCAAATAAACCCTAAAATAACCACACTAATTCATCAATCAATTGAGAAAAGTGCATATATTACCCTACCTAATTCACATAAATGTAAATATAACTTTTTGACAATTGAAAGGGCAAATATAACCATGGATGGTTAGTGTATTTGCAAATTTACCCTTTCCAGCATATTTAGGCCGAAAATGGGCAAAAAGTCGATTTTACCCCACGAAAAAAAGAAAAAAACCAAAAAATAATTGAATTTACTATTTTGTCACCAAAAATCCCTTGCCCTAATTGCTTCTTCGTCCCGCCGTTCTCCTCCTTTTTTTCCCGCCGCTTTCTTTCTCCTTTTCTCCCACCACATAACTCTGCTCCTTTCCATCCTCCATTGCCTTTCTTTCTTATTTTATCCTTCACTCTAATTTATTTCTCCGACGGTGTTGTCTTTGAGGCAGCGCTGAAGGCAGGGCAAGCGGTGGCAAGGGAGATTGAAGACCGCGGAGCGGGGTGGCGAGTGATGGTAGGGCTTCAAGGCAACGAGGTTTGACTAGGTTTGGCGGTGGTTGGGAATGCGGTGGTGGGGCTGGGACGACAGAGGTGGGGTTGGGTGGCCGGATACGGGGACGGGTGGCTGCGATGGCGGAGGTTGGGCATCATCGGCACTAGAGGGTGGCGCTTAAAAGCAAGGGCGAGCGGTGAGAAGGGAGATTGAGCAGCGGTGGAATGGGGTAGCTTCTGGCGGTAGGGCTTCAAGGTGATAGGGTTTGGCTGGAGTGGTTGAGGATAGCAACGTCGAGGCTGAATTTTAGTCCAACTAATCTCGGCGACGCTAAAAGTGTGGTGACTAGGGAGGCTGAATGTGGTGGTGGGGTTGGGTGGCCGGGGTGGCTGGGGAGGCTGGGTGTGATGTGTGAGGACGGTGAGGCTGAAGGTGTGGTGGCTGGGTTTGGTGTGTGAGGACGGCGAGGCGACGGGGTTTGACGAGTGGCGGGATGGCTAGTGGTAGGGCTGGGTAGCCGGGACTGGGTGGCGAGGTGGTAAGGATCGAGTGGTGGTGGGTTTGGTGGCGCAGCGGTGACCTGATGGTGGTGATGCCAGAGCGGCGACAACGAAGGTGGAGGAACAACGGTGGGGGAAAAGGTTAATTTTGTCTTTCAAACTTTTGTGTTAGGCTGAAAGAACATTTCGGTCATTTCTGGTCGATCAATGGCCGGAAATGGCTAGTCAATGCCGGAATATAAACTTTAATGTTATATTTTCACTCATGTAAAGTCGTTAGGGTTGTTTTGTATGTTAAATTACCTCAGGGTTATGTGTTCAATCACGGAAGTATGTAGGGTTATAACTGTATATATCCCCAATCGATTTCATAAAGTTTCACAAAATTAAAATTCATGATGAAGAATTTCATCAATTTGTTCTTATGAAATTTCCTCCACTTCCTTATCATGCTCTTAGCCACAATCTCGTCATTCTCCTTATTTTTCTCGATCGACTATGGCTCCATGGACCGTATTTTTGCACTCCAAGACCAGCATACTCTCATCAGCGACGACCCCAAATCAGCATAGCAAGCTAGATCTGGTTAAATGTAAATTTGAGTATATACTCCCTATGTTCCTCTATTAGTGATACACTTTCTATTTTGGGATATTTTTTTATATATTGACACATTCTAGTTATGACAAGTTTAAAGTTATTACATCCACTCATTTTACTTTTCCTTCTTTCAATTAAATTACATCCATTAATTTAGCATATCATAAATTCTAACACCCAAAAGTGATGTGTCATTAATAGGGAAAAAGATAGAGTATACAGATACCAATAATTAAGTGCAGAACTTTGGATTATACTAGAGCTGACTAGTTAAGGTATGGCTCTTACAGCTATGTTTTTGTATCAGGTGTGAGACCACCGGAATAGAATTCTTCATGATGATCAACATGTTTTCTACCCACAACATAGTGTTACTCTATGCAAGCAAGCAATTAGAAAGTATATCAACGGAAAAAAAAACCATTTATGTGAGCGCAATTTTGACCAAGTTCTGGACATTATACAAAGAACCACCCCAACGGGAAACACCTTATACTTTGACGCTTTAACATCTAGTGACAGCACCTACGTGGGATAGTTCATAAGGGATTCAAGTGGTGCGTGCATGTATGGAAGCACACGGGCTACCCTTTCCATACATCGTAAAACATGCAGAGCCCCTATCTTTGAGAATGGACCTAATTTCATAATTGGAAAAAGACCTATCAATGGAACAAGATCATCAAAAGAAGGAAACAAATCAAATAAAATCAAACCTTTTTAGGTTTTGAAGTCATTCATGATCAAGGATCAAGTTAAACGAACTTGCGAAATTTGTTTTAGTTTTGGTATCCTTGCTTTAATTGCTCATGATGTCCTTTCATTTAGACTTTTACCACTAATCATTATCACCATACTCTAAGAACTTTAAAAAAAAAACTCTATGTCAAAGTTACCCAAGCCTAGATTAACTTCCATCGTAGGGTCCTTCACTTGTAGACCAATATCATCTAATTTTGCCGGGGGCAGAGGCCAATTCATTATTCGTGTCGAGTAGACCTTGTTGTTGTGAGAATTCTTAATTCATGAGTTGTAGGGAGGGATTTATGTCACCACAAACAGAGACTAAGTGTTGGATTTAAAGCTGGTGTCAAAGAGTACATATTCACTTATTATACTCCTGAATATGAATATGAATACGAAACCAAAGATGTAGCCCCATTTAATTGATTCCAATTGACCAGGTTTTTCAAATGGATAAATATTTTGTTCAAACACCTGACATCATGCACTCTCACACTATTGCCAAAAGATTATAATTCAATACTTTATTAAATTATGGATGATGCCAGAAATGAATGGCCATGGAAACAACAGAGAGTTGGTAAACTTGTGGCTCTGAGTTTACAATAGTATTACTAACCGAAACTTTAAAAACCGCCACCTAATTAGTGGCAATTTTTTTAAAAGAGAGAAGTGTTCTGCCACCATTTTTCTTGTCTATAACAATAGCTGAAAATTGTTCTAAAGTGTCCAAGTTGTTTGCATTAAGAATCAAACTATATTTATATGTGTCATCACGTAGTGCCTGGCCCTCAGCCTTCAGCACAGATACAAATGCGAGAAGAAGCCCCTTTTCCCTGACGTATTCATTGACCGCAAACTTCCCAATTTCCACCACCTGCGGATCTCGAGGGTTTAGTGCATGAAGAGAGTTGGTTTTATCAACCTGATCAGCTATGGACATATGGAAAAGTGAAATGGAAACCACTAGGACCAGGAGAAGAAAATTCCAACGGGCCATTTTTTTTAAAAAAAATCTTGCTTTACTACTGTGAATTGTGGAGAAAGAGAGCAGGAAATGTGGATTTAGCTTTGTCGGAATGTTGCAACATTTATAGGCTTAGAAAATAAAAACGTTTATGTTGAGGAAAGTTACCACGTTTTACATGCAACATTAATGTTTGATTAAATATGCTATCAAATACTTAATAATAACATTTACATATAAGAAAAAATACAATCATGGAGATATTGAAAGATCAAACAAGGAGGAAGTAAAATATTTCACATCTGACTAACTTGCAAGTTTGAATCATGTACTCTTTCTACGGAATAATGAGAATAACTGTCGCTTACCCAATTAGTAGTCCTAATATTTTTTATATATCAATTGTATCTATATGAAGAAGTTTATTCTAAAAGTATACCCTAATACATCCTTTTAATCTTTACGGGGTGCAATAACGAATAGTAAAAATATCAGCAACATGTAACTGTGTAGGAACATGTCTAACACGAAAACCTCCATGGGCAACCATCTCACGATAAAGTGATAGTCTACATCAATATTCATGCTACGATGATGATGATGAAGAATCATATTGGGAGCAAGATATGTGGTAGAAACATTATCAAAATAGAGAGTAACGGGTTGACGAAGAAAATACCCCAAATCAGCAAGAAGCTGACGCATCCAAATTGTTTCAGCCGAAGTGTATGCAACAGCCCTATATTCATTTTCAGTTGAGGATTTAGACATAGTAGGTTTTTTTTAGAGCGCCAAGAAATCGAATTCTTCCCAAGGAAAATGCCAATTTATATTGGATGCTTCGTTCCTCTTCATCAATAAATAGTTCCCACTGCTACAACTTCATGCAAAACTCAATCTTTTACTCAAAATCTGGATCAAAATGCGAAGAAATTCACATATTTCCCATTATTGTTAATCACGTTATCAGTTAAGTGCATGAACGACATCACAACTGATACTTAAAGGTGAAAAAGATTACTTCTAACTCCGGTCAACAGATCCATGCCGGAGTTTCAGCATTACTCTGCCTCATACTGGATCCGCCAATGCAATCCTCACAATAGTTCATGTATTTCAAGAGGCTACCGCTATCATTTAGCTCTTATTTTCTTCACCGCCGACAGTTAAGAGATAAGTAATTGTAGACTTGGCACAATTATAATTAACTATGATTATCCATATTAATTAATATATAATAGTTGATACGGAGAATCAATAGTCACATTAGAATTAGCAAACTCAATTAGCTCTTTTAAAAAAATCAAAATAGGGATTTTAATTCTTAATTAAGTGAGGTGTATACATAACTTTAGAGTCAGTCGCTTGAAATTCTTTCCATAAGTTATGGAAAGACCAACGTTTAAAGTGTAAATTAGAAGAAATGAAGATAAAAATTTTGGGTTGTATGAATTGGGTTATAAATTTTATAACTACTACATGTTGCATATTAAATTTTTAACATTGCAACTAAGACATTTTACCTTTTATTATTTTAAGTAAACCTCGTCTTTCCATAAGTATATGGAAAGACCATATTTCCCAACACTTTACCAACTTTAAGTTTTGTCAAAACTATCATTTAAATCTCGAGTGTTCTATAAAAATCAATTGACCCTCTAGATACACCAAAAATGACAGTCAACCTTTTGGGTTTGACTAGTGGAATGGCTTACTTTATTCTTCTTCACAAGTGACAATATTTTTTAAATGGCGATACACTCGTCCTCGGAGCCTCAATCGTGCCGACACTATAGCCATCACTGAAGAGGTAAATCACAGCAGAGACTAGGGTCAAACTCCTTATCCACGACTGCATTTGCTGCCCACAAGGGACACTTCCACTGGAAAAATTCCCTGCTGCGGCTGGTGAGAATCGAACCCACGGTAATAGGAGTGAAACCAAAGGTCTAACCAATTGATCGATCGTGTGGGTGTTTGACAATAATTTTAAGAATGCATATTTGGTGGTTATTTTCTGGATGAATGTGGTGGGTAAATGACGGTTTAATTTTAATCGAATTTAGAACTATCAGTGACATTTGAACCAGGTAGGTTCAATTATAAGTTAGTTTTATAGTTTTAGGTGAAAATTCAAACTTAAATCTCATGTCAAACTTTTTATACTAATCAAAAGATTATTAGAGAGTATCAGGAAAGACAGTATTTCCATAAACTTATTCACAGTTCACAGGGGCTATTATCTTAAATATTGTAATTTTTAATAAAATTTAAATATTACATTTTATAAGTTAAAACAAGTAATAATATTGTATTTGAAGGGAAAAATTTTAAAAAATAAATGATGTGGAAAAATATTTTTAAAAATTCTAAATTTCGTATGTAATTTAACAAATGTATTGTATAAGATAAAAAATAATTGATCTGTTGAAACACGCTCAAAGATTATTCAACACTTTTAAGAAGTTTTAGGTTCAAGTGGTCATTTTAACAAAGGGTCATAATGTTTTTTCTCTGCCAAACTGTATATGATTTTGTAATGAGTCTGTCTCTTGAAAGATGGTATTTTTATAGGTAATGGAAAAATCTAGGTTTAAACTGTAAATTAGAAGAAATAAAAAAATGAATTATATTAATCGGGTTATAAAATTATAACTACTACACGTTAGATAATAAATTTTCAATATTGCAACTAAAATATTTTACCTTTTTATTATTCTAATTAAACTCGTCTTTCCATATGTCTTTCCCAATAGTCTGCCTTTTGTAATTCTAAATTTTTGTTGGTAACATTTATTACTCCATCCGTTCCAGGGGAATCTGCACACTTTCCTTATTGGGTGTCTCAGGAAAATCTGCACTCTTTTTATTTCTTTTCATATTTGGCAAAAAAAATGACATGAATTCCCCAAACTAACCCCAGCATATTTTAAGTTTTACCAAAAGACCAAAATTAATTTTGCTAATTTGGGCCCAGGTCCATTCAACTAAACCCAATTAAAACAAGACTAATCCACCTAATTCACCGAAACCATTTTCAACTCTTTAATACTCCCAACCGTTTCCAATTCAATTTTGAGCTGTGGAAAAAGAGATGAGAGAATTGTGAAGTTATCTTTGTCGATGGAATTTTGTGACATATGTATAAGCTTTGTAAATGAAAACATTTATGTTGCGGAAGGTTACCACGTTTTACTCGAAGTTTTCATGTTTGAATAAAAATACAAACAACTCCTAAATAATATATATTTCCTTAACATATAAGAAAAAACACGATCAAAGAGATACTAGCAAATCAATTCTGTCAGATATATTTTCATGTGTTATAAATTCCATATTTAAACAAGTTTTACTGTGCATACTTCATTATTGAGTGGGTCATGATAGACTGATTGTCATAAGGTTATGAGTAGGCTATTTATTTTTTTACCTAATACAATGTATTTGTGAAATTACATAATAAATTTAGAAATTTAGTAAATTAATTTTTATATTACATATTTTTATATTTTTACATTCAAATGCATTTTATTACTTGTTTTCACTTTTAAAATATAATATTTAAATTTTATTAAAAAATATCAACATTTAAGGTAAAAGTCAATGTGAATTGTTCATAACCTTATGGAAAGACAGTCTTTCCCGAGACTTTCTCTTCACTATTAACCTTGTTAACAGAATTAGGTCGTCTCATAAATGGGAGAAGAGTTCGTCTCTTGAAAGACGATTTTTCTGTAAGTCATGGAAAGACCAAGGTTTAAAGTGCAAATTAGAAGAAATGAATATAAAATTTTTGGATTGCATGAATCGGGTTATAAACTTTATAACTACTATATGTTGCATAATAATTTTTTTAGTATTACAACTACTACATTTGGCAAAGTCTTGGGAAAGACGGTCTTTCCATAGGCTTATGGAAAGACGGGGTTTGATTAGAATAATAAAAGGTAAAAGGTCTTAATTGCAATATTAAAGTTTTAGTATGAAACATGTAGTAATTATAAAATTTATAACCCGGTTCATGCAACCCGAAAATTTTATCTTAATTTATTCTAATTTACACTTTAAACCTTGGTCTTTCCATAACTTATGGAAAGACCGTCTTTCAAGAGACGGACTCACTACATTTTGCTTTTTATTGTTCGAGTTAAATCTCGTTTTTCCATAAGACTATGGAAAGACGATCTTTGACCCTTAAATATAAAAATCCTACTACTCCCCGGGTCCCAAAATATTGGCACTCTTACAATGAACACATTTTAAAAAAAAGTAAAATTGGTGGAGGGGATTGTACTGGGAGAGTAAAAAGTAAATTTAGTGGATGAAAATAATCTAGGATTTGCCAAAAGAGGAATGTGCCAATATAAAAAGACCATCCCAAAAAAGAAAGGGTGCCAATATTTAAAAGAAAACCGGAGGGAGTACTTAATCTAATTTCTATTACTAATTATACTATGGTCTTACCATGAGACGGTCTCGCAGGAAAGTCTCAGGAAAGGCGGCATTTCCATAAGCTTAAGGACAGTTCTCGGGGGCATTTGCCTTAAATTTTGTAATTTTTTATAAAATTTATATATTGCATTTTATAAGTTAAAACAAGTAATATTATATATTTGAAGGTGAAAATATAAAAATATATGATATAAAAAATATTTTCAAAAATTTTAAATTTTGTATGTAATTTAAGAAATACAGTGTATAAGGTAAGAAATAAGTGGCATGTCCATCAGCTTATGGACAGGCCGCCTGTCAGGAGACCCACTCTCAACTATTTCAAAAATTAGTTCTTTCCTATGAGCTATTAACTCTCCAGTTTAATTATGAAAGACTTTTTTTATATGTTTTAGGGACATGATTATAAGTGTCAATTATATATCTTTTTGATAATTGAGAGTGCAAATATAATCTTAGAATATTGATGTAAGTGCAATTTTACCCATTCTCACAGTTTAATGTCGGATTTGATTGAAAATATGTACCCATCTAAAAATTTAAAAAAATAAATTAATAATAAGAAATTACAATTATACCCTCCAAAGCCCTTTCTTCTTCTTCTTCTTCTTTTCTCCTTCTCCACCGTCGTTCACTCCATCTCCGATCTCCAATCTTCTTCACCTTCTCCTTTTCCTTCTCCTTTTCCTTCTCCTATGGGCGTCGCAGCTTTCTTCTTCGGAGGTAGAAGAAAGTCAAGGTTTTGGTGGTGGAGAAATCGGGCGTCGCAGAACCATTGTTGGAGAAGTCAGGGTTGTGGTGGTGCTAGGGTTTGGGTGGCGGGGGAAGTCGGGGTTGGGTGGCGCTAGAGTTTGGGTGGCGGGAGAAGTCAGGGTTGTGGTGGCGCAATGGTTTGGGTGGCGGGGGAAGTCGGGGTTAGGCGGCGCTAGGGTTTAGGTGGAAGAGGAAATCAGAGTTAGGTGGCAGTAGAAGTCGGGGCTATAGTGGCGCTAGTGTTTAGGTGGCAGGGGAAGTCGGGGTTGGGTGGCGCTAGGGTTTCGGTGGCTGGGGAAATTGGGTGTGGGTAGCTAGAAGGTGGTAGTGGCTGGGGTGGCTGGAAGGGATGGTGGCGTGAGTGGCTAGAGGGGTGGTGGCGGGGCTGGCTGGAGGGGTGGTGGCAGCGGAAGTCATGGGTGGGTGGCTGGAAGGTAGTGATGGTGTGGGTGGCTGGATAGGGGTGGTGGCATGGGTGGCTGGGGGTGGCAAGGATGGTTAGAGGGAGTGGTGGCAGAGGAAGAAGGTTGTGGTAGCGGAGCGGCGGTAAGCTGGCAGTGATGGTGTTGGTCTGAGGACAAAATTATCCTAACACCTTTAGGTTTTAAGCCAAAGTGTGTTTTAATCATTTTATGTGTGGTCAGCGTCGGCCAATGCAGGAAATAGTGTTTTAGGGTTATATTGAAACTTTCATCAACTAGTCAGGGTTGTTTTTGCACTAAAATATATCTGAGGGTTATATTGACACTTATTCATGTAGATAGGTTTATACTGGTATGTATCCCTAAAATATTTCAACTACATGAAATGAAAAAATTGTCAACACCACCCTAGCCAATTGCCAAATAAACCGTAAAATAACCACACTAATTCATCAATCAATTGAGAAAAGTGCATATATTACCCTACCTAATTCACATAAATGTAAATATAACTTTTTGACAATTGAAAGGGCAAATATAACCATAGATGGTTAGTGTATTTGCAAATTTACCCTTTTCAGCAGATTTAGGCCGAAAATGGGCAAAAAGTCGATTTTACCCCACGAAAAAAAGAAAAAACCAAAAAATAAATGAAGTTACTATTTTGTCACCGAAAATCACTTGCCCTAATTGCATCTTCGTCCCGCCGTTCTCCTCCTTTTTTTCCCGCCGCTTTCTTTCTCCTTTTCTCCCACCACATAACTCTGCTCCTTTCCAGCCTCCATTGCCTTTCTTTCTTCTTTTATCCCTCACTCTAATTTATTTCTCCGACGGAGTTGTCTTTGAGGCAGCGCTAAAGGCAGGGGCGAGCGGTGGCAAGGGAGATTGAAGGCGGCGGAGCGGGGTGGCGAGTGACGGTAGGGCTTCCAGGCAACAGGGCTTGACTAGGTTTGGCGGTGGTTGGGCTAGGGTTGGGAATGCGGTGGTGGGGCTGGGACGACAGAGGTGGGGTTGGGTGGTCGGATACAGGGACGTGGCTGCGATGGCGGAGGATGGGCATCAGCGGCACTAGAGGGTGGTGCTTAAAAGCAAGGGCGAGCGGTGAGAAGGGAGATTGAGCAGCGGTGGAATGGGGTAGCTTGTGGCGGTAGGGCTTCAAGGCGATAGGGTTTGGCTAGAGTGGTTGAGGATAGCGACGTCGTGGCTGAATTTTAGTCCAACTAATCTCGACGACGCTAAAAGTGCGGTGACTAGGGAGGCTGAATGTGGTGGTGGGGTTGGGTGGCCGGGGAGGCTGGGTGTGGTGTGTGAGGACGGTGAGGCTGAAGGTGTGGTGGCTGGGTTTGGTGTGTGAGGACGGCGAGGCAACGGGGTTTGACGAGTGGCGGGATGGCCAGTGGTAGGACTGGGTAGCCGGGACTGGGTGGCGAGGTGGTATGGATCGAGTGGTGGTGGGTTTGGTGGCGCAGCGGTGACCTGATGGGGGTGATGCCAGAGCGGCGACAACGAAGGTGGAGGAACAACGGTGGGGGAAAAGGTTAATTTTGTCTTTAAAATTTTTGTATTAGGCTGAAAGAACATTTCGGTCATTTCTGGTCGATCAATGGTCGGAAATGGCTAGTCAATGCCGGAATATAAACTTTAATGTTATATTTGCACTTATGTAAAGTTCATTAGGGTTGTTTTGTATGTCAAATTACCTCAGGGTTATGTGTTCAATCACGGAAGTATGTAGGGTTATAACTGTATATATCCCCAATCGATTTCATAAAGTTTCACAAAATAAAATTCATGATGAAAAATTTCATCAATTTGTTTTATGAAATTTCCTCCACTTCCTTATCATGCTCTTAGCCACAATCTCGTCATTCTCCTTATTTTTCTCGATCGACTATGGCTCCATGGACCGTATTTTTGCACTCCAAGACCAGCATACTCTCATCAGCGACGACCCCAAATCAGCATAGCAAGCTAGATCTGGTTAAATGTAAATTTGAGTATATACTCCTTGTGTTCCTCTATTAGTGATACACTTTCTATTTTGGGATATTTTTTTATATATTGACACATTTTAGTTATGACAAGTTTAAAGTTATTACATCAACCCATTTCACTTTTCCTTCTTTCAATTAAATTACATCCATTAATTTAGCATATCATAAATTCTAACACCCAAAAGTAATGTGTCATTAATAGGGAAAAAGATAGAGTATACAGATACCAATAATTAAGTGCAGAACTTTGGATTATACTAGAGCTGACTAGTTAAGGTATGGCTCTTACAGCTATGTTTTTGTATCAGGTGTGAGACCACCGGAATAGAATTCTTCATGAAGATCAACATGTTTTCCACCCACAACATAGTGTTACTCTATGCAAGCAATCAATTAGAAAGTATATGAACGGGAAAAAAAATCATTTATGTGAGCGCAATTCTGACCAAGTTCTGGACATTATACACAGAACCACCCCAACGGGAAACACCTTATACTTTGACGCTGTAACATCTAGTGACAACACCTACGTGGGATAGTTCATAAGGGATTCGAGTGGTGCGTGCATGTATGGAAGCACACGGGCTACCCTTTCCATACATCGCTAAACATGCAGAGCCCCTATCTTTGAGAATGGACCTAATTTCATAATTGGAAAAAGGCCTATCAATGGAACCAGATCATCAAAAGAAGGAAACAAATAAAATAAAATCAAACCTTTTTAGGTTTTGAAGTCATTCATGATCAAGGCTCAAGTTAAACGAACTTGCCCTGAAATTGTTTTTAGTTTTGGTATCCTTGCTTTAATTGCTCGTGATGTCCTTTCATTTAGAGTTTTATCACTAATCATTAAATTGTTGTTGAAATCAAATTGAGGTAAAGAATAATAATCTTTTTTTCATGAATAATATTGTACCCCAGTATACCTTCTGTATCATAATCCCAGTTGTATAAGAATTATTGTAGTTAGTTAATCCCTAAAATAGTGGATAGATTAATATCGATCCTTTATTTTCAAAAATCGAAATTATTTATTATTTAACTAACTTATTATTTGGATATGGTGAAAATTGTATTCCTAATGTATCATGTAAAAATTGACTTTCGGTTTCATAGTTTCGTTGAAACTTAACTATGGGATGTGTCAATCGAAAGAAGAGACGGCGGGGTATCACTTGCGAGTGATGAAAATAAAAGTTTGCCTTCACTATCATAAAATGTCACCATTCTCTAAGAACTTTTAAAAAAAAAATCTCTATGTCAGAGTTACCCAAGCCTAAATTAACTTCCATCGTAGGGTCCTTCACTTGTAGACCAATATCATCTAATTTGGCCGGGGGCAGTGGCCAATTCATTATTCGTGTCGAGTAGACCTTGTTGTTGTGAGAATTCTTAATTCATGAGTTGTAGGGAGGGATTTATGTCACCACAAACAGAGACTAGGTGTTGGATTTAAAGCTGGTGTCAAAGAGTACATATTCACTTATTATACTCCTGAATATGAATACGAAACCAAAGATGTAGCCCCATTTAATTGATTCCAATTGGCCAGGTTTTTCAAATGGATAAATATATTGTTCAAACACCTGACATCATGCACTCTCACACTATTGCCAAAGGATTATAATTCAATACTTTATTAAATTATGGATGATGCCAGAAATGAATGGCCATGGAAACAACAGAGAGTTGGTAAACTCGTACCTCTGAGTTTACAATAGTATTACTAACCGACATTTTAAAAACCGTCACCTAATTAGTGGCAATTTTTTTAAAAGAGAGAAGTGTTCTGCCACCATTTTTCTTGTCTATAACAATAGCTGAAAATTGTTCTAAAGTGTCCAAGTTGTTTGCATTAAGAATCAAACTATATTTATATGTGCCATCACGTTGTGCTTGACCCTCAGCCTTCAGCACAGATACAAATGCGAGAAGAAGCCCCTTTTCCCTGACGTATTCATTGACCGCAAACTTCCCAATTTCCACAACCTGCGGATCTCGAGGGTTTAGTGCATGAAGAGAGTTGGTTTTATCAACCTGATCAGCTATGGACATATGGAAAAGTGAAATGGAAATCACTGGGACCAGGAGAAGAAAATTCCAACGGGCCATTTTTTTTAAAAAAAATCTTGCTTTACTACTGTGAATTGTGGAGAAAGGGAGCAGGAAATTTGGATTTAGCTTTGTCGGAATGTTGCAACATTTATAGGCTTAGAAAATAAAAACGGGGAAAGTTACCACGTTTTACATGCAATATTAATGCTTGATTAAATATGCTATCAAATACTTAATAATAACATTTACATATAAGAAAGAATACAATCATGGAGATATTGAAAGATCAAACAAGGAGGAAGTAAAATATTTCACATCTGACTAACTTGCAAGTTTGAATCATGTACTCTTTCTACGGAATAATGTGAATAACTGTCGCTTACCCAATTAGTAGTCCTGATATTTTTTCTATATCAATTGTATGTATATGAAGAAGTTTATTCTAAAAGTATACCCTAATACATCCTTTTAATCTTTACGGGGTGCAATAACGAATAGTAAAAATATCAGCAACATGTAATAACTGTGTAGGAACATGTCTAACACGAAAACCTCCATGGGCAACCATCTCACGATAAAGTGATAGTCTACATCAATATTCATGCTACGATGCTGATGATGAAGAATCATATTGGGAGCAAGATATGTGGTAGAAACATTATCAAAATAGAGAGTAACGGGTTTACGAAGAAAATACCCCAAATCAGCAAGAAGCTGACGCATCCAAATTGTTTCAGCCGAAGTGTATGCAACAACCCTATATTCATTTTCAATTGAGGATTTAGACATAGTAGGTTGTTTTTTAGAGCGCCAAGAAATCGAATTCTTCCCAAGGAAAATGCCAATTTATATTGGATGCTTCGTTCCTCTTCGTCAATAAATAGTTCCCACTGCTACAACTTCATGCAAAACTCAATCTTTTACTCAAAATCTGAATCAAATTGCGAAGAAATTCACATATTTCCCATTATTGTTAATCACATTATCAGTTAAGTGCATGAACGAAATCACAACTGATACTTAAAGGTGTAAAGATTACTTCTAACTCCGGTCAACATATCCAAGCCAGAGTTTCAGCATTACTCTGCCTCATACTGGATCCGCCAATGCAATCCTCACAATAGTTCATGTATTTCAAGAGGCTACCGCTATCATTCAGCTCTTATTTTCTTCACCGCTGACGTTAAGAAATAAGTAATTGTAGACTTGGCACAATTATAATTAACTATGATTATCCATATTAATTAATATATAATAGTTGATACGGAGAATCAATAGTCACATTAGAATTAGCAAACTCAATTAGCTCTTTTTAAAAAAATCAAAATAGGGATTTTAATTCTTAATTAAGTCAGGTGTATACTTAACTTTAGAGTCAGTCTCTTGAAAGACGTTCTTTCAATAAGTTATGGAAAGATCAAAGTTTAAAGTGTAAATTAGAAGAAATGAAGATAAAAATTTTGGGTTGTATGAATTGGGTTATAAATTTTATAACTATTACATATTGCATATTAAATTTTAACATTGCAACTAAGATATTTTACCTTTTATTATTTTAAGTAAACTTCATCTTTCTATAAGTATATGGAAAGACCATCTTTCCCAATACTTTACCAACTTTAAGTTTTGTCAAAACTATCATTTAAATTTCGAGTGTTCTATAAAAGTCAATTGACCCTCTAGATACACCAAAAATGACAGTCAACCTTTTGGGTTTGACTAGTGGAATGGCTTACTTTATTCTTCTTCACAAGTGACAATATTTTTTAAAAGGCGATACACTCGTCCTCGGAGCCTCAATCGTGCCGACAATATAACCATCATTGAGGAGTTAAATCACAGCAGAGACTAGGGTCAAACTCCTTATCCACGACTGCATTTGCTGCCCACAAGGGACATATCCACTGGAGAAATTCCCCTGCTGCGGCTGGCGAGAGTCGAACCCACGGTAACAGGATTGAAACCAGAGGTCTAACAAATTGATCGATCGTGTGGGTGTTTGACAATGTTTCTAAGAATGCATATTTGGTGGTTATTTTCTGGATGAATGTGGTGGGTAAATGACGGTTTAATTTTAATCGAATTTAGAACTATCAGTGACATTTGAATCAGGTAGGTTCAATTATAAGTTAGTTTTACAGTTTTAGGTGAAAATTCAAACTTATATCTCATGTCAAACTTTTTATACTAGTCAAAAGATTATTAAAGAGTATCAGGAAAGGCAGAATTGATAATAAATTTATGCACAGTCCACAGGGGCTATTAACTTAAATATTGTAATTTTTAATAGAATTTAAATATTATATTTTATAAGTTAAAACAGGTAATAATATTGTATTTGAAGGTAAAAATATAAAAAAATATATGATATGGAAAAATGTTTTTTAAAATTCTAAATTTCGTATGTAATTTAACAAATGTATTGTATAAGATAAAAAATAATTGATCTGTCCATAAGATTGTGGACAGGGCATCTGTTATGAAACACGCTCAAAGATTATTCAACACTATTAAGAAGTTCTAGGTTCAAGTGGTATGCGGATGATACTATTATATTTATGCAAGCGTCCAAATCTAACCTCATTAGGATTAAGGCTTTCCTAGACACATTTGAATTCACCTCGGGTCAAAAGTTTAATTTCCATAAATCTGATTTCTACATTAGTAAAAGGGCGTCAACTATCATATTAAATCAGATGAAGATGATTCTAAAAATGAAACAGGGATCCTTCCATTTCCAGTACCTAGGTTGTCCTATTTTCAAGGGTAGAACATTAAATAGGTACTACCAACCTCTGATGGAAAAGCTGGATAAAAAATTGCAAAACTGGAAAAATAATTGGCTTAGTATGGGGGGTAAATTAATCCTAATCCAAAGTTGCTTGTACTCAATACCACAGCATTTATGGTCTGTAACTAAACCCCCAAAATATATAATCAAAACTTTTGAGAAAAAATTGGCAAGATTCTTTTGGGGTGAGTCAGAAGGGAAAAGAAACAGAATATGGAAAAAATGGGCTGATCTAGCTAAGCCAATTTCACATAATGGGTTGGGGTTTAGATCCATCCGAGCTATATTAGAGACATGTTCCCTTAAGTTGTGGTGGAAAAGTCAGCTAGGTCTCTCCTTATGGGCAAAATTGATGTGGTCTCTGCCCCAATCTCATAGGAAATCAGTCACATGGAGAAGAATTTGTTCTGTTAATAATATTGCAGAAATTAACTCTCTCATTATCCATGGTAAAGGTGGCTGTAACTTTTGGACTGTCAAATGGTGCCCGAGTGGCCCACTGATTAACTATATTCCTAGTCATATATCTGATGCCTTACAACACTGCTCTGTATCAGATTTTATCAGGGATAAGCATGTTATATTGGCTCAGATTTCTCCTTTCCTGGAAAATGGTACTTTGTTATTTTTGCAAAATGCAGAAGTTGTGGAGGAAAGAGAAGACAGGATTATATGGAAACCGGATGCATCTGGCACCTTTTCATTCAAGTCAGCATATTGGGTCCTCACAAGCTCATCAGGTAATTTCCCGGCCTATAAGCTACTGTGGAACACATCACTCCAGAAAAAGATTTCTATTTTTACATGGAAAATGCTACAGTCTCTTTCCTCCCTTTTGATGATGTGCTCATTAGTTGTGGATATAGTTTAGCTTCGAAATGTCCAGTATGCTGTCATTCGGATTCAATTGAACATTTCTTTATATCTTGTACAATGGCTCAATCAATATGGAATAATATGGCACCGCTGGTTCATTTTAACCTCACTGAGCATCATTCCATTTCTCAGAGATTTTACATTTTCTGGAACTGTCTTGACCTCCCAAAAGGTCATCAACTCATATGTAACATACTTCCCTCCCTCATCTGTTGGTGTCTTTGGAAAGCTCGAAATAGATACCTCTTTGATCAGATTCCATTTTCTACTGAACTTATCTGTAAGGAAGTACTAGATCTCATCAAACTATCTCTATACTCCAATCCTACACATCTGAGCTCTCCTACTGCACTTCCTCACTCCTTTAAGCATCTAATCCCCCACCCTAGGCCACCTCCTAAGCCAATAATACGGACTGTTTGTTGGGAAAGGCCTAGATTGAACTCTATTAAAATTAACACTGATGCTTCTTGGTTTTCTCACACGGCTGCAGTTGGGGTAATTGCTAGGGATATCTCTGGCACTCCACTCTTGATTAACTCGGCTACTATCTCTGCAGAATCTTCTCTTCATGCTGAAATACTTGCCATACATTTTTCTTGCCAAAATTTCCAACAGTTAGATGATTCATTCACTATTGAATCCGATTCTTTGTTAGCTGTTAACATGATTAATGATCCATACTCTGCTAACTGGCAACTTTTCAATTCTGCTTATAAAGTTAATAGCCTACTACGTGGAGCTGTGCTTAAACATGTTTACAGGGAATGTAACTCAGTGGCAAATGCGATTGCCAAACACCATTCTTCCCATAATCAGGCACTTAACCTCTCTAATGTGCCAGTACATATAAAAGGCCTTATAGCTTTAGATAAGAAGCAAACTCCTTATATAAGAAGGTATAAAAATGGCTGTGATAGGGGTTGATACTGCTGATGTTATATTTTATATATGCAGGTACAACCTTGGTTCTGTACGCTTCTGAATTGATGTGACTTCCTTGGTTCTGATACTGCTGCCTCTTTGGCTCTGATACTACGGCTACAACCTCGGTTCTGTTACTGCCGTTGTCTTGCACATTCCGGCTTCTTTCTCTCAAATTTCACTCATAAGGCAAAGACGTAGAGTGGAAGGTTTTTGGGTATCTTCCATGAATACAACCATTCATGGTTCACTAGCTACTAGTTCTAGCATGTTAATTTACTGACAGATTGTCGATTGGTAGTTGCCTGGCCAAAGTACGAATTAACACGGGGTGTGGAGATTCATTTACTTTGGAATCGCAACTATCTATTTTAGGAATTCCCACCGATTGTATATAGACTAGATCCTTTGTAGTTAACATCTCTTTTGGAGGCAATAACGTTGCCTTTTGTAAAAACTATTGTCATTGTTCTATGGCTTGCTCTTATTGGCCTGGGGTACTAATATACCAACCCCCACCCTCGGGTGCTTTCATTCAAAAAAAAAAGTGGTCATTTTAACAAAGGGTCATAATGTTTTTACTCTGCCAAACTGTAGATGATTTTGTAATGAGTCTGTCTCTTGAAAGATGGTATTTTTATAAGTAATGGAAAATTCTAGGTTTAAACTGTAAATTAGAAGAAATGAAAAAAATGGATTATATTAATCGGGTCATAAAATTATAACTACTACACGTTAGATAATAAATTTTCAATATTGCAACTAAAATATTTTACCTTTTTATTATTCTAATTAAACCCGTCTTTCCATAGGTCTTTCCCAGTAGTCTGCCTTTTGTAATTCTAAATTTTTGTTGGTAACATTTATTACTCCATCCGTCCCAGGGGAATCTGCACACTTTCCTTATTGGATGTCTCAGGAAAATCTGCACTCTTTTTGTTTCTTTTCATAATTGGCAAAACAAATGACATGAATTCCCCAAACTAACCCCAACATATTTTAAGTTTTACCAAAAGACCAAAATTAATTTTGCTAATTTGGGCCCAAGTCCATTCAACTAAACCCAATTAAAACAAGACTAATCCACCTAATTCACCGAAACCATTTTCACCTCTTTAATACTCCCAACCGTTTCCAATTCAATTTTGAGCTGCGGAAAAAGAGATGAGAGAATTGTGAAGTTATCTTTGTCGATGGAATTTTGTGACATATATTTAAGCTTTGTAAATGAAAACATTTATGTTGCGGAAGGTTACCACGTTTTACTCGAAGTTTTCATGTTTGAATAAAAATACAAACAACTCCTTAAGAATAAGAAATAGCCCACAATTTCTCGTTCCAGCATTGAGTCTGAGTATCATGCTCTTGCCAACCTTGCCTCGGAAGTTGTTTGGCTTACTCATTTGCTTTGAGATCTTCGAGTTCCCTTGCCTGGTTCTCTATTGATGTAATGCAACAATAACAGTGCCATATTCTTGGCGCAAAATCCAGTTGCTCACAAGCAGGCTAAGCATATCGACATCGACTATCACTTTGTTCGAGAGTTGGTTGCTTCTGGCAAGCTGCGAGTTGCTCATGTCCCTACTTCACTTCAAATTGCGAACATCTTCACCAAAGGTCTCTCTCGTCAATTGTTCTAGTTCTTCAGATCAAGCTTTGCATCAACGAGCATCCGACGCTTCGCTTGAAGGGGGGTGTTAGAATAAGTCAATGTGATGATTTGACTTGATTTGATTTGTATTTATCTTGTTGACTATGCTAGATTTATTTTAACCATAGTCTATCTCTTGTACTATATTTATTCCATTCAATAATATCAGAATCATTACAGGAAATACATTCTATCAAAATGGTATGTTAAACTGTATTGAGATTGAGAGTAATACATTCTATCAATATGGATTCCGGTAGACCATTTAAATTGATTTCAGTTGACCATAATTTTGAAATGGATAAATATTGTGTTTTAAGCCGCTATAATAAAAGGACTAAAATTAAATGTTTTGTTATATTACAAATGGCGCTAGAAAATAAATAGCAGCGGAAATGCCAAAAGGCTGGTAAACTCACCCCTTGATGTTTACAATATTATTATCAATATAGATAAATAAATGTTGCTTAATCTGAGGAAATTAGTTTAAAAAATAAAAGTTTCTTGTCCTCATTTTTCTAATCTACAACAATAGCTGAAATTTTTTTAAAAGCATCATAGGCATATGCATTAAGAGTCAATTTTGTTTATGCCTATGAATACAAATTGATGCTTTTAAGAGTCAATTTGTATTCAATTTTAAAAGCATCAATGGCCCATTTTTGTTTGCTTTACAATTTTGAGCTGTGGAAAAAGAGAGGAGAGAATTGTGAAGTTATCTTTGTCGGTGGAATTTTGTGACACATATAAGCTTTGGAAATGAAAACATTTATGTTGCGGAAGGTTGCCACGTTTTACTCGAAGTTTTCATGTTTGAATAAAAATACAAACAA
Organism: Rubia yunnanensis; assembly: GCA_037428765.1. Classification (NCBI taxonomy): domain Eukaryota; kingdom Viridiplantae; phylum Streptophyta; class Magnoliopsida; order Gentianales; family Rubiaceae; genus Rubia; species Rubia yunnanensis. The sequence goes on along the minus strand of CM075065.1, from coordinate 2,740,972 downwards.
CTCCTTAGCAATATATATTTCCTTAACATATAAGAAAAAACACGATCAAAGAGATACTAGCAAATCAATTCTGTCAGATATTTTTTTTCACGTGTTATAAATTCCAGATTTAAACAAGTTTTATTGTGCATACTTCATTGTTGAGTGGTTCATGATAGGCGGCATGTCCATAAGTTTATGAGTAGGCTATTTATTTTTACCTAATACACTGTATTTGTAAAATTACATACTAAATTTAGAAATTTAGTAAATTATTTTTTATATTATATATTTTTATATTTTCACATTCAAATACATATTATTACTTCTTTTAAGTTTTAAAATATAATATTTAAATTTTGTAAAAAAATATCAACGTTTAAGGTAAAAGTCACTGTGAATTGTTTATAATCTTATGGAAAGACAGTCTTTCTCGAGACTTTCTCTTCACTATTAACCTTGTCAACAGAATTAGGTCGTCTCATAAATGGGAGAAGAGTTCGTCTCTTGAAAGACGGTTTTTCTGTAATTCATGGAAAAACCAAGGTTTAAAGTGCAAATTGGAAGAAATGAATATAAAATTTTCGAATTGCATGAATCGGGTTATAAACTTTATAACTACTATATGTTGCATAATAAATTTTTAGTATTACAACTACGGCATTTTGTTTTTTATTGTTCTAGTTAAATCTCGTCTTTCCATAAGACTATGGAAAGACGGTCTTTGACCCTTAAATATAAAATCCTACTACTCCCCGGGTCTCAAAATATTGGCACTCTTACAATGAACACATTTTTTTTTTAAAGTAAAATTGGTGGAGGGGATTGCACTGGGAGAGTAAAAAGTAAATTTAGTGGATGAAAATAATCTAAGATTTGCCAAAAGAGGAATGTGCCAAATATAAAAAGATCATCCCAAAAAAGAAAGGGTGCCAATATTAAAAAGAAAACCGGAGGGAGTACTTAATCTAATTTCTATTCCTAATTATACTATGGTCTTACCATGAGACGGTCTCGCAGGAGACAGACTCTTCACCAAATGAGAAGGAAACAAGGCGATGGATATCGTAGTTAAAGAAGTTATGCAAGATTTGGCTCTATTTGGCAGAATTTATAAGTTGATTTGCTTATAAGGAAATCACTTTTTAGCTTTTTATAAGTGCTAAAAAATAACTTATTTTAAAAGTATGAACTATTTTTAGGAGAAAATAGAAGCGGGTATTCCCCTGCATTTAAAATAAGTTAGTTTTGCTTATAATCATAACTCTTTTAAACACACGTAAAATTGGTGAAAGAAATTGGGAAACACAAAATCCAAAATTAAAGAGTATCATAATGTTGGATAAGAAATATGTACAGGAACTGATATTATCTCAACAAGAATCTTAGTTGGAAACTGCTAGAGAAATTGTGAAGAATTGTCGTGTTATCATTTAATTGTTGAAATTCCGTTTCACCTGAATTCTAAACCTTTATACCAAATTGTTTAACAGTTTGGTGTTGGAACATCAAGATCAGTTTGGTGTTAAAAACAAAACGAAATACGCAGTGCACACACAACTTGGTTACGCAGTTCGGTGCAAATACACCTACGTCTGCGGGGCCTTGCCCAGATCAGAAACCATCCACTAGAAAGCAGTCTTTAGTACAAGAAGCTTAACTTAAATACTAATCCATTACTAACCTATTGAGTGGATGTTGTGAGATGCCCTCACTGCCGATCCTACGTCGTTGAACCCTCACGATCAACATGTCTCCCTGGATCTCCTCCTCCCGAGGAATTAAGACTTCCTTGTTTCTGATCTTTACGAACTTGGTCGGTTGTTTACTAACCTCCAAAAACACCACGGCAGATCGCTCCAAAGCTCTCACGTAGAGATTGAATCTTGGTCGCGTCGATGATTGCGTTGTCTTCGTCTTCTTTTTATCCCATCGCAATCCTGCCTTCCATCAAACTCTTTCCTTGTCTAACTCTAACATAAATAGACTTCTAAACTAAGGAAAGATCTAATGCTAATCTGGTGTTTAAATGAACAATCCTGTTATCAATAGGACTTGTTCCATAAATAAACTACTTAACCAATTCCTAACTATTACAGGAATATTCGTTAACCAGAATTAGATGACCACGAAATCAATCATTTATCTTCACAATATTCTGACCAGATCGCACAATTATATCCCATAATACACTCCATAATTCGTGGACATCAACCATAATGCTGCTGGAATACTGCTGGATAGCAGTGGTGTTAAAACACCATATCACCAGAATTCACTCAGTGGTGTTAAAACACCATATCACCAGTATTCACAATATGCCATACATAAGTCCAACTCCGGAGGACTTTACAATCTCCCCCTTGGCATATTGGTGAATTCATAGAACATCAGCACAAACACCATAGAACACCAGAATACCAACTAGCATAAACAATTTAGAACACCAGAATACCAGCTAGCACACATATCCAATTATCCAGACCAAACATACATCATTCAAATCATTCAAAACACAAAAACCTCTAATATCTCCCCCTGAATTCAGTAATATGACAAGAAATCCAAGAAAACCTAGAAAAACCAAGAAAACCAAAAAAACCAATTAGGCCAAACTGTCATCTGATTCCTCTGAAGTACCAGCCTCAGACCCATCCTGAGTTGCTGCCAACAATGATTCTCTCTCAGCCTCCAAAGCTGCGAACTCCCCCTGAATCTTTGCAATAGTAGCCTGATGACGTTCAAGTAGTTCTTGACACACAACTGCCCTCGCCTCAATGGCTCTCAGCCGAGCTGCTCCTTCATCCGAGCCAGTCGTCGCTGGAGGCGTCCAGGGTAGGTCCTTCACTATACGACCACTCAATGTTCTGAGGGTCGGCCGTAAAGCTTGGGTAGATATAACTTCATCGGACTCCCGTGCAACTGCTCCCCCTTTCCGCAGTACCATCGATATGACACAAGGATGGACTAAAGCTTCCTTCCTAGTCTTGCGGGCACAGTCCATAATGTCATTGAATACCAGCCTACCCAGATTGACTCGATGCCTTGCTCCCAGACTGTAAAGAAGAGTCGCCATTTCTTTGGTAACAATCGTGTTGTTTACCGAAGGAATCCAGTTATGAACAGCCACCATATACAGACAGTAATACCTGGAGGTCAGGTTTGATGCTGGTATTTGTTGTCTCCCAGTCAGTGGCCAAGTACTATCCACTCCTCCTGTCAACTCAACTGCCACAGCATCGAAATTTCTGGCATTTGGTGTTGAAACACCGACTGAGCATTCTTGAGATTGCCACGCTGCAAACATCTATTCACAGCCTCAGGGGAGAACTCAACCACAGCTCCACGTACATATACCCTATGAAACCAAGGGGAGTCTTCACTTTCACAATCATCCTTCAGATTAGCGTAAAACTCCAACACCATCTGTTTATTGTACTCATCAAAGCACGTGGCAGCTTTCAGCACCTTAAGGTATTGTAAAAAGGTAGTGAATCCACATTCTCCGTATTTCTCGGCATCAGCCGGCCTCTCTGCCAGGATCCTTCTCCCACTGATGAACTCCAACTTTTCTAGGCTTGCATCATCATAAAATTCATTACAAATAGCTTTACGGACCTCTGGTGCAGGCAGAGTCTTGGTCTTCATTTGCTCAGCAGATTTCTTCAGCCGTTCTGCACGCAATTTCTTCAACTTCTGCCCAATAGGCTCATTATCTTCACTGTCATCTGTACTCTTGACTCTGCATCTTTTTGATCTTCGAACTCTCTTGGAGGTAGAGGCCAAACTTTCTTCACCTGTCTCAGACTTCTGAGGTTCAGATCTGTCTCCAGATTCAGATGGTGTTTCAACACCGGCCTCCTTCCTTTTTCTCTTGAATCCCTGGGCTGGACTTGTCTCCAGTGGTGTTTCAACACCAATACCCAGATCAGCTAGACTCTGCTCCTTCTCAGCATGGCTCTCATCTGGTGTTTGATCATCAGTATCAACCAAACCAGCACTTGGCACATCAGCCCCACCTGCTCTCTCCGCAGCACTTCTTTCACCATCTTCCTTCTCAGAATCAGACCTCAAAAACTCTGATAGGGCAGACTCAGACCTAAACAACTCTGATATGGCTTCATTCAACGCAGATTCACTCAGTACAGAGGCACTCTCTGGTTCATTCACCCTCGAAATTATCTCAGCCTCATCAGTGCCACCTGCACACCCTGCCTCCTCTTCACTATCACTAATGTCCACAACAGGAATAGGCAACCTTCTCAGTGATTCTTGAGTCTGAAACAGAGACTCATCAAAACACACTATCTCTGTGTCACCAGCCACAGTAAAATCAGTGGATTTAACCACTTTTATCCAGGGCTGCACAACTACATTATCCCCCAAATTCCTGATAATCGGCCTGTGCAGTGAGGCTATCCGTGTGTAAATTGTGAAGTACTGACCCTCTTCATCTCCTACTCTGTAACATTCTCTGAAACCAAATCCAACCAGTTTGACATTATACTCACTGATTTCCCTAATCTCTCCTATGCCACCAGTTAATAACTCCTCAAGTTTAAATCCATTAACTTTGCCATGCAAACTTTTATATTTTCTAAAGTCTACATAATCTCTGTTCTGCACCATCCACTCAATAAACTCAAGAACAGAGCAAAAGAAAATTCCATCGTAGACAAAGGAATGATCAAACCTAGCTTTCCGTCGTCTCTGATTGAGTCCATACCACGTGGCTAGCGTCCGCACTCGGTCTCCACACATCTCGACCAAATCTGCATCATCATCGAGCTCTTCAATTCTTGGATTCTCCGGTACCCGCACCTTGACGGAATCTCGGACCATTTTCTGGAACGTGGAGCTCACCATTATCTACTAGGATTGATTTGGAATGCGCGAGTTTGTGGGATTTTGACAAATTTCAGTCTGAGAGAAGCTTGGTTCGGGAAGATGAACAGTCGAGAGTCTGTTTTTGTGTGGGAACCAATTTGTCACTTTCTCCTTTTCCCCCCTTTTTACGAAACCCAAAAGACTTTCTCTTTTTCCTTCCTTCTGAGTACAAACCTAGGCCCAACAATTTTTCGGCCCAGCTGATTTTTCTCCCTTTGAAGTCCTCGGTGTTTGAACACCACTTCACATATTTTCGGTATTTTCGGTTTTTCTATTTTTTTATAGGAAAAACAAAGCAGTAAATAATACAACAGAATGGACAAATCAGGGTACCTTACATTCGACACACACCCAAGTGCTGTCTGAGGCCTTCAAACGTCTCACCATCCAGAGGCTTTGTAAAGATATCAGCCAGTTGTTCTGCTGTTGGTACATACTGGACAGCGACTTCTCCTTTTTCAACCAGGTCTCTGATAAAATGATGTCGAATATCAATGTGCTTTGTTCTAGAGTGTTGCATAGGATTCCTGGAAATATCAATGGCGCTTTTATTATCACACAGGACTGTCAAACTCACATCACTGAACCCATAATCTCTCATCATCTGCTTCATCCACAATAACTGCGCACAACAACTCCCGGCAGCTAAATATTCTGCTTCAGCCGTAGATAACGATATAGAATTCTGCTTTTTACTATACCAGCTGACCAGATTAGATCCAGCAAAGAAGCACCCTCCAGTGGTACTCTTACGATCATCAGCATTCCCAGCCCAGTCCGAATCACTGAAACCTACTAATTGTGAATCCTTGTTCCGAGAAAACCATACTCCATACTCCGCTGTTCCACTTATATACCGAATAATCCTTTTCACTGCTGACATATGTGATTCCTTTGGATCAGCTTGGTAGCGAGCACAAATACCAACACTTAAACAGATGTCTGGTCTGCTTGCAGTCAAGTACAACAGGCTGCCAATCATACTCCTGTACAATTTCTGATCAACACTTTGCCCCTGTTCATCCTTTGTAAGCTTATCGGTGGTTGCCATTGGGGTGCGTACTGCCTTTGCACTTGTAAGTCCGAATCTCTTGATCAAGTTTTTAGCATATTTCTGTTGATTGATAAACAGACCATTCTTCTCCTGAGTAACCTGCAATCCCAAAAAATATGACAATTTTCCTACCATGCTCATTTCGAACTCTTGAGTCATTAAGTCAACGAACTCCTTCACCAAGGCTGAATCGGTAGATCCAAACACAATGTCATCCACATAGATCTGTGCAATTAGAATCTTTGACCCCTTGTGCAGCACGAACAGTGTACGGTCTACTCCCCCTCGACGATAGCCCTTTTGAATCAGAAAGGTTGTCAGTCGCTCATACCAAGCACGAGGTGCCTGCTTGAGGCCATACAACGCCTTATTCAACCTATAAACATGATCAGGAAACTGAGGGTCTTCAAACCCCTTAGGTTGCTCCACGTAAACTTCCTCTTTTACTATGCCATTCAGGAATGCACTCTTGACATCCATTTGATAAAGAGTAAAGTCTAGTATGCAGGACACGGCCAAAATTAGTCTGATGGACTCCAATCTGGCTACAGGGGCAAAAGTTTCATCGAAGTCAACCCCTTCTACTTGTGTGTACCCTTGAGCAACAAGGCGTGCTTTATTTCTGGTGACATTACCATCTGCATCAGATTTGTTTTTGAAAATCCACTTGGTACCGATCACATTTACATTAACAGGTCGTGGGGTAAGAAACCAAACATTGTTTCTCTCGAATTGCTGCAATTCTTCTTGCATCGCCGAGATCCAATATTCATCTAGCAAAGCCTCTTTGTAATTTCTTGGCTCAGTGAGTGAGATGAAACACGATAATCCTGCTAATTCTCTGTAATTGACACGGGGTTGATCCCTTAACTGCATATGTCTCGTTGGATTCTGGTCAGAATCAAGAATTCCAGATTCTGGAGTTTCAACACCGGTTGATGGTGCCGGTGTTCCAACACCAGTAGGAACGGCTGAATCAAGCGCATCACCTTCTCCAGCATTGTCATCCTCTGAATCATCTATCACCACATTAATGGACTCCATGACTACCCCAGAACGTTGATTCAGTACTCGGTATGCTCGGCTGGTAGGAGAATAGCCCAAGAATATTCCAATGTCGCTCTTATATTCAAATTTAGCTAAGGGTTCTCGATCCTTCAGAATGTAACACTTACTGCCAAATACATGGAAATACGACACATCTGGTTTCTTTCCTTTCCAGATCTCATACGGTGTCTTCTCGGTAAACGGACGCAGATATACTCGGTTGATGGTGTAGCATGCAGTGTGTACTGCCTCAGCCCAATATCTAGAATGAATTTTTTTCTCAGCCAACATTGCTCGTGCCATTTCCTGCAGTGTCCGATTCTTTCTTTCTACTATACCATTCTGCTGAGGGGTTATGGGGGCAGATAACTCATGATGTATACCAAGCGTTTCACAGATGTCCTAAAATTTAGAGTTTTCGAATTCCTTTCCATGATCACTCCTGATGCGTGCAATTTTAACGGTTCCTTTTTCTAATGAAGCTTGTGCGCCAAGGTCTTGAATACATCAGCGGCCTCTGATTTTTCTTTGAGGAATGATACCCACGTATACCTCGAGAAGTCATCCACGCAAACAAAAATATACTTCTTCCCTGCCACACTTGGTGTACTCACTGGCCCCATTAGGTCCATATGTAGAAGCTCCAAAAGTCTTGATGTTGAAACATCATGTACAGCATGGTGAGGAATACGAATTTGCTTTCCTTCCTTACAAGATCCACAAACAGTCTCCTTGATTTCACTGATTTCGGGAATACCTCTGACTGCATTTAGTATGGAAATACGAGCCAAGGATTTATAATTTATATGCCCCAATTTTCTGTGCCACAGTGTACTGACTTCCTTTTTCGAGCTCAAGCAGGTGACATCTTGATCGAGTAGATAACACTTATCCATTGATCTGGATCCTGTGAATACTCCAGACCCATGATTTACAATACACTTATCTTTGTCAAAGTACACTGTCATATCATTATCACATAAATGACTGATGCTCAATAGGTTAGCCTTCAGACCTTCCACTAGCAACACATCTTGGAACACTGGAAGCCCTTTGATTTCTAACTCCCATTTGCCAATTATTCTGCTTCGTTTTCCATCACCGAATTTAACATGTCCACCAAATCCAGGTTTGAATTTTCGCAGAAATTCAGGAACTCCTGTCACGTGCCTTGAGCACGCACTGTCGAAGTACCACGAGGTTCCTGTATGTGCTCCAAAACATACAAAACTTGAAAGACAAATATCTTGAGACTTTCGAACCCATACCTGGCTTACTGGTCGAGTGATGCGATGTGATCTTTGAGTTGCATGTGTGTTCAAGGATCCGTTCCTGTATCCTCCAGTGTTGAATTGGTGCACGGTATTGTATCCTGGAATGGTGTTGAAATACCGATATGCTGGGTTGACAGACAGTGTCCTAAGTAATTTGAAGCACCTGTTTCTCACATGTCCTTGAACTCCACAGTATCCGCATCTCCTGATTCTCTTGATGGGGCAATTCTCCTCAATTATTCTTGAAGCAGGTGCACCTTGATCTGCCTTATTTTTCAACGCATCAACTGATCTTTCATACCCAATTCCAAATTTGGTAGTTTGTCCCATTTTTAAACAATCTTCAAGCTTAGCTTTCCCTGTATTGAGACGTCTAATAGCCTGTTCTGCTGCCTCCGCTCGTTGAACTACTTCAGCAAATTCCTTTTTAAGTTTTTCAAGTTCTTCAATTGCATCTTTCTTTCCAAGTTCATTCACTCTAACTTTTTCACATAACCTCTTGTTCTCAACCTTGAGCTCTTTGTTTTCATCTGCCACTTTTAACCACATTTTATACATCTCCATACTTTCTTTGCGAATGTCATCATCACTAATGCTTCTAGTCTCTTCATCTGAGCTATCACTTTCTTCTTCATTCAACACACTGCGATTTATCTCAAAAGACTCTTCCAATGACACGCCGAAAGCAACATGATTTGTATACTCTTCTCCATCCTTAATATCGTCTCCTCCGTCATCATCACTCCAGGTTATGGCATATGATTTCCCTTGCTTTTTAAGTGTATTGGCACACTCAGCTTGTATGTGTCCAAAGCCTTCACATTCTCTGCATTGGATTTTTCTGTTCAGATTCGGATTTACCGATTTGATCTTCGGTGTTTCAACACCAGTTGCCTGACCGAACCTGGGAGTGAAGTTGGCATTCGGATTTTTGCTCCCACTTGACTTGTCCAGTGGCTTCCTGCCCATCTTCTTCATGAATCTGGAGAAGTTTCTGGTTATGTTAGCAATTTCATCGGAATCTTCATTATCTGTATTTTCATCTGCCTTCCCAGAGGTTGTGCTTGTAAAAGCCATCTCCTTCTTTCCGATTTTATTTTGCAGCATCTCCATCTCATAAGATTCCAGAGACCCCATGAGCTCATCAAGTGTCATCATCCCAATCCTTCCATTTTCATTGATTGCTGTGACCTTCATATTGAACCGTGGAGGTAATGCCCTCAACACCTTCCTTACAAGTTTTTGATCTTTGTACTTTTTACCAAACTGAAAAGCCTTGTTTGCAATATCTCGGACTCGTCCATTAAACTCGGAGATAGTCTCATCTTCCCGCATCTTCAATTCCTCAAATTTCGATGTATAGTATTGCAACTTTGAATCTCTGACTGAGCTTGTTCCCTCATGATACGTCTGTAACACATCCCATGCTTCCTTTGCAGTCTCACAATTTGAAATCATCTTAAATTGATCTTCATCTACTGCTGTGAAGATGGCATTCAATGCCTTTGAGTTGGACATGTAAGCTCTATGCTCCTCAGTAGAATATTCAGAAAATGGTTTGATCGTTGATGAGCTCGATTCTTTAGTTTTGTCACTTGGAGGTGGAGTGTACTGATTCACTACATAGTTCCATGCTTGATCATCTAATGCTCCAATGAATACTTTCATACGTGCCTTCCAGTAGGCGTAATTGCCTTGTTCCAGCAACGGTGGTCGCGTGACAGAGGCCCCCTCCTTTGGTGCCACGGTGAAACCTGATCTCACTCTCCCTGTATAGGGGTTAGCAAGTGCCTTGCTCTGATACCAATTGAAATTCCGTTTCACCTGAATTCTAAACCTTTATACCAAGTTGTTTAACAGTTTGGTGTTGGAACACCAAGATCAGTTTGGTGTTAAAAACAAAACGAAATACGCAGTGCACACACAACTTGGTTACGCAGTTCGGTGCAAATACACCTACGTCTGCGGGGCCTTGCCCAGATCAGAAACCATCCACTAGAAAGCAGTCTTTAGTACAAGAAGCTTAACTTAAATACTAATCCATTGCTAACCTATTGAGTGGATGTTGTGAGATCCCCTCACTGCCGATCCTACGTCGTTGAACCCTCACGATCAACACGTCTCCCTGGATCTCCTCCTCCCGAGGAATTAAGACTTCCTTGTTTCTAATCTTTACGAACTTGGTCGGTTGTTTACTAACCTCCAAAAACACCACGGAAGATCGCTCCAAAGCTCTCACGTAGAGATTGAATCTTGGTCGCGTCGATGATTGCGTTGTCTTCGTCTTCTTTTTATCCCATCGCAATCCTGCCTTCCATCAAACTCTTTCCTTGTCTAACTCTAACATAAATAGACTTCTAAACTAAGGAAAGATCTAATGCTAATCTGGTGTTTAAATGAACAATCCTGTTATCAATAGGACTTGTTCCATAAATAAACTACTTAACCAATTCCTAACTATTACAGGAATATTCGTTTACCAGAATTAGATGACCACGAAATCAATCATTTATCTTCACAATATTCTGACCAGATCGCACAATTATATCCCATAATACACTCCATAATTCGTGGACATCAACCATAATGCTGCTGGAATACTGCTGGATAGCAGTGGTGTTAAAACACCATATCACCAGAATTCACTCAGTGGTGTTAAAACACCATATCACCAGTATTCACAATATGCCATACATAAGTCCAACTCCGGAGGACTTTACAATTGTTAATCCATATAATGACTTAGCTGAAAAGTTTTGCATAATACATGCTGATTGAATTCGGTTATTTGTCAAAATATGCCGATTACTGTTGATAAAGTTTATTTAAAGTGTTGTCTGGGGCTATTATTGTCTCTAAATTTTTAGCGTAAAATTGTTGTCTGGAGCTATTACTGTTGGTATCAAACTATTTCAAAAAATAATTCTCTCCTATGAGCTATTAATCTCTCCAGTTTAATTATGAAAGACTTTTTTGATATGTTTTAGGGACATGATTATAAGTGTCAATTATATATTTTTTGATAATTGAAAGTGCAAATATAATCCTACAATATTGATGTAAGTGCAATTTTATCCATTCTCACAATTTAATGTCGGATTTGATTGAAAAGATGAATTTACCCCTCCGAAAATTATAAAAAATAAATTAATAAGAAGAAATTACAATTTTACCCTCCAAAGCCCTTTCTTCTTCTTCTTCTTCTTTTCTCCTTCTCCACCGTCGTTCACTCCATCTCCGATCTCCAATCTTCTTCTCCTTCTCCTTTTCCTTCTCCTATGTGCGTCGCAACTTTCTTCTTCGGAGGTAGAAGAAAGTCAAGGTTTTGGTGGTGGAGAAATCGGCCGTCGCAGAACCATTGTCGGAGAAGTCAGGGTTGTGGTGGTGCTAGGGTTTGGGTGGCGGGGAAAGTCGGGGTTGGGTGGCGCTAGAGTTTGGGTGGTGGGAGAAGTCAGGGTTGTGGTGGCGATATGGTTTGGGTGGCGGGGGAAGTCGGGATTAGGCGGCGCTAGGGTTTGGGTGGCAGAGGAAGTCAGAGTTAGGTGGCAGGAGAAGTTGGGGCTATGGTGGCGCTAGTGTTTAGGTGGCAGGGGAAGTCGGGGTTGGGTAGCGCTAAGGTTTCGGTGGCGCTAAGGTTTCGGTGGCTGGGGAAATCGGGTGTGGGTAGCTAGAAGGTGGTAGTGGCTGGGGTGGCTGGAAGGGATGGTGGCGTGAGTGGCTGGAGGGGTGGTGGCGGGGATGGCTGGAGGGGTGGTGGCGCCGGAAGTCGTGGGTGGGTGGCTGGAAAGTAGTGATGGTGTGGGTGGCTGGAGGGGTGGTGGCGCCAGAAGTCGTGGGTGGGTGGCTGGAAGGTAGTGATGGTGTGGGTGGCTGGATAGGGGTGGTGGCATGGGTGGCTGGGGGTGGCTGGGGGTGGCAAGGATGGCTAGAGGGAGTGGTGGCAGGGGAAGAAGGTTGTGGTAGCGGAGCGGCGGTAAGCTGGCAGTGATGGTGTTGGTCTGAGGACAAAATTGTCCTAACACCTTTAGGTTTTAGGCCAAAGTGCGTTTTAATCATTTTATGTGTGGTCAGCGTCGGCCAATGCAGGAAATAGTGTTTTAGGGTTATATTGACACTTTCATCAACTAGTCAGGGTTGTTTTTGCACTAAAATATATCTGAGGGTTATATTGACACTTATTCATGTAGATAGGGTTATACTGGTATGTATCCCTAAAAAATTTCAACTACATGAAATGAAAAAATTGTCAACACCACCCTAGCCAATTGCCAAATAAACCCTAAAATAACCACACTAATTCATCAATCAATTCAGAAAAGTGCATATATTACCCTACCTAATTCACATAAATGTAAATATAACTTTTTGACAATTGAAAGGGCAAATATAACCATAGATGGTTAGTGTATTTGCAAATTTACCCTTTCCATCAGATTTAGGCCGAAAATGGGCAAAAAGTTGATTTTACCCCACGAAAAAAAGAAAAAAACCAAAAAATAAATTAATTTACTATTTTGTCACCAAAAATCCCTTGCCCTAATTGCTTCTTCGTCCTGCCGTTCTCCTCCTTTTTTTCCCGCCACTTTCTTTCTCCTTTTCTCCCACCACATAACTCTGCTCCTTTCCAGCCTCCATTGCCTTTCTTTCTTCTTTTATCCCTCACTCTAATTTATTTCTCCGACGGTGTTGTCTTTGAGGTGGCGCTGAAGGCAGGGGCGAGCGGTGGTAAGGGAGATTGAAGGCAGCGGAGCGGGGTGGCGAGTGACGGTAGGGCTTCGAGGCAACGGGGTTTGACTAGGTTTGGCGGTGGTTGGGCTAGGGTTGGGAATGCGGTGGTGGGGCTGGGATGACAGAGGTGGGGTTGGGTGGCCGGATACGTGGACGGGTGGCTGCAATGGCGGAGGTTGGGCATCAGCGGCACTAGAGGGTGGCGCTTAAAAGCAAGGGCAAGCGGTGAGAAGGGAGATTGAGCAGCGGTGGAATGGGGTAGCTTGTGGCGGTAGGGCTTCAAGGCGATAGGGTTTGGCTAGAGTGGTTGAGGATAGCGACGTCGTGGCTGAATTTTAGTCCAACTAATCTCGGCGACGCTAAAAATGTGGTGACTAGGGAGGCTGAATGTGGTGGTGGGGTTGGGTGGGCGGGGAGGCTGGGTGTGGTGTGTGAGGACGGTGAGACTGAAGGTGTGGTGGCTGGGTTTGGTGTGTGAGGACGGCGAGGCGACGGGGTTTGACGAGTGGCGGGATGGCTAGGGGTAGGGCTGGGTAGCCGGGACTGGGTGGCGAGGTGGTAAGGATCGAGTGGTGATGGGTTTGGTGGCGCAGCGGTGACCTAATGGTGGTGATGCCATTGCGGCGAAAACGAAGGTGGAGGAACAACGGTGGGGGAAAAGGGTAATTTTGTCTTTCAAATTTTTGTATTAGGCTGAAAGAACATTTCGGTCATTTCTGGTCGATCAATGGCCGGAAATGGCCAGTCAATGCCGGAATATAAACTTTAATGTTATATTTGCACTTATGTAAAGTCGTTAGGGTTGTTTTGTATGTCAAATTACCTCAGGGTTATGTGTGCAATCACGGAAGTATGTAGGGTTATAACTGTATATATCCCCAATCGATTTCATAAAGTTTCACAAAATTAAAATTCATGATGAAGAATTTCATCAATTTGTTCTTATGAAATTTCCTCCACTTCCTTATCATGCTCTTAGCCACAATCGCCATTCTCCTTATTTTTCTCGATCGACTATGGCTCCATGGACCGTATTTTTGCACTCCAAGACCAGGATACTCTCATCAGCGATGACCCCAAATCAGCATAGCACGCTAGATCTGGTTAAATGTAAATTTGAGTATATACTCCCTATGTTCCTCTGTTAGTGATACACTTTCTATTTTTGGATATTTTTTTATATATTGACACATTCTAGTTAGGCAAAGTCTTGGGAAAGACAGTCTCTCCATAGGCTTATGGAAAGACAGTCTTTCCATAGGCTTATGGAAAGACGGGGTTTAATTCGAATAATAAAAGGTAAAAGGTATTAGTTGCAACATTAATAATTTAGTATGCAACATGTAGTAGTTATAAAATTTATAACCCGGTTCATGCAACCCAAAAATTTTATCTTAATTTCTTCTAATTTATACTTTAAACCTTGGTCTTTCCATGGCTTATGGAAAGACCGTCTTTCAAGAGATGCACTCTTCTAGTTATGACAAGTTTAAAGTTATTACATCCACTCATTTTACTTTTCCTTCTTTCAATTAAATTACATCCATTAATTTAGCATATCATAAATTCTAACACCCAAAAGTGATGTGTCATTAATAGAGAAAAAGATAGAGCATACAAATACCAATAATTAAGTGCAGAACTTTGGATTATACTAGAGCTGATTAGTTAAGATATGGCTCTTACAGCTATGTTTTTGTATCAGGTGTGAGACCACCGGAATAGAATTCTTCATGAAGATCAACATGTTTTCCACCCACAACATAGTGTTACTCTATGCAAGCAAGCAATTAGAAAGTATACCAACGAAAAAAAAACCATTTATGTGAGCTCAATTATGACCAAGTTCTGGACATTATGCACAGAACCACCCCAACGGGAAACACCTTATACTTTAACGCTGTAACATCTAGTGACAACACCTACGTGGGATAGTTTATAAGGGATTCGAGTGGTGCGTGCATGTATGGAAGCACACGGGCTACCCTTTCCATACATCGCTAAACATGCAGAGCCCCTATCTTTGAGAATGGACCTAATTTCATAATTGGAAAAAGGCCTATCAATGGAACAAGATCATCAAAAGAAGGAAACAAATCAAATAAAATCAAACCTTTTTAGGTTTTGAAGTCATTCATGATCAAGGCTCAAGTTAAACGAACTTGCCCCGAAATTGTTTTTAGTTTTGCTATCCTGGCTTTAATTGCTCGTGATGTCCTTTCATTTAGAGTTTTACCACTAATCATTAAATTGTTGTTGAAATCAAATTGAGGTAAAGAATAATAATCTTTTTTTCGTAAATTATATTGTACCCCAGTATACCTTCTGTATCATAATCCCAGTTATATAAGAATTATTGTAGTTAGTTAATCCCTAAAATAGTGGATAGATTAATATCGATCCTTTATTATCAAAAATCTAAATTATTGATTAATTAACTAACTTATTATTTGGATACGGTGAAAATTGTATTCCTAATGTATCATACAAAAATTGACTTTCGGTTTCATAGTTTCGTTGAAACATAACTATGGGATGTGTCAATCGAAAGAAGAGACGGCAGGGTATCACTTGCGAGTGATGAAAATAAAAGTTTGCCTTCACTATCATAAAATGTCACCATACTCTAAGAACTTTTTTTAAAAAAAATCTCTATGTCAAAGTTACCCAAGCCTAAATTAACTTCCATCGTAGGGTCCTTCACTTGTAGACCAATATCATCTAATTTAGCCGGGGGCAGTGGCCAATTCATTATTCGTGTCGAGTAACCTTGTTGTTGTGAGAATTCTTAATTCATGAGTTGTAGGGAGGGATTTATGTCACCACAAATAGAGACTAGGTGTTGGATTTAAAGCTGGTGTCAAAGAGTACATATTCACTTATTATACTCCTGAATATGAATACGAAACCAAAGATGTAGCCCCATTTAATTGATTCCAATTGGCCAGGTTTTTCAAATGGATAAATATTTTGTTCAAACACCTGACATCATGCACTCTCACACTATTGCCAAAGGATTATAATTCAATACTTTATTAAAATATGGATGATGCCAGAAATGAATGGCCATGGAAAAAACAGAGAGTTGGTAAACTCGTACCTCTGGTTTACAATAGTATTACTAACCGACATTTTAAAAACCGTCACCTAATTAGTGGCAATTTTTTTAAAAGAGAGAAGTGTTCTGCCACCATTTTTCTTGTCTATAACAATAGCTGAAAATAGTTCTAAAGTGTCCAAGTTGTTTGCATTAAGAATCAAACTATATTTATATGTGTCATCACGTAGTGCTTGGCCCTCAGCCTTCCGCACAGATACAAATGCGAGAAGAAGCCCCTTTTCCCTGACGTATTCATTCACCGCAAACTTCCCAATTTCCACCACCTGCGGATCTCGAGGGTTTAGTGCATGAAGAGAGTTGGTTTTATCAACCTGATCAGCTATGGACATATGGAAAAGTGAAATGGAAATCACTAGGACCAGGAGAAGAAAATTCCAACGGGCCATTTTTTTTTAAAAAAAAAATCTTACTTTACTACTGTGAATTGTGGAGAAAGAGAGCAGGAAATGTGGATTTAGCTTTGTCGGAATGTTGCAACATTTATAGGCTTAGAAAATAAAAACGTTTATGTTGAGGAAAGTTACCACGTTTTACATGCAATATTAGTGTTTGATTAAATATGCTACCAAATACTTAATAATAACATTTACATATAAGAAAAAATACAATCATGGAGATATTGAAAGATCAAACAAGGAGGAAGTAAAATATTTCACATCTGACTAACTTGCAAGTTTGAATCATGTACTCTTTCTACGGAATAATGAGAATAGCTGTCGCTTACCCAATTAGTAGTCTTGATATTTTTTCTATATCAATTGTATCTATATGAAGAAGTTTATTCTAAAAGTATACCCTAATACATCCTTTTAATCTTTACGGGGTGCAATAACGAATAGTAAAAATATCAGCAACATGTAATAACTGTGTAGGAACATGTCTAACACGAAAACCTCCATGTGCAACCATCTCACGATAAAGTGATAGTCTACATCAATATTCATGCTACTATGATGATGATGATGATGAATCATATTGGGAGCAAGATATGTGGTAGAAGCATTATCAAAATAGAGAGTAACGGGTTGACGAAGAAAATACCCCAAATCAGCAAGAAGCTGACGCATCCAAATTGTTTCAGCCGAAGTGTATGCAACAACCCTATATTCATTTTCAGTTGAGGATTTAGACATAGTAGGTTGTTTTTTAGAGCGCCAAGAAATCGAATTCTTCCCAAGGAAAATGCCAATTTATATTGGATGCTTCGTTCCTCTTCGTCAATAAATAGTTCTCACTGCTACAACTTCATGCAAAACTCAATCTTTTACTCAAAATCTGAATCAAAATGCGAAGAAATTCACATATTTTCCATTATTGTTAATCACGTTATCAGTTAAGTGCATGAACGAAATCACAACTGATACTTAAAGGTGAAAAAGATTACTTCTAACTCCGGTCAACAGATCCAAGCCGGAGTTTCAGCATTACTCTGCCTCATACTGGATCCGCCAATGCAATCCTCACAATAGTTCATGTATTTCAAGAGGCTACCGCTATCATTCAGCTCTTATTTTCTTCACCGCCGACAGTTAAGAGATAAGTAATTGTAGACTTGGCACAATTATAATTAACTATGATTATCCATATTAATTAATATATGATAGTTGATACGGAGAATCAATAGTCACATTAGAATTAGAAAACTCAATTAGCTCTTTTTTAAAAAAATCAAAATAGGGATTTTAATTCTTAATTAAGTCAGGTGTATATATAACTTTATAGTTAGTCTCTTGAAAGACGTTCTTTCCATAAGTTATGGAAATATCAAAGTTTAAAGTGTAAATTAGAAGAAATGAAGATAAAAATTTTGGGTTGTATGAATTGGGTTATAAATTTTATAACTATTACATGTTCCATATTAATTTTTAATATTGCAACTAGGACATTTTACCTTTTATTATTTTAATTAAACCTCGTCTTTCCATAAGTATATGGAAAGACCATCTTTCCCAACACTTTACCAACTTTAAGTTTTGTCAAAACTATCATTTAAATCTCGAGTGTTCTATAAAAGTCAATTGACCCTCTAGATACACCAAAAATGACAGTCAACCTTTTGGGTTTGACTAGTGGAATGGCTTACTTTATTCTTCTTCACAAGTGATAATATTTTTTAAAAGGCGATACACTCGTCCTCGGAGCCTCAATCGTGCCGACAATATAGCCATCACTGATGAGGTAAATCACAGCAGAGACTATGGTCAAACTCCTTATCCACGACTACATTTGCTGCCCACAAGGGACACATCCACTGGAGAAATTTCCCTGCTGCGACTGGCGAGAGTCGAACCCACGGTAACAGGATTGAAACCAGGGGTCTAACCAATTGATCGATCGTGTGGGTGTTTGACAATGTTTTTAAGAATGCATATTTGGTGGTTATTTTCTGGATGAATGTGGTGGGTAAATGACGGTTTAATTTTAATCGAATTTAGAACTATCAGTGACATTTGAATCAGGTAGGTTCAATTATAAGTTAGTTTTACAGTTTTAGGTGAAAATTCAAACTTAAATCTCATGTCAAACTTTTTATACTAGTCAAAAGATTATTAGAGAGTATCAGGAAAAGGCAGCATTTCATAAACTTATTCACAGTCCATAGGGGCTATTATCTTAAATATTGTAATTTTTAATAAAATGTAAATATTATATTTTATAAGTTAAAACAGGTAATAATATTGTATTTGAAGGTAAAAATATAAAAAAAATATATGATATGGAAAAATATTTTCAAAAATTCTAAATTTCGTATGTAATTTAACAAATGTATTGTATAAGATAAAAAATAATTGATCTGTCCATAAGATTGTGGACAGGGCATCTGTTATGAAACACGCTCAAAGATTATTCAACACTTTTAAGAAGTTCTAGGTTCAAGTGGTATGCGGATGATACTATTATATTTATGCAAGCGTCCAAATCTAACCTCATTAGGATTAAGGCTTTCCTAAACACATTTGAATTCACCTCGGGTCAAAAGTTTAATTTCCATAAATCTGATTTCTACATTAGTAAAACGGCTTCAACTATCAAATTAAATCAGATGAAGATGATTCTAAAAATGAAACAGGGATCCTTCAAATTCCAGTACCTAGGCTGTCCTATTTTCAAGGGTAGAACATTAAATAGGTACTACCAACCTCTGATGGAAAAGCTGGATAAGAAATTGCAAAACTGGAAAAATAATTGGCTTAGTACAGGGGGTAAATTAATCCTAATCCAAAGTTGCTTGTACTCAATACCACAGCATTTATGGTCTGTAACTAAACCCCCAAAATATATAATCAAAACTTTTGAGAAAAAATTGGCAAGATTCTTTTGGGGTGAGTCAGAAGGGAAAAGAAACAGAATATGGAAAAAATGGGCTGATCTAGCTAAACCAATTTCACAGAATGGGTTGGGGTTTAAATCCATCCGAGCTATATTAGAGACATGTTCCCTTAAGTTGTGGTGGAAAAGTCAGCTAGGTCTCTCCTTATGGGCAAAATTGATGTGGTCTCTGCCCCAACTCATAGGAAATCAGTCACATGGAGAAGAATTTGTTCTGTTAATAATATTGCAGAAATTAACTCTCTCATTATCCATGGTAAAGGTAGCTGTAACTTTTGGACGGCCAAATGGTGTCCGAGTGACCCACTGATTAACTATATTCCTAGTCATATATCTGATGCCTTACAACACTGGTCCGTATCAAATTTTATTAGGGATAAGCATGTTATATTAGCTCAGATTTCTCCTTTCCTGGAAAATGATACTTTGTTATTTTTGCAAAATGCAGAAGTTGTGGAGGAAAGAGAAGACAGGATTATATGGAAACCGGATGCATCTGGCACCTTTTCATTCAAGTCAGCATATCAGGTTCTCACAAGCTCATCAGGTAATTTCCCGGCCTATAAGCTACTGTGGAACACATCACTCCAGAAAAAGATTTCTATTTTTACATGGAAAATGCTACAGTCTTTCCTCCCTTTTGATGATGTGCTCATTAGTTGTGGATATAGTTTAGCTTCGAAATGTCCAATATGTTGTCATTCGGATTCAATTGAACATTTCTTTATATCTTGTACAATGGCTCAATCAATATGGAATAATATGGCACCGCTGGTTCATTTTAACCTCATTGAGCATCATTCCATTTCTCAGAGATTTTACATTTTCTGGAACTGTCTTGACCTCCCAAAAGGTCATCAACTGATATGTAACATACTTCCCTCCCTCATCTGTTGGTGTCTTTGGAAAGCTCGAAATAGATACCTCTTTGATCAGATTCCATTTTCTATTGAACTTATCTGTAAGGAAGTACTAGATCTCATCAAACTATCTCTATACTCCAATCCTACACATCTGAGCTCTCCTACTGCACTTCCTCACTCCTTTAAGCATCTAATCCTCCACCCTAGGCCACCTCCTAAGCCAATCATACGGACTGTTTGTTGGGAAAGACCTAGATTGAACTCTATTAAAATTAACATTGATGCTTCTTGGTTTTCTCACACGGCTGCAGTTGGGGTAATTGCTAGGGATATCTCTGGCACTCCACTCTTGATTAACTCGGCTACTATCTCTGCAGAATCTTCTCTTCATGCTGAAACAGTTGCCATACATTTTTCTTGCCAAAATTTCCAACAGTTAGATGATTCATTCACTATTGAATCCGATTCTTTGTTAGCTGTTAACATGATTAATGATCCATACTCTGCTAACTGGCAACTTTTCAATTCTGCTTATAAAGTTAATAGCCTACTATGTGGAGCTGTGCTTAAACATGTTTACAGGGAATGTAACTCAGTGGCAAATGCGATTGCCAAACACCATTCTTCCCATAATCAGGCACTTAACCTCTCTAATTTATATGTGTCATCACGTAGTGCTTGGCCCTCAGCCTTCCGCACAGATACAAATGCGAGAAGAAGCCCCTTTTCCCTGACGTATTCATTCACTGCAAACTTCCCAATTTCCACCACCTGCGGATCTCGAGGGTTTAGTGCATGAAGAGAGTTGGTTTTATCAACCTGATCAGCTATGGACATATGGAAAAGTGAAATGGAAATCAATAGGACCAGGAGAAGAAAATTCCAACGGGCCATTTTTTTAAAAAAAAAAAATCTTACTTTACTACTGTGAATTGTGGAGAAAGAGAGCAGGAAATGTGGATTTAGCTTTGTCGGAATGTCGCAACATTTATAGGCTTAGAAAATAAAAACGTTTATGTTGAGGAAAGTTACCACGTTTTACATGCAATATTAGTGTTTGATTAAATATGCTACCAAATACTTAATAATAACATTTACATATAAGAAAAAATACAATCATGGAGATATTGAAAGATCAAACAAGGAGGAAGTAAAATATTTCACATCTGACTAACTTGCAAGTTTGAATCATGTACTCTTTCTACGGAATAACGAGAATAATTATTGCTTACTCAATTAGTAGTCCTGATATTTTTTATGTATCAAATGTATCTATATGAAGAAGTTTATTCTAAAAGTATACCCTAATACACCCTCTTAATCTTTACGGGGTGCAATAACGAATAGTGGTTGGGGTGGCTGGAAGGGATGGTGGCGTGAGTGGCTGGAGGGGTGGTGGCGGGGCTGGCTGGAGGGGTGGTGGCGGCGGAAGTCGTGGGTGAGTGGCTGGAAGGTAGTGATGGTGTGGGTGGCTGGATAGGGGTGGTGGCATGGGTGGCTGGGGGTGACAAGGATGGTTAGAGGGAGTGGTGGCAGGGGAAAAAGGTTGTGGTAGCGGAGCGGCGGTAAGCTGGCAGTGATGGTGTTGGTCTGAGGACAAAATTGTCCTAACACCTTTAGGTTTTAGGCCAAAGTGCGTTTTAATCATTTTATGTGTGGTCAGCGTCGGCCAATGCAGGAAATAGTGTTTTAGGGTTATATTGACACTTTCATCAACTAGTCAGGGTTGTTTTTGCACTAAAATATATCTGAGGGTTATATTGACACTTATTCATGTAGATAGGGTTATACTGGTATGTATCCCTAAAAAATTTCAACTACATGAAATGAAAAAATTGTCAACACCACCCTAGCCAATTGCCAAATAAACCCTAAAATAACCACACTAATTCATCAATCAATTCAGAAAAGTGCATATATTACCCTACCTAATTCACATAAATGTAAATATAACTTTTTGACAATTGAAAGGGCAAATATAACCATAGATGGTTAGTGTATTTGCAAATTTACCCTTTCCATCAGATTTAGGCCGAAAATGGGCAAAAAGTTGATTTTACCCCACGAAAAAAAGAAAAAACCAAAAAATAAATTAATTTACTATTTTGTCACCAAAAATCCCTTGCCCTAATTGCTTCTTCGTCCCACCATTCTCCTCCTTTTTTTCCCGCCGCTTTCTTTCTCCTTTTCTCCCACCACATAACTCTGCTCCTTTCCAGCCTCCATTGCCTTTCTTTCTTCTTTTATCCCTCACTCTAATTTATTTCTCCGACGGTGTTGTCTTTGAGGCGGCGCTGAAGGCAGGGGCGAGCGGTGGCAAGGGAGATTGAAGGCGGCGGAGCGGGGTGGCGAGTGACGGTAGGGCTTCGAGGCAACGGGGCTTGACTAGGTTTGGCGGTGGTTGGGCTAGGGTTGGGAAAGCGGTGGTGGAGCTGGGATGACAGAGGTGGGGTTGGGTGGCCAGATAAGGGGACGGGTGGCTACGATGGCGGAGGATGGGCATCAGCGGCACTAGAGGGTGGCGCTTAAAAGCAAGGGCGAGCGGTGAGAAGGGAGATTGAGCAGCGGTGGAATGGGGTAGCTTGTGGAGGTAGGGCTTCAAGGCGATAGGGTTTGGCTAGAGTGGTTGAGGATAGCGACGTCGTGGCTGAATTTTAGTCCAACTAACTCGGCGACGCTAAAAGTGCGGTGACTAGGGAGGCTGAATGTGGTGGTGGGCTTGGGTGGCCGGGGAGGCTGGGTGTGGTGTGTGAGGACGGTGAGGCTGAAGGTGTGGTGGCTGGGTTTGGTGTGTGAGGACGGCGAGGTGACGGGGTTTGACGAGTGGCGGGATGGCTAGTGGTAGGGCTGGGTAGCCGGGACTGGGTGGCGAGGTGGTAAGGATCGAGTGGTGGTGGGTTTGGTGGCGCAGCGGTGACCTGATGGCGGTGATGCCAGAGCGGCGACAACGAAGGTGGAGGAACAACGGTGGGGGAAAAGGGTAATTTTGTCTTTCAAATTTTTGTATTAGGCTGAAAGAACATTTTGGTCATTTCTGGTCGATCAATGGCCGGAAATGGCCAGTCAATGCCAGAATATAAACTTTAATGTTATATTTGCACTTATGTAAAGTCGTTAGGGTTGTTTTGTATGTCAAGTTACCTCAGGGTTATGTGTGCAATCACGGAAGTATGTAGGCTTATAATTGTATATATCCCCAATCGATTTCATAAAGTTTCACAAAATTAAAATTCATGATGAAGAATTTCATCAATTTGTTCTTATGAAATTTCCTCCACTTCCTTATCATGCTCTTGGCCACAATCTCGTCATTCTCCTTATTTTTCTCGATCGACTATGGCTCCATGGACCGTATTTTTGCACTCCAAGACCAGCATACTCTCATCAGCGACGACCCCAAATCAGCATAGCAAGCTAGATCTGGTTAAATGTGAATTTGAGTATATACTCCCTATGTTCCTCTATTAGTGATACACTTTCTATTTTGGGATATTTTTTTATATATTGACACATTCTAGTTATGACAAGTTTAAAGTTATTACATCCACTCATTTTACTTTTCCTTCTTTCAATTAAATTACATCCATTAATTTAGCATATCATAAATTTTAACACCCAAAAGTGATGTGTCATTAATAGGGAAAAAGATAGAGTATACAGATACCAATAATTAAGTGCAGAACTTTGGATTATACTAGAGCTGACTAGTTAAGGTATGGCTCTTACAGCTATGTTTTTGTATCAGGTGTGAGACCACCGGAATAGAATTCTTCATGAAGATCAACATGTTTTCCACCCACAACATAGTGTTACTCTATGCAAGCAAGCAATTAGAAAGTATATCAACGGAAAAAAACCATTTATGTGAGCGCAATTCTGACCAAGTTCTGGACATTGTAAACAGAACCACCCCAACGGGAAACACCTTATACTTTGACGCTGTAACATCTAGTGACAACACCTACGTGGGATAGTTCATAAGGGATTCAAGTGGTGTGTGCATGTATGGAAGTACACGGGCTACCCTTTCCATACATCGCTAAACATGCAGAGCCCCTATCTTTGAGAATAGACCTAATTTCATAATTGGAAAAAGGCCTACCAATGGAACAAGATCATCAAAAGAAGGGAACAAATCAAATAAAATCAAACCTTTTTAGGTTTTGAAGTCATTCATGATCAAGGCTCAAGTTAAACGAACTTGCCCCGAAATTGTTTTTAGTTTTGGTATCCTTGCTTTAATTGCTCGTGATGTCCTTTCATTTAGAGTTTTACCACTAATCATTAAATTGTTGTTGAAATCAAATTGAGGTAAGGAAGAAGAGTCTGTCTCTTGAAAGACGGCATTTCCATAAGTTATGGAAAGACAAAGGTTTAAAGTGTAAATTAGAAGAAATTAAGATAAAATTTTCGGGTTGCATGAACCGGGTTATAAATTTTATAACTACTACATGTTTCATACTAAAACTTTAATATTGCAACTAAGACCTTTTACCTTTTATTATTCTAATCAAACCCCGTCTTTCCATAAGCCTATGGAAAGACAGTCTTTCCCAAGACTTTGCCAAAGAATAATAATCTTTTTTTCGTAAATTATATTGTACCCCAGTATACCTTCTGTATCATAATCCCAGTTATATAAGAATTATTGTAGTTAGTTAATCCCTAAAATAGTGGATAGATTAATATCGATCCTTTATTATCAAAAATCTAAATTATTGATTAATTAACTAACTTATTATTTGGATACGGTGAAAATTGTATTCCTAATGTATCATATAAAAATTGACTTTCGGTTTCATAGTTTCGTTGAAACATAACTATGGGATGTGTCAATCGAAAGAAGAGACGGCAGGGTATCACTTGCGAGTGATGAAAATAAAAGTTTGCCTTCACTATCATAAAATGTCACCATACTCTAAGAACTTTTTTTAAAAAAATCTCTATGTCAAAGTTACCCAAGCCTAAATTAACTTCCATCGTAGGGTCCTTCACTTGTAGACCAATATCATCTAATTTAGCCGGGGGCAGTGGCCAATTCATTATTCGTGTCGAGTAACCTTGTTGTTGTGAGAATTCTTAATTCATGAGTTGTAGGGAGGGATTTATGTCACCACAAACAGAGACTAGGTGTTGGATTTAAAGCTGGTGTCAAAGAGTACATATTCACTTATTATACTCCTGAATATGAATACGAAACCAAAGATGTAGCCCCATTTAATTGATTCCAATTGGCCAGGTTTTTCAAATGGATAAATATTTTGTTCAAACACCTGACATCATGCACTCTCACACTATTGCCAAAGGATTATAATTCAATACTTTATTAAAATATGGATGATGCCAGAAATGAATGGCCATGGAAACAACAGAGAGTTGGTAAACTCGTACCTCTGAGTTTACAATAGTATTACTAACCGACATTTTAAAAACCGTCACCTAATTAGTGGCAATTTTTTTAAAAGAGAGAAGTGTTCTGCCACCATTTTTCTTGTCTATAACAATAGCTGAAAATAGTTCTAAAGTGTCCAAGTTGTTTGCATTAAGAATCAAACTATATTTATATGTGTCATCACGTAGTGCTTGGCCCTCAGCCTTCCGCACAGATACAAATGCGAGAAGAAGCCCCTTTTCCCTGACGTATTCATTCACCGCAAACTTCCCAATTTCCACCACCTGCGGATCTCGAGGGTTTAGTGCATGAAGAGAGTTGGTTTTATCAACCTGATCAGCTATGGACATATGGAAAAGTGAAATGGAAATCACTAGGACCAGGAGAAGAAAATTCCAACGGGCCATTTTTTTTTAAAAAAAAAATCTTACTTTACTACTGTGAATTGTGGAGAAAGAGAGCAGGAAATGTGGATTTAGCTTTGTCGGAATGTTGCAACATTTATAGGCTTAGAAAATAAAAACGTTTATGTTGAGGAAAGTTACCACGTTTTACATGCAATATTAGTGTTTGATTAAATATGCTACCAAATACTTAATAATAACATTTACATATAAGAAAAAATACAATCATGGAGATATTGAAAGATCAAACAAGGAGGAAGTAAAATATTTCACATCTGACTAACTTGCAAGTTTGAATCATGTACTCTTTCTACGGAATAATGAGAATAGCTGTCGCTTACCCAATTAGTAGTCTTGATATTTTTTCTATATCAATTGTATCTATATGAAGAAGTTTATTCTAAAAGTATACCCTAATACATCCTCTTAATCTTTACGGGGTGCAATAACGAATAGTAAAAATATCAGCAACATGTAATAACTGTGTAGGAACATGTCTAACACGAAAACCTCCATGTGCAACCATCTCACGATAAAGTGATAGTCTACATCAATATTCATGCTACTATGATGATGATGATGATGAATCATATTGGGAGCAAGATATGTGGTAGAAGCATTATCAAAATAGTGAGTAACGGGTTGACGAAGAAAATACCCCAAATCAGCAAGAAGCTGACGCATCCAAATTGTTTCAGCCGAAGTGTATGCAACAACCCTATATTCATTTTCAGTTGAGGATTTAGACATAGTAGGTTGTTTTTTAGAGCGCCAAGAAATCGAATTCTTCCCAAGGAAAATACCAATTTATATTGGATGCTTCGTTCCTCTTCGTCAATAAATAGTTCTCACTGCTACAACTTCATGCAAAACTCAATCTTTTACTCAAAATCTGAATCAAAATGCGAAGAAATTCACATCTTTCCCATTATTGTTAATCACGTTATCAGTTAAGTGCATGAACGAAATCACAACTGATACTTAAAGGTGAAAAAGATTACTTCTAACTCCGGTCAACAGATCCAAGCCGGAGTTTCAGCATTACTCTGCCTCATACTGGATCCGCCAATGCAATCCTCACAATAGTTCATGTATTTCAAGAGGCTACCGCTATCATTCAGCTCTTATTTTCTTCACCGCCGACAGTTAAGAGATAAGTAATTGTAGACTTGGCACAATTATAATTAACTATGATTATCCATATTAATTAATATATGATAGTTGATACGGAGAATCAATAGTCACATTAGAATTAGCAAACTCAATTAGCTCTTTTCAAAAAAAATCAAAATAGGGATTTTAATTCTTAATTAAGTCAGGTGTATATATAACTTTATAGTTAGTCTCTTGAAAGACGTTCTTTCCATAAGTTATGGAAATATTAAAGTTTAAAGTGTAAATTAGAAGAAATGAAGATAAAAATTTTGGGTTGTATGAAATTGTTATAAATTTTATAACTATTACATGTTGCATATTAAATTTTTAACATTGCAACTAAGACATTTTACCTTTTATTATTTTAAGTAAACCTCGTCTTTCCATAAGTATATGAAAAGACCATCTTTCCCAACACTTTACCAACTTTAAATTTTGTCAAAACTATCATTTAAATCTCGAGTGTTCTATAAAAGTCAATTGACCCTCTAGATACACAAAAAATGACAGTCAACCTTTTGGGTTTGACTAGTGGAATGGCTTACTTTATTCTTCTTCACAAGTGACAATATTTTTTAAAAGGCGATACACACGTTCTCGGAGCCTCAATCGTGCCGACAATATAGACATCACTGAGGAGTTAAATCACAGTAGAGACTAGGGTCAAACTCCTTATCTACGACTGCATTTGCTACCCACAAGGGACACATCCACTGGAGAAATTCCCCTGCTGCGGCTGGCGAGAGTCGAACCCACGGTAACAGGATTGAAACCAGAGGTCTAACCAATTGATCGATCGTGTGGGTGTTTGACAATGTTTTTAAGAATGCATATTTGGTGGTTATTTTCTGGATGAATGTGGTGGGTAAATGACGGTTTAATTTTAATCGAATTTAGAACTATCAGTGACATTTGAATCAGGTAGGTTCAATTATAAGTTAGTTTTACAGTTTTAGGTGAAAATTCAAACTTAAATCTCATGTCAAACTTTTTATACTAGTCAAAAGATTATTAGAGAGTATCAGGAAAAGGCAGCATTTCATAAACTTATTCACAGTCCATAGGGGCTATTATCTTAAATATTGTAATTTTTAATAAAATTTAGATATTATATTTTATAAGTTAAAACAGGTAATAATATTGTATTTGAAGGTAAAAATATAAAAAAATATATGATATGGAAAAATATTTTCAAAAATTCTAAATTTCGTATGTAATTTAACAAATGTATTGTATAAGATAAAAAATAATTGATCTGTCCATAAGATTGTGGACAGGGCATCTGTTATGAAACACGCTCAAAGATTATTCAACACTTTTAAGAAGTTCTAGGTTCAAGTGGTATGCGGATGATACTATTATATTTATGCAAGCGTCCAAATCTAACCTCATTAGGATTAAGGCTTTCCTAAACACATTTGAATTCACCTCGGGTCAAAAGTTTAATTTCCATAAATCTGATTTCTACATTAGTAAAACGGCTTCAACTATCAAATTAAATCAGATGAAGATGATTCTAAAAATGAAACAGGGATCCTTCCATTTCCAGTACCTAGGCTGTCCTATTTTCAAGGGTAGAACATTAAATAGGTACTACCAACCTCTGATGGAAAAGCTGGATAAGAAATTGCAAAACTGGAAAAATAATTGGCTTAGTACAGGGGGTAAATTAATCCTAATCCAAAGTTGCTTGTACTCAATACCACAACATTAATGGTCTGTAACTAAACCCCCAAAATATATAATCAAAACTTTTGAGAAAAAATTGGCAAGATTCTTTTGGGGTGAGTCAGAAGGGAAAAGAAACAGAATATGGAAAAAATGGGCTGATCTAGCTAAACCAATTTCACAGAATGGGTTGGGGTTTAGATCCATCCGAGCTATATTAGAGACATGTTCCCTTAAGTTGTGGCGGAAAAGTCAGCTAGGTCTCTCCTTATGGGCAAAATTGATGTGGTCTCTGCCCCAATCTCATAGGAAATCAGTCACATGGAGAAGAATTTGTTCTGTTAATAATATTGCAGAAATTAACTTTCTCATTATCCATGGTAAAAGTAGCTGTAACTTTTGGACTGTCAAATGGTGCCCGAGTGGCCCACTGATTAACTATATTCCTAGTCATATATCTGATGCCTTACAACACTGCTCTGTATCAGATTTTATCATGGATAAGCATGTTATATTAGCTCAGATTTCTCATTTCCTGGAAAATGGTACTTTGTTATTTTTGCAAAATGCAGAAGTTGTGGAGGAAAGAGAAGACAGGATTATATGGAAACCGGATGCATCTGGCACCTTTTCATTCAAGTCAGCATATCGGGTTCTCACAAGCTCATCAGGTAATTTCCCGGCCTATAAGCTACTGTGGAACACATCACTCCAGAAAAAGATTTCTATTTTTACATGGAAAATGCTACAGTCTTTCCTCCATTTTGATGATATGCTCATTAGTTGTGGATATAGTTTAGCTTCAAAATGTCCAGTATGCTGTCATTCGGATTCAATTGAACATTTCTTTATATCTTGTACAATGGCTCAATCAATATGGAATAATATGGCACCGCTGGTTCATTTTAACCTCACTGAGCATCATTCCATTTCTCAGAGATTTTACATTTTCTGGAACTGTCTTGACCTCCCAAAAGGTCATCAACTGATATGTAACATACTTCCTTCCCTCATCTGTTGGTGTCTTTGGAAAGCTCGAAATAGATACCTCTTTGATCAGATTCCATTTTCTACTGAACTTATCTGTAAGGAAGTACTAGATCTCATCAAACTATCTCTATACTCCAATCCTACACATCTGAGCTCTCCTACTTCACTTTCTCACTCCTTTAAGCATCTAATCCCCCACCCTAGGCCACCTCCTAAGCCAATCATACGGACTGTTTGTTGGGAAAGGCCTAGATTGAACTCTATTAAAATTAACACTGATGCTTCTTGGTTTTCTCACACGGCTGCAGTTGGGGTAATTGCTAGGGATATCTCTGGCACTCCACTCTTGATTAACTCGGCTACTATCTCGGCAGACTCTTCTCTTCATGCTGAAATACTTGCCATACATTTTGCTTGCCAAAATTTCCAACAGTTAGATGATTCATTCACTATTGAATCTGATTCTTTGTTAGCTGTTAACATGATTAATGATCCATACTCTGCTAACTGGCAACTTTCAATTCTGCTTATAAAGTTAATAGCCTACTACGTGGAGCTGTGCTTAAACATGTTTACAGTAACTCAGTGGCAAATGCGATTGCCAAACACCATTCTTCCCATAATCAGGCACTTAACCTCTCTAATGTGCCAGTACATATAAAAGGCCTTATAGCTTTAGATAAGAAGCAAACTCCTTATATAAGAAGGTATAAAAATGGCTATGATAGGGGTTGATACTGCTGATGTTATATTTTATATATGCAGGTACAACCTTGGTTCTGTACGCTTCTGAATTAATGTGACTTCCTTGGTTCTGATACTGCTGCCTCTTTGGCTCTGATACTACGGGTACAACCTCGGTTCTGTTACTGCCGTTGTCTTGCACATTCCGGCTTCTTTCTCTAAAATTTCACTCATAAGGCAAAGACGTAGAGTGGAAGGTTTTTGGGTATCTTCCATGAATACAATCATTCATGGTTCACTAGCTACTAGTTCTAGCATGTAAATTTACTGACAGATTGTCGATTGGTAGTTGCCTGGCCAAAGTACGAATTAACACGGGGTGTGGAGATTCGTTTACTTTGGAATCGCAACTATCTATTTTAGGAATTCCCACCGATTGTATATAGACTAGATCCTTTGTAGTTAACATCTCTTTTGGAGGCAATGACGTTGCCTTTTGTAAAAACTATTGTCATTGTTCTATGGCTTGCTCTTATTGGCCTGGGGTACTAATATACCAACCCCCACCCTCGGGTGCTTTCATTCAAAAAAAAAGTGGTCATTTTAACAAAGGGTCATAATGTTTTTACTCTGCCAAACTGTAGATGATTTTGTAATGAGTCCGTCTCTTGAAAGACGGTATTTTATAAGTAATGGAAAATTCTAGGTTTAAACTGTAAATTAGAAGAAATGAAAAAAAATGGATTATATTAATCGGATCATAAAATAATAACTACTAGACGTTAGATAATAAATTTTTAATATTGCAACTAAAACATTTTACCTTTTTATTATTTTAATTAAACCCGTCTTTCCATAGGTCTTTCCCAGTAGTCTGCCTTTTGTAATTCTAAATTTTTGTTGGTAACATTTATTACTCCATCCGTCCCAGGGGAATCTGCACACTTTCCTTATTGGGTGTCTCAGGAAAATCTGCACTCTTTTTGTTTCTTTTCATATTTGGCAAAAAAAATGACATGAATTCCCCAAACTAGCCCCAGCATATTTTAAGTTTTACCAAAAGACCAAAATTAATTTTGCTAATTTGGGCCCAGGTCCATTCAACTAAACCCAATTAAAACAAGACTAATCCACCTAATTCACCGAAACCATTTTCACCTCTTTAATACTCCCAACCGTTTCCAATTCAATTTTGAGCCGTGGAAAAAGAGATGAGAGAATTGTGAAGTTATCTTTGTCGATGGAATTTTGTGACATATATATAAGCTTTGTAAATGAAAACATTTATGTTGCGGAAGGTTACCACGTTTTACTCGAAGTTTTCATGTTTGAATAAAAATACAAACAACTCCTTAATAATATATATTTCCTTAACATATAAGAAAAAACACGATCAAAGAGATACTAGCAAATCAATTCTGTCAGATATATTTTCATGTGTTATAAATTCCATATTTAAACAAGTTTTACTGTGCATACTTCATTATTGAGTGGGTCATGATAGACTGATTGTCATAAGGTTATGAGTAGGCTATTTATTTTTTACCGTATTTGTGAAATTACATAATAAATTTAGAAATTTAGTAAATTATTTTATATTTTTATATTTTCATATTTAAATACATTTTATTACTTGTTTTCACTTTTAAAATATAATATTTAAATTTAATAAAAAAATATCAACATTTAAGGTAAAAGTCAATGTGAATTGTTCATAAGTTTATGGAAAGACAGTCTTTCCCGAGACTTCTCTTCACTATTAACCTTGTTAACAGAATTAGGTCGTCTCATAAATGGGAGAAGAGTTCGTCTCTTGAAAGACGATTTTTCTGTAAGTCATGGAAAGATCAAGGTTTAAAGTGCAAATTAGAAGAAATGAATATAAAATTTTTGGATTGCATGAATCGGGTTATAAACGTTATAACTACTATATGTTGCATAATAATTTTTTTAGTATTACAACTACGACATTTTGATTTTTATTGTTCGAGTTAAATCTCGTCTTTCCATAAGACTATGGAAAGACGATCTTTGACCCTTAAATATAAAATCCTACTACTCCCCCAGGTCCCAAAATATTGGCACTCTTACAATGAACACATTTTAAAAAAAATAAAATTGGTGAAGGGGATTGTACTGGGAGAGTAAAAAGTAAATTTAGTGGAGGAAAATAATCTAGGATTTGCCAAAAGAGGAATGTGCCAATATAAAAAGACCATCCCAAAAAAGAAAGGACGCCAATATTAAAAAGAAAACCGGAGGGAGTACTTAATCTAATTTCTATTCCTAATTATACTATGGTCTTGCCATGAGACGGTCTCGCAGGAGACAGACTCTTCACCAAATGAGAAGGAAATAAGGCGATGGATATCGTAGTCAAAGAAGTTATGCAAGATTTGGCTCTATTTGGCAGAATTTATAAGTTGATTTGCTTATAAGGAAATCACTTTTTAGTTTTTTATAAGTGTTAAAAAACAACTTATTTTAAAAGTATGAATTATTTTTAGGGGAAAAACAGAAACTGGTATTCCCCTACATTTAAAATAAGTTAGTTTTGCTTGTAAACATACGTTAAAGTAAAAGTGATGAAAGAAATTGGGAAACACAAAATCCAAAATTAAAGAGTATCATAATGTTGGATAAGAAATATGTACAGGAACTGATATTATCTCAACAAGAATCTTAGTTGGAAACTGCTAGAGAAATTGTGAAGAATTGTCGTGTTATCATTTAATTTTGAATCCATATAATGACTTAGCTGAAAAGTTTTGCATAATACATGCTGGTTGAATTCGGTTATTTCTCAAAAGATGCCGATTACTGTTGATAAAGTTTATTTAAAGTGTTGTCTGGAGCTATTATTGTCTCTAAATTTTTTAGCGTAAAATTGTTGTCTGGAGCTATTACTGTTGGTATCAAACTATTTCAAAAAACAATTCTATCCTATGAGCTATTAATCTCTCCAGTTTAATTATGAAAGACTTTTTTGATATGTTTTAGGGACATGATTCTCCAGTTTAATTATGAAAGACTTTTTTGATATGTTTTAGGGACATGATTATAAGTGTCAATTATATATCTTTTTGATAACTGAAAGTGCAAATATAATCCTAGAGTATTGATGTAAGTGCAATTTTATCCATTCTCACAGTTTAATGTCGGATTTGATTGAAAAGATGAATTTACCCCTCTGAAAATTTTAAAAAATAAATTAATAAGAAGAAATTACAATTATACCCTCCAAAGCCCTTTCTTCTTCTTCTTCTTTTCTCCTTCTCCACCGTCGTTCACTCCATCTCCGATCTCCAATCTTCTTCTCCTTCTCCTTTTCCTTCTCCTTTTCCTTCTCCTATGTGTGTCGCATCTTTCTTCTTCGGAGGTAGAAGAAAGTCGAGGTTTCGGTGGTGGAGAAATCGGCCGTCGCAGAACCATTGTTGGAGAAGTCAGGGTTGTGGTGGTGCTAGGGTTTGGGTGGCGGGGGAAGTTGGGGTTGGGTGGCGCTAGAGTTTGGGGAAGTCAGGGTTGTGGTGGCGCTATGGTTTGGGTGGCGGGGGAAGTCGGGGTTAGGCGGCGCTAGGGTTTGGGTGGCAGAGGAAGTCAGAGTTAGGTGGCAGGAGAAGTCGGGGCTATGGTGGCACTAGTGTTTAGGTGGCAGGGGAAGTCGGGGTTGGGTGGCGCTAAGGTTTCGGTGGCTGGGGAAATCGGGTGTGGGTAGCTAGAAGGTGGTAGTGGCTGGGGTGGCTGGAAGGGATGGTGGCGTGAGTGGCTGGAGGGGTGGTGGCGGGGCTAGCTGGAGGGGTGGTGGCGGCGGAAGTCGTGGGTGGGTGGCTGGAAGGTAGTAATGGTGTGGGTGGCTGGATAGAGGTGGTGGCATGGGTGGCTGGGGGTGGCAAGGATGGCTAGAGGGAGTGGTGGCAGGGGAAGAAGGTTGTGGTAGCGGAGCGGCGGTAAGCTAGCAGTGATAGTGTTGGTATGAGGACAAAATTGTGCTAACACCTTTAGGTTTTAGGTCAAAGTGCATTTTAATCATTTTATGTGTGGTCAGCGTCGGCCAATGCAGGAAATAGTGTTTTAGGGTTATATTGGCACTTTCATCAACTAGTTAGGGTTGTTTTTGCACTAAAATATATCTAAGGGTTATATTGACACTTATTCATGTAGATAGGGTTATACTGGTATGTATCCCTAAAAAATTTCAACTACATGAAATGACAAAATTGTCAACACCACCCTAGCCAATTGCCAAATAAACCCTAAAATAACCACACTAATTCATCAATCAATTGAGAAAAGTGCATATATTACCCTACCTAATTCACATAAATGTAAATAAAACTTTTTGACAATTGAAAGGGCAAATATAACCATAGATGGTTAGTGCATTTGGAAATTTACCCTTTCCAGCAGATTTAGGCCGAAAATGGGCAAAAAGTCGATTTTACCCCACGAAAAAAAGAAAAAAACCAAAAAATAAATTAATTTACTATTTTGTCACCAAAAATCCCTTGCCCTAATTTCTTCTTTGTCCCGCCGTTCTCCTCCTTTTTTCCCGCCGCTTTCTTTCTCCTTTTCTCCCACCACATAACTCTGTTCCTTTCCAGCCTCCATTGCCTTTCTTTCTTCTTTTATCCCTCACTCTAATTTATTTCTCCTACGGTGTTGTCTTTCAGGCAGCGCTGAAGGCAGGGGCGAGCGGTGGCAAGGGAGATTGAAGGCGGCGGAGCGGTGGCGAGTGACGGTAGGGCTTCGAGGCAACATGGTTTGACTAGGTTTGGCGGTGGTTGGGCTAGGGTTGGGAATGCGGTGGTGGGGTTGGGACGACAGAGGTGGGGTTGGGTGGCCGGATACGAGGACGGGTGGCTGCGATGGCGGAGGTTGGGCATCAGCGGCACTAGAGGGTGGCGCTTAAAAGCAAGGGCGGGCGGTGAGAAGGGAGATTGAGCAGCGGTGGAATGGGGTAGCTTGTGGCGGTAGGGCTTCAAGGCGATAGGGTTTGGCTAGAGTGGTTGAGGATAGCGACGTCGTGGCTGAATTTTAGTCCAACTAATCTCGGCGTTGCTAAAAGTTTGGTGACTAGGGAGGCTAAATGTGGTGGTGGGGTTGGGTGGCCGGGGAGACTGGGGAGGCTGGGTGTGATGTGTGAGGACGGTGAGGCTGAAGGTGTGGTGGCTGGGTTTGGTTTGTGAGGACGGCGAGGTGACGGGGTTTGACGAGTGACGGGATGGCTAGTGGTAGGGCTGGGTAGCCGGGACTGGGTGGCGAGGTGGTAAGGATCGAGTGGCAGTGGGTTTGGTGGCACAGCGGTGACCTGATGGTGGTGATGCCAGAGCGGCGACAACGAAGGTGGAGGAACAACGGTGGGGGAAAAGGGTAATTTTGTCTTTCAAATTTTTGTATTAGGCTGAAAGAACATTTTGGTCATTTCTGGTCGATCAATGGCCGAAAATGGCTAGTCAAGGCCGGAATATAAACTTTAATGTTATATTTGCACTTATGTAAAGTCGTTAGGGTTGTTTTGTATGTCAAATTACCTCAGGATTACGTGTTCAATCACGGAAGTATGTAGGGTTATAACTGTATATATCCCCAATCGATTTCATAAAGTTTCACAAAATTAAAATTCATGATGAAGAATTTCATCAATTTGTTCTTATTAAATTTCCTCCACTTCCTTATCATGCTCAAGCAGTGTTGCCAAAACTTTGTCTTCTTTGTTTGCATCCGAAGCCACTAAACCTTTACCTTTCGATTTTTTTTTCTTCCTCCTCTCATCATGTCTGACGATAAATTATCTTATAATACCTTGCTCCACATGATGACTATCAAATTGTCATCATCCAATTATTTGTTGTGGAAGCGTGAAGCTGGTTATGTTCTCCGACCTCAGAAGCTTTATGGTTTTCTATATGGTGCAGGCCCTGTCCGACTGTTCCTCCTCGCCCCCTGGCAGTTTTGCCTGACTGTGCCACTTCAAAGGAAATTTGGGACAATCTTCAGTCGATTTATCACGACAGCAATGCTTCATCCGTCCTTCGTCTTCGTGCTGCTGCCCATGGTATACGTAAGACTGGTACAGTTCATGAACTCCATCTCCAATTTAAAGATATTTTTGAGCAGTTGTCTATGATGGGTTCTCCTGTATCCAATGATGATCAACTTATTTAGTTTTTTACTGCTCTTGGAACTGAGTTTAAGGATTTTTCTGCACCACTAATTAATTCATTTCCTACTCCGTTGTATGCCGATGTCTTATTTCGTGCTAACAACCACGAGCCCTTTCTGAAAAACATACAGGACCATTCAGCCCCGGCCACTAGGCCTGCCGCATTCACATCAGCAGAATTTTCCTCGATCGGTCGCGCGTGGGATCACGCGCCGGCGAGGGGAGGTAGCGCGTACGGCCCACGCGCCGACAGGGGTGGCCGTTTCAGCGGTCGATGTGGCGGGAGAGCCTGTTTTCAGTCCTCGGCTGGGGCTGGTCGTGGTCGGCCGCACTGCACTTGATGTGGTGTCCCGATCACTATGCTGCGACTTGCTACAGGATGCTTGCTCGGACTGGTTCTCAGGGTCCGACTCGTCGTACAGACTCCACTCATCTGGCGGAACGTTTTCAGTCATCCTTGCAGTTAGAGCCTACTGCCCGATCTTCTGACTGGTTCATTGACTCTGGTGCTACCAATCATATGGCTCCGCCTCTGGTTTAGAGTCTGTCGCTCCATATTCCGGTAATTCTATTGTTTCGGTTGGCAATGGTGCTTCTATTCGAATCTCTCATATTGGTGACACTAAACGCTTTGATACCATGATAAAGTAATTTCCCATAATGATTCTGATTAATGATGAAGAATATATATAGAGTACAAATAAGACTAGTCTAAATAGAACTCTAGTACTAGTCATTAACATGGAATAAAATACTATCTAATCATCTACTTTCTTTATTCTAACAATGTCATTCTCCTTATTTTTCTCGATCGACTATGGCTCCATGGACCGTATTTTTGCACTCCAAGACCAGCATACTCTCATTAGCGACGACCCCAAATCAGCATAGCACGCTAGATCTGGTTAAATGTAAATTTGAGTATATACTCCCTATGTTCCTCTATTAGTGATACACTTTCTATTTTGGAATATTTTTTTATATATTGACACATTCTAATTATGACAAGTTTAAAGTATTACATCCACTCATTTTACTTTTCCTTCTTTCAATTAAATTACATCCATTAATTTAGCATATCATAAATTCTAACACCCAAAAGTGATGTGTCATTAATAGGGAAAAAGATAGAGTATACAGATACCAATAATTAAGTGCAGAACTTTGGATTATACTAGAGCCGACTAGTTAAGGTATGGCTCTTACAGCTATGTTTTTGTATCAGGTGTGAGACCACCGGAATAGAATTCTTCATGATGATCAACATGTTTTCCACCCACAACATAGTGTTACTCTATGCAAGCAAGCAATTAGAAAGTATATGAACGGGAAAAAAACCATCTATGTGAGCGCAATTCTGACCAAGTTCTGGACATTATACACAGAACCACCCCAACGGGAAACACCTTATACTTTGACGTTGTAACATCTAGTGACAACACCTACGTGGGATAGTTCATAAGGGATTCGAGTGGTGCGTGCATGTGTGGAAGCACACGGGCTATCCTTTCCATACATCGCTAAACATGCATAGCCCCTATCTTTGAGAATGGACCTAATTTCATAAGTGGAAAAAGGCCTATCAATGGAACAAGATCATCAAAAGAAGGAAACAAATCAAATAAAATCAAACCTTTTTAGGTTTTGAAGTCATTCATGATCAAGGCTCAAGTTAAACGAACTTGCCCAAAAATTATTTTTAGTTTTGGTATCCTTGCTTTAATTGCTCGTGATGTCCTTTCATTTAGAGTTTTATCACTAATCATTAAATTGTTGTTGAAATCAAATTGAGGTAAAGAATAATAATCTTTTTTTCGTAAATTATATTGTACCCCAGTATACCTTCTGTATCATAATCCCGGTTATATAAGAATTATTGTAGTTAGTTAATCCCCAAAATAGTGGATAGATTAATATCGATCCTTTATTTTCAAAAATCTAAATTATTGATTATTTAACTAACTTATTATTTGGATACGGTGAAAATTGTATTCCTAATGTATCATATAAAAATTGACTTTCGGTTTCATAGTTTCGTTGAAACTTAACTATGGGATGTGTCAATCGAAAGAAGAGACGGCAGGGTATCACTTGCGAGTGATGAAAATAAAAGTTTGCCTTCACTATCATAAAATGTCACCATACTCTAAGAACTTTTAAAAAAAATTTCTATGTCAAAGTTACCCAAGCCTAAATTAACTTCCATTGTAGGGTCCTTCACTTGTAGACCAATATCTTCTAATTTTGCCGGGGGCAATGGCCAATTCATTATTCGTGTCGAGTAGACCTTGTTGTTGTGAGAATTCTTAATTCATGAGTTGTAGGGAGGGATTTATGTCAGCACAAACAGAGACTAAGTGTTGGATTTAAAACTGGTGTTAAAGAGTACATATTCACTTATTATACTCCTGAATACGAAACCAAAGATGTAGCCCCATTTAATTGATTCCAATTGACCAGGTTTTTCAAATGGATAAATATTTTGTTCAAACACCTGACATCATGCACTCTCACACTATTGCCAAAGGATTATAATTCAATACTTTATTAAAATATGGATGATGCCAGAAATGAATGGCCATGGAAACAACAGAGAGTTGGTAAACTCGTACCTCTGAGTTTACAATAGTATTACTAACCGACATTTTAAAAACCGTCACCTAATTAGTGGCAATTTTTTTAAAAGAGAGAAGTGTTCTGCCACCATTTTTCTTGTCTATAACAATAGCTGAAAATAGTTCTAAAGTGTCCAAGTTGTTTGCATTAAGAATCAAACTATATTTATATGTGTCATCACGTAGTGCTTGGCCCTCAGCCTTCCGCACAGATACAAATGCGAGAAGAAGCCCCTTTTCCCTGACGTATTCATTGACCGCGAACTTCCCAATTTCCACCACCTGCGGATCTCGAGGGTTTAGTGCATGAAGAGAGTTGGTTTTATCAACCTGATCAGCTATGGACATATGGAAAAGTGAAATGGAAATCATTGGGACCAGGAGAAGAAAATTCCAACGGGCCATTTAAAAAAAAATCTTACTTTACTATTGTGAATTGTGGAGAAAGAGAGCAGGAAATGTGGATTTAGCCTTGTCGGAATGTTGCAACATTTATAGGCTTAGAAAATAAAAACGGGAAAAGTTACCACGTTTTACATGCAATATTAATGTTTGATTAAATATGCTATCAAATACTTAATAATAACATTTACATATAAGAAAAAGTACAATCATGGAGATATTGAAAGATCAAACAAGGAGGAAGTAAAATATTTCACATCTGACTAACTTGCAAGTTTGAATCATGTACTCTTTCTACGGAATAATGAGAATAACTGTCGCTTACCCAATTAGTAGTCCTGATATTTTTTGTATATCAATTGTATCTATATGAAGAAGTTTATTCTAAAAGTATACCATAATACATCCTTTTAATCTTTACGGGGTGCAATAACGAATAGTAAAAATATCAGCAACATGTAACTTTGTAGGAACATGTCTAACACGAAAACCTCCATGGGCAACCATCTCACGATAAAGTGATAGTCTACATCAATATTCATGCTACGATGATGATGATGAAGAATCATATTGGGAGCAAGATATGTGGTAGAAACATTATCAAAATAGAGAGTAACGGGTTGACGAAGAAAATACCCCAAATCAGCAAGAAGCTGACGCATCCAAATTGTTTCAGCCGAAGTGTATGCAACAACCCTATATTCATTTTCAGTTGAGGATTTAGACATAGTAGGTTGTTTTTTAGAGCGCCAAGAAATCGAATTCTTCCCAAGGAAAATGCCAATTTATATTGGATGCTTCGTTCCTGTTCGTCAATAAATAGTTCCCACTGCTACAACTTCATGCAAAACTCAATCTTTTACTCAAAATCTCAATCAAAATGCGAAGAAATTCACATATTTCCCATTATTGTTAATCACATTATCAGTTAAGTGCATGAACGAAATCACAACTGATACTTAAAGGTGAAAAAGATTACTTCTAACTCCGGTCAACAGATCCAAGCCGGAGTTTCAGCATTACTCTGCCTCATACTGGATCCGCCAATGCAATCCTCACAATAGTTCATGTATTTCAAGAGGCTACCGCTATCATTCAGCTCTTATTTTCTTCACCGCCGACAGTTAAGAGATAAGTAATTGTAGGCTCTGCACAATTATAATTAACTATGATTATCCATATTAATTAATATATAATAGCTGATACGGAGAATCAATAGTCACATTAGAATTAGCAAACTCAATTAGCTCTTTTAAAAAAAAATCAAAATAGGGATTTTAATTCTTAATTAAGTCAGGTGTATATATAACTTTAGAGTCAGTGTCTTGAAATTCTTTCCATAAGTTATGGAAAGACCAAAGTTTAAAGTGTAAATTAGAAGAAATGAAGATAAAAATTTTGGGTTGTATGAATTGGGTTATAAATTTTATAACTATTACATGTTGCATATTAAATTTTTAACATTGCAACTAAGACATTTTACCTTTTATTATTTTAAGTAAACCTCGTCTTTCCATAAGTATATGGAAAGACCATCTTTCCCAACACTTTACCAACTTTAAATTTTGTCAAAACTATCATTTAAATCTCAAGTGTTCTATAAAAGTCAATTGACCCTCTAGATACACCAAAAATGACAGTCAACCTTTTGGGTTTGACTAGTGGAATGGCTTACTTTATTCTTCTTCACAAGTGACAATATTTTTTAAAAGGCGATACACTCGTCCTCGGAGCCTCAATCATGCCGACAATATAGTCATCATTGAGGAGTTAAATCACAGCAGAGATTAGGGTCAAACTCCTTATCCACGATTGCATTTGCTGCCCACAAGGGACACTTTCATTGGAGAAATTCCTCTGCTGCGGCTGGCGAGAGTCGAACCCACGGTAACAGGATTGAAACCAGAGGTCTAACCAATTGATCGATTGTGTGGGTGTTTGACAATGTTTTTAAGAATGCATATTTGGTGGTTATTTTCTGGATGAATGTGGTGGGTAAATGACGGTTTAATTTTAATCGAATTTAGAACTATCAGTGATATTTGAATCAGGTAGGTTCAATTATAAGTTAGTTTTACAGTTTTAGGTGAAAATTCAAACTTAAATCTCATGTCAAACTTTTTATACTAGTCAAAAGATTATTAGAGAGTATCAGGAAAGGCATTATTTTCATAAACTTATTCACAGTTTACAGGGGTTATTATCTTAAATATTACAATTTTTAATAAAATTTAAATATTATATTTTATAAGTTAAAACAGGTAATAATATTGTATTTGATGGTAAAAATATAAAAAAATATGTGATATGGAAAAATATTTTTAAAAATTCTAAATTTCGTATGTAATTTAACAAATGTATTATATAAGATAAAAAATAATTGATCTGTTGAAACACGCTTAAAGATTATTCAACACTTTTAAGAAGTTTTAGGTTCAAGTGGTCATTTTAACAAAGGGTCATATGTTTTTACTCTGCCAAACTGTATATGATTTTGTAATGAGTCTGTCTCTTGAAAAATGGTATTTTTATAAGTAATGAAAAAATCTAGGTTTAAACTGTAAATTAGAAGAAATAAAAAAAATGGATTATATTAATCGGGTCATAAAATTATAACTACTACACGTTAGATAATAAATTTTCAATATTGCAACTAATACATTTTACCTTTTTATTATTCTAATTAAACCCGTCTTTCCATAGGTCTTTCCCAATAGTCTGCCTTTTGTAATTCTAAATTTTTGTTGGTAACATTTATTACTCCATCCGTTCCAGGGGAATCTGCACACTTTCCTTATTGGGTGTCTCAGGAAAATCTGCACTCTTTTTATTTCTTTTCATATTTGGCAAAAAAAATGACATGAATTCCCCAAACTAACCCCAGCATATTTTAAGTTTTACCAAAAGACCAAAATTAATTTTGCTAATTTGGGCCCAGATCCATTCAACTAAACCCAATTAAAACAAGACTAATCCACCTAATTCACCGAAACCATTTTCACCTCTTTAATACTCCCAACCGTTTCCAATTCAATTTTCAGCTGTGGAAAAAGAGATGAGAGAATTGTGAAGTTATCTTTGTCGATGGAATTTTGTGACATATATATAAGCTTTGTAAATGAAAACATTTATGTTGCGGAAGGTTACCACGTTTTACTCGAAGTTTTCATGTTTGAATAAAAATACAAACAACTCCTTAATAATATATATTTCCTTAACATATAAGAAAAAACACGATCAAAGAGATACTAGCAAATCAATTCTGTCAGATATATTTTCATGTGTTATAAATTCCATATTTAAACAAGTTTGACTGTGCATACTTCATTATTGAGTGGGTCATGATAGACTGATTGTCATAAGGTTATGAGTAGGCTATTTATTTTTTACCGTATTTGTGAAATTACATAATAAATTTAGAAATTTAGTAAATTATTTTTTATATTATATATTTTTATATTTTCACATTCAAATACATTTTATTACTTGTTTTCACTTTTAAAATATAATATTTAAATTTAATAAAAAAATATCAACATTTAAGGTAAAAGTCAATGTGAATTGTTCATAAGCTTATGGAAAGACAGTCTTTCCCGAGACTTTCTCTTCACTATTAACCTTGTTAACAGAATTAGGTCGTCTCATAAATGGGAGAAGAGTTCGTCTCTTGAAAGACGATTTTTCTGTAAGTCATGGAAAGATCAAGGTTTAAAGTGCAAATTAGAAGAAATGAATATAAAATTTTTGGATTGCATGAATCGGGTTATAAACTTTATAACTACTATATGTTGCATAATAATTTTTTTAGTATTACAACTACGACATTTTGCTTTTTATTGTTCGAGTTAAATCTCGTCTTTCCACAAGACTATGGAAAGACGATCTTTGACCCTTAAATATAAAATCCTACTACTCCCCCAGGTCCCAAAATATTGGCACTCTTACAATGAACACATTTTTAAAAAAAGTAAAATTGGTGGAGGGGATTGTACTGGGAGAGTAAAAAGTAAATTTAGTGGATGAAAATAATCTAGGATTTGCCAAAAGAGGAATGTGCCAATATAAAAAGACCATCCCAAAAAAGAAAGGGTGCCAATATTAAAAAGAAAACCGGAGGGAGTACTTAATCTAATTTCTATTCCTAATTATACTATGGTCTTACCATGAGACGGTCTCGCAGGAGACAGACTCTTCACCAAATGAGAAGGA
Source organism: Rubia yunnanensis (assembly GCA_037428765.1). NCBI lineage: Eukaryota > Viridiplantae > Streptophyta > Magnoliopsida > Gentianales > Rubiaceae > Rubia > Rubia yunnanensis. The sequence continues at coordinate 2,697,007 of CM075065.1, read as the reverse complement.
AATGAGGCGATGGATATCGTAGTTAAAGAAGTTATGCAAGATTTGGCTCTATTTGGCAGAATTTATAAGTTGATTTGCTTATAAGGAAATCACTTTTTAGCTTTTTTATAAATGCTAAAAAAATAGCTTATTTTAAAAGTATAGACTATTTTTAGTGGGAAAACAGAAGTTGATATTTCCCTACTTTTAAAATAAGTTAGTTTTACTTATAATCATAACTCTTCTGAACACAAGTAAAATTGGTGAAAGAAATTGGGAAACACAAAATCCAAAATTAAAGAGTATCATAATGTTGGATAAGAAATATGTACAGGAACTGATATTATCTCAACAAGAATCTTAGTTGGAAACTGCTAGAGAAATTGTGAAGAATTGTCGTGCTATCATTTAATTTTGAATCCATATAATGACTTAGCTGAAAAGTTTTGCATAATACATGCTGGTTGAATTCGGTTATTTGTCAAAAGATGCCGATTACTGTTGATAAAGTTTATTTAAAGTGTTGTCTGGAGCTATTATTGTCTCTAAATTTTTTAGCGTAAAATTGTTGTCTGGAGCTATTACTGTTGGTATCAAACTATTTCAAAAAATAATTCTCTCCTATGAGCTATTAATCTCTCCAGTTTAATTATGAAAGACTTTTTTGATATGTTTTAGGGAAATGATTATAAGTGTCAATTATATATCTTTTTGATAATTGAAAGTGTAAATATAATTCTAGAATTTGATGTAAGTGCAATTTTACCCATTCTCAAAGTTTAATGTCGTATTTGATTGGAAATATGAATTTACCCCTCTGAAAATTTAAAAAAAATAAATTAATAAGAAGAAATTACAATTATACCCTCCAAAGCCCTTTCTTCTTCTTCTTCTTTTCTCCTTCTCCACCGTCGTTCACTCCATCTCCGATGTCCAATCTTCTTCTCCTTCTCCTTTTCCTTCTCCTATGTGCGTTGCAGCTTTCTTCTTCGGAGGTAGAAGAAAGTCGAGGTTTTGGTGGTGGAGAAATCGGCCGTCGTAGAACCATTGTTGGAGAAGTCAGGGCTGTGGTGGTGCTAGGGTTTGGGTGGCGGGGGAAGTCGGGGTTGGGTGGCGCTAGAGTTTGGGTGGCAGGAGAAGTCAGGGTTGTGGTGGCACTATGGTTTGGGTGGCGGGGGAAGTCGGGGTTAGGCGGCGCTAGGGTTTGGGTGGCAGAGGAAGTCAGGGTTAGGTGGCAGGAGAAGTCGGGGCTATAGTGGCGCTAGTGTTTAGGTGGCAGGGGAAGTCGGGGTTGAGTGGCGCTAGGGTTTCGGTGGCTGGGGAAATCGGGTGTGGGTAGCTAGAAAGTGGTAGTGGCTGGGGTGGCTGGAAGGGATGGTGGCGTGAGTGGCTAGAGGGGTGGTGGCGGGGCTGGCTAGAGGGGTGGTGGCGGCGGAAGTCGTGGGTGGGTGGCTGGAAGGTAGTGATGGTGTGGGTGGCTGGATAGGGGTGGTGGCATGGGTGGCTGGGGGTGGCAAGGATGGCTAGAGGGAGTGGTGGCAGGGGAAGACGGTTGTGGTAGCGGAGTGGCGGTAAGCTGGCAGTGATGGTGTTGGTCTGAGGACAAAATTGTCCTAACACCTTTAGGTTTTAGGCCAAAGTGCATGTTAATCATTTTATGTGTGGTCAACGTCGGCCAATGCAGGAAATAGTGTTTTAGGGTTATATCGGCACTTTCATCAACTAGTCAGGGTTGTTTTTTGCACTAAAATATATCTGAGAGTTATATTGACACTTATTCATGTAGATAGGGTTATACTGGTATGTATCCCTAAAAAATTTCAACTACATGAAATGACAAAATTGTCAACACCACCCTAGCCAATTGCCAAATAAACCCTAAAATAACCACACTAATTCATCACTCAAATGAGAAAAGTGCATATATTACCCTACCTAATTCACATAAATGTAAATATAACTTTTTGACAATTGAAAGGGCAAATATAACCATACATGGTTAGTGTATTTGCAAACTTACCCTTTCCAGCAGATTTAGGCCGAAAATGGGCAAAAAGTCGATTTTACCCCACGAAAAAAAGAAAAAAACCAAAAAATAATTGAATTTACTATTTTGTCACCAAAAATCCCTTGCCCTAATTGCTTCTTCGTCCCGCCGTTCTCCTCCTTTTTCCCGCCGCTTTCTTTCTCCTTTTCTCCCACCACATAACTTTGCTCCATTCCAGCCTCCATTGCCTTTCTTTCTTCTTTTATCCTTCACTCTAATTTATTTCTCCGACGGTGTTGTCTTTGAGGCGGCGCTGAAGGCAGGGCGAGCGGTGGCAAGGGAGATTGAAGGCGGCGGAGCGGGGTGGCGAGTGACGGTAGGGCTTCAAGGCAACGAGGTTTGACTAGGTTTGGCGGTGGTTGGGCTAGGGTTGGGAATGCGGTGGTGGGGCTGGGACGACAGAGGTGGGGTTGGGTTGCCGGATTCGGGGACGGGTGGCTGCGATGGCGGAGGTTGGGCATCAGCGGCACTAGAGGGTAGCGCTTAAAAGCATGGGCGGGCGGTGAGAAGGGAGATTGAGCAGTGGTGGAATGGGGTAGCTTCTGGCGGTAGGGCTTCAAGGTGATAGGGTTTGGCTAGAGTGGTTGAGGATAGCAACGTCGTGGCTGAATTTTAGTCCAACTAATCTCGGCAACGCTAAAAGTGTGATGACTAGGGAGGCTGAAAGTGGTGGTGGGGTTGGGTGGCCGGGGAGGCTGGGTGTGGTGTGTGAGGATGGTGAAGCTGAAGGTGTGGTGGCTGGGTTTGGTGTGTGAGGATGGCGAGGCGACGGGGTTTAACGAGTGGCGGGATGGCTAGTGGTAGGGTTGGGCAGCCGGAACTGGGTGACGAGGTGGTAAGGATCGAGTGGTGGTGGGTTTGGTGGCGCAACGGTGACCTGATGGTGGTGATGCCAGAGCGGCGATAACGATGGTGGAGGAACAACGGTGGGGGAAAAGGGTAATTTTGTCTTTCAAATTTTTGTATTAGGCTGAAAGAACATTTCGGTCATTTCTGGTCGATCAATGGCCGGAAATGGCCAGTCAATGCCGGAATATAAACTTTAATGTTATATTTGCACTTATGTAAAGTCGTTAGGGTTGTTTTGTATGTCAAATTACCTCAGGGTTATGTTTGCAATCACAGAAGTATGTAGGGCTATAACTGTATATATCCCCAATCGATTTCATAGAGTTTCACAAAATTAAAATTCATGATGAAGAATTTCATCAATTTGTTCTTATGAAATTTCCTCCACTTCCTTATCATGCTCTTAGCCACAATCTCGTCATTCTCCTTATTTTTCTCGATTGACTATGGCTCCATGGACCGTATTTTTGCACTCCAAGACCAGCATACTCTCATCAGCGACGACCCCAAATCAGCATAGCAAGTTAGATCTGGTTAAATGTAAATTTGAGTATATACTCCCTATGTTCCTCTATTAGTGATTACTCAAAATCTGAATCAAAGTGCGAAGAAATTCACGTATTTCCCATTATTGTTAATCACATTATCAGTTAAGTGCATGAACGAAATCACAACTGATACTTAAAGGTGAAAAGGATTACTTCTAACTCCGGTCAATAGATCCATGCCGGAGTTTCAGTATTACTCTGCCTCATACTGGATCCGCCAATGCAATCCTCACAATAGTTCATGTATTTCAAGAGGCTACCGCTATCCTTCAGCTCTTATTTTCTTCACCGCCGACAGTTAAGAGATAAGTAATTGTAGACTTGGCACAATTATAATTAACTATGATTATCCATATTAATTAATATATAATAGTTGATACGGAGAATCAATAGTCACATTAGAATTAGCAAACTCAATTAGCTCTTTTAAAAAAATCAAAATAGGGATTTTAATTCTTAATTAAGTCGGGTGTATATATAACTTTAGAGCCAGTCTCTTGAAATTCTTTCCATAAGTTATGGAAAGACCAAAGTTTAAAGTGTAAATTAGAAGAAATGAAGATAAAAATTTTGGGTTGTATGAATTGGGTTATAAATTTTATAACTACTACATGTTGCATATTAAATTTTTAACATTGCAACTAAAACAATTTACCTTTTATTATTTTAAGTAAACCTTGTCTTTCCATAAGTATATGGAAAGACCATCTTTCCCAACACTTTACCAATTTTAAGTTTTGTCAAAACTATCATTTAAATCTCGAGTGTTCTATAAAAGTCAATTGACCCTCTAGATACACCAAAAATGACAGTCAACCTTTTGGGTTTGACTAGTGGAATGGCTTACTTTATTCTTCTTCACAACTGGCAATGTTTTTTAAAAGGCGATACACTCGTCCTCAGAGCCTCAATCGTGCCGACACTATATCCATCACTGAGGAGGTAAATCACAGCAGAGACTAGGGTCAAACTCCTTATCCACGACTGCATTTGCTGCCCACAAGGGACACATCCACTGGAGAAATTCCCCTGCTGCGGCTGGCGAGAGTCAAACCCACGGTAACAGGATTGAAACCAGAGGTCTAACCAATTGATCGATCGTGTGGGTGTTTGACAATGTTTTTAAGAATGCATATTTGGTGGTTATTTTCTGGATGAATGTGGTGGGTAAATGACGGTTTAATTTTAATCGAATTTAGAACTATCAGTGACATTTGAATCAGGTAGGTTCAATTATAAGTTAGTTTTACAGTTTTAAGTGAAAATTCAAACTTAAATCTCATGTCAAACTTTTTATACTAGTCAAAAGATTATTAGAGAGTATCAGGAAAGGCAGCATTTCATAAACTTATTCACAGTCCACAGGGGCTATTATCTTAAATATTGTAATTTTTAATAAAATTTAAATATTATATTTTATAAGTTAAAACATGTAATAATATTGTATTTGAAGGTAAAAATATAAAAAAATATATGATATGGAAAAATATTTTCAAAAATTCTAAATTTCGTATGTAATTTAACAAATGTATTGTATAAGATAAAAAATAATTGATCTGTCCATAAGATTGTGGACAGGGCATCTGTTATGAAACACGCTCAAAGATTATTCAACACTTTTAAGAAGTTCTAGGTTCAAGTGGTATGCAGATGATACTATTATATTTATGCAAGCGTCCAAATCTAACCTCATTAGGATTAAGGCTTTCCTAGACACATTTGAATTCACCTCGGGTCAAAAGTTTAATTTCCATAAATCTGATTTCTACATTAGTAAAAGGGCGTCAACTATCAAATTAAATCAGATGAAGATGATTCTAAAAATGAAACAGGGATCCTTCCATTTCCAGTACCTAGGCTGTCCTATTTTCAAGGGTAGAACATTAAATGGGTACTACCAACCTCTGATGGAAAAGCTGGATAAGAAATTGCAAAACTGGAAAAATAATTGGCTTAGTACAGGGGGTAAATTAATCCTAATCCAAAGTTGCTTGTATTCAATACCACAGCATTTATGGTCTGTAACTAAACCCCCAAAATATATAATCAAAACTTTTGAGAAAAAATTGGCAAGATTCTTTTGGGGTGAGTCAGAAGGGAAAAGAAACAGAATATGGAAAAAATGGGCTGATCTAGCTAAACCAATTTCACAGAATGGGTTGGGGTATAGATCCATCCGAGCTATATTAGAGACATGTTCCCTTAAATTGTGGTGGAAAAGTCAGCTAGGTCTCTCCTTATGGGCAAAATTGATGTGGTCTCTGCCCCAATCTCATAGGAAATCAGTCACATGGAGAAGAATTTGTTCTGTTAATAATATTGCATAAATTAACTTTCTCATTATCCATGGTAAAGGTAGCTGTAACTTTTGGACTGTCAAATGGTGCCCGAGTGGCCCACTGATTAACTATATTCCTAGTCATATATCTGATGCCTTACAACACTGCTCTGTATCAGATTTTATCAAGGATAAGCATGTTATATTAGCTCAGATTTCTCCTTTCCTGGAAAATGGTACTTTGTTATTTTTGCAAAATGCAGAAGTTGTGGAGGAAAGAGAGGACAGGATTATATGGAAACCGGATGCATCTGGCACCTTTTCATTCAAGTCAGCATATCGGGTTCTCACAAGCTCATCAGGTAATTTCCCAGCCTATAAGCTACTGTGGAACACATCACTCCAGAAAAAGATTTCTATTTTTACATGGAAAATGCTACAGTCTTTCCTCCATTTTGATGATGTGCTCATTAGTTGTGGATATAGTTTAGCTTCGAAATGTCCAGTATGCTGTCATTCGGATTCAATTGAACATTTCTTTATATCTTGTACAATGGCTCAATCAATATGGAATAATATGGCACCGCTGGTTCATTTTAACCCCACTGAGCATCATTCCATTTCTCAGAGATTTTACATTTTCTGGAACTGTCTTGACCTCCCAAAAGGTCATCAACTGATATGTAACATACTTCCCTCCCTCATCTGTTGGTGTCTTTGGAAAGCTCGAAATAGATACCTCTTTGATCAGATTCCATTTTCTACTGAACTTATCTGTAAGGAAGTACTAGATCTCATCAAACTATCTCTATACTCCAATCCTACACATCTGAGCTCTCCTACTGCACTTCCTCACTCCTTTAAGCATCTAATCCCCCACCCTAGGCCACCTCCTAAGCCAATCATACGGACTGTTTGTTGGGAAAGGCCTAGATTGAACTCTATTAAAATTAACACTGATGCTTCTTGGTTTTCTCACACGGCTGCAGTTGGGGTAATTGCTAGGGATATCTATGGCACTCCACTCTTGATTAACTCGGCTACTATCTCTGTAGAATCTTCTCTTCATGCTGAAATACTTGCCATACATTTTGCTTGCCAAAATTTCCAACAGTTAGATGATTCATTCACTATTGAATCCGATTCTTTGTTAGCTGTTAACATGATTAATGATCCATACTCTGTTAACTGGCAACTTTTCAATTCTGCTTATAAAGTTAATAGCCTACTACGTGGAGCTGTGCTTAAACATGTTTAAAGGGAATGTAACTCAGTGGCAAATGTGATTGCCAAACACCATTCTTCCCATAATCAGGCACTTAACCTCTCTAATGTGCCAGTACATATAAAAGGCCTTATAGCTTTAGATAAGAAGCAAACTCCTTATATAAGAAGGTATAAAAATGGCTATGATAGGGGTTGATACTGCTGATGTTATATTTTATATATGCAAGTACAACCTTGGTTCTGTACGCTTCTGAATTAATGTGACTTCCTTGGTTCTGATACTGCTGCCTCTTTGGCTCTGATACTACGGGTACAACCTCGGTTTTGTTACTGCCGTTGTCTTGCACATTTCGGCTTCTTTGTCTCAAATTTCACTCATAAGGCAAAGACGTAGAGTGGAAGGTTTTTGGGTATCTTCCATGAATACAATCATTCATGGTTCACTAGCTACTAGTTCTAGCATGTTAATTTACTGACAGATTGTCGATTGGTAGTTGCCTGGCCAAAGTACGAATTAACACGGGGTGTGGAGATTCGTTTACTTTGGAATCGCAACTATCTATTTTAGGAATTCCCACCGATTGTATATAGACTAGATCCTTTGTAGTTAACATCTCTTTTGGAGGCAATGACGTTGCCTTTTGTAAAAACTATTGTCATTGTTCTATGGCTTGCTCTTATTGGCCTGGGGTACTAATATACCAACCCCTACCCTCGGGTGCTTTCATTAAAAAAAAAAGTGGTCATTTTAACAAAGGGTCATAATGTTTTTACTCTGCCAAACTGTAGATGATTTTGTAATGAGTATGTCTCTTGAAAGAAGGTATTTTTATAAGTAATGGAAAATTCTAGGTTTAAACTGTAAATTAGAAGAAATGAAAAAAAATGGATTATATTAATCGGGTCATAAAATTATAACTACTACACGTTAGATAATAAATTTTCAATATTGCAACTAAAACATTTTACCTTTTTATTATTCTAATTAAACCCGTCTTTCCATAGGTCTTTCCCAGTAGTCTGCCTTTTGTAATTCTAAATTTTGTTGGTAACATTTATTACTCCATCCGTCCCAGGGGAATCTGCACACTTTCCTTATTGGGTGTCTCAGGAAAATCTGCACTCTCTTTGTTTCTTTTCATATTTGGCAAAAAAAATGACATGAATTCCCCAAACTAACCCCACCATATTTTAAGTTTTACCAAAAGACCAAAATTAATTTTGCTAATTTGGGCCCAGGTCCATTCAACTAAACCCAATTAAAACAAGACTAGTCCACCGAAACCATTTTCACCTCTTTAATACTCCCAACCGTTTCCAATTCAATTTTGAGCTGTGGAAAAAGAGATGAGAGAATTGTGAAGTTATCTTTGTCGATGGAATTTTGTGACATATATATAAGCTTTGTAAATGAAAACATTTATGTTGCGGAAGGTTACCACGTTTTACTCGAAGTTTTCATGTTTGAATAAAAATACAAACAACTCCTTAATAATATATATCTCCTTAACATATAAGAAAAAACACGATCAAAGCGATACTAGCAAATCAATTCTGTCAGATATATTTTCATGTGTTATAAATTCCATATTTAAACAAGTTTTACTGTGCATACTTCATTATTGAGTGGGTCATGATAGACTGATTGTCATAATGTTATGAGTAGGCTATTTATTTTTTACCTAATACAATGTATTTGTGAAATTACATAATAAATTTAGAAATTTAGTAAATTATTTTTTATATTATATATTTTTATATTTTCATATTCAAATATATTTTATTACTTGTTTTCACTTTTAAAATATAATATTTAAATTTTATAAAAAAAATATCAACATTTAAGGTAAAAGTCAATGTGAATTGTTCATAAGCTTATGGAAAGACAGTCTTTCCCGAGACTTTCTCTTCACTATTAACCTTGTTAACAGAATTAGGTCGTCTCATAAATGGAAGAAGAGTTCGTCTCTTGAAAGACGATTTTTCTGTAAGTCATGGAAAGACCAAGGTTTAAAGTGCAAATTAGAAGAAATGAATATAAAATTTTTGGATTGCATGAATCGGGTTATAAACTTTATAACTACTATATGTTGCATAATAATTTTTTTAGTATTACAACTACGACATTTTTCTTTTTATTGTTCGAGTTAAATCTCGTTTTTCCATAAGACTATGGAAAGACGATCTTTGACCCTTAAATATAAAATCCTACTACTCCCCCGGGTCCCATAATATTGGCACTCTTACAATGAACACATTTTTAAAAAAAGTAAAATTGGTGGAGGGGATTGTACTGGGAGAGTAAAAAGTAAAATTGGTGGAGGGGATTGTACTGGGAGAGTAAAAAGTAAATTTAGTGGATGAAAATAATCTAGGATTTGCCAAAAGAGGAATGTGCCAATATAAAAAGACCATCCCAAAAAAGAAAGGGTGCCAATATTAAAAAGAAAACCGGAGGGAGTACTTAATCTAATTTCTATTCCTAATTATACTATGGTCTTACCATGAGACGGTCTCGCAGGAAAGTCTCAGGAAAGGCTGCCTTTCCATAAGCTTAAGGACAGTTCTCGGGGGCATTTGCCTTAAATTTTGTAATTTTTTATAAAATTTAAATATTGCATTTTATAAGTTAAAACAAGTAATATTATGTATTTGAAGGTGAAAATATAAAAATATATGATATAAAAAATATTTTAAAAAATTTTAAATTTTGTATGTAATTTAAGAAATGCAGTGTATAAGGTAAGAAATAAGTGGCATGTCCATCAGCTTATGGACAGGCCGCCTGTCAGGAGACCCACTCTCAAACTATTTCAAAAATTAGTTCTTTCCTGTGAGCTATTAACTCTCCAGTTTAATTATGAAAGACTTTTTTGATATGTTTTAGGGACATGCTTATAAGTGTCAGTTATATATCTTTTTGATAATTGAGAGTGCAAATATAATCCTAGAATATTGATGTAAGTGCAATTTTACCCATTCTCACAGTTTAATGTCGGATTTGATTGAAAAGATGTACCCCTCTGAAAATTTAAAAAAAATAAATTAATAAGAAGAAATTACAATTATACCCCCCAAAGCCCTTTCTTCTTCTTCTTCTTCTTTTCTCCTTCTCCACCGTCGTTCACTCCATCTCCGATCTCCAATCTTCTTCACCTTCTCCTTTTCCTTCTCCTATGGGCGTCGCAGCTTTCTTCTTCGGAGGTAGAAGAAAGTCGAGGTTTTGGTGGTGGAGAAATCGGGCGTCGCAGAACCATTGTTGGAGGAGTCAAGGTTGTGGTGGTGCTAGGGTTTGGGTGGTGAGGGAAGTCGGGGTTGGGTGGCGCTAGAGTTTGGGTGGCGGGAGAAGTCAGGGTTGTGGTGGTGCTATGGTTTGGGTGGCGGGGGAAGTCAGGGTTAGGCGGCGCTAGGGTTTAGGTGGAAGAGGAAATCAGAGTTAGGTGGCAGTAGAAGTCGGGGCTATAGTGGTGCTAGTGTTTAGGTGGCAGGGGAAGTCGGGGTTGGGTGGCGCTAGGGTTTCGGTGGCTGGGGAAATTGGGTGTGGGTAGCTAGAAGGTGGTAGTGGCTGGGGTGGCTGGAAGGGATGGTGGCGTGAGTGGCTGAAGGGGTGGTGGCAGCGGAAGTCGTGGGTGGGTGGCTGGAAGGTAGTGATGGTGTGGGTGGCTGGAAGGTAGTGATGGTGTGGGTGGCTGGATAGGGGTGGTGGCATGGGTGGCTGGGGGTGGCAAGGATGGTTAGAGGGAGTGGTGGCAGGGGAAGAAGGTTGTGGTAGCGGAGCGGCGGTAAGCTGGCAGTGATGGTGTTGGTCTGAGGACAAAATTGTCCTAACACCTTTAGGTTTTAGGCCAAAGTGCATTTTAATCATTTTATGTGTGGTCAGCGTCGGCCAATGCAGGAAATAGTGTTTTAGGGTTATATTGGCACTTTCATCAACTAGTCAGGGTTGTTTTTTGCACTAAAATATATCTGAGGGCTATATTGACACTTATTCATGTAGATAGGGTTATACTGGTGTGTATCCCTAAAAAATTTCAACTACATGAAATGACAAAATTGTCAACACCACCCTAGCCAATTGCCAAATAAACCCTAAAATAACCACACTAATTCATCAATCAATTGAGAAAAGTGCATATATTACCCTACCTAATTCACATAAATGTAAATATAACTTTTTGACAATTGTAAGGGCAAATATAACCATAGATGGTTAGTGTATTTGCAAATTTACCCTTTTCATCGGATTTAGGCCGAAAATGGGCAAAAAGTCGATTTTACCCCACGAAAAAAAGAAAAAACCAAAAATAAATGAAGTTACTATTTTGTCACCGAAAATCACTTGCCCTAATTGCATCTTCGTCCCGCCGTTCTCCTCCTTTTTTCCCGCCGCTTTCTTTCTCCTTTTCTCCCACCACATAACTCTGCTCCTTTCCAGCCTCCATTGCCTTTCTTTCTTCTTTTATCCCTCACTCTAATTTATTTCTCCGACGGTGTTGTCTTTGAGGCGGCGCTGAAGGCAGGGGCGAGAGGTGGCAAGGGAGATTGAAGGCGGCGAAGCGGGGTGGCGAGTGACGGTAGGGCTTCGAGGCAACGGGGCTTGACTAGGTTTGGCGGTGGTTGGGCTAGGGTTGGGAATGCGGTGGTGGGGCTGGGACGACAGAGGTGGGGTTGGGTGGCCGGATACGGGGACAGGTGGCTACGATGGCGGAGGATGGGCATCAGCGGCACTAGAGGGTGGCGCTTAAAAGCAAGGGCGAGCGGTGAGAAGGGAGATTGAGCAGCGTGGAATGGGGTAGCTTGTGGCGGTAGGGATTCAAGGCGATAGGGTTTGGCTAGAGTGGTTGAGGATAGCGACGTCGTGGCTGAATTGTAGTCCAACTAATCTCGGCGAAGCTAAAAGTGCGGTGACTAGGGAGGCTGAATGTGGTGGTGGGGTTGGGTGGCCGGGGAGGCTGGGTGTGGTGTGTGAGGACGGTGAGGCTGAAGGTGTGGTGGCTGGGTTTGGTGTGTGAGGATGGCGAGGCGACGGGGTTTGACGAGTGGCGGGATGGCTAGTGATAGGGCTGGGTAGTCGGGACTGGGTGGCGAGGTAGTAAGGATCGAGTGGTAGTGGGTTTGGGGCGCAGCGGTGACCTGATGGCAGTGATGCCAGAGCGGCGACAACGAAGGTGGAGGAACAACGGTGGGGGAAAAGGGTAATTTTGTCTTTCAAATTTTGGTATTAGGCTGAAAGAACATTTCGGTCATTTCTGGTCGATCAATGGCCGGAAATGGCCAGTCAATGCCGGAATATAAACTTTAATGTTATATTTGCACTTATGTAAAGTCGTTAGGGTTGTTTTGTATGTCAAATTACCTCAGGGTTATGTGTGCAATCACGGAAGTATGTAGGGTTATAACTGTATATATCCCCAATCGATTTCATAAAGTTTCACAAAATTAAAATTCATGATGAAGAATTTCACCAATTTGTTCTTATGAAATTTCCTCCACATCCTTATCATGCTCTTAGCCACAATCTCGTCATTCTCCTTATTTTTCTCGATCGACTATGGCTCCATGGACCGTATTTTTGCACTCCAAGACCAACATACTCTCATCAGCGACGACCCCAAATCAGCATAGCAAGCTAGATCTGGTTAAATGTAAATTTGTGTATATACTCCCTATGTTCCTCTATTAGTGATACACTTTCTATTTTGGGATTTTTTTATATATTGACACATTCTAGTTATGACAAGTTTAAAGTTATTACATCCACTCATTTTACTTTTCCTTCTTTCAATTAAATTACATCCATTAATTTAGCATATCATAAATTCTAACACCCAAAAGTGATGTGTCATTAATAGGGAAAAAGATAGAGTATACAGATACCAATAATTAAGTGCAGAACTTTGGATTATACCAGAGTTGACTAGTTAAGGTATAGCTCTTACAGCTATGTTTTTGTATCAGGTGTGAGACCACCGGAATAGAATTCTTCATGAAGATCAACATGTTTTCCACCCACAACATAGTGTTACTCTATGCAAGCAAGCAATTAGAAAGTATATCAACGGAAAAAAAAACCATTTATGTGAGCGCAATTCTGACCAAGTTCTGGACATTATACACAGAACCACCCCAACGGGAAACACCTTATACTTTGACGCTGTAACATCTAGTGACAACACCTACGTGGGATAGTTCATAAGGGATTCGAGTGGTGCGTGCATGTATGTAAGCACACGGGCTACCCTTTCCATACATCGCTAAACATGCAGAGCCCCTATCTTTGAGAATGGACCTAATTTCATAATTGGAAAAAGGCCTATCAATGGAACAAGATCATCAAAAGAAGGAAACAAATAAAATAAAATCAAACCCTTTTAGGTTTTGAAGTCATTCATGATCAAGGATCAAGTTAAATGAACTTGCGAAATTTGTTTTAGTTTTGGTATCCTTGCTTTAATTGCTCATGATGTCCTTTCATTTAGAGTTTTACCACTAATCATTATCACCATACTCTAAGAACTTTAAAAAAAATCTCTATGTCAAATTTACCCAAGCCTAAATTAACTTCCATCGTAGGGTCCTTCACTTGTAGACCAATATATCTAATTTTGCCGGGGGCAGTGGCCAATTCATTATTTGTGTCGAGTAGACCTTGTTGTTGTGAGAATTCTTAATTCATGAGTTGTAGGGAGGGATTTATGTCACCACAAACAGAGACTAAGTGTTGGATTTAAAGCTGGTGTCAAAGAGTACATATTCACTTATTATACTCCTGAATATGAACACGAAACCAAAGATGTAGCCCCATTTAATTGATTCCAATTGACCAGGTTTTTCAAATGGATAAATATTTTGTTCAAACACCTGACATCATGCACTCTCACACTATTGCCAAAAGATTATAATTCAATACTTTATTAAATTATGGATGATGCCAGAAATGAATGGCCATGGAAACAACATAGAGTTGGTAAACTCGTAGCTCTGAGTTTACAATAGTATTGCTAACCGAAATTTTAAAAACCGTCACCTAATTAGTGGCAATTTTTTTAAAAGAGAGAAGTGTTCTGCCACCATTTTTCTTGTCTATAACAATAGCTGAAAATAGTTCTAAAGTGTCCAAGTTGTTTGCATTAAGAATCAAACTATATTTATATATGCCATCACGTTGTGCTTGACCCTCAGCCTTCAGCACAGATACAAATGCGAGAAGAAGCCCCTTTTCCCTGATGTATTCATTGACCGCAAACTTCCCAATTTCCACCACCTGCGGATCTCGAGGGTTTAGTGCATGAAGAGAGTTGGTTTTATCAACCTGATCAGCTATGGACATATGGAAAAGTGAAATGGAAATCACTGGGACCAGGAGAAGAAAATTCCAGCGGGCCATTTTTTTTAAAAAAAAAATCTTACTTTACTACTGTGAATTGTGGAGAAAGAGAGCAGGAAATGTGGATTTAGCTTTGTCGGAATGTTGCAACATTTATAGGCTTAGAAAATAAAAACGGGGAAAGTTACCACGTTTTACATGCAATATTAATTCTTGATTAAATATGCTATCAAATACTTAATAATAACATTTGCATATAAGAAAAATACAATCATGGAGATATTGAAAGATCAAACAAGGAGGAAGTAAAATATTTCACATCTGACTAACTTGCAAGTTTGAATCATGTACTCTTTCTACGGAATAATGAGAATAACTGTCGCTTACTCAATTAGTAGTCCTGATATTTTTTTCTATATCAATTGTATTTATATGAAGAAGTTTATTCTAAAAGTATACCCTAATACATCCTTTTAATCTTTACGGGGTGCAATAACGAATAGTAAAAATATCAGCAACATGTAATTGTGTAGGAACATGTCTAACACGAAAACCTCCATGGGCAACCATCTCACGATAAAGTGATAGTCTACATCAATATTCGTGCTACGATGATGATGATGAAGAATCATATTGGGAGCAAGATATGTGGTAGAAACATTATCAAAATAGAGAGTAACGGGTTGACGAAGAAAATACCCCAAATCAGCAAGAAGCTGACGCATCCAAATTGTTTCAGCCGAAGTGTATGCAACAACCCTAAATTCATTTTCAGTTGATGATTTGGACATAGTAGGTTGTTTTTTAGAGCGCCAAGAAATCGAATTCTTCCCAAGGAAAATGCCAATTTATATTGGATGCTTCATTCCTCTTCGTCAATAAACAGTTCCCACTCCTACAACTTCATGCAAAACTCAATCTTTTACTCAAAATCTGAATCAAAATGCGAAGAAATTCACATATTTCCCATTATTGTTAATCACATTATCAGTTAAGTGCATGAACGAAATCACAACTGATACTTAAAGGTGAAAAGGATTACTTCTAGCTCCGGTCAACAGATCTAAGCCGGAGTTTCAGTATTACTCTGCCTCATACTGGATCCGCCAATGCAATCCTCACAATAGTTCAGGTATTTCAAGAGGCTACCGCTATCATTCAGGTCTTATTTTCTTCACCGCCGACAGTTAAGAGATAAGTAATTGTAGACTTGGCACAATTATAATTAACTATGATTATCCATATTAATTAATATATAATAGTTGATACGGAGAATCAATAGTCACATTAGAATTAGCAAACTCAATTAGCTCTTTTAAAAAAAATCAAAATAGGGATTTTAATTCTTAATTAAGTCAGGTGTATATATAACTTTAGAGTCAGTCTCTTGAAATTCTTTCCATAAGTTATGGAAAGACCAAAGTTTAAAGTGTAAATTAGAAGAAATGAAGATAAAAATTTTGGGTTGTATGAATTGGGTTATATATTTTATAACTACTACATGTTGCATATTAAATTTTTAACATTGCAACTAAGACATTTTACCTTTGACAAAGTCTTGTATAAGACCGTCTCACGGTGAGACCAGGGATTAAATTGCAAAGCTTTAAGATGGGGTTTCATATTAATGTCTTGAAAGTTCGGGGATTTAATGTGTACTTGTAATAATTTGTAATTTAGTCCAGTTCTATTAATTTTTTGCCATCGAATTTAGTTTGTTCTTTTTAATTTTGCCTCTAGTCCTTGGTCTCATCATGAGACGGTCTCATAAGAGACAGACTCTTTACCTTTTTTTATTTTAAGTAAACCTCGTCTTTCCATAAGTATATGAAAAGACCATCTTTCCTAACACTTTACCAACTTTAAGTTTTGTCAAAACTATCATTTAAATCTCGAGTGTTCTATGAAAGTCAATTGACCCTCTAGATACACCAAAAATGACAGTCAACCTTTTGGGTTTGACTAGTGGAATGGCTTACTTTATTCTTCTTCACAAGTGACAATGTTTTTTAAAAGGCGATACACTCATCCTTAGAGCCTCAATCGTGCCAACACTATAGCCATCACTGAGGAGGTAAATCACAGCAGAGACTAGGGTCAAACTCCTTATCCACGACTGCATTAGCTGCCCACAAGGGACACTTCCACTGGAGAAATTCCCCTGCTGCAGGTGGCGAGAGTCAAACCCACGGTAACGGGATTGAAATCAGAGGTCTAACCAATTGATCGATCGTGTGGGTGTTTGACAATGTTTTTAAGAATGCATATTTGGTGGTTATTTTCTGGATGAATGTGGTGGGTAAATGACGGTTTAATTTTAATTGAATTTAGAACTATCAGTGACATTTGAATCAGGTAGGTTCAATTATAAGTTAGTTTTACAGTTTTAGGTGAAAATTCAAACTTAAATCTCATGTCAAACCTTTTATACTAGTCAAAAGATTATTAGAGTATCAGGAAAGGCAGCATTTCCATAAACTTATTCACAGTCAACATGGGCTATTATCTTAAATATTGTAATTTTTAATAAAATATAAATATTATATTTTATAAGTTAAAACAGGTAATAATATTGTATTTGAAGGTAAAAATATAAAAAAAAATATATGATATGGAAAAATATTTTCAAAAATTCTAAATTTCGTATGTAATTTAACAAATGTATTGTATAAGATAAAAAATAATTGATCTGTCCATAAGATTGTGGACAGGGCATCTGTTATGAATCACGCTCAAAGATTATTCAACACTTTTAAGAAGTTCTAGGTTCAAGTGGTCATTTTAACAAAGGGTCATAATGTTTTTACTCTGCCAAACTGTAGATGATTTTGTAACGAGTTCGTCTCTTGAAAGACGGTATTTTTATAAGTGATGGAAAATTTTAGGTTTAAACTGTAAATTAGAATAAATGAAAAAAAAATTGGATTATATTAATCGGGTCATAAAATTTATAACTACTACACGTTAGATAATAATTTTTTAATATTGCAACTAAAATATTTTACCTTTTATTATTCTAATTAAACCGTTCTTTCCATAGGTCTTTCCCAATAGTTTACCTTTTGTAATTCTAAATTTTTGTTGGTAACATTTATTACTTCCTCCGTCCCAGGGGAATCTGCACACTTTCTTTATTTGGTGTCTCGGGAAAATTTGCACTCTTTTTATTTCTTTCCATATTTGGCAAAAAAATGACATGAATTCCTTAAACTAACCCCAGCATATTTTAAGTTTTACCAAAAGACCAAAATTAATTTTGCTAATTTGGGCCCAAATCCATTCAACTAAACCCAATTAAAACTAAACTAATCCACCTAATTGACCAAAACCATTTTCACCTCTTTAATACTCCCAACCGTTTCCAATTCAAGAATATAAGATCTGGTTTGATCTTCTCTTCTCCACCGAAAGTAGCATCCAATGAATGCCTCTTGTGATTGTAAAAGGCTGAGCTCTCCTTTATTTCTTCCACACTTTTCCACGCCTTATTCTCTTCCTCTGTCTTCCTCTCACACGCTCCTCTCTATCTTCCTCTTCCTCCTGAAACCCTAGTTCATCATTTTGAGCATCTCCCCCCAGTTCCCGTTGCTATTTTTACCAGTTTTTGTTAGATTCGTTAACTATCATCCATATTCCCCCTATTGTCGCTGAGATTTGATGGGTTTTCAATGTCGTTTCAGACGAATTACATAGGTCAATTATGTCGGAAGTGTTCGTTGTGCTACGTTTCCGATTCATATAGTAAATCGGAGTTTGTCCCTGAGACGGAGGCGGATGATGCCACCTTCGCCTGGAGGTTTGATGCAGCCCTCGGGGATACGGTGGTTAATAACCAGAGTGAAACCTTCTCCACTCCAGATCTGGGGGAATCTGGTTTTGTTGAGGCTCAGGTTGATGTTAAATATCCCACCGACGACTTGCATGGTGAAATAAATGTTGATACGCGCCACGAAAAGCACAGTTTGGTGCCTCCCGGCCGGGATATTGCTGGTGGTGAAGGTACGGGGCACGTCGCCGAGGCAACGCACTTCCTCTGGGACACAATTGTTCCATAGGACCAAGAGGACACCATGTATGGCAGCAACAAGGTGCTTTATCTGTTATGTCCTTGGTTGCAGGAGGAGCGCGACGCTAGGCAAGGCAAACCCTAGATCTGGTGCAATTCTTTATAAACTGGCCCGAAAAAAGATAAGTCCCTAAGTTCTTATTATTAGGGTTGGTTTGTTTTCATTCTCGTTGTTGTGGAACGTTTAGTTTCCTCCATGAATCTAACTTTTGTGTTCTCTGCTTGGATATTCCGATAAATATACAGGAAGCATTCATTGGATGCTACTTTCGGTGGAGAAGAGGTAAGATTAAACAAGACCTTATTCTTGAATTGGAAACGGTTGGGAGTATTAAAGAGTTGAAAATGGAACATTAAGTCTTCAACTGAGGTGAAATCGTTCCTCCCAGGAATGTAACTTTTAATGTGTTATGTGAGAGAGCCACTGCTAGATGCAGTTGCTCGATGATATATTTGTGATATTACTATCCACATATTCTACATAATATATTGTATAATGCATGCATATTTATGTGCGAGAACCCCTGATTGCTTCAGGTGTTCGAGGATATATGTGAAACTGTTCTCAGAACCTTTGTATTTGTGCATCTTGCCTGAATTTTGCTGATGTATTTAAGCCTGAGTTTATTGTAGCATCTTGTGCCTCTTAGGTGTATTTGAACATAACAGTAACTTTGAACATCATCCCTGATTGTTGTCTGGCTATAATATTGAGCATCGTTCCTTAATATGGAAAAGATTAGAGAGTGTGTTTTAAAAAAAGGGTAAATTTCATTAAGAAAATGAACATTTAACCAGGGTTGGTCTCAGAACATCCCATTTGCACCAAAAGTGGGATGTTCTTGGCTTGCACAATATGCCTTCACACCAACCCCCAAAATGTTCACAAATTTTCATTTAAGGTCTATAACCTAAGGCATGCATAAGTGGCAACACGGTTTCATATACTGCCCCTTTACTGATTAGATACTCAATGTTGCCCCTTACAACCTCCTCACTTACTTGTAGTGATCTTGGCAGAGTTCCTTCCCTTATGTGTTTGTCCTTGTTCATGTGAGGCATCTTGTAGTTGTTTAAACCGCGTGCTTTCAGTATTTCTATCATTGACAGTTGATGTGTAAGAAATACCTTGTTCAAAGTGACTACATCTTCTCTTTCGTATGCTGATTGCACTGCTGCCATCAACTCCTTAACACTAGATGATGTATGTTCTTGTTGTAAGATTTGGATGGAGTTGAAAAGTCCTAAGTCTAGGATGTTACAGTCGGGTGAGTTTGCTGGTTGGCTGGCTAAGTGTATAGTAAAACCATCTGATTCGGAAACTTCCCTGAAATCTGGATCATGGTTGAATATGTGTGGCTTTGCATTGTCTTTTTGAATATGTATGCATTTTCCCAATATGTGAGATGGTCACCTTGCCATGATTTCTAGGATGACTTGTGTGATTAGCTTCTCTCTTGTGGCATCTCTTGTGATTTTTTGTACTGGAGCCTTTTCCACTGTCCCTGCTGGCCCCCATAATGGTCTACTTACCGCACACATAAACATTAACTTTGGGATATGTGACGTGTTTAGATGTGCGGTACGGCTCCGGTTCATCCGGAGCCAGCAGGTGCCTGACTGTTTCTTGGCTTAAATAAAACCATTTCTCATTTAAGTGTATGACATGGTCCATTGATCTGAATCTTAGTTCGGGGTCTAGATTTTCTAAAATGAACCACATACGTGATACCTTATTGTATTCTGTGAGAGCTGGTTTGATGATGTTTGTGTGGCTTTTTATCACCTTGGATGCAACTGCCCGTTGAACACTACTCTTCCCTATTCTGAGTGCTTTTGATGTTCCTCTAATAGTGCGCCTCTTCCAAAAATTGAAAGTAAACGATGGTAAAGATGTACGAGTAACGGCGATTTTGGAATGTAAGAGTTGTGTTAAAAAAAGGCAATGCTTTCAATTCATCAAGGTTGATTTCCTTGTTGTTCTTCGGAGGGTGGCATGTCATCTGATGACGCAACTCCAAAGGTCTTCCTTGTGACATTTGAGCTCGAGTAAGAGCCCAGATGGTGCTCACTGTTCGTATAGAACAGTCGAACATTGTTGCTGCCAACAAACGCGTCGAATGCAAGAGCTTCCCATCCTTGTGATGTTCCAACAAAAACTCGCCCAAATGTTGTCGCTCCTTGTTAGTCAGATTCTTCCGCATTGACCCTAAAAAAATCCAATAAGGAATGGGAAGATGCAAAACACTGAGAGCAACCAGCACCCTCGGGTGGCTAGGTACGGCTCGATGAAGTGTAAAACCATACCTGAGGGTTCCCCAAAAACCCAATATTTTATTGTGTTTGGGGTTTGAAGCCGGGACTGGATCCTTTTTGGTGCTTTCCAGAATTTTTCCTTCCATTTTTTCAACCATTTTGGTGCCTGTAATGCGTTTGTATTTATAGAGTAGGGGTTCTTCTTTTGGCTAGAAAACTTTTGTTCTGTAAAAGTTAGTGTACAGTGCCCAGATTATTTTTTGGCACCTTCCCAGCTTCCCAGAGTAGCCGGAATTGGTCAATAAATAAAAAGGAGGGAAAAATATCCCTCCTAATTCCCCTAAATTTTTTGGCCAGTATCTATTAACTATGAGGGAGAGGGAGAGGGAGAGGGAGAGGGAGAGGGAGAGGGAGGGGGAGGGGGGGGGGTGTCAGGCTACAGTGGGGTCCAGGGAAAAAAATCTACAGAGATTTCTCTCTCTGCAGATTCCCCTGGGACGGAGGGAGTAGTAATCTTACATTTGTCACGTGTGTTTATAAATTTTGGGATGTCTAGAGATAGAATTAGTCACTCTTTTTTCATCATTACTACGTGACTAATGATATAGACGAGGTCCCCTAACATGTAATCTATTTTGTTAGATAATCTATTCTTAAGTTATGAACAATTTAAAGTATTTTTTAACTTATTTATTACATTTGTTAAAATAAACATAGAACTTTTTCATTTTAATAAAGTATTTTTCAAGTAAAATATTGTAAATTTTATATAATTTTTTATAATTTTTTTTTCACATTCAAACTCACCTTAATATGGTAGTGTTTTTTAATAACTTGCTTATAAGTAAAATGACTTATTTTGACGTATGTTTTTAAACTAGTTTAACGTATGTTTTTAAACTAAGCACTTTTTAAGTAGTTTACTAAACATAAAATATTACTTAGAAGTAAAGCACTTGTAAGCCCTACTAAACACATTCTATATGTTTTAACTTATAAAGTACAATATTCAAAACTAAAAATACAATTTTTAAGTAACGGGTCTAAAAGCTTACAAGAGTATGTAACTTTTATACAAGTTTAACCCAACTTTTTAAGACTTTCTCAATGCTAGATTATTACTTTTATGAGACTTTCTCAATGCTAGATTATTTACTTAGAATCTTTCAACTGTAACCAGAAGTTTAAGGACAGATCACTTTTTCCAATGCTACTCATAGTCCTTTGACCGTGACTGGCCAATGAGATAAAGCGACTTGATTTAAAGATTTTAAGTAACCACTAATATTTTTTTAGTTCTAACTATTTACAGACCACAAAATTAGAAAGTATGATCTTATAATGCAGATGAAAAAGATGAAATCAAATCCAGTTTCAGGAACATGTTCGATTTTATTAAGGTTTGTCCACACTTCCACCATCCCACAGAAAATCAATGACATGGAAAAGAATCTGTTTCATTAACTCTTTTGCTGAAAATAATTCTACTATAATCCATGGCAAAGGCAGCTGTAATTTATGGTCTGCCAACTGGTGCCCACATGGCCCTCTTCTTAATTACATTCCAGATAGTATTCTCTCTGCTATGCCTGATATCTCTGTGGCTGATTTCATCAGCAATAGAAATAATATTTCAGACCGGATTTCGTCCTTCTTGGAACATGATACGCTCTCTTTTTTACAGGCTGCTGAACTCACATTGGACAGGGAAGATAGACTGATTTGGAAACCAGAACTCACGGGTAGCTTTTCATTTAAGTCAGCCAATAGGGCCCTCACTCAATCAGCAGGTAATTTCCCTGTAAGTAAATACTTATGGAACACTCTACTTCAGAAAAAGATTTCTATTTTTACATGGAAATTGTTGCATTCATTTCTCCCTTTCGATGATGTGCTCATTACTTGTGGATTTAGTTTAGCCTCGAAATGTCCTGCTTGTCATCAGTCGAACTCGATCCAACATTTTTTTATCTCTTGTCACATGGCACATGCTGTTTGGTCGAATATGGCTTCTCTAATTCAGTTTAACCTTAATGCTCAACAATCCATTCCTCAAAGATTCTATCTATTCTGGAATTGTCATGATCTCCCTAAGTTTCACCAAATTTACTGTAAGATTCTGCCTTCTTTGGTGTGTTGGAGTCTCTGGAAAGCTAGGAATAGCTTCTTACTTGACAATAAGCCTCTGTCTTTGAATCTTATTTGTAAAGAGGTGCAGGACCTGATTAAATTAACATTACATGTGTGTCCTCCTAAACTGCTATCTTCTGCATCTATTCCATCATCCTTTAGGCATCTCTCCCCCCTGCTTAGACCACCCCCTAAGCCAAACATATCGATTGTACTCTGGGAAAGGCCTGAGACTTGTTTTATAAAAATTAATGTGGATGCATCTTGGTGTTCTAACAAAGCATCAGTTGGTCTTATAGCTAGGGATAACTCGGGTAACCCTATACAAATCAGTTCAGCAATCATTTCTGTTGCATCCTCATTACATGCTGAAATCAAAGCAATTTTACATGCTTGCCATATTTTCCCTCATCTTGATCACACTTTCATAATTGAATCTGATTCTAAATTGGCAGTTAACATGATTAATGACCCTTATTCTGCACATTTTTTAAAGTGAAATCCCTCCTTGGCAGAGCTGAACTCAAACATGCATTTAGAGAGTGTAATTTTGTAGCTGATGCTATTGCTAAGCACCATTTTAATCAAAATCAATGCCTCTAACTAATATCCCTATGTACATCAGAGGCCTTATTACTTTGGACAAAGAATGCACACCACATATTCGAGTATTTAAAAGTGTAAATGATTCTAAATAGATGCTGCTAAGATGTGGTTTTGTTTTCGCAGGTCTCCAGATCAATTTGCTGTTAATCTAGCACTTTATGGATATCTGAATTGGTCTGTGCCTACTGATGTTTACCAAAGGAAAACCTCAAGAAATCTCCATCTACTAGTCTTTACTTCTTCGACTCCTGGGTGTGGACGATGATCTGGAGTTGCAGCTCATCCCAGTAACATACTAAAGGACTCCCAACGTTGCTGCAAAGTTCCTAATTTGGAGCTGATAATAAGTTCTCTTTAACTGTCATTTAGTTTAACCATTAACCTAACTCCTGATTTTGAACCTCTTTAGTTTAGACATCGACATTTTGTGATTGAATTTGCCTGGCCAAAGGAGAGAATTAACACAAGGGGTGGAGATTCTCTCTTTTGGATCGCAACTTCAATATCGATTCCGTTTGTCTCGGAAATTGTTTATACATCCTAGGTATAGATAGATAAGACTTTTGGAGGCAACTATGTTGCTTCAACGCTCATTCTGAACTAATCACTCTCCAGGTATATTCTATTGATCTTTCACTAAGGCTTGGGGAACCTTAATATATAATCCCTCACCCTCGGGTGTTTTCATTAAAAAAAAAAGGTTTGTCCAGAAAGTGGACTTTCAGAACCATACAAAAGTCACCCTCACAAATCATAGTACAAATACATTATCAACCCTTTATTTTTCGCTAGTAACTGATTTCTCAAACTAAACGCTCAACCGTTCAGGCAGCAACAGGAGCAACACAAGACGCCCGTTCAAGCCTGCAGACCGATTATACCTGTAAACAACGTTTTAACAACCATCAACTCCAACAGTGAACCGACACAACTGAGGATGTTTTAAAGGAGAAGTCGGGACTACTACATAGAGTCGTTGGAAGAACTTTCAACGAGAAAGTAAGACTTCACACGTGTGACAAGATTGCAAAATTGAATTGTGTGCTCCCAACACTTACCACAAGCAACTCTTCCGCCCGCATTTCCAGTGGTTTTGCTCAGCTCGTGTCCTCCTGAAGGAAGAACATGACACGTACGATGAGAAATACATAATATAACCAAGATGCAGAAACAGATAGTCATGTTCCGGATTCGAAGATTTCATTCAAACAAAGCTCGCATTTAGGAAAACGTCAAAGAAACACTCATTATCTCATTGGTATATACACTATACACAGTTCTCAATATTAGCATATGGTGCACATCAGGCTTCATATTCGCTCGAATATGGTTTATAAAAATAGTACATATGCCACAGAATCATGTTTCATTCCAAAGAGTGGAGGTTCTATTTAATACCACGGAATCTCAAAAGCAAATTGTCAGCACGTGATACTAACTTCTAGAAGACAACAAAAAAGGATTGTATAATTCCTTACCCTTTCCAAGATCATCAGGATCAGCATGAACAACTACAGCTCTTCCAATGATGGAATGTGGTCCAGCAAGTGGAATCTGAAAAGTATAACTACTGTTAAAAACCTATCTTCGATTAACGCTGTGAAGCCAGTTGGTGAAAAAAAAAAGGGTTACAGATGATTCACCTGCTTGTCATCAATGGTGAAAGAAGCAGAACCTAAAACAAAATTGAAGGTTTAGGAAGAAGCAAAGTCATGGTATGCTGATGAATTGTAGTTCCAATATGCAATCATAACAAAGAATTCAAATCATAACAAATCAAGTGACCTCTATGAAAGACAGAGACGTACCATCTTCGCCAACAGTGATATTTCCAAGGTCACCAGCGTGGCGAACTTCATCTTTGGGAGAACCGTGATCTTTCCCAGCAGGATTGAAATGTGGCCCTGCAAATCAACTACTGTGATTCACAAACCTAAATGGCACGAAAATTCTGAAGTAAATCATACTTTTCGGTACTAGTAACCTGTTGACAGGCAGCCATTGGTAGTGTCACCAAGGGCGTGAACATGGAAACCATGGAGGCCAGGTTTAAGGCCGGAAACATGTCCAGTTACAGTAGTAGGAGCTGAAACATCAGACAAAACAACGATGAGAACATAATCGACAATCGACACAAACAGAAACTGTCAGGACAATTGTATATCGTAAAATACCATCTCCCTCCTGAACAAAGTTAATGGTGCCCTTAACGCCCTCGCTGCTGTTGAGAACTGCAACCGCCTTCACCATTGTTGTATCTTGTGATCTATAATTAAATAAACATATCTAACATAAGCTCAACATTTCAAAAACACACCAGCATAAAGAAGTAATCAAACACTCATACATTGTGATCTAGAATTAAACAAACAACCCTAGCCTAAGCTCAACATTTCAAAAACACTCCAACACAAAGAAGTAATCAAAAACTCGTATGTTGTGATCTAAAATTAAACAAACAACCCTAACATAAGCTCAGCATCTCAAAAACACACCAACATAAAGAAGTAATCAAACACAACATACGCCTCCACGAACGAATCATAGAACGAATCATGTATCATCGATTCACACAGTAATCACAGAAACCATCATCTCACACAAAAGCCCTCAAGTTCTAGCAATCTCAGCATTCCAAACACAAAAACTCATACAAAACTACTGAGATTACAAGCAAAAATCAAAATCCACAAATCAACACAACAGATCCATACAAAGCAATCCCATCACAGATCAGTTGCTAAATAAACTGAAACAAGAAGCACTCAACACAGGGCGATGATAATAAAAATCCAATCGTGCTGTAACCATTCTATATAGTATATAGAATCAATGCAATCAATCATACAAAAACTAATCACAGCCCACAAAAAATCCAACCATGAAGTTCAGAAATCATAGATCAGAATCCCAAAAACCAACATAAAAAATCAAACTTGACCCCAAAAAAAACTAAATCATACATGTTGCATCAAGATTCAGCCCAGAAACAGAACAGATTGACCCAAAAAAACAGGAAGCACTCAACATATGGCATGTAAATAAAAATCCAATCTTGCTGCAACCATTTTATAAAGAATCAATGCAACCAAACATACGAAAAATAATCACGACCCACAAAAAATCCAGCCATAAAGTTCAGAAATCAAGGATCAGAATCCCAAAACCCATCATAAAAAAATCAAACTTGACCCCAAAAAAAAACTAAATCATACATGTTGAATCAAGATTCAGCCCAGAAACAGAAAAGATTGATTGAAAAAACAGGAATACAGATCAATTTATGGTGATTTGATTACCACCTCACCTCAGTCCACCCCTGAAGATTGAAATGATCGGAGTTTTGTAGAGAGGAAACGAGTCAAAAATGCCTGCTTGAAACTTATCTACTGGAGTGAAGTCCTTTTAAACTGGGGGTAGGTGGCGGCTGATAAATAGCCAATTTATACACAAAATGATTATAAATTATTATTATTAAAGCATTTTCACAATACAAAATGTACATAATTTATTTTTATATACTATTGACTGGATTAGGTGAGTCAGCTTTTCTAATGATAATAGTATTGCTACTGGAAAACGAGAAAATTGAAAAATAAGGATGGTAGAAGAAATAATAAATATACGAGTAGTTTGATTGATTGTGTTCGAAACATGATAATATGATAAAGGAGATTGTGGAGAAATTTTGAAAAATAAAAAATAAAAATTTAAAGCTTAAAAAAATTATAATCTCAATAATTGTTGACGTGTTTATTAACATAAACAAAATACGTTATATTTGATAAATGAACCAATTAAGAATATTTTGTAACAATTTAAAATACTTTTAGATACATGATGATGCAAAAAAAAACTGTAATTTTTTAAATCTAAAAAGTAGACTCTTTAACTGTAATTTAAACATTAAAAAATTGCCCCATGGAAAAAATCTAGCGCTATCAATTTTTGTTTTCTAGATGCTTCTTCGGGGCGTGGTTGTTAAACGCGCGTGGATTGGGGAAAGAGTCTGAACGTTACGGCATGGCAGTGGCAGCCTGTTGCAATTATTCATTGGGCCACAAAACGGCCCATTTCTATTAAGCCCCATGTTGATCCAAAATCAAGAAAGAGTGATTCTGCCACAGATTATGAATTCTAAACAAACCATCGATTCTAAATTCACCAAATTCTATTTTCAATTAGGCAGGGTCTTGGGAAATAGTCGAATTAAAATTATAGAAAGATAAAATATTTTAATTGTAATATTAAAATTTTATTTGCAACCTATAGTAGTTGTATGTTTATGATCCGATTAATGTAACCTAAAATTTTCATCTTGATTTATTCTAATATGTAGTTTGAACATTGGCCTTTCCATAACTTATGGAAAAGACCGTCTTTCAAGAGACATACTCTTTCAACTAACTGTTAGATTGTCATTATATAATTAAAGTCCATTTCTTGAAAGACGGTCTTTCCATAAGTCATGGAAAGACCAAGGTTTAAAGAATAAATTAGAAGAAATGAAGATAAAATGTCTAGGTTGCATGAATCGGATTATAAAATTTATTACTACTACATGTTGCATGACAAATTTTAAATATTGCAACTTAGTCCTTTTACCTTTTATTATTCCAATTAAACCTCATTTTTCCATAAGTCTATGGAAAGATCGTCTTTTCCAAGACTTTGCCATATAATTAATATATAAAGTAATTATTTTTTTTCATTTATTGTAGCGAATTATCATAATTTTTAAAACTTTATAAGGCATATCTCGAAATATATATATATATATATATATATATATATATATATATATATATAATATCATAATCTAATGATAAAAATTATAGAAATGAGATCTATTATGATTGGTTTAATCGCTAGATGATATAACAAGAAAAAATCTCTTCTAAATTTCATTAAAAGTGCTATTTGAATTAGTATGAAATTTTTAATAGGGCCACTTAAATGTTAAACGATTTGGAATTATATATTAGTTTTCAATTTAATTTATATTAAATATGTTCTTTTAACGACATTATAGTTAATTTTTAAGAAAAACAATGTATAAATTCTATGTGCTAGCTACAAACTTATAAATTTCGCACATAAATTGCACAATCATTAATGAAATAAGAAAAATAGAAATAAAATGTTCATCCCGGCTTATAATAACTAGATTATGTCAACAATTTTATGAATTCTTCTTTTCCTACGAACAGTTTACATGCAAACTAAAATTTATAAACTTAGTTCGCAGACAACATGCTTAGTGCAAAAAAACAAAATGTCATAATGAATAGGAATTCTATAATTTATCAGTAAAAAATAATTGATTGTAATCAAATTAATTATCAAAACATTTAGTTTTCACTATTTTTGTAACATGTAATTAATAAATGTAAAAGATAGAATCATTTGAAATTTACCTTGATTGAATACAGTTATTCTATGCTTTCATTGAATACAATTTTAGTTATAAGTGAAGAGCACGCCATACCGATCTAATTCATTCCCATAGAACTTACTCTGAGAAGCACAATGCACTCCACAAATCAAGATCATCTGTGAAATATTGGGATGATTGCAAATGCATCTAAATTTAGTTTAATTGTTATATTTTTTTTAGAGTGGGAAATTAAATGAAAGTAAACTAATTTCGTAACGAACCAATCATAATAATAAACAGTAACTTACTGCACTCTGATTAGTGAAAACTTAAAAATATTTTTTAAGATCTAATATACTTTATTTATAGTAAATAATTTCATAGTGAATAAGTTTCTTCTTTTTCATTGATAATTTATACACAAACATCAAACTTACAAAATTTGCACGCAAATTGCACAATCTTTAATAAATTTTGTAAGTTTGAAGGTATGTGTGTGAAGGTGCACCCACTCTCTAACTTTTCAACCCAAATACACTATTCACATCTGAAACCACCGTACACCACCGTACACCACCGCACACCACCGCAACGGACAAATTAAATGGCCCCATATAGCAGAGCCACCACCTCAACTATGGCAGCTCCGCCCTCTGGCGTGAGTCCGCTGCTGACCTACAAGACAATTCTCACTCAAACCCAGCACAACCCATTCTATTGAAGCTAATCACGGAGTACAAAGGAGAAATATATGTGCTCTTCGAAGAAGATGGAATCGAGCTCTTGTCAAAACCCTTCAAGCGCAACCTAATTGGCAAATTTCCAAAAGGAAGGCCAACACTCAAGTTCATCCGCCAGCAGTTCAAAAAGATTGGCTTCAAAAGTGAGGCTACTACTATCACAACCCTAAATAGGAGGCATATTTTTATCAAATTTTATCATGATGAGGATATTCAAAGATGTTAGATAAAGAGGAACTGGAATTTAGGAGACACTATAATGAAAGTTATTAAATGGACAAAAAACTCAGATGTTAAGGAAGAACCCCCTTTAGTTCCAATCAGGCTAACAGTAGATTTCCCCCCTGCTTACTATCTACACAAAGACTCAATCCCACACATACCAAGTCATCTAGGTGAACCACTCTTTGCTGATCAACCCATAATAAACCATACTAGGCCATCAATAATCAGGTTGTGTGTAGAAATGAACCTCACTGGGGATTTCCCATCCAGAATCAGGTTAGGATCAACGAATGAGAGTAAATGGTATGAAATTAGACATGAAGATCACCCCTCATATTGCTCTAAATGTTTAAAGATCGGGCACAAAACTATGGAATGTGGAATAAGGAAAACTCATAACACTGAGCAATGGTGCCCAATCCCTGACCTAGGACATCCTAGGGAACATAGACAGCAGATTGTATCTGGACAGGAACACACAAGGATAAACGAAAGCCAGGAGGAAGAAGTTTTTCAAGATGTAGATGACAGGTTGGTTATGGAAATCAGACAACCATCCAGTTGTCCAGAGTTGAACAACAACTCAGTAAACTCAGTAGCTGAGAAAGAACAGAGCCAAACTCCTTCACAAATCAAGGCATCAACATCCAAAGACAAATCACTCAAGCCACTTCAGGATAACAACAAGAAAAGCAAAAGTGCCCAACAGCAGGAGATCACCAAGAGGAGCCACAACAACTGGAAGACACGGGATGACCTACAGAGTGACAAAAACACTAAGCAAACTTCTATCCCTACTGATAAATCCCTTCTATTGGCTCAACTGAAATAATTTCAAATTAATTTGCCATCTAAATCCCTTTTCAGGTACCAGCAGCAGAAAAGGAAAAAATGCTGATCACAGCACCCAAACAGATAACAAGGAAGCATCAACAACAAAAGAATCAATCACTGAAGGCACACACAACATGGAAAAAAATGACAATCATATCTCTGAAAAAGACTCCAACACTGTAAGTTCAAAAGGTAACCCTAAACCTCCTGATAAAAGTAGGACCTTCTTTAACACTCCTAACACTATAATCACTCATTTGCAAGCAAAAACAAAGTTTCCTCATGAATATTAAAGCCTTATCTTGGAATTTAAGAGGAATTTCAAGTTCATTTCTTAGACTTAAAATCCCATACACATTCACAATGTCTCACTGCTAATTGCTATTGAACCTAAACAACCTCTAGATCAGTTCGGAAAATTCCAAGCATCATTAGGATTTGACCAAAGCTTCACTAGCACTGACTATAGAATCAGGATAATGATAAAGGAAAACTTTAAAGGAATTTTAATCACTCAAAATGATCACTTTCTGTATATTCAGTTAACTAACCCTCTGTTACAAACTGAATTCAGTGTCTATGCAATTTACGATAAAAATTTTAGGTCTCTAAGGCTAGAGCTATTCAAGACTTCTAGCTGGAGACTATAATGTGATTAGATCAATTAATGATTACAAAGGCAATGTTGTACCAGATGAAAATTGCATTCTTGAATTTGATACTTTTATAGAGTCAAACAACCTCCATGACCTGCCAACTGTAGGAAACCAATTCACTTGGTCAAAAAACAGAAAAGGAAATTCAAGAGTGTGCAAGAGATTAGACAGAATACTAGCTAATGAACTGTGGTCTAACAATTTTCCTTACTCATCAGTTATAACTTTGAGCAAAACCCCATCTGACCACTCACCCCTTCTCCTAGACACACAGATCCAATCCCACAGTTCACCTAAAAGCTTCAAATTTCAGAGCATGTGGCTTAACTGACCTGAACTTAGGGATATAATTGAGGATAATTGGAATCAACCAGTTTATAATCAAGGAATGTCAGGCTTTTTTTTCAAACTTTAAAGACTCAAAACTGAACATAAAAGATGGAACAAAGAAGTCTTTGGGAATGTATTTGAAAAAATTTAAAAAACTGAGCTAGAAATGCAGGACTTGGAAATGAAATGTGATAGAGATCAGGACCTTGAAGGTTTTAAAGGATTGGTAATTGCTATCTCAGAGTTATGCAAGAAATTAAAAGAAGGTGATGATTTCTGGAAACAGAAATCAAGAGTTAGATGGATGAAAGAAGGGGACCTAAATACCAAATTCAACCACAACTCAGTTAAAGAAATACATTCCAAAATGAGGATAAACATAATCAAATCTAGCTCAGATGACTGGATCACTGACCAGAACCAATTAGGTGAAGTTGCAGCTGATTTTTTCAAAAGTATGTTGTCTGACAATAACCTGGAAAATTTTGGAGAATCAATGATAAACTATCTAAATTATGTTCCAGCTGTAATAAATGACCAGGACAACATAAATTTGCTTAAAATGATACAAGAGGAAGAGCTAAAATAGACTATGTTTGATCTTAGTCCTGATAGTGCCTCAGGACCAGATGGATACCCTGGATCATTTTATAGACACTATTGGAGCACAATCAAGGAAGATCTCCTGAATTGTGTCCAGGAATTCATCTGTGGAGTACCAATCCCAAAAGCCATCACCAACACTTTAATATTGTTGATTCTAAAAACTCCCACCCCAACCTCTTCTCTGATTCAGACCAATATCCCTGTCCAATTTTGTCAATAATATATGCTCTAAGTTGTTGGTTGACAAAATCTCTTTGGTCATTAATAAATGCATATCACCATAACAAAGTGCATTCATTAAAGGAAGAGAAATTGCTGATAACACACTAGTGATGTAGGAAATGGTTAGATTGATGGATAAAAGAAACCAAGCATTAAATTTTATAGCAAAGATAGACATGTTAAAGGCCTTTGATAGAGTATCACGGCCTATGTTGAACTATTTGCTACTAAAGTTAGGATTCCATGGACACTTTGTCAAAATTGTCCTACAGAACATAGTTTCTGCTTGGTTCTCTGTGCTCTTAAATGGGAAACCAAATGGTTTGTTTAAGGCAAGCAGAGGGTTAAAGTAGGGGGACCTCCTATCCCCAATCCTTTTCAATCTAATCACTGAGGTTCTTAATACATGTCTAAAGTACATGTTTAATGCTAACCTTATGGATAGATTCATTTATCATGGGGATTTGCAATCACTCACTTATCATATGCTGATGATATTGTGATATTCTTAAAAGGAAACCAGAAATCCCTTAAAAATCTGGTAACATTCTTAAACCATTACAAGAAGGCAACTGGACAGGTTGTAAATTTCTAGAAAAATGCCATTTATGTGGGATCTAAAGCCATCATAGCCACTAAGGAAAGGATAAAGACCATAACTAATATACCTTTAGGATCATTTCCTTTCACTTATCTAGGAGTGCCATTCTACAAAGGGAGAAAAATAAGCTCCCATTTTCAGCAAGTGACTCAAAAACTGAACAAAAAAAAATCAAAACTGGAACTCTAAATTGCTAAACCAAGGTGGAAGGTTAACATTAATAAAACATGTGCTTACCTCTATTCCTCAATACATTTGGTGTGTTAGCTCTCCAATATAGCATACCCTAGACAGAATGGAAGCAATGTGCTCAGAATTTCTGTGGGGGAGAAATGAGTCTGGAAAACCAAAGAGGCACTGGAGGGCTTGGGTGTTGAAAATGGACTTCACTTGAGGAACTTTAGTACCATAATTGATGCCTTTTTTTTTTGTTAAACTATGGTGGAAACTCCAAAAAAGAGAAACAATATGTTCTAAACTAATTTGGAGCCACCCACCATCTTCCAGGACCTCTGACCCATGGAAAAGAGTTACTAAGATTAATCAATTTGCTAGCTCTAACACTCAGATAATGTTAGGAAATGGTGAATGTAACTTCTGGACTGCTAATTGGACCTCAATGGGATGTCTAATGGACTTATGGATACCAAACACAGATCCCTCTCACCCTTTCCTAACAAACAAGCAATTTTCTAGAAAATAGAGCAGTTTTTCTCAGGTTCTAGTCTAGCATTTTAGCCAGGATATTTGGTCAATTATCTTTGAACTTCTGAACCTGTGCTCAGAGAAGGATGTCATGATATGGATGCCAGCCCAAACAGGTAAGTTCTCTACAACTCAGCATATCAGTTTTTAAGGAACAAGAGGAACAGACCGGCAGGATTGAAAAAGGTATGGGACCCTCTGCTTCCTATTAAAATACAGAGTTTCACATGGAAATTGATTAATAAATTCATCAGAAAAGTGGGAATCTACATTGTATCCAGATGTGAACTATGCCAATGCAATGTGGATTCTTTAAATCATGTTTTTAATGACTGTGAAGTTGAAGTTTCACTATGAAAACATGTTGAATGCACACTGGAAATCCCCTCCACACAAACACTGCACATATTTGATAGATTAACTTGGTTATGGTCTAATGCTTATTGCTCCACCACAATGAATAAATTCTTTCATGTCATACCTTCTCTAGTGTGTTGGATTATATGGAAAGCCAGGTTCAAAGTCATCTATGATAATAAAAGACCAAACCCTAGACAGATGGTAAGAGATCTAGATAGATTTTTGGTGGATATTTTTACCATTAACTCCCAGGAAAAACACCCGGACAGCGAGCTACTCATAAACAAGGGATACATGAACTTGTTTAAACTGAAAAAACAAAGGATAATCAGGGCGTATAAATGGGAACCCCCAGATTCAGGTTTTAAGCTAAATGTAGATGCATCATACACAGATCTATGCCACCCTAAGGCTGGGATTATTTTCAGAGACACACAAAGCACGACTTTACTTCTTGCAATGAATATTTTAAAGTCACACACATGCACAGAATCCGAGCTCCAAGCTATTTTATCAGGCTGCAAATTGTGTGTGACCTGTGGGTATACTCAACTAACTGTGGAATCTGATTCTTTACAGGTGGTTGAAATGATACAAGGGAAAAGATAAATACCATGGAAACTTGTAAAACCCTTAAGAGAGATCAGAAAAATTATGGCTCACATATAAGCTGATTTTCGACAAGTATACATGCAGCAAAACAGAGTGACGCATGACCTGGCAAAAGAGGTCCAACAAAGGCAGATAACACAACCTCAAATCCTCTACCAGGTTGATTTAAACACGGAAACAAAAGCGGCCATCACCAAAGGCAGAATGGGACTTGCAACAATCATAATCCATTCCACCTAATCAGACACAACAACCGCTCAACTCTCCCAACAAAAGGAGACGCTCATGAATTCTTTTTCGACAGGTTTTTGTCAGTACTCACACAGGGGGAAGAGGTACTAGATTAGAGACACAATTGCTACAAAAATCACTACACATTTATAGTAGCTTTAGAATGCTTTTGGCTCAGAAGCAAAATTAGAGTAGATATCATTTTCTATGTTATTGAAAATTTAAATAGATGGCTTCTAGTAAAACACTTTTATCATGGTTCGGGGAGCCAAATAAAACCCCCCACCCACCACTGGTCGATTTTGATTTTAAAAAATTGTGTGTGAAGGTGTGTGTGTGTTTTTCACCATGTTTGAAATGCGGGATTGAAGCAAGGACTTCACTTGCCTCTCGCTAGGACTTCACTTGTTGTCTGGAGTTTTCAATGTTTATACTCCAAGTTCTCTTCTACATTTCATTTTCATTTGGGTAAAAT
This sequence comes from Rubia yunnanensis, assembly GCA_037428765.1. NCBI lineage: Eukaryota > Viridiplantae > Streptophyta > Magnoliopsida > Gentianales > Rubiaceae > Rubia > Rubia yunnanensis. The sequence continues at coordinate 2,661,720 of CM075065.1, read as the reverse complement.
GCAAATATAACCCTATATGTTGGGGAAAGTGCATATATAACCCTAAGTTTTTTTAGTGCAAATATAACCCTAACTATTATACATAAGTGCAAACATAACCCTAAAACCATTATTTCGGCATTGATTGGCCATTTTCAGCCATTGAACGACCAAAATGACCAAAATGCCCTTCTAACCAAATACAAAATCTAAAAGACAAAAATGCCCCCTCTGCCAGCAGCCCCACCCTACCACCAATCCACCACCATCCACCACCCACCACCCAACTCTGCCACCACCCAACTCTGCCACCACTAACACCAATCCATCACCTATCATCCCATCAACAATCCACCACCCGACTCACACTTGACTCACACCCCCAGCACCCGCTCACACACTCACACACTCCCGAAAACCTGCTCCATTCCATCACCCATATCGCCATGGCTTCAGAGCACAACTTAGCTCTGCAACCATTGTCCCCCCATCAACCCGAATTCAAAAATCAGACTCACACCAGACGCTCAAACCTGACTCACACCTCCGGCACCCAACTCAAACCGGACTCACACCAGACACTCAAATTCGACTCACACCTCTGACACCCAACTCAAACTAGACTCACGCTAGATGCTCAAACCTAACCTACACCAGACCCTAAAACCCGGCCCAATGCCACCTCTGCCACTATTAGCCACCATTTCCTACGCCGCTCAGCCAAGCACAAAAAATTGAGACCCTAGCCCTGCCGCGCGCTATCTCCTTCCACCGCCATGCCGAATCTACCGAGAAATCACCCCCAAAAACCTAACCTTAATCACTCTACCTCCGCCCGATCTTAGAACCTCAAGTCGGACAAGATCCAGCGATTGAACCTCGAGCTCAATTAGACGAGATTCAAACTCCGTTCGCTGAGGTTAGGTTTTTAGACACATGAATATTGCTTTACTATTAGAAACAGAGCACGATTGAATAATCTCAAAACAATAATCAAATTTCTTTTATTTTTATTTTATTTTTTAAAGGGCAAATTTGTCTTTTCACCTAATCCAACATCAAATTGCCGGAAAAGGTTATATTTGCACAAAACCTAAATATCTAGGGTTATATTTGCACTTTCAATTATCGCAGGGTTATATCTGCACTTTCATCACTTATGTAGGGTTATATATGCACTTTGCTCATTTCATTTTAAGTTCTCCCACATCCCATTTCCGTTCACAATTCTCCAACATTAGTTCCATCTCCATTTCCATGTGTGAGAATCATAGAGAGGGCTCACTCAAAATTTTCCATCCAAAATGGAAACACTACCACCTCCCAATCTACACTATGTTTCCCATCCAAATCTAAATTATCGTCTTGTTCTGGAAATCATCATCTTCCAAAAACAAACTGATTGAGATGCCAAGACGACTACTACCATAAATGAAGACATTTCACGTCTTCATCAAACATTTAAAGGGTTTGTTCGGGATCCTCTAAGTGACATGGCGGGACCTATGACTAGGTCAAGGACTAAGCTTATGGATGCTGCTTTAAATGTTTTGATGGATCGCCTTTATGAAGAAGAATTGAAGGAGTCACCATCAACATCTTGGATTCATTATTCAATATTGTCGACGAAATGAAGACACCATGAAGAACACTATACTCTTTTTTTCACTGGTTTTTAATGAGGTAGTGTGATCACTGTAAAATAGTGTAAAATTATTTCATTTTGGATCCGAGACTGTAGAGCTCGACCATGTGGGCTTTGGAGAGCTAATTTCAAAAAATACAGCCCATTAGGGTTTAGTATATTCAATTTTATTCTGATTAGAGCTAGTTTTGGTAAGATTAGATAAGGCAATATTCATCCAAAGTGTGACATGGATGAATTCGACCATAATCAGTTTATTTTAGGTATTTTAGTTAGATATGATTTTAGCTTCTTTAAGCTGCCATAATTCTATTCAGTTTCTGACCGAAATTACCGAATTCCATCTTGATTGGGACTAGGGTTTTGTACGAATTCAACCCTATAAATAGGGAATTTTCGAGATTGGTACCACTATCATCATTCAGAAATATAAACCTTTGAGTTCATACTCTTGTTGCTTGCGAGCTTCATCCATTGTTGCTTAACCCCGAGGGGTAGTTCAGTATCAATAAACCTTGTAATCTGATCCTGAGGGCTAGTTAGAGAGCAAGTCGAGATTAGGCGTACCCCGAGGGCTAGACACCTGAATTTCGTGTGAGATAGTGAGGGTTTGCATATCTCTTCACTAGATCAAAGATATTAATTCCGCAATCGTGAGTCTTCGCAAGGAGATTCCTATCACAAACCATCCTTATTTTGAAGATATTTCAATAAGATGTATAATATCATCCATATTTTGAGGGAGGGTGTGTATGGAAACAATCTCTCATATCAATAAAATCAATAAATAGCCTTCAACCTTTATTCCCCAATCTCTCTCTAAAAAAATTCTATTTTTCTTACATCTTCTTTTCGCCATCTTATTATCATGGGGAGCTGGGGAAACAACGATTTTATTTTAGTTGATATATACTGAGTGTTCATATTATTAAATACGTGTAAATATGTTTCCACGCATTAGATTTGTTCTTCGATCTGATCGATTAAATTGATAAGTTCATGACGATCACCCAATTTAGTTGTTCATTTCAATGTTTAGTTATCAATATGGTTTAACAAATCGTGTGTTCGAAGCTATGTTTTTTGTTTTGTTTAGGGTATCCATTTACCTGGAGGATGCGTCGATCTATACTTTTCAAGGTGGTTACAGTTTGAGCAATCAAGTGGTTTTACAGTTGTGAAGATCCTTGTTTACCGCAGTGATTTTGATGTGTGGTACGCTCCTCTCTGCCAAGTGATTATGATTTTCGCGGGAAGCGAGTTGATATCCGTGAGGGCGATGCTACAATTTAATTGGATCTCTAATCTGTAATAGTACAAATGATTAACATGGTTGACATGTAATTTAGACATCCTTGCAATAGATTGTGTATTGCTAGAGCCTAGTTAGATTGGATGTCAATTTTACTTATTGTAAACGCCGCTGGAAATTTTTCTCAACATCTTTGAATGATTGATTTAAAAATAAACAAATAAATAAATGTTAACCTTCAAACTATTGACATCAAATTCTTTCATGCTATTTTCATTCACACATCTACTTATTTTCCTTAATCAAATTTTGTATTTAAAAAATGAAAACAGTAAGGCCATGTTCTACTGAGCTTATCAGCAGTTCAGTTCAGTTCAATTTAGTTCATTTCAGTTTAGTGCAAATTTAATTTGGTAAATTTTAGGTTTATTTAGTCATATTATTACTATTTTCAACACGCTTATTTTAGTTTAGTTCAATTCAGCTCAATTCAGATTAAATCAGACCAATTGAATTCAAATCAGTTCAGATAAGTTATAAGTAACATGGCCTAAGTTGAAAATGAAACCAAAATTAATGATTTTTTAAAATCAATCATTATAAGATGCTGAAAAAACGCCCAACGGCGATTACAATGAGTGAAATTGACAACCAACCTAACTAGCCTCTAGAAATAACTAATCTATTATAAGGATATTTAAATTACATGTCAACCAGACACACCATCTGTACTTTTACAGAGTAGAGATCCAATAAAACTATAACTTTGCCCTTAGGGATATTAACTCGCTTCTGCGAAAATCATGACCACTTGGCAAAGAGGAGCGAATCACACATCAATATTTCTATGCCAAACAGGGATCTTCAAAAAACTATAACAGAACTTGATCCAAAATGCGATCTATGTTGTCCAAACTAAAAACACCTTGAAAACACAGATCGAGAACAGGACTCCTCCTAGAGAAACACATAATCTGTAAAATCATATCGAAAAAATACATTGACATGAACCAAAAAAATTGGGTGATCTTCATGAGCACAACAATCTAATCAATCAAGTCGAAAAACAATACTCCCTCAGTCCCAAAATAAATTGTAGGGGAGAGAAATTTGACAGCAAAATTGAACAGTAAAAATTTGGCAGCTTTTCAGTACAAAAAGCTGAAATTTGTACTGTGATGGGACTGAAAAATAATTGTACAGAAATGGGTTGATATTTACTTATCCCTGATGGGAGCAGTAACAATTCCCTCATTTTTTTTAAATTCCAAAATTTCACTTTTTGAGCCAATTGAAGCAATTGTTCATGAAGTTGAAAATTTAACCCTAAGATCTATAAATAGGGGCATTTATTACAGCTCACAAACCAATCAAACAAATACCAAAGTACAGCTCTCAAAAAAAATTTGGCAAGTTCTTGAAGAACTGGCCAGATACAATAAACAAGATTCCCTCATTCAGTTTCTATTTATCATCGAGTAAGGCTGTGATGGTTAGGGCAAACCTGACAGATGATCAGAGGCATAACATAGCCCATTTTCTGCTTCAACACTTGAAAATGGGCAGATTGAGCGGCAATAGAGACTCGAGGCAGCACAGAGATGGTCATGTTCACTTCAGACCATCTCTACAATACAGGCGCATGTGAAACATCAGCTTCAAAATGGAGAAGCTGTGAATGCCCCTTCAAAAAGACATGGGCGGTGTGGAAGAATCAAGAAACCGATTGACCTAGAGGCCATAATGGCAGGGCCACTAAGGTACCGACGAACTTGTCGGAGCACAACAGTACAAATGTATGTTGGAAAAAGCACCATACATAGGGCTATAACAAGCAAGGAGATCAGAAGCCACACTAATGAAGTGCATCCACAACTAACTTTGGCATGCAAAGAATCAAGGCTAGAATGGTGCCTAAGTAAACTGGAGTGCAACATGCAGTTCCAGCCCATGGAAAATGTCAAACACGTTGATGAAAAGTGGTTCTACTTGACAGAGGCAACAATAGGGTATATTCTAGGTCCCAATGAACCTGAACCATATAGAATCACTCAAAGCAAGCATTACATTCCAAAACTCATGTTTTTATGTGCTGTGTGTAGACCATTACTTGCCTTAGAGGGTAATGTAATGTTTGATGGGAAAATAGGGGTGTTTCCATACGTGGATTATGTAGTAGCCAAGTACACGACTGTAAATAGACCTAAAGGAACCATGATTCTTACACCCATATCATCCATAACTAGAGACATCATAAGACACAAGCTGATTCATGAGCTCATACTAGCAATCAAGGTAAAATGGCCAGTTTGGGCTTGCAAAAACATTTTCATACAACAAGATAATGCCCCTTGTCACATATTTGCAAATGACCCTGAATTTCTAGCTGCATACACCTCAGATGGATTTAATATACAGTTAGTGTGCCAACCATCAAAATCACCCGACCTAAACATTCTGGATTTGGGGTTTTTTGACTCAATTCAAAGTTTACAGCAGCAAAACCCTAGTCAACCTAGATGAGTTACTGGAGACTATGTATGATGCATTTCAGATATATGATCCAAGAATTATTGACAAGATCTTCCTAAGTCTACAATGTTTCATGGTTGAAATCATGAAATGCAGAGGTGGGAATGAGTTTAAACTGCCACATATGGGAAAAGACAGGCTAAGAAAGCTTGGTATGCTGCCCCACAATTAAATTGTTGACCTTGAGCTAGTAAGGGGTTGTTTGGAACACATGGTGGCTGTTGAGAGAACAAGGCACATTCAAGACCTGCTGATCAGCATGGAGATGGTTTAGATGTGCAAGGGATATGTACTTTTGTAGGGTTGTGCTTCTAGATTCAGGTCTAGGGTAAACATACCAGTTAGTTTTGGTAAAGGTATGTTTATAGGGTAACCTTGTAAAACCTGTGAGGTCTAAACTCCATTCTGCATGCATGAAATTTGAAAAACATGTGTTTTAAAAGGCAAAGAAACATTAATCAGAATGTAATGGATGGCTTGACACACACAGTCATTTCGAGGCAACAAACACTACAAGACTTCCATCCATGTGTTTTTTACAAACACGGTTGTTGCCTAAGAGTGAAAAAAAAATATTATCATAGGCATCTAACAACTAATACAGGGTGAAATGGGCAAAAAATTTTAGAGCTGGGTTTAATCACATCATGCCCCGCCAAGATCAAATCAGTTTCGAGACTGATAGGCATGACTGCATGTTTTAATCATTCATCACAGCTACATAATTAATCAAGGGTTCAACCAGCACATAAACATGACATTACAAACAATTTCAAAAGCTATGATATCTCCTATAAAATGCAGTTAATATATGTCCAGCCAAGGTCAGAGAGTTTTGGAAACATCACTGCATGGCTGCATATAATAACCACAAACCCAGACACATGCATAACGTTTACTGCTCCATTATTGCCCCTGATATGAAACATGCCCTGCCTGACACTAAATCTGCATCAGATTCAAATGAAAAATGGGGAACATCCACCCTGGTTTCAACTGAATCTGAGTGGTTGCACATTTGATCATAAACAACACACAGATTCAACCCAGCATAAAAAAGTAGCACACGTTCTATCACAGACAAGTTGCACACAAGATATCACAAACAAACACAACACCAAGTAGTTGTTGTATAAAGCAAACCTACAGTAAGAAGTAAATTGCTAGTAAATGCTCAATAATATTAAATTCCAAATCAACAACAGAACTGAAAGGGATCATTTATTACAAATTTGTGAGAAATAAAACTATTTTCTAGCATTAGAATCACTATGACGAACATATCCAATCCAATTACCAGGATATAGACAGGCCCCAATTTTCCAGAAACCAGGCTCACCATACTTACCCTTGAAGTACATTGAAAGATGTGGATCACACCAGGAATCAGAATCAGATTCATCAGAATCAGGGGGCTGTGTTTCATCAGAATCAGGGGGTTGTGTTCCATCAGAATCAGGGGGCTGTGTTCCATCAGAATCAGGGGGATGTGATTCATGTGGATCGGGTTGTTGTGTTTTATCTGAATCAGGATCTGAATCTGAGTGGTAAAGGATAAATTCAGGTACAAGGCTAAAATGTGTGGCCACAGGGGTATCCCAACAATCAAATGAATCAGTATCAAGGACAGGGTACTGGGGTGGGATAACTTTACTTCCCTTCGTTTGTGACTCAATATTATCAAGGCCAGTAAATAATGTGGGATCAATACTCGCATCAAACTGAGAGTCATACAGGGAGTCACTCAAGGATTGGCTAGGGGCATACTTACCCTACTCTACCCAACCATGACCATATCATCATGATCCATCATGTTAGGGTAGACATAATGGATGGGGATTGTATTTTAGATGCAAATAATCACAAGGGAAAAAATTAGTTCTCTATGACAAGGGGTGGGTGGGGTTTTAGATGCAAACTGGCACAAGGAAGAAAAATACAGTGTTAGTAAGGGTAAAATTAGACACGGCTAAACTCTCTGATAATCTAGAACAACAATATACGAGTGCTTAAGACATCACAGATGAACATGAATGAGCGTAGACAGTTTTCAAAAATAGGAAGAAGCATGCATTTCACAACTATATCATGACTGAGCATCTGACAGAATCAAACAGCCAAATATGCTTCGCATGCAAACATATTTCATATAATATGTGTTTCAAAAACAGGTCCAAAATATCTTTGAAAACCCTAATCGAGTCAAATCTAGGATTTCAGAAAAGCAATACAGCAAGAACACCACATACAGGGGTATGTCGGTCACAGATCCGACAACAAGGATGAACAACTCTGCCAATAGTCACAAAATAGACATCCTCTTCTAGTCAAATAACACAAAAACACAAGAAAGCAAGGACTAAAAAAACCCATTACAACAACAACACCACTGACAGGGGTGTTTCAGTCAGAGATCGGCATCAAAGCCTCAACAAATCCGACAAAAAATCACCAAAAAAAACAAGCAATTCATGTCAAGAAGTTCTAAAACACCAGAAATCTTCGCATGCAACCAGTTTTCTTCAACAAAACTCAAGAATAGGTACATTTCATCATATTCAACATGTGAAACACAACGAATCCAGAACCCAAAACTCAAAAACCAACTAAATGACCTCAAAACCAACAAACGAGCGAGCACAACACAGATCGGGACTCGAAATGCTGTAACAAACATTAACATATCACAGATCGTGTCAATTTTGAAAACCCTCAAACAATTGAAGAAAACCCTAGTTTGGAAACTCGTAAGGTTGTGATAACAACATCCCCGGATTCTCATCACACAGAAACATCGGAAGCATCATAAAATCAAGAGGGATAGACCAAGGAACAGACAGAAATAAGAGGAGAAGCAACTAGGGTTTTCTGTGTTGAGAGAGAGGAGCTGTGAGTTCGAAGACAGAAAAAGATAAATGGGAGAGTAAAGGAGAGCGTTTAGGAGTGAAATAGAGCGTTGGGCAACAATAATGGAATCGTTGAGAAGAGCAAAAGTTATGCGTGTGATATATGACCACTTTCCCAAACACAAAGCCATGTTTCAACACGCGTCCCACACTTTAATTAATCAGCCAATTAACCATGTAATTTTGACAACCTCCAGGGGCATTTTAGTCTTTTCACATTCAGTCAACTTGGCTGAAATTGGAAATTTCTGGATCATTGCAATTTAATTGGGGACAACAAAAAATGAAAAATATGCAATTTATTTTGGGACGGGGGGAGTGCTAATGTATGGAGGCAAATCCATACTTATTCAATAATATAAATATTAAAAGAACATCAATTAAAAGAAAGAAGATTGAAGAAGAAGAAAAGGCTTTCGAGAGAGGAGAGTTGTGAGTGCGACTAATTATGGGAAGATGGAGAAAAGAAGATTGAAAAAGAAGAGTCTTTTGAGAGAGGCGAGTTGTGAGTGCGGCTCTTAGGATTTGCTGGAGTTAGGACAATAATATTATATAATGAGACTCATTGGTATATACTACTACCTCCGTCCCAGCCGAATTTGCACACTTTTTGGTCAACTTTCTCAAGGCATGTTTGACCATAATGTTCAACTAGTATATAGACATCAATATCATCATGTGAGATATTGCTGGATACCCTACATGATGTATTTTCTAAATATCAAATTTTAACATACCGTTAATATATGTAACTAAAGTTATCGTTGGTCAAACATAACCTGACAAACTTGACCAAAAAGTGTGCACATTCGGCTGGGACAGAGTAATATAATCATTGGGGAACCTTGTTCCATTAAAATTAAAGATTTTCACGAACCAAATAAAAGGTTACCAATTTCAATTTGGACCAATAGTCCCTAGCTACTACAGTCCTAAATGGCAAGCTACTTTAAAGATGCCGTTAAGGATAATCCAAAGTCAGATTCAAAGGCCCAACAATGTTTGACCGTTTGAACCAAACCGAAACCGGAAATTAAGGCAACGCGTTGAAGGGCAGCCCTTGTTTTGCCAGCCATGCACCAGTTCTTCGCAGGACACTTTCCCCTTTCTGGCACTAAAGAATTCCAATGTTTCAAATTGTCTTCCCATTTCTAGTCCTTTCTTTAGCGAAAAATAGTCGATGCTCATAATTAATTAAAATTTACAGTTAACTAACATCCGATTTTTCATTGGTAGAGTTTTAGGAAAGATCTCCGATTATGAAAATACGAGTTTAATTATTATAATAGAAAGGTAAAATATTTTAGTTACAATATTAAAATTTTACTATACAACATACAGTAGTTATACGTTTATTACTTGATTAATGCAACCTGAAATTTTACCTTCATTTCTTTTAATTTACCATTTAAACTTTGATCATTTTATGACCTATGGATGGATCATCTTTCAAGAGACGGACTTTTTTCATTTATGTTATGAAAATGTAATTTTTATTAAAAATTGGATGCCGTTTTCAATTACAATGATACCAAAATTGGGTTCGAAAATGTAGTGGAATATTGAATTTTCATGTAACTGTGTTTTTAGCGATACGTAGGCATATTTTCTAGAGTTTATATGAATTGATCTGAATTAAATCGAACTGATTCAAAGAGAACAAAATTGAATTGAATTGGAGTGAACTTAAAATAAGTATGTTGAAAAATAATAATGAGATGACTATTATTAAATAAAGCCAGAGCTCACCCAATAAAATTTCCGCTAAACTAAACTGAAATGAATTGAAATACAAATAAGATCCAGAGAATAGGGTATGGCAATATACTAAGACGTTTTACAATCATTTTTATTAAACTGAACTAAGGTGAAATAAAATATAGATAAATTTTAAAAAATAAGCCAATTCAATTCAGCTCAGCTCAGCTCAATCGAGTTGAGTCCAATATAAATGATTGCAAAAGGTCTTACTTACCGACCTGGAATTCAAGTGGAGCTAGTCTAATCGAGTAAAACAAGGCTTTACCAAACAATTGTCAGAAAAGAGAAGACTTCGCATAATAAGGAGGATAAGGATAAAAAAATTTCTTGTTAAAGTGCATGCCTGCAAATCAATAATAAAATCTCTTGCAAAATTAATATGGACTCGCTGACCTTTTGCAATCATTTTCATGGAAAATGTCAAATAGAAACACCTTAAATATCATCAGCATACTATTCTTGGATATCAATAGCAAATATATTAAAATTTTAAATCAAATTTCATGCACGATCGATTGCCTATAAAAGGAGGCATTTTTAGAAGATCTATCATCCACTCAAACAAGCTTCTCTATCTTATAACATACCAAAAATACATTAATTCACTAAGCATCCTTAAACATTCTTGAATTTTGAGTATGAAGCTCGAGTTAAGCTTTCTACTTCTTCTCTCCCTTGGTGTGCTCTTTGTGAGCACTAGCACGGTCACCGAAGCAGCCGGCCGGGGTGGTGGAGGTGGCGGAAATGGTGGTGGTTTGCGATTGAACTTTTATAGTTCTACGAGATGTCCTCAAGCTGAAAGGCTCGTGAGGGATCTGACGAGGAGTAAAGTTCAAACTGATTCTACCTTGGCTGCTAAGTTGCTTCGTGTCCATTACCACGACTGCTTTGTTAGGGTATGGGATAGTTTGATATTTTCTCCTAGTTTTCATGCATTTCCGTGCAAATTTATTACTTTTATTTTATTTTTTCCCTTGCGACAACAGTTGATATAAAACAGAATTTGATAAATTGAATTTGGGATGCATATGTAGGGATGTGATGCATCAATATTACTGGACAATGTGGGAACAAGTTCATCTGAAAAGGATGCCAGGCCAAATCAAACCCTACTAGGTTTTGAAGCCATTGATGACATCAAGGCTCAAGTTGAGCAAGCTTGTCCTGGAATCGTTTCTTGTGCTGATATTCTTGCTTTAGTTGCTCGTGACGCAGTTTCATTCCCAGTAAGTATTGATCAAGACACTCAAACTTTAATATCATATTAAATCAGCTAGCAAAATCATTAGGAATATTAATTATCATGAATAATTTGCAGTTTCGCCGGAATCTATGGGACGTGCCAACGGGAAGAAGAGACGGAAGAATATCTCTTGCAAGTGATGTCACTGGCAACTTGCCTTCACCATTCTCAGATTTCACCACCCTTCAACAGCTATTTAACAAGAAAAATCTCAATGTTAACGACCTTGTCGCACTATCAGGTAATACATTCATATTTGTCCAACAAGATAGTCATGTTAACTAGAAGAAGGCTCATTCTATGCCGACGACTTACTATGACTCTTATCTGATTTTTTTAATCTAATAAAAAAATAATAAAACATCTTGATTTCATATTTTAAATTTATTTGCAAAATGTAGGTGCCCATACCATTGGCGTGGCTCATTGCGGTGGATTTTCTAACAGATTGTACAACTTCACGGGCAAAGGTGACATGGACACCACCCTAAATCCAGTATATGCTGAAACGTTGAAGAAACAATGCCCAAATCCCGCTAACCCGTCAACTTTTGTGGGTATGGATCCCGGTAGCCCCGGTTCGTTTGACTCCAGCTATTACCAAATTGTCAAACAAAATAAGGGATTGTTCCAATCCGACGCGGCCCTTCTCAAGGATCCGACTTCGGCGGCCATTGTGACCCGCCTTCAGAATCCGAGTAATTTCTTGTCAGAGTTTGGAAGATCCATGGTCAAAATGGGATCCATCGAAGTCCTCACTGGAGCGGCCGGAGAAATTAGGAAGAACTGTCGCATTATCAACTAATTCAAGAAAAAAAATGATGGTGTTAAATTCGTTGCATAACATATAGAAATTTAATTTCTTGATTACACCAAAAATGTATTGATTGATTATAATATCAATGTCTAATAAAAATGACTTGAACTCGTTTAATAGTACTTTCAAAGCTAATAAGTTTCTACTATTTCCCAATTCTTCTCTTCTTCTTCATCCTCAGAAGGGAAAGATCTGCTTTCGTCCTCCTCCTTCTCAATCATGATTTGCCGATGCAAACGCCTTCTCAAGCTGAAAAATATTTTTAAAAATAATATATATGATTGTAAAAACGTTACCTGTAAAAACAAATTTAACATAGTGTAGATGCATAGTATTTTGACTTATGCCAATTAATTAAACTCTCACAAAATCACAATATTTTGAATCAATAATTAAAGCCATTGACTATTTCTTCTAGTTTTACTTTTTTTTTTCTTGCGATAATTCACGTGTCTCCAGTTGGAGTATTCGTATCCGCAGTAGGAATAATTATGGGAAGATTTATATTACACGTCGGAAACTTATTTAATAAAGATAATGAAAATATCAGGAATTCGAACAAGTCTGTCTCTTGAAAGACGATATTTTCATAAGTCTTGGAAAAATTAAAGTTTAAAGTACAAATTATATAACTAGTACATGTTGTACTCCGTATAATAAATTTTTAATATTGCAACTAATATCTTTTACCTTTTATTATTCTAATTAAACTTCATCTTCCCATAAGTATATGGAAAGACCGTCTTTCCTTAACCTTAACATAATCTATTGAAATTATAATATCAAAAGTTTAAATAAGTACCTTTTCATAATCGGACTTTAGCTCCTCGTACTTTTGTTTAAGTTGAATGTAATCTTTGTAGAATTCTTCGAACTTTGATCGCTTTTGAATTTCGACCCATATTTCCTCCATCACCGGATCGTCCACGCAGCCGGAGGCCTGCCGGCGATCTAACACAATTTGCCGGAGCTTTTCTACTACTTGATCCACCATCGCCGGAATCTCGTGGCGGGCCCCACCAGCCACCCGGTCAATATCTCCGACCATCTCCCGGCTAATATGATCGGCCGTCGTAAACCTTGGCATCGATCAAACTATCAAACTCAATTTAAAGGGTAAAGCATAATTTAAATGACAAAAATATTTATATACTAGCTAAATGAACGATGTGAAGAGTTTTGGAAAAAAATCTAAGGAAATTTTTGTAATTTTAAAGCATACTAAAAATAAGGATGTCTAGTTTCATTTTATATGGTATGATCAATCAAGAGCAATTTTAACTTTTCATTCATAAAAATTGCACAAAGTCTTGTTTTCAATTGACTGACTGATAGATGGGGCTATTTTATAATTGATCGATGTGATTAATGGGGCAGTTTGATGTTTATTTTTATTTATTGCAACGATGTTTATATTATGACTTTGAAAATTTTAAAAATGTATAGCAATATATAATTGATTATAATTTAACTCAAAAAGTTATTGAAATGAGATTTTTCATAACTGATCTAACAGTTAGCTAGTCGGTGTAACATGAGACTTTCTTCGTAGACAAAGGTCTTTTTTTACTTTTTTTTTCAATCATTCAAAGATGCTAAGAAAAACGCCCAATGGCGATATACAAACTGGAATTGACATCCATCCTAACTATTCTGTAACGGTAACTACTTTATTATAAGGACATTTAATTACATGTACTCCCTCTGTCACAGCCGAATCTGCACACTTTTTGATCAACTTTCTCAAGGCACGTTTGACCATAAATTTCAACTAGTATATAGATACCAATATCATCATGTGAGATATTGTTGGATTCTCTGCATGCTGTATTTTCTAAATATCAAATTTTAACACACCGTTAATATACGTAACTAAAGTTATCGTTGGTCAAACATGACCTGAGAAAGTTGACCAAAAAGTGTGCACATTCGGGTGGGACGGAGTAATATTAAAGATCCGGCAAAGGACCTTTTTACTAAATATGTTGAGGCTGCAAAATATAAGCTCTTCTATTCTATTTGGAATTGGTCATATTTGTAGTGTTCTAAAATGTGGAGTCTACAAAATATAAACTTTACAAATGATTGCCCTTTGATTAAGGATCTTGTGATCTCGATCTTCGATGTTGTTTTAGAGATTAAACCATTATTCAGCCAGTAATCATAATTACTCTCAGTTGTAATCCTGATTCTTTTGCTCATTAAAATTGATGTTTTTATAATCTCTTTTAAAAACTACAACACTTTTCTTTTAACACTTATTAAAATGTTACAATAACTTGTAAAGTGCTACTTAAATCTTTAAAAAGTGTTACCTAAATCTTGAAAAGTCGTATGTTAGATCTAATACAACATCACCTAACGCAATATTTGTAAAAGTGTTGCAATATGCTCAGATTAGTATTATTAGCACCTAAAACAACATTTCAAAGTTTTACATCAGCCTTAGTCTGTGGTAGTGCGAGTGAAAACCTTCGGTGTTTTTGGTCCCTCTTGATTAATTCTATTATCTATGTCAATTCTTATACCGAACCCCTATTGTACCATGAACGTGCATCATAAATAGGTCGGATGTGCATTTCAATAATATTATATGTGCATTCAGAATTTATATAGAATCACAGGTAAAGTATAATAATGCACAATTTTACATAAAAGAATGCACATCTTTATAATTTAAAATACACAAAATATAACTGAAGATACGGTGTTCATGGTCCTACTGTACCACTAACAAATTGATTTGAACTCTTTTGAAAGTACTATCAAAGTTAATAAGTTTGTACTATTTCCCAACCCTTCTCTTCTTCTTCTTCTACCTCGGAAGAGATAGATTTGCATTCTTCTTCTTCATTCTTGGGAGACATAGATATGTTTTTCTCCTCCCTTTTCTCAACTTCATAGGAAAAAGGGTTCACAAAATCAAGAGCTGCCGACGAAAATGCCTTCTCAAGCTGGGAAAAACGAGAGAACTTTTTAGATTATAATTGAAAAAATCTTACCTGTGAAAACAAGTTTAACACAATACACATCAATGTACTATAGGCTCGTGAAAAAACTGCTTCGTGAAAGTTTTGAGAAAAGTTGTCTTTCTACTGGGGTATAATTATAAGTGAAAGTCTTAGGAAAAACGGTATTTTCATAAGCTAATGAATTGTTCAAAGGGGCTTTTACCTTAAATATTGTAATTTTTTAATAAAATTTAAATATTATATTTTGACAAAGTCTTGGGAAATACCGTCTTTCCATAGGCTTACGGAAAGACGAGGTTTAATTAGAATAATAAAGGGTAAAATGTCTTAGTTGCAATATTAAAAATCTATTATGCAACGTGTAGTATTTATAAAGTTTATACCCGATTCGTGCAACTCAAAAATTTTATCTTCAGTTCTTTTCATTTGCACTTTAAACCTTGGTCCTTCCATAACTCATGGAAAGACCATCTTTCAAGAGATGAACTCTTATATTTTATAAGTTAAAACAAGTAATAATATGTATTTAGAGGTGAAATATAAAAATATATGATATAAAAAATATTTTCAAAAATTCTAAATTTTGTATGTAATTTAACAAATGCAGTGTATAAGGTAAAAAATAAGTGATATGTCCATAAGCTTATGGACAGAGCGTCTTTCAGGAGACCTACTCTAATCAAAATAATCCAAAGGTAAAAAGCTATAGTTGCAATATTAAAATTTTAGTAGGCAACGCGCAGTGGTTATAAGTTTATGACCCGATTAATGCAACCTGAAAAATATATCTTAATTTTATCTAATTTATAGTTTCAACTTTGATCTTTCCATAACATTAAAAGGTGGACCATAGAATTATAATATCGAAAATTCAAACAAGTACCTTTTCATGATCGGACTTTAGCTTCTCGTACTTTTGTTTAAGCTCAATGTGGTCTTTGTAGAATTCTTCGAACTTGGATCGCTTTTGAATTTCGACCCATGTTTCCTCCATCGCCGGATCTTCCACGCTGCCGTAGGATTTCCGGCGATCCAACTCGTTTCGCCGGAGCTTTTCGATCGCTTGATCCACCATTGCCGGATTATTGTGGCGGGCCGTGCCCGTTATCCGGTGAACTTCGTCGATCATCCACCGGCCAATATGATCATCGGTTTTGAGCAAGCTCAGAAGCCCTTGCATAATTGCATTGATCAAACTAACAACCTCAATTTAATAAAGGGTGAAGCTATAGTGTAGCTTATATTTTGAACTAACAAAAATATTTATATACTATTGTTAAGAAATAGAAATCCTTTTCTAATTATGAAAATGTTATAGCTTAGTTTCCTTTTCTGATTTGGACTTTTGATTTCCTATTTTCTTTCTGAATTTTAGTTTCCTTTTCCTGAACTCTAGATTATAACACTATATATTGAGCACCATATATTGTGCACTATAATTGATGTAATTAGAATAGTGCTTGATTTTTATTTTTATTTATTATAGTAAAACTTTTATAACTTTAAAAAAACTTTTAAAATATATCGCAATGTATAAATAATTATAATTTGACCAAAAAAAAATTAAATGAGATTTTTCATTATTTACCTAATCGTTGATCGGTTTACCAAGAGATTTTCTACCATGGTAGAGGATATTTGCATACCATATACATGCTCTGTTTGACAAAGTTGTGCTTATAAGCAAAGCTGACTTATTTCGAAAGCAGATGGAGATTAACTTCTACTTTCCCCCCAAAAATACACCTTATACTTATCATTTTATCAAACATTAAAAAGTGATTTGCTTACAAGCAAGATAACTTACAATCTTTGCCAAATAGAGCCACATGAGTATATTCAAAGTGATTTAATTTACGAAAAGGTGGATCCTGGGTAATAAAAAATTTCTCTCCATATTTGTGACCGATCAAGGAGTGAAAAACAACTCAATTTATGAAAAATAAACTTAGTCCCTATTCTCTAAAGTTTATCTGAATTAAATTAAATTGAACTGAACTAAAAATAAGTGCATTGAAGAATAGTAGTAACATGACTAAATTAAGTTAAACGTCACCAGATAAAATTTCAGTTGAACTGAACCGAACTGAACCAAACCAATTTGGATTGAACGGAATTGAGTTGAATTGAACTGAACTCTACTGATTGTATTGAATTGAATTGAATTGAATTGAACTGAAATTCATATAAGCTCAATACTTATACGTACGCTCTAAAAAGCATTTACTTCTCTTAATATATTTTTACTTCCGGGTAAAATGAAGATTAAGTTTAATTTTACTTGTAACTTTTCGAGAAATCTATTTGTGCCGCTTCGGCCCCAATTTTCGCGGTTAAACTCTTGATTAGGTGTTTGAATAATAATTAAATAACTAATTACCATTACGTACGTTTATACTTTCAGAACATATGAAAAGGCAATCATGGGCAAGGAAAAGAAGGAAAAAGCAGAGAACGACAAAGTAAGATTAATTTGTACAAATACTACATTAATCTATCATTAATCTCGTGTAATTAATATTAGAATATTATGATTTACTTGTTAAATTGTTTATAAACAGGTTTTGGTGGCAGAATTTCGTGTCTCCATGCACTGCAATGCATGCGAAAGAAGCGTCGCCAAGGCCATTTCGAAAGTCAAAGGTTTCAATTCTTTCTCATTTCTATCTGTTTATAGTAAGATTTTTTACAGGGTTGGAGCCAGAAAATATGCACGGTGATGCTGGTAATTTTCTTATAAAATTACTTTTAATAATTTTTTTTCTCTGATTGGGTTGAATCCCCCTCCAGCCCCATGTACAATATCCCCATATTTTCAACGTAAACTTCGTGTGTTCATTTTGTCGGTTTCATCTTAAATTTAGTTATTATCTCGTTTGATCCACCATACTATATATTTCATGTACAAGTGATTTCTGAGCGGCGGTCCAAGTGGGGCCCACAATATTTGGAGAAATTAAGGATGTTAGTGTTCGATGATGATAGGGTTGGAGATGTTCATGACAGACATGCCTGGACATAGGGTGATGGTTAAGGGAAGAGACATTAATGGCGACAAAATTGTGAAGAAGATTAGGAAGAAAACTGGAAAAAGGGCAGAAATCTTGAGCATTCAAGATGAAGATGATGGAGAAAATGGTCAAGAAAATGAGTCAATGGAGATGCAACAAGAAGCTTTGATTGTTCTTGATCCTTGTTTGGATAGTGAAGTTTATATGATGTTTAGCGATGAAAATCCGAATGCTTGTTCAATTATGTAACATTTATTGTAAATTTCTAAGTATTTACAAGAATGAAGTTTTTGGATGTTAGCAGATAAAGAAAAAGTTTTAAATTTAGTCAAAATAGTAAACATTAAAATTCAATGCTTCCTTCCTGTTTTTCGAAAGTACACATATACTTTCTCATATTTTTCAAGAGTGAAAGGGATATATGTGCACTTTTAAAAAAACTAAGAAATATATGTGCACTAAATAAGGAACTCGAGGGTGTGAATCAACGTACTTAAATATTAATTAAATCCTTCAACACCGGAAAAGATGAGAAAATAACCTTTTGAAATTTACAGTTGAGGTAAAGCAGGAGGAGAAAGACAATAATTTGAGAACGAGACTTGAATCTAGAGAAATGAAATTTGGCCTTTTCTTTTCTCTCCATTATTGGACTACTTTGCACCATTGAAAACAAACAATAACACCTCAAAGATCACTCTCTAGTCACTACTATTTATAAAGTTGTGCCTTTTACCCTTAAGAAAAAGAAGATGTTGAAGCCAATAAAGTTAATCCAACTTCGACTAATCACCATTCCCAATCTTTGGTTAAATAAATATTTGCATTGTTTGAGTGTTCAAATGATTAAGTGTCTGACAAACTGCTTCAAAAATCACAAATTCAAAACATAACAGTCGTAATATGAAGAAAAAAATCCAGTAAAGAGTTAGTATAACAGACTCTTGAAATGTCATGACTAATCTCTCTATTATCCTCTCGTGTCATAGTGAGGGGCGCTTAAGGCGAGGATATCGCTTCCAATGGCACCTACATGATTGATCAAGTGGTTGATTAAGTATTTCAATGGTTCTGAATTTGAATCTTGACACTCGCAGTACGGGAATTTCCAAGTAGCGTTCTTTGTAGGCATCCGATGGTGATCACCAAATGGTTGACCGATAAACAACATAGTTAACCTCCTTATCAACTCATAGTACTAGAATAATGGGACTATGTGGACGAGAGATCTCGCAATTTACTCCAATTAAAATGCAATTGACTTTCAACTTTATAGTAAGGGTAAGTCATACCTTCAAATTCTCTGTTTAGTGCCATATATAAACTCATATTTTTTAAAAGTGTTCATATACCCGTTACATTTTTCTAAAAAGTATATATATCCTTATAGTTGGATACCGACGTTGAAAAACAGTAACATGAGTATCATTAAAAAAGAGACCGGGGAACATAAATGCAACTCTTTATACCAAACCATGTAATCTTTTTCGAGGTGCACACTAGGTAAGAATCCAAATAAGCACCAAAACTATACTCTGTCCCAAATTAAACTGCACACTTCATAAAATATCACTATTCACTGTCCAACTTTGACCATATATTTAAATAGGTATATAAACAATAATATTATCACATGTTATATAGTTTGATTCGTCGTAACACGTAGTTTCTGAAAAGTAACTTTTTGTATGCCATAATTATACGTAATTAAACATATTAATAATTAGACAAATTTCTTGATGAGCGTAAAATTCTCTCTCATATCATTTAATTTGAGCCGGAGGGTGTATAAAGAAAAAACACTAGTGCAATATAATTCAACCCTAAAGGTCCAAATTCAACCGAGTACAGCACATATACTTTTGACATTTGTTCTTTCTCATCATGTGATAGATGTTTCTTTGTTTAACTGCTCCAGCCTAATACCAATGCCAACCTGTACATCACATTACTATTTTAAACTCTCTCTGTTTGTCTGTTTCTTTGCTTATGTTATGCTTATCAATTTTAATGTTTGTTATTTATGTTAATTTTAAATTTGGCAAAGTCTTGGGAAAGACGGCATTTTCATGGGCTTATGGAAAGACAGGGTTTAATTCGAATGATAAAAGGTAAAAGGTCTTAGTTGCAACATTAAAAATTTAGTATGCAACATGTAGTAGTTATAAAATTTATAACCCGGTTCATGCAACCCAAAAAATTTATCTTAATTTCTTCTAATTTACACTTTAAACCTTGGTCTTTCCATGACTTATGGAAAGACCGTCTTTCAAGAGACGCACTATTTAAATTTTGAAATTTTTAAGATTAATTTTAATTTAGTTATTTGCAAAGTTGTACATGTAAGTAAGTCTGATTTATACTTTATTTCTTAAAAAAATGTCTTTTACTTTTAAAATAAAAGTTTACTGATGATGAAGGTCATGTTTTGTCCAACTTATCTTCACTTCAGCTCAGTAAAATTTTGAAGTGGCGGTATTTTATTTTAGTTTTGGTCTATCTTTTATATCTTCTACTATATCAATTGTTCAAAACAGGGTCTCCATCAATTTCTTCCTTTTTAATTTAAGAATTACTTGTGTCATACCCAGAGAAACAATGTATAACTAATACTATTCTATTAAGTAAATTGGGCCTAGTTTAGATAATCCATATTCTCTGTCAAAATTCAAAACACACCCCTATGAAGAATTATGAATAATAGAGCAATTTCTTAATAAACATTAACCAATGTCATGAGACCGTGTCAGTGCTTCCTATTGTGGTTTCCCAACCTACAGACGGTCGATGAAGGTGATATCGTGGTGGTTCCAACTTTGGCGATAGCAATTCTCTGGTGGTTCAGCAACTGGGTGTTCTTATAAAGACATCCCTAACTATTCTAATGGATAAAATTCCAGACTTCACTGAATTTCAATTTATTTAGTGATAACGTCTCCTAATTAAATCATAGATTAAATGTTTATACGTAATTGATTTGCTTTTACGTAATCTTTAAAAAAAATAAATAGTATTCTACAAAACCATCATACAAAAGCCACCTTCTCTTGAGCCCACACATCGATCATTGGTCATGATCACAAAATTATAATACTCCCCCACACACACACTCACACACTAACACACTACTCCCGCACCATCCATCATCATATAAACACTCATTCCTCCAAGAACACCTCCTTGATTGCCCCCATTATCACCACTTTCACTTTCACTTCCACTTCCAAAAAAATGTCCAACTTTTCCTCTCTTTTCCCTCTCATAATCATAACCCTAATATCATTTCCCCCCCATTCAACCCTTTCTTTATCATCCTCCCCATCTTCTTCTTCTTCTTCATCCAACACCATTGCTGCTTCTCCTTCCATCCTCCCCGATGATCCGCCATTGTCGCCGGATGTTGCACCGCTTCTGCCTTCTCCGGGGTCCCGGAGCAGCACCGGCATGCCCACGATCCCCTCGAGCCGGACCACGAACCCCGACGAGGCCTCTTCGGTGGGCCCTGATCTTGCCCTAGCTCCATCAGGAATGGTGCAAGCTTCATCAGCACTGAATTTGCATCATTGGGAGTTTTCAAGAGTGGTGCTTCTCATGAGTTTGGTATCCCTTTTTTTGGTTGGTTTGAATTTATAGAGCTGTGGGAATGGTATGATATAGTATGTGTATAGAGCTGCATTTGATGAAACTCCACTTCTTGCAAAATGTTGCCATTTTTACATGTTATGATAGTTGGAGTGGTTCAGTGTTCATCTAAGAGGGGTGGAATCCAGAGGGGTTCGGGGTAGGCCCGAATTCCTCTGGATTTGGAGGTTTTTTTTTGTTCTGGTTCCGTCGCTGATCTATTTATATATTTATTGGGATGGATCAGTGTGCAAATTGATAGTTGCAATGATTGAATGTGATCTCGAGGAGATGTGGAACTCTTCTTGTTCATCCAAGAGGGTTTGGGGCTGGCTTGAATCCCTTCTGGTTTCGCAATATTTCTTATTCTGGTTCCGCCACTGATTTATTGTTTTATTATTTCTCGTGGTAGATTAATTTGCAAGTCCATGTAAAATGGTGGAGAAGGTACCCTACATATGTTCGTTATCTAATTGTTTGCACGGAGCACAATCATACCAGCACTAACGCATTGAATTCCCTTGGAACTTCAAAATTAAGCGTGTCTGGATAGGAGTAGTAATGTTATACCCCTCCCTCCTTCAGAAAATTAATAATTATATGCTTAGGCCTAAATGAAAGCCTGATTTCTGAATAGTTTTCAGCAAGTAATTTGTCCTGTATTAGACATAATGGAAGAAATAGCTGGAGGTGATTGAGAGATCTGAATTTGCACATGCAAAGTGGCCAACTTTTGCAGTACAAAGTCTGGTGATTTCATTTTTAAAATGTAGGAGATTTGGGAGTGGAGTGAGTATATGGCACCAGATTCACCATTTTTGCTCTGTAGTTTAAGGCTTTGAGCTGACAAATTGACTTGAGGAATCAAGTAAAAGGGGAACAAAACTATGTGCTAGTTTAGTGTTTTAGTTTTTGTGTCTAAAAGAAGGTTCCTTTTGGGAAAGTTTTCAAAAAATACAAAAGCAATGCTACAAAAAAGGTGGGAAAAAGTACTAGTCATCTTTCCCCATGGTAAATAGATACTTTGTTTTATTGCACACTGTAATTTTTATCACTTAATTTTTTTTAAATTTTTTTTATTAAAAATGATTAAAACTTGTGAAAAGTGGTCATTTTAAATGCATGTTAATTTGTAATAAAAGTTTAGAAATTTAACTGATTGAATAGTTAAATTGCAGATTAAAATGAGGCTAATTACTACCCCAAATCCTTTGTTACACTTCAAATGGCACATTTTCAGCGAGGCTAGT
Organism: Rubia yunnanensis; assembly: GCA_037428765.1. NCBI lineage: Eukaryota > Viridiplantae > Streptophyta > Magnoliopsida > Gentianales > Rubiaceae > Rubia > Rubia yunnanensis. Next base: position 2,638,731 of record CM075065.1, on the reverse strand, counting down.
TAGTGCCCCAAATTTTCTTGGCAATCTTTTGCTTTTGAACATGCCATTTAACTTGGTTATTAGTTAAATTTATCTGAATTGACTTGTTTTACCCGTTGTTTATGTTAGTTGTGAGTTTTAAAATTTGTGTTTGGTAAATAACAGTTATTGATTTTTTGGATACAAAATTTAATTATTAAAACTAGAAGCGGCAGAAAAGCAAGGATTCTCAATTGTACATGTAAATATCAAATATCAAACACCTATTTTCAGCCTGTTTGTCCGGAATGATAAGTCAACAGCTAACTAAAAAGTTGGCTGCCAAACAATATGGAGAATTTTATTAGTCTTTTTATGTTTTGTATGGACAAAACTTTAGCAAATACCGCAAATACCGTTTTTTTATACGCTTATGAAAAAATGGAATTCATTTTTTAAAATGTTTAAATTTCAATATTAAAATTTTATTATACAACGTGTAGTAGTTATAAAATTTATGACTCGATTAATACAACCCAAAAATTTTATCTTCATTTCTTCTAATTTGCAATTTAATTATTTTTAATTAGATAATAACTCAAATGAGTCCCAAATAAAATCACTCTGCTCCTCTTGCCCTTGGTGGAAATTGAACACATGACCCCATAGTAGTAGCAATACATTTCAACCGCTAGGCTAACATTCAATTCCCTTTTGCAGTTTAGTTTAAACTTTGGTCTTTCCATAACCAGTGAAAAAACCAATAAGAAATAAATGTGAAGGACTCTTGTATATGTCATGCCAAGAGAAAAATATGAAGAAGGAATAATATAATTTTATGATTTTTTTTATGATAAAATATGAAAGAAATATTTTTTGAAAAAAAGATGCATTAGCCTATGTTACCAAAACAACCACTATGTGATGTTACCTATGTGATTAAAAGATCCGATGCCTATGTGATTCCAAAATTACACATTTGTAACCATTGAGAATATTTCTTCAATAAGTTGGAGATGCTTTAAGAATCTCTCTCAAAAGAGAGGAAACAAAATACGTAATTTCACATTAAAAGTGAATATCTAAACTGTTATTTTCTTGATTTATGATTTATGAGGCTTTTAATTTCCAGAAAAGTGTGACAATTTGTTCAATCCTAGTATGAAGTTGGGGCTTAGAACTTGTTCCAAAATAACAAAGCCCCTAAACTTGAAGAAATTGACTGAAATCAATCAAAATGCACATTATGATAACAGAGCAAACAATAATATTATCTTAAAAGAAAACCATCTCCCATGAATGTTATAACATGATGAAAAATACCAAGGTTCCTCCTTTTTGGATGAAATGAACAAGCACAGACAAGACCTAGACAAAAGTTGATCTAAGAAACATGAGACACTCCGGCGAAAACACGATAGGTAGATTTTCCGAGATGATGCTACTAACGCAACAATTCTATATCGAGACCTAATGTTTGATTGGTAGCTCAAAATTTCTTAAGCAGCATTTTTCTGGACAAGATCCTCAATCAGATCTGCAGCATCTTGAACGGTGGCGATGGCCTGAGCATTATCCTCTTCCACAGTTATTCCAAATTCCTCCTCAAGTCCCATGACAATCTCGACCTATGACCATAACAAAATATAATGACGTCGAGTTAGAATCAGGCATTCCAACCAGCCGAGCGCAACCATCATATTCAGAGACACTTCTAATCATATCTAATAAAAACAGACGTCTAAACTACCCTATATAGACCATCATCTTCAGTTATAGTATTTGAGCTTTCATATACAGAGTTCTCACAAGCGTAAAAGGGAAGTTCAGAACAGAGATGGTAAAACGACCGACAGAGGAATGCATTTGCATTATTAAGGCAACCAAACATCACGGGAACAAAATGATGGCAAAACAATCATGTCAATTTCTGCCCCGCCATTGTACTAAGACAATCCGACCCGCCAAAATGTATAGGTTAGGATAACATATAACATATAAAATCATATAGAATGTATGAATAGGATATAATATGACAATGACCAAATTGACACCTCTAAGCACGATGAGTTTGTATTCAATGGCACAATTGGAATAGTATAAGCGCCAACAGCAATATCAGCAAGCAAAAGCAATAGAACTTACTGTGTCGAGGGAGTCAGCACCCAAGTCAGCAAATGTTGTAACCCCGCTAACTTTAGTCTCTTCAGGAAGAGCAAGTTGCTTCCTCACAATAGAACACACCTTTTCCACAGTCTCTGGTTTGGCCTGATCACCAAAAAGACATTTCTCTAAATTAATCCGCCGAGTTCATACAAACAGGTGAAACAGAACACATTGTGATCTAAGATGAATTCTTCATGACCTCTTTCAAATCAAAACCCAATTCAAAAATTCAGAATGTAAAACAAAATCAAAATCTAACATGAACTAAACCACTTGTCAATATTTAAAAACTTGTTTACAAATCAGAATCTCTGTCTGAAACATCAAATCAAACATAAAGTAAGCCCCATATCAATCAATTCGCCATTGTAAAAAAACACAAAATAAATCACAATAGCTCATAATAACAGTATAGAAGAGCAAGGATCAGAGCATACAGCAGCGCAAGAGACACGGAGGCGAGCAGGTTGCATTCTGAGAGCCGGGAAGTTCTTCGCAGAGAGGGAAACAGAGTTCAACTTGGCTGCCCTGTTGAAGAATGCCTGCACAGACACCAGATTCAACAAATTCAATCAATCAATTCAGCTCAAAAACCCAAAAGATCTCCCATTTACTCTACATTTCAGCACAACAGATCACATCAAATAAACCCCAGCCCATCAAACCCCAACTCTTCACAAACAACACTAAAGATCACGACTTTCTATCCTCACACAAAAATCCCACCAAAACCCTGATCCCAGAATCAGAAAACACACAACAAAACACCAAATCAGACAGCATGCATGAAATTAAAAGAAAACCTCAACCCCGTCAAATTTCACCACCTCACAAACACCAAATGCAGAATCAAGTAAAGATCACAACTTTACACCTTCCCAGAAAAATCCCACCAAAACCCAGAATCCCAAAATCCAAGAAAACATCAAAAATCAAACTGCATGCACGAAACCCTTTGCCCCAAGAACAGAAATCACCCAATAGATGATTACCTGGGCAGGCTTGAGGGAGCAAGAAACGGTGGCGAAGGATCCTGTGACGGAGGCCATGGCGGAGGAATCAAGAAAGGAAATGGATCTGAGGGAGAGAAAGAGGAAAGAGGCGGAGAGCACGAAGAGTGTGTAGACTTAAATATGGTGGTTTGGTTGCGAGGATGCAACATAATAGCCTACAATTTATAGCGATTTTCTTCATCCTGCGCCTTTGTTTTTAGTGCCTGGTTTTCATCGAAATTGGATTTGGACTGGTTTGGCAACCATTGATGGGCTTCATCAACATACAGTTGGACTCTTTGATTTGTTGTGGGACTACTTTAATCTTAGACCAAAATTAATGGGTATGGCTATATCACGCTCTATTTTACTAGATTACGCCATAATACGTATATATGTGTATAATACAAATTTTAATTTTCAAAAAAATAACAAAAACAGTAATCTGGTTTCGCCGGCGCCGGCCACTGTACACTGACTTCTCTGCCGCCGTCCGTCCCCAGCCTTCTCCGTCGTCCATCCTCTTCGCTGCCGGCCTTCTTGTTTGTCTTCTCCTTCTTTGTCGTCCCTTACCATCCATCCCAAGCTTTCTCCGCCGTCTTCTCCGGTGAGAACGAGGGCAGGGAGATCCGGGCGAAGACCGGGGCGGGAGATCCGGGCGAAGGAGAACCGAGGCGGGAGATCTGGGAGAAGGAAAACCGGGCAAAAGAGAACCAGGTGAAGGAGAACCGGAGCAGGAGAACCGGGTGAGGAAAATCGGGCAAAGGATAAGCCAAACCAGAGAAGGAGAGCGGGAAAGGAGAACGGGGAGAGGAGAAGGAGATCGGGGAGAGAAGAAGGAAAGCGGGGAAAAGAGAAAGGGGAGAGGAGAACCGGAGAAGACAAAGTTTCATCGGAGAAAGAGACCGAAGAAGCGGGGAGAGGAGAGCTGGGAGAGGAGAATGAGATCGGAAAGCGGAGGAGAAGAGAACGGCCGAAGGAGAAGACGGCGGAGAAGGCAGCGGCGGCGGTGCTCGGCAGCAGCGGTGGTGCAAAATAGTAATTTTTATTTAATATTAATTTAAATATATTTTACTTATTTGGGTAATATGCAAATATAACCCTATATGTTGGAGAAAGTGCAAATATAACCCTGAGTTGTTTTTTAGTGCAAATATAACCCTAATTATTATACATATGTGCAAATATAACCCTAACTATTATACATATGTGCAAATATAACCCTAAAGCCATTATTCCGGCATTGACTGACCAGGGTTATATTTGCACTTTAATTATCGCAGGGTTATATCTGCACTTTCATTATCACAGGGTTATATCTGCACTTTCATCAATTATATAGGGTTATATATGCACTTTTCTCTACTTATTTAAATTAAATTAAAATACATATTGTATATTAAATAGTATAAATATAGGGCGTGATATAGCGATTCACAAATTAATTTAGGACTAAATCTTTTTGAGGAAGTTTCAGAAAACGCGGCCGTGCATAAGTTTATGCACAATTCGTTGTATTTTTTTATAGAGTTAAGTGCTCATATGACACTATGTTTTGAGAGTTTGTGCTAATATGACCCTGTAAAGTTGGAAAGTGCTATTGTAACCATGTGTTTTGCTAGAATGTGCTAATATAACCCTGGAGGCCTGAATTTGGCCAAAAATACATGAAATGACTATTATACCCCTGTTTATAAAATATAAAAAATCAAAATATGTAAAAAGACAATTATGCCCTCATGTTTATTAACAACAAACAATTTCTTCTTCTTTTTTCTTCTCTTTTCTTCTCTGTTCCTCGTCTGAACCCGTTGAATCCTCGATTCCTTTTTTTCACACTGTACAAATCCCCGTCAATTTCCAGTAGCGTATCTCCTATCCGGCGTAGCAGCGGGGGGGGCTTGGGTTTCCCTGTGGTTGGGGAAGAGTGGAGCTAGGGTTTAATCAGTGGTTGGGGAAGAGCTGTGGGGCTAGGGTTTTCGTTGATTGGTGGTGATGCTCGAGGTGGATGAGGAGGGCGAGGGCGATGCTAGATAACGATGTTGGGGTACGGTGGCGGCGACGGTGGAGTCTTCATTTTTCAATTTGTGTTTATGCATTTTTCAATTTCTGTGGAGCGACGGTGGTGGTGGTAGTGGTGATGGAGCGGCTGTGGTGGTGATGGAGTGGCGGTGGTGGTGGTGAAGCAGTTGTGGTGGTGGTGGTGGTGATGGTGGAGCAGTTGTGGTGGTGGTGGTGGAGGGCGGTGGCGGTGGTGGTGGAGCGGAGGTGGCAGTGGTGGTGAAGCGACAGTGGTGATGGTGGAGCGACGGTGGTGGTGTTGGTGGTGGTAGAGAGGTTGTGGCGGTGTTGGTGGTGAAGCAGCGGTGGCGGTGGTGGTGGTGAAGCAGTTGTTGTGGTGGTGGAGTGGCGGTGGTGGTGGAGTTTCGGTGGTGGTTGAGCTGTGGTGGTGGTGGAGCGGCTGCGGCTGCGGCGGTGGTGGAGATGAATGCTAGAGGTAGTTTAGTCTATAGATTTGTAATTTGAATGCTAGGGGTAGTTTAGTCTTTAATTTTGGTCAACGCAAAAAATTACTAAGTCAACGCCAGAGTGCTAGAAGATTGTATCGGCACTTGTGATGCAAAGCACAGCGCTACAATAACACTTTTCAACTTCACGGGGTCATATTAGAACAAACCTCCAGTATTTTGCCCTTTTTTATATTGAATGTCATAATTTTTAACAAAATTTATATTTATATTTTAAGAGTTAAATCAAGTAATAATGTACATTTGAATGTGAAAATATAAAAATATATAATATAAAAAAGTATTTTCAAAATTTTAAATTTAGTATGTAATTTAACAAATACAGTGTATAAGTAAAAAAATACAGTGGATTGCCCATAAGCTTATGAACATGCCGTCTGTCAGGTGATCATTCAATCTTTGTTATACCCTAACATAGTGTATAAAACAAAAGGTCTTGTTTTAAACCGACTAATTGTTAGATGAAGTTATTTTATAATTAGTATGATCAATAGGTGATTTGATTTTTTATACGATGAGGTACCTATAATTATGAAATCTTTTTAAAAATATCTCAACATATAAACAATTATAATTCGATCTTACAAATTATTAAAATGATGTTTTATATAATTGGTCTAATCGTTAGACAATCTAACAATCTAACAGAAGACCTTCTCTTTTAAAAAGAAAAGAATGCTTTTATAACCATCGCTTCTTTGATAGGTGCAAATATGTCTATCAATTTTTCAGATATGCTAACATAACTCTGGTCTCATCTAAAAATTTAGTCCACAATCGTTGTCGCCATTTTGACATTGAGAACAACCCCCTATAAAAAAATTTAAAAATCAAATTAAAAATATAAAATAATAGTTTTACACACACAAACATACACACATGTGTGTGTGAATGTGTATGTATATGAGTGTGTGTGTGTGTGTAAGTGTGTGTGTGTATGTACATGCGTGTGTGTGAGTGTGTGTGTGTGTATGTACATGCGTGTGTGTGTGAGTGTACATGCGTGTGTGTGTGTGATTGTTTATGAGTGTGTGTGTGTGAGTGTTTATGAGTGTGTGTGTGTGAATGTTTATGAGTATGTGTGTGTGTGAGTGTTTATGAGTGTGTGCGTGTGTGTTTGTTAGTGATATAATGTGCGTGTGTGTGTTAAGGTGTGTGAAAAAGTGCGTGTGTGTTAGTATTAGTGTGAAGGGTGTGTGTGTGAAAAAGTGTGTGTGTGTGTTTTAGTGAGTATGTGTTAGTTCCAAAAGGCGATTAATCGGCTCGCCCTCAGCCGCCCCGGCCACCCAACACCACAGGCCCCATCGGAGAGGTAAATCACCGCACTCCCGTAGCCGAGCACATGGCTCTAGACTGTGTTCGGTGCGCACAAGGAGTCTTCCTACTGGAAGAACCCTCACAGTGCCGCTGCTGAGAGTCGAACCCATGTTCCAAAGGAATTAGGCCATGCACCCAACCATTTGGGCGATCGTGTGGGTGTAGTGAGTATGTGTTAGTATTAGTGTGAAGGGTGTGTGTGTGAAGGGTGCGTGTGTGAAAAAGTGTGTGTGTGTGTGTGTGTTTTAGTGAGTGTGTGTTAAAATTAGTGTGAAGGGTGTGTGTGAGAGAGAGTATGAAAGCGTGTGTGTGAATGTATGTGTGCGAAGGTGTGTGTGTGTGTGAAGGTCCAAAATATTAACTAAGCACCCAATAATGACAACTGAATCGTCAATTTCACTTGAATTGTGCAAAAATTATTTGAGCAACAAAATGTTAACTGAGCGCCCAGTTATTCCTGTTGTCCCAATGCCTAAACCAATAAAAGGTAGAAAAATGAAGAATTACTTCACATGCCTCAAAGTGATTTTGATACCATCTAATGTTCATAAATCTATCTGTAACTATGAGTAGACACACTTTGCTTGTTAATGTTTCAGTATGGAACCCTGTGGATTTTAATAGGGGTATAGTATATAGAATCAAATCACTAATGGTAAGACATAAGCTTTTAGTTTTATGCTAACTGGAACCCATGCATGAAAGCCTTGATATCCTAATCCTTAAAAAGAAACTTGGATTAGACAACCACTTCAGAGCTAATAATGAAAGAATATGGCTAATGCGGAGTAACTCTGTTAATCTTTCTTTTCATTCTCAGTACTCTCAATGCCTGGCTATGAATTTCCACGATCTTAAATGTAATCATAACTAGTTAGTTGTATTTGTATATGCTAAAACTACTAGGATTCTTAGAAAACAATTGTGGTTGGACCTTGAGTCTCTCCCAGAAGATCCTAAGTTAGTCATTTGTGATTTAATGTTATCCCTGAAGATCCTAAATTAGTCATTTGTGATACATGGAGAGGATAACCTTATAAGGTGGAATTAGTTGAGCCATTGCTAAAAATGGAATTGCAAAAAATATTTATGTAGTCCTCTGTTTTGTGCCCTCCACCAAGAACCTCTAAGCAAGCAAGTCCAATAGCCTTCGAAGTTGCTATTGTAAGAATTCTGCGAGCCCTCAACTTTGCCAGTCTGGCAAGCTCACAGCCATAGACGGCGAACAGACGCTGCATATTCTCACGATCGTAGACAGCTTGCCGGCTGTGAAGATCCTCGTCGATATCCTTGGAGTTGCTTCTAGTACTGGTCGTCAGCGCCGCTCTGCCACCCATGGCAACATCGCCATCAGAAGATGATTTCTCAGTAATAGTGGATGCAAAGACATAGGAGGTATTGTAGCTTCTTTGTTTCTTAAACGTGAAATAGGAGCCTCAGCAGCAAGGTGCGACTGAAAATGTACCTCTGCAGCAAGGTGTTCCAGGGTAGCAGCGAGGAAGATGGCAGATCCAGCTCCAATGCGCTTAGTGTACCCTCCATTCATCAGGTAGCTGCGGATTATCCCCACCAGGAAAACTGACTTCGCTAATTAAGAAGCCGTTACTTTCTTTCCTTTGCCACTGGCAGATCCATCCCCCGCTGCTTTGTTTCTCGCCTACATGCCGCCGATTGATCCACCTTTATGTATACCCCCCCTCTCTCTCTTCCTAACTGATATTCTATTACTGAGTGGTATGGTGAGCAGAATAACGCGAAATAAAACTCACATTTGTGGGTCTTCTTATACTTAGAGGCCATTGCAATAGCTTGGCATCCAGAGCGTTGGATTAGATATCATCTACAGTCACTCTTCTCAATCCAAGTTCTATGAGAGATATGACCAATCAAATGCGTCCACTCACACTCTCACACTCACACACACAAACAAATTCACACAAAAACACACAAAAACACTCGCACACAAATACAATCACATACTTACACTATTACACACACTCACACACAAACACAAACACAAACACAAACACAAACACCATCACATATTTACACACACTCACACACACGTACTTACACACAAAGACAAACAGACACACACTTACTTACACACACTTACACACAAACTCACATGCACACACATAATGTTTTTATCTTTTAGTTTATTGCAAATTATTTTAGTTAAATATATAATTTAAGTTGTAAATTTATTCAATTACAAAATATAAGATAAAGAAGAGAAGAAAATCAAAAACAAAATATAAAATAAATCCCAATCTACAGTTCGGTTTATTGTAGCGAAGTACCTTACAAAAAACCTTTTGTAATGATCATCATTGTTAAATTCCCTTATTGAAGATGTCCATAATTTTTAAACTTATTTTCACATACATAGTATCTAAATTGTAAACAAAAGACTAAATTTTGAGGTTACTAATTACTCCTCGAATCTCTTCGGACTTCACTGTGTTTTTGGTGTGTGAGTGTGTGTGTATGTGTGTTTTGGTGTGTGTGTGTGTGTGTTTGTGTTTTGGTGTGTTTGTGTGTGTGCGTTTTGGTGTGTGTGTGTGTGTGTGTTTCAGTGTGTTTACAATAACACTAACACACACACACACACTCAAACATATAAACACTAAGATAAACGTGTGAATGGGTGTGTGAAAATGTGTGTGTGTGTGTTAGTATTAGTGTGAAGGGTGTGTGTGAGTGTGTGTTAGTATCAGGTAGCTGCGGATTATCCCCACCGGGAAAATTGACTTCGCCAACTGACTTCGCCAGTGTGTGTTACTTTATTTCCTTTACCACCGGCAAATCCAGCCCCCGCTGCTTTGTTTCTTGCCTATGCGCCACTGATTGTTCCTCCTTCCTCTACACCCCCTCCCCCGTCTCTCTTCTTTCTCTCTCTCTCTCTTCTCTAACTGATATTATGTTACTGAGTGGCGTGGTGTGCAGAGTAGCGCAAAATGAAACACACACTTGTGGGTTCTCGTATACTTAGAGACCATTGCAATGGCTTGAGCATCCAGGACGTTGGATTAGATATCATCTACAGTCATTCTTCTCGATCCAAGTGCTATGAGATATGACCAATCAAATACGTTCACATGCATTCACACACACAAATAGATTCACACCAAAACACACATAAACACAGTAACAAAAAAACACACCCACACACAAATACAATCACATACTCACACACAAACCCAATCACATACTTACACACACTTACACACAAACTCACACGCACACACATAATCTTTTTATCTTTTAGTATAATGCAAATTATTTTAGTTAAATATGTAATTTAAGTTGTAAATTTATTCAATTATAAAATATAAGATAAAGAAGAGAAAAGAAATTCAAAAATCAAAAACAAAATCTAAAATAAATCTCAATCTATAGTTAGGTTTGCCGTAGTGAAGTACCTTACAAAAAATCTTTGTAATGACCATCATTGTTCAATTACTTTATTGAAGGTGTCCATAATTTTTTAACTTGTTTGTACATACAAGTTATCTAAATTGTAATCAAAAGCCTAAATTTTGAGGTTACTAATTACTCCTCGAATCTTTCCGGACTTCACGATGTGTTTTGGTGTGTGTGTGTGTTTTGGTGTGTGTATATTTTGAGGGGGGGCGTGTTGGTATGTGTGTGTCTGTAAGTGTGTGTGTGTTTGTAAGTGTGTATGTATGTGGGTGTGTGTGTATGGGGGGGTGTGTGTTTCAGTGTGTTTTAATGTGTGTAGGTGTGTGTGGTGTGTGTGTGTGTTTTGGTGTAGAGCACTTGTGTGTGTTATAGATCTAACACATACACTCGCACTCTCTTACACTAACACTTTCACACATATAACCCTTTATACACCCGCACACCATCATACACATAACTTCACACGCACACACATTTTCACACACCCCTTCACACAAGTTTATCTTAGTGTTTATGTGTTTGAGTGTGTGTGTGTGTGTTTGAGTGCATGTGTTCGAGTGCATGTGTGTGTGTTTTTTAGTGATATAGAGTGTGTGTGTGTGTGTTTGAGTGCATGTGTTCGAGTGCATGTGTGTGTGTTTTTTAGTGATATAGAGTGTGTGTGTGTGTGTGTTTGTGAAGGGCGTGTGTGTGTGAGAGAGTATGAAAGCGTGTGTGTGAAGGTGTACGTGTGAAGGTGTGTGTAAAGGTTCAAAATATTAGTTGAGCACTCAATTATGACATCTTAATCGTCAATTTCATTTTATTTGAGCAAAAACGATTTGAGCAACAAAATATTAATTGAGCACCTAGTCATTCCTGTTGTCCCAATGCCTAAACCAATAAAAGGTAGAAAAATGAAGAGCTAATTCACATGTCTCAACGTGATTTTGAGACCCTCTAATTTTCATAAATCTATCTGTAACTATGAGTAGACACACGTTGCTTGCTAATGTTTCAGTATGTAACCCTATGAATTTTAATAGGGCTATATTATATAGAATCAAATCACTAATTGTAAGACATAAACTTTTAGTTTTATGCTTACTGTAACCCATGCATAAAAGAAACTTGGATTAGACAACCACTTCACAGCTAATAATGAAAGAACATGGCTAATGCGGGGCAACTCTGTTAATATTTCTTTTCATTCTCAGTACTCTCAATGCCTGGCTATGAATTTCCATGATCTTAAATGTAATTATAACTGGTTGGTTGTATTTGTATATGCTAAAACTACTAGGATTCTAAAAAAAACAATTGTGGCTGGACCGTTCCTCCCCCCCCAATATCCTAAGTTAGCCATTTGTGATTTTAATGTTATCACAACCAAATCAGAATATAAAGGCAGTAGTATGTGAGACACGAAGTGGATAACCTTATAAGGTGGAATTAGTTAAGCCATTGATGAAAATGGAATTGTTAAAATATTTCTATAGTCCTGTGTTTTGTGCCCTCCACAAAGAACATCCAGTAGCTGTCAAAGTTGCTATTACAGGTATTCTGCGAGCCCTCAAGTTTACCAGTTCGGAAAGCTCACGGCCGTAAAAGGCGACCGATTCTTTGTCATTTTAAGGTTGCGTATTTAGAAGGCGGTTGTTGGAGCCGATTGAAGGGACTTTGAAGAAGGTGGGTGTGGCAACAGTGGTATCTTTAGTTTGTTTGCATAGGAATTGGTGGTTCACAGGTGCCGAGGAATTCACAATGGTGTTGTGATGAAATTGGGCGACGAGATAGTGGTGGTGTAGAGGAATATGTGGTGTGATTTTTCATCTGATTGATGGAATTGGTTTGTTCCGATCGATCAAATTGAAGGAATTGGTTTTGATCTTTCCACCTGTTGAAATCTGCTTGTTGAAAACGAATCATATGAATTATGCTTGTTCCGTTGTTTGTTTATTTTGATATTTTTTGTTCGTTCAAGGAATTCACAGGAATTCTATTTTTTGTTTGTTGAACATGAATCCAAAGTGAAAAGGTGAGAGATGAAATACTGAAAAAAATAGTTGGACCCGCAACATTCAGGGGTAAGAAGTCTTTAAAAACCGGAAGTAAGATAAAGATTAATATTGTCCATTCATTCCGAGTGAGCATCGAAATATTCTGGATTAATGTCAATTTTTTACATTAAGCTTATGAGTTTTAGATGCAATGTCGATCAAAGGTATATTATCATTTCTAGAAAATTTATGAATTATATTTGCACTTATCAAATAACTAGGGGTCATCAAAGCATTCTGCCCTCATGAAACAGCTTTTATATAGCTTTTTCATCCTACTACTTTTAAAATGTTATTTTTAGGCACTGAGTTCTTTATCGTTATATTTCCGTTAAAAATTTGCATTCTACGCATTATTTTTTTTTCCAATTTTTCAAGGATAATTCCACATCGATGCCTTATGAAAAGGAGGGAGTTTTAGAAAATGTGGCTTATTCATAAGTTTATGAATATATACACTTTACTTTCTACGTTAAAAATATATATATTTTTTTAGTGTTCGATTGTATTCTATCAAATCAATTTTTCATATACCAATGCAATGATAGATCAAAGCTTTTGATACTGCTCGATTGCTACTAAAACTATAAATGCCTATATTTTATATTGGCTTGGCAGATGGCACATGCTTTTGCTCGACTTATGAAGGAGAATTCTAAAAATACCCCTGGGGTTGTCGACACCGAGACGTGGCACCCTGCTATTTGCTAACCAAGCATGTGAAGTATAACGTTTGAAGTAGCTTTTTTGAGTCTTGGAATTTGTGACTTCCCGGTTTCCCAAACCTTTTCAAATGCTTTTCTGCATGTCCCACTTCTTTTCCTATCTTTCTCTATTTCCTTTAAATTTTGGTCTGCTGCAATTCTCCCAAATGGTGTCCAATCTGGTGAGCTCGCAAAGATACCGTCTCCATCTTGAGAAACGCTACCGTCACCGCTAATTTCAGTGTCTCTATTTTAGAGAAAACCAGTCAAGCCATCATTAATTTCTCACCAGATGTACGTTTCCTGGATGAATTTATTGAGTGTGTCCGATGCTTTCTCACCGGAGGGATAATTTATGCCGCATGAGCCCTCGAGCCTTGAACCTCAAGCCCTCGAGCCTTAAACTTTGAGCCCTCGAACTGCCCTCAAACCTTGACAAATGGGAGGCGGCCACGTCATAAGGGTCGACGACCCTAGGGGACGACCCTAGGGGTATCTTTAAAAGCGTCCGGCTTATGAATATAGTTTTGAACTTTTGACATATGAATTGTAATATCGTGTGGTCAATATGGCATTTTATTAATTTCTTGTGGCCATTTGGCGTTTTCTTGATTTAATAATGTGGCGTTTTAAGCTAGGCTATAAATGTGGGCATATGGCATTTTAATTTAATTTAGGCATATAGCATTAATGTGGGCATATGGCATTTTAATTTAATTTAGGCGTATAGCATTAATGTGGGCATATGGCATTTTAATTTAATTTAGGCATATAGCATTAATGTGGGCATATGGCATTTTAATTTAATTTGGGCATATAGCATTTTCTTTATGAATGTGGAATTTCAAGGAAGGCACTTTACGTTATTAAAGTGGCATTGAATTGAATCATGTGCAATAATAATAACAATTAAATTGATTTAAATTTAATCAATTTTTTTACAAATTTATACTAATAATAACTGAATTAAACTGATCTCACTTAAACATAATTGTAAATAACTCGAAAATAAGATGCTAATTATGTAGAAATAGTTTGTTTTTATTTTTTAAAAACTAAACCATTTGTGACAGGAATGTTTGGGAATTCAATCATTTCATATTAGTAAGTGTCATATAACCATATTTACTTGAGTAAGTGTCAATATAACCCTATGATAATTTTTAGTGCAAAAATAACCCTAACAGGTTAATGAAAATGCTAATATAAACCTCAGACTTCATTTGCAGCATTGACCTCAATTTTTCGGCGTTGACTCTATGTAAATTGACCAAAATACCCTTTGGGTTAACTCTGAAATTAGGTGGACAATTTTACCCTCATAGTTTGCCGGACCGCCGCTGGACCGTCGCCGTAACAGGTAGGGTTATTTCAGTACATTATGAAATCTTATTGGGTTATATCAACACATTCCTAATGTTTGTAGGGCTATATTAGCACATTCCTAATGTATGTAGGATTACATTCTTAAAATTTATAGGGTTATATCAGCACATATTATAAATATTAAGTGTGTGGTACTCGACTGGCCTTAACGGGCAACCACGTCATCATATACACCATTATAACATCATAACAATATCTTATACAACATAAAATTTGACATCATGACAACATCATTAATATTAAACACCATTATCACATATCATAGCCTCATTTCAAAACTTATCAACATTAAAAACCCTAAGTGGAAGAACACAGCAAAATAACAATCACACGCAACACCAAAGGTCATCCAGTCATCAATCCGGACTAAACACAACAAAATAAACAAAATATCATTAAAACCCCTATATTCTACAGTGTGTTGATATGACCCTGCATTTTTTTTTACTAATGTGCTGATATAACCTATAAATTTTAGGAATGTGCTGATTTAAACCTACCAGTTTTCATAATGTCCTGATATAAGACCGTGGTCCGCTGTGGTCCAGCGAGTCTAAGGGTAATAACTTCATTTCCTTTTTTTAGTATTTTAATTTTTGTTCAGAAGGGCAAACATGTAATTTTATAAAATTCTAGCTAAAAGTTGTCTGAGAGAGTTATATTGGCACTTTCACTGACTAGATAGGGTTATATTGGCACTTTCAAATATTGAAATGTTATATTGGCACTATGTTAACTATGTAGGGTTATAAAAGCATTTTTTTCTAAATTCTATATTGTAAATCTTTATTTAAAAATTATGGGATAATTTCATTTACACAAAATCACGAACATGTAATTATAAACCATAACTTTTGTGGCAAAATGAGTAGTATGTAAGATGGAAAAGTTGTCCTCTAGTAGCAAAACATCTAGCAGCCTCAATTGGAATTCACCAAACTGAGTCCTCACCAACTTGACACAGCGTTCAGAGTTGAACCAGTCATAATAGCAAGCATTAGATTTGGCTGTTCTTTTTTACAAGTTGTATGCCCGTTAGAAAGATATGTCAACCACACAAAATTTTATACAACTACACTTTTTCTAGTCAACATTGGGGCGACCTAAGTAGTCAACATTGACTTTGAAAAGTATAACCCTGTTGTTGGAGATCGCCATTGATCCAACATTTTTCCGATGTTGACTATGAATGAAAAGATGAAATTAAACCTCACTTAGTTTATGGATATTTGGGACCCTTTGCCCCTCGATGTTGTGGGCCCCACTCATATTTCAATTCTTCCACCAACTCATCTGATATGAACCACAATTTTTCCCCATTCTAGAAACTCGGTCCAATTTCTTCCACTAAAAATTCAATCCAATTCTCATGAATTCCTAAACAAAAATTCACACAAAAAACCACAAAAATACACCACCTCCTTTAACCAATGGCGGAACTAAGGGGGGTCGAACTGGTGCCGCTGCTCCGGTTAGATTCCAACGATTAAGGGGTAGTAGGCTTATTGTCTTCGTGTGCATCAGTTGAGCGAAATCGGTAAGCAAAGTAATATATTTTGTACTAGTACTTAATATTCCAAGAAAAATAACTATGTTGGGACTATTTTTCAAAAAATGAAACAGCCCAATATATGCCTTAACAATAGAACAAAATAAAAACTGGGTTGAAAAGCCTGGAATGAAAGTCCTTTTAAATAATTTATTCAAATTAAAATAGTTTCCCCAAATCCCTAGTGTACAACTATTATCTTATTATATGATGTTGGATTCATCATAACATATACTCCCTCCGTCCCAATTTAAAGTTTCAAATTATTTTTTGCACAAACTCTAAGACAAGTCTATGTGTCATCTATTTAATGGATAATGAGAGTGTGTCTACATGAATCAAATGAAAGTAAGAGTTATGACCACATATTTATGGCTAAATATAAAAAGTTTATAAATATGAAGTTTATAGTGGGACGTCCTAAAAAGGAAAGTGAGAAGTTTATTGTGGGATGGATGAAGTATTCCTTTTTTTATATACACATATTAATTGTTGAAAATTGATTTAATTGACTTCTAAAAATCAAAATATGCTAATTTATTTAGGGTGGGGGAGTATTACTTTTGCAATATGACGATTAAATATATTTCTATGAAATGGGGAAAAAATTATATACTAACCCGCCCCTCCTAGAATATTGGTCTGGTTCCGCCACTGCCTTTAACAACACTGCCCGCCTCTGCACAACCTCCTCCATCGTCGCCTCCGCCACCATCTCCTTCGCCTCCTCCACCACCACCTCGCCATCTCATCGATTTTGTCGCGCTCCTATTCACACCCACGACATGTAAAACTTGCAGCCTTGAGTAGACAGAAACGATAACATTAGAAATAATTTCAATCATCTGAATAAGAGATTACCGAGTCTGCTTACTGAGTGAACCGGAGAGACTCACGAACTTGTTTTGTTTCCAGATTTAAAAACAACAAAGCTTCCTTCAATTTCTTCATCGGCAAGCTTGGTTTGTTTATGAGAAAATTTTAATTCAGTTAAAGAAGGAGTGAATTTGCTATAAATACGCTCAACTTCCATGGCTCAAAATGTTGCTGAACTTTTCTCTCTCTCCACTGCCACGAAGAGCGAGCTGAGCGCTCTCCCAATTCTCAGAATCTTCGATTTTTTAAGCTGAATTTTTTTTTTAAAGATTACGTGCAAGCAACCAAATTACATATCAACATCCTAGATTAGGTACTAAATAGGAGACACCACCATTGAATCTGTTGAATTTCAGTTGAGCCTGAAACTCCATCTATTTGAATAGCTAGGGAAATCCTCCTGAGAACACTCAAACGATGTACCACCAACAAACCGCCGCCACTGAAATCGGAACCACCACGATCACCATCACCAACCACCTGCAGGTTGGGAAACTACAGCGGGGACCACCGACACGGTCCCATGACGCTGTGTATTCCCTCAAGAAATTGCTCCAACATTCACAATTCTTGTTAGGGGTGTATTTTGAACCCCGAACCTCTCGATTAAAGAGAGTGTAGCTTACCACTAAACCAAGAACAACCGCCACCGAATTAAACTGATTGAGTTAAATCAAATTAGATTATTTTTAAAATTTAAAAAAGATTTAAAGATGTTAAATTTTAGAAAAAAATGCTTTTATAACCCTAACTACTTCACATAAGTGCCAATATAACTTTTTGATCATTGAAAGTGCAAATATAACCCTATATAGTTGATGTAAGTGCAATTTTACCCATTCCATCAGTTTAAGGCCGAATTTGATTGAAAAGACTTTTTTACCCTTCCAAAAAAAGAAAAAGGAAAATAACAAATTTACAAATATACCCTAATAACCCTAATATTCTTTCTTCTTCCTCCTTCCTTTTCTCTTTCTTCTCTCTCGCAGCCTTCTCTCCCGAAGCTTCTTTTCTTCCGCCTGCAACCTCGTCGCAGCGTGTTCCTCATTGAACGTCGTTCGCTCCTCACGACGGAAGTCGTTCGCCTGGATCTTCGTTGCTTCGCAGGTTTCGTCGGCGAGGGCGATGCAGATGATGTCTCTTCTCTTCTTGACCTTGAGAAGGACGACGTCGCCGGGAAAATCACGAGCGGTTCCATGGCGCTGGTTGCAGAGTGACAGTGAAGAAAAGAGGAAGTCAAAATTGAATTGTTCCGATCGAGAATCGATTTGATTTCTTCCGAACATTTCTTCCTATCGAGCATCGATTTGGGTTGCAGAGCGTTTCTTTTTCTCCTTCAGTGATTTCTTCTAGTCGAGGGTGGTGGTGGCAGTGGGGGTGGAGGTGGGAGAGGGTTGTGGTGGTGGTATGGTGGAGGCGAGAAGGGATGGTGGTGGTGGTATGGTGGAGGCGAGAAGGGATGGTGGTGGTGTTTGGGTGGAGGCAAGAGGTGGTGGTCGAGCGGAGGTGGTTGGCTGGAGTGGTAGTGGTGGTGGTGGTGGGAGGGGTGGTGGCTGGCTGGAGGGGTGGTGGTGGTGGTGGTGGTGGGAGGAGGGATGGGTGGTGGCTAGCTAGAGTGTTGGCTGGAGTGGTGGTGGTAGTGGTGGAAGAAGTGGTGACTGGCTAGAGTGGTGGTGGCTGGCGGAGTGGTGGTGGTGGTGGAAGGGGTGGTGGCTGGCTGGAGGGGTGGTGGTGGTCGGAGGGTAGATTTGTCCACATACTTTTAAGTTTTAAGACAGGATATTTTAGTC